>JARQOD010000006.1:283624947-283678879 GCA_033576555.1 Oophaga sylvatica | reverse complement strand
AAATATTAATTTTTACAAAGTCTACTGCTTCACTTTTTCTAATGGCAATTTGCATATACTCCAGAATGTTATAAAGAGTGATCAGCTTAACAGCAATTACTTGCAAAGTCAATATTTGGCTAGAAAATGAACTTTATCCCCCAAAACACATTTCAACATCATTGCAGCCCTGCCTTAAAAGGACCAGCTAACCTCTTTTCAGTGATTGCTCCATTAACACAGGTGTGGGTGTTGATGAGGACATGGCTGGAGATCAATCTGTCATGATTAAGTAAGAATGACACCACTGGACACTTTAAAAGGAGGCTGGTGCTTGGCATCATTGTTTCTCTTCTGTTAACCATGGTTATCTCTAAAGAAACACGTGCCGTCATCATTGCAATGCACAAAAATGGCCTAACAGGGAAGAGTATCGCAGCTAGAAAGATTGCACCTCAGTCAACAATCTATCGCATCATCAAGAACTTCAAGGAGAGAGGTTCCATTGTTGCCAAAAAGGCTTCAAGGCACCCAAGAAAGACCAGCAAGCACCAGGACCGTCTCTTAAAAGTGTTTCAGCTGCGGGATCGGGCTACCAGCAGTGCAGAGCTTGCTCAGGAATGGCAGCAGGCAAGTGTGAGAGCATCTGCACGCACTGTGAGGCGGAGACTCATGGAGCAAGGCCTGGTCTCAAGGAGGGCAGCAAAGAAGCCACTTCTCTCCAGAAAAAACAACATGGACAGACTGATATTCTGCAAAAGGTACAGGCAGTGGACTGCTGAGGACTGGGGTAAAGTTATTTTCTCTGATGAATCCCCTTTTCGATTGTTTGGGACATCAGGAAAACGTCTCATTCGGAGAAGACAAGGTGAGCGCTACCACCAGTCTTGTCTCATGCCAACTGTTAAGCATCCTGAAACCATTCATGTGTGGGGTTGCTTCTCAGCCAAGGGAATCGGCTCTCTCACAGTCTTGCCTAAAAACACAGCCATGAATAAAGAATGGTACCAGAATGTACTCCAAGAGCAACTTCTCCAACCCTCAAAGAGCAGTTCAACAATGCCTTTTCCAGCATGATGAAGCACCTTGCCATAAAGCAAAGGTGATAACTAAATGGCTCAACTAAATGGCTCAGGGAACAAAACATAGAGATTTTGGGTCCACGGCCTGGAAACTCCCCAGATCTTAATCTTAATCCCATTGAGAACTTCTGGTCAATCATCAAGAGACGGGTGGACAAACAAAAACCTAAAAATTCTGACAAAATGAAAGCATTGATTGTGCAAGAATGGACTGCTATCAGTCAGGATTTGGTCCAGAAGTTGATTGAGAGCATGCCAGGGAGAATTGCAGAGGTCCTGAAGAAGAAGGGTTAACACTGCAAATATTGACTTTCTGCATTAACTCATTCTAACTGTCAATATAAGCTTTTGTTACTCATATGTTTGCAATTATTATATTTCTGTCTGTGATAAAAACATCTGTCAAACACACATAAAAACAAGAGGGCAGCAGATCATGTGAAAATATAATATTTGTGTCATTCTCAAAACTTTTGGCCATGACTGTATAAGTGTTATGATTTGGTAGCTGAGGATAGCAGGTAAAAACGGCAATACACCAGAGAGGTTGGAATCTAGTGGATTGCAGTACCCTGACTAACCACCACAACTAAAGGCAGCCGTGGAGCGTTCCCAAGTTGGTCCCAGACGCCTCGCCACAGCCCGAGAGGTTAACTACACCTAAAGATAGAAAGAGGAAAGCTATCTGCCCTGGAGCAGATCCCCAAAGAATACAGGAAGCCCCCAAACATGCAATGGCGGCTAGACAAGAGGAAATACAGACACAGACAGAAAATAGTATGAGCAAACGTTGGGGCCCAATCTTCCTAGACAGAAAAGGATAGGAAGGACACTTACTGCAATCCAAAAAACCCTAAAAAATGCCAACTCTACTAATTGCAAAAACATCTGAGATCACACGACCTCTACCACCTAAATTAGTTCTCTGGTGTAACAAAACTAAGCCGCAGACACTGAAAAAACTGGAAAAGGCAAATGAACAAATAACAGTGGCTCCACAAGAACGGAGAGGAGCCCAAGCCCCATAGGGGGGGGGGAAACCTGGCTAACCTCACAGAAATGCAGAGAAATATGCAAATGGTAAGCACAAAAACAAAAAACAGAAAATATCTTATCTGAGAGCAGGAGAAGAGGCAAGACCCAGCAAGCTTCCAAGTGAACCAGGAACCACAGTTGAGACAAAAACAATTGATCACCGGCAACCATGATGGGAGGGAACCTCCCTTATATAAGACCAGTCTGTAACTCCTGATTGCCAATCCTCATTGAATGGTTCAGTACTGTTTGTAACCACCAGAGGGAGCTTCTGCTCAGAATTCATTTCTAACACATTCACAACAGAACCCCCCCCATTGAGGAGGGGTCACCGAACCCTCATTTGGGCAACCAGGTCGGTCAGGATGAGCTCTGTGATACGCATGGATCAGTCTCCTAGCATGGATGTCCGAAGCAAACACCCAAGAATTGTCCTCCTGACCATAACCTCTCCACTTAACCAAATACTGAAGTTTCCGTCTAGAAAAACGAGAATCCAATATTTTCTCAACCACATACTCCAGATTTCCCTCAACCAAAACAGGGTCAGGAGGCGCAGCCAAAGGAACCACTGGCTTGACAAACCTCTTCAATAAGGACTTGTGGAACACGTTATGGATCTTAAATGTCCCTGGAAGAAGTAAACGAAAGGAAACAGGATTAAGAGTCTCCATGATCTTATAAAGTCCAATGAACCTAGGCTTAAACTTAGGAGATGCAACTCTCATAGGGATATTTCTTGAGGACAACCAGACCAAGTCCCCCACTTCAAACCGAGGACCATCAGTCCTATGCCGGTTGGCAAACCACTGGGCCCTCTCCTGAGAGAGGGACAACCTCTCCACTACCTGGTCCCAAATCTCCACAACAGAGTCAACACCTGGACAGACAGAAGCCTCTGTCTGTCCCGAAGAAAATCTAGGGTGAAACCCAAAATTGCAGAAAAATGGAGACATCAAAGTGGCAGAGCTAGCCCTATTATTAAGAGCAAACTCAGCCAAAGGCAAAAAAGAGACCCAGTCATCTTGATCAGCAGACACAAAGCATCTCAGATAAGTCTCCAATGTCTGGTTTGTTCTCTCAGTTTGTCCATTGGTCTGAGGATGAAAAGCAGAGGAGAAAGACAATTGAGCACCAAGTTTAGAACAAAATGTCCTCCAAAATCTGGAAACAAACTGGACTCCTCTGTCAGACACAATGTTCTCAGGAATGCCGTGTAACTGAACCACGTGCTGAAGGAACAAAGGCACGAATTCGGAGGAGGAAGGCAACTTAGGTAACGGAACAAGATGTATCATTTTGGAAAACCTATCACAAATCACCCAGATAACGGTCATTCTCTGAAAACAGGGAGGTCGGAAATGAAATCCATAGAGATATGGGTCCATGGTCTCTTGGGTACAGGCAATGGCATCAACAAACCACTAGAGCGAGAGCAAGGCTTGGAGCGAGAGCAAGTCCCGCAGGACTGCACAAACTCCCTGACGTCACGAGACAAAGTAGGCCACCAAAAGGACCGACTAACCAAGTCTCTGGTACCAAAAATTCCGGGATGACCAGCCAACGCGGAACAATGAATCTCAGACATCACACTTTTTTCCACCGGTCTGGGACAAACAATTTCCCAATAGGGCAGCGCTTGGGTTTATCCTCCTGACACCCTTCCAGAGTCAGTCTCAAATTGGGCGAGATGGCGGAAAGAACTACACCCTCTTTCAAAATAACAGCAGGATCAGATAACTCAGGAGAGTCTGCAAGGAAACTCCTCGAGAGGGCATCCGCCTTAACATTCTTAGTGCCAGGAAGAAAGGAAACCACAAAATTAAAACGTGTGAAAAACAAGGCCCACCTGGCCTGTCTAGGATTAAGTCACTTGGCTGATTCCAGATAAACCAGATTCTTATGGTCCATGAGGACCACCACCTGATGTTTGGCTCCCTCCAGCCAATGTCTCCACTCTTCAAAAGCCCACTTCATGCCCAATAACTCCCGATTACCCACGTTATAATTACGTTCAGTTGGAGAAAATTTTTGAGAGAAAAAGGCACAAGGGTTACTTTTAGAGGTGTCTGTATCTCTTTGGGACAAAATGGCACCTGCCCCAATTTCAAAGGCATCAACCTCCACCTGAAATGGCAGAGAAACATCAGGCTGCCGTAGAACAGGGTTGTGCGAAATCATTTCGAATATTGTGGATTTTTTTCTCAAACCAATTGTATGCACTTTTCCATCGTATATTAAAGACACCACGTCCGCCCTTCAACGCCTTTACTAGGTACATCTTGAGAGTGACATGGTCATGGTTACGGCGGATGTGGAAGCTCTTTATACTTCAATAAGACATTGTGATGGATTGGCTGCTACAAAGTGGTTTTTGCAGACGAGTAATATTAGTCCCCCCATTGCCGACCTTGTTCTGATTTTGTTGGAATTTATTCTAAATTATAATGTGTTTACATTCAATAATTAAATTTTTTTGCAGATACAGGGTACGGCAATGGGGGCTTCGTGTGCTCCAGCCTATGCAAATTTATTTTTGGGTGAGAAGTATTTTTCAAAGTGACCTCATCCAAGATGTGAACTTGGTTCACAACTGGATGAGGTACATACACAAAACAAGAGAAAAAAGGAGTAAAAAACACTTTACTATTGCAAAAATAAGTTCATTTATTTAGAAAAAGTACACGTGTACATAAAAAGTCACACAATAGTGAATGACCCTAGCATAAATAACTGTAATAAACACGTGGGACCTAAATATTTGATATGAAGCAGAAGTCAGGAATGCTAGAGGTAATCAACCTTTCTGATCACAGACTGTCAAATGCTCAACTTGATGTACTGTCTTTAGGTTTAACATTTGTACCTAATAATCCCTTCAATTATTTTTCAGCTATGAAAGATTTGCATCTTTTTTCCCGTAAATTAATATTAAAGAAGCTACATGACAAGAGAGATGCATGTGATCATGGATTGAATTCTATGATGGAAAGGGAGGCATTGACTATCCTGGAGGAACTATTGAGGGAGCAAGAAACTGACACACAAGGTATATTTCCCAGGTTAATTATGCCACGGTCACGAACGTTCCCCCCTTTGTCCATGTGTCCACAAGTTGAGATTTTTACCAAATTGGTATTAGACGATTTCAAAAAAATTCCAGGGCATGTTACCAAAGATAATTTATCTAGATTCCAGCGTGAGGCATTGAGGCAATTGAGGAACCTTGATGACATAGTCATCAAGGCAGAGGACAAAGGGGGGAACGTTGTTATTTGGCCGACCACTAAATGTGAAAGGGAAGCATTCAGGCTGTTGAATTGTAGGGAGACCTACACTCGACTGTCTCACTGTCCAATTGTTTCATACAAATTGGAATTGGATGGAATTCTACAGAATGCTTTTGACATGGGAATTATTACAAAAAAGGTGTTGGACGGCCTAAGGGTTGAATATCCCAAAATTCCAACCCTATATTTATTACCGAAGATTCATAAAGACCCCGTAGATCCTCCGGGAAGGCCAATTGTTTCCGGCATTGACAGTCTGTGTGATATGGCTTGTAAATTTGTTGATTTTTATTTAAAATCTATGGTTGAGACACTGCCATCATATGTGCGCGATACCACAGATATGCTCACTAAATTGGAGGGTGTAGTTTTGGAACAGGACATGTGGCTGGTTACAGCCGACGTTGAGTCGTTATACACATGTATTTCACATGATGATGGTATGAGGGCGGTCCGCTTCTTTTTGAGAAATAGCAACTGGGATGGCCAACTGTGTGATTTTGTTGCAGAAATTTTATATTTTGTTTTGACTCACAATGTCTTAGTCTTTAAAGACAGATATTATTTACAAAAACGTGGTACTGCCATGGGGGCTTCTTGTGCCCCAGCCTATGCCAACCTGTTTCTCGGTTACTGGGAGAGATCACTCTTCCTTACGGATGGGGTATCTCACAGTGACCGGGTGCAGTGTTGGCATAGGTATATTGATGACATTTTCTTTATTTGGCAGGGCAGTGAGTCCAGTATTTCTGAATTTATGGGGCAACTCAACCAAAATTGTTACAACATTAAATTGACACATAAAATCCATCAAAAGAAAATTGAATTTTTGGACATAATGCTGGAGGTTGATGTGGCAGGAATGATACATACTGACGTATTTCGCAAGGATACATCGGTTAATTCGTTGTTGCACGCATCATCCTCCCATACTCCACATACTGTTAAAGCCATCCCAGTTGGTCAGTTTCTCAGAATGAAGCAGATCTGCTCCACGGATCAAAAATTTGAAATGCAATCAGAGGATTTGAGAAGCAGATTTAAAGCACGTGGCTATAGTAATCGCTGTATAAAAAATGGATATCTAAAAGCTAAAAATATGGACCGACATCAATGGTTGTTTAATAAAAAAATAAAAACATCCTCTAACTCCAATGTCAGGTATATTTCCAATTATAATTGTTATTGGAGACGGACACAAGAAATAATTAACAAACATTGGTCAGTTCTATTGACAGATCCCATTTTGGCCCGGAATATTCCGGAAAAACCACAATTTACAGCTAGACGAGGAAGGAGTATCAAAGACTTACTAGTTAAGAGCCACTATGTTGCTAAAACAATAAATCCTCTGAATCCAAATAATAGCCATCCAGTATGGGGTTGTTACCCATGCGGTGATTGCTTGGCTTGTACTCAAAAGAATCTTTTCAGAGATACCAAATTTAGTTCTTCTGATGGGAAAAAGGTTTTTCAAATTCGACATCATCTGAGTTGCAGCAGTACTCATGTCGTTTATGCAGCCACATTTCCGTGTTCCAAAATCTATGTGGGGTTAACCTCGCGTCAGCTCCGTATACGTGTGAGGGAGCACGTGAGGGATATTTCAAATGGTCCAAAAGCTTTGGATATAAATACCCTTAAAACCCTTCCAAAACACTTTCGCATTGAGCATAATAGTGATCCGAGTGGTTTGCGGGTCATTGCAATTGACCAGGTACATTGTGGTAGCAGAGGAGGGAATATCAAGCGTTTGTTAGCTCAAACCGAATGTAAATGGATAGTTGAATTGGACTCAATGACCCCTATGGGGTTGAACGAGAAATTAAGCTTTGCACCCTTTTTATAGGGGTGTTTCATCCTGTCCATCATTTTTCATGGATATTGTATATATAATTTTTACATTAATTTTTTTTTTTAATCCTTCGTTTATATGATATTAATTATAGGTTTTTGTATTTCTTTTTATTAGCATTAGGTAGCTCCACTTACTGGCTTTTTTGTATGAGTCAATCATCCTTTTCTTGACATTCAAGGGACTATTGGATTGAGACGAATATGTCGACTATATTATGGAATCAGAAAATTCGGAACTGCCATCTTTGAAGATCCACATGTTATATTTAAGGATCTTTCTAACATATCACTTCATATGTTATTTCACTATTATTCAGTATTATCGTCTGTATTACTTCCTTTGCATTATTGCACTGTTGTCTTCACGCACTTTATGGTATTTTTTGTCTCTATATTAGCACTTTGTTAATGTTTTACATTTAATTGTGTTTCATACCACTCACGTTCGTGATTATATTTATCTTATACTTATCACATTATAATTTGGCATACCCATTCCTTACTGATAATTCCATATATTACAGTTGAAGTGTATTCTTGGCCCTGTAATTACTTACATAGAACTTGTCTCAATTGTGCTGCCGTTTGGTGATATAATGTCCGACGCATGCTCCTTGAGCTCTCCATATGGAACGCTGTGTCTTCGGCTTCTTTCTTAGTGCGCATGTCCGCTGACGTCATATGGGGATTTCCCATGACGTGCGCGCTACGTGAATGCCGAGGGGCGGTACATCCTGTGGCGGTGACGTCGGGGCGCATGCGCATAGGGGACATACCAAATATGGAGCACAGTATAAAAAGCCGGTCTTTGTGGACTTATGTCACTCCCTTTTTGATAAAGCAAACGCGAAACGCGCGTCAGAGGGTCACACGTGGGTCCAGAGCAAGCGGCTTAAAATATTCAAGGGGTAAGCAACTTTATACTTATGCAGCTATAGGTCACGGCATGCTGATAGGTGGATTCACATTGCCAACTATATATACTGATGTGTTTACCATTGTAGCACACGTGTCTTGAGCTGTTTAAAATCTCCCCATTTTTTGATATATACTTGTTGTAATCTAAATGTAATTTCCTTGCTGCTTCATATCAAATATTTAGGTCCCACAGTGTTTATTACAGTTTTTTATGCTAGGGTCATTCACTATTGTGTGACTTTTTATGTACACGTGTACTTTTTCTAAATAAATGAACTTATTTTTGCAATAGTAAAGTGTTTTTTACTCCTTTTTTTCTCTTGTTTTGTGCTTGCATATTTGGAGTACACTTTTATATATAGTCCTTTATTTTGGGCAAATGTCATAGATACATGCTTGTGCATTTCTGTGATACATGCCCCTCTCTTTTTGTACTGGTCTGTATTTATGGATGAGGTACATAGATGACATTTTTTTCCTGTGGGAAGGGACCATAGACGGACTGAATGAATTTATGAATGTCTTGAACAACAATGACATTAATGTCAAACTTACCTTTCGTCATGGTAGAGCCTTGAATTTTTGGACATTGGTATTCTGGCAACTTGGGATGGTAAACTCCGTACAGATGTTTTTAGGAAGTCCACGTCTACTAATACATTGTTTCAGGCAGATTCCTCCCATCTTGAATCTACGATCAGAAGCATTCCAATAAGTCAATTCCTGCGAGCGAAGAGGATTTGCTCTGATGATTGTTCATTTGAAAAGCAAGCTATGGATCTTACACGTAGATTTAGAGATAGAGGATAAAGCCAGCGCTGCATTAAAAGAGGGTACATGAGGGCTAAGAAGATCCCTCCAGATCAACTTTTATATGGAAAACCTAAAAGTACTGACATTAAGGATAAAGAACAGGTAAGATTTATATCGACTTTTAATGGCCAGTGGAAAAATCTCACTGGCGTGATTCGGAAACACTGGGAGGTTTTACAAGTAGATCCGGTACTTAGAAATACCGTATATACCCATGTATAAGCCGAGATTTTCAGCCCATTTTTTAGGGCTGAAAGTCCCCCTCTCGGCTTATACGCGAGTCATATACGGGGGTCGGCGGGGAGAGGGAGCGGGGGTGTCGGATCATACTCACCCCTCCGCCGGCGCGGTCTCTGCAGCCCCCTGCTTCTCCCACGATCTCCGGCTCCTTCCTGCAGCAGTCACATGGCACCGCTAAAAAAAGTCATGAATATGCACATATTCATGACTTTAATGAGTGGTAGCACGTGACCGCTGCAGGACTGAAGTGCTGCGGAGAGCGCCGGGAGAAGAGGAGAGGCTGCAGGGATGCGCGGCGGAGGGGTGAGTATAGCTATATTTATCTGTCCCCGTGCCACCGCTACGCGCTGCTCCCTCGGTCTGACTCCTCTGGCTGTGAATGTTTAGGCAGAGGGCGCGATGACGTCGTTAGTGCGCGCCCCGCCCCCTGCCAGATCATTCACAGCCAGAGGAGTCAGACCGAGGGAGCAGCGTGCAGCGTTGCAGAGAGGACAGGTAAATATCTCAGGTGCCGAGGTCCTGAGTGAGCGGTGACACCGGCACCTGTCCCCCATAGCGTGCCGCTTTCACCGCCTGCTCAGGACACCGGCACCTGGCCCCCAGCGACGAGAGGTGAGTATGTCATTTTTTTTTTGCAGCAGCAGCATATGAGGCCTATACTATAAGGCATAATTGTGCAGCATATGGGGGCATAATATGGAGCATATGGGGGCATAAACTGTGGAACATATGGGGCATAATCTGGAGCATATGGGGGCATAATCTGGAGCATATGGGGGCATAAGCTGTGGAACATATGAGGGCATAAGCTGTGGAACATATGGGGGCATAAGCTGTGGAACATATGGGGGCATAATCTGGAGCATATTGGGGCATAAGCTGTGGAACATATGGGGGCATAATCTGGAGCATATGGGGGCATAAACTGTGGAACATATGGGGGCATAATATGGAGCATATGGGGGCATAATCTGGAACATATGGGGCATAATCTGGAGCATATGGGGCATAATCTGTGGAACATATGGGGCATAATCTGGAGCATATGGGAGCATATGGGGGCATAATCTGTGGAACATATGGGGGCATAATCTGGAGCACATGGGGCATAATCTGTGGATCATACGGGGGCATAATTGTGGAATATATGGGGCATTATCTGGAGCATATGGGGGCATAATCTCTGAAGCATATTGGGCATAATCTGGAGCATATGGAGGCATAATCTGTGCAGCATATGGGGGCATAATCTGTGGAGCATCATATGGGGGCATAATCATTTTTCACCCTAGGCTTATACGCGAGTCAATACGTTTTCCCAGTTTTTTGTGGCAAAATTAGGGGGGTCGGCTTATACATGGGTCAGCTTATACATGAGTATATACTGTATTTTGCCTTCTGTTCCTTCCTTCGTAGCAAAACGTTCAGCAAATTTCAAGGACATCTTAGTTAGGAGTTATTATGAATCTCCTAGTTCCCAAATAAGTGGACCTTCAATTCTGAACCGCAAGGGATTTTTTCCCTGTGGGCTATGCAAAGGATGTTTGAATTTGGTCAAGGGAACTAGATTCTCTAATTTTGATGGAACAAAAACTTTTGACATCCTTAAATATTTGACTTGCTCCTCTCAAGGAGTTATATACCATGCACAATGCCCATGTGGTAAGATTTATATTGGCCTAACTACGAGGGAATTAAAAATAAGAGTTAGGGAACATGTTAGGGACATCACTAAAGCTTCAACGTGTGAAGATGTATCTTTGTTGAAAACGTTGCCTCAGCACTTCAAAGAATTCCATAACTGCAATGCTAAGGGATTGACAGTGAAAGCGATTGATCAAGTGACATTGGGAATACGAGGAGGAGATTTAAGTAAAATCCTAGCTCAATGTGAAAGCCGTTGGATTTATAGATTAGGTACACTGGCCCCGCAAGGTCTTAACGAAAATCTGGGTTTTTCAGCATTTCTTTAAGGTGTAATTTTGCTATACATATATCCAGTCCATTTTGGTAGACATTTTTGTGGGGTGGGTTGGTTTATTTTATGTTTAGTTTGGGTAACTAATTGGATTTTATATTGTAGATTTATAACTGGGGATACTATGATCCTTGGATGGATGAAATGGGCCCTCTATACAATTTGATGCGCTTTTGGAGAATACCTGATGATGGGATTGCAGAACATTGTTCTATGGATTCCTGCCGGCGGTTATGGATTGTCACCTTCTGGTTTTCACATATGGACTATTATGATGAAATATCTTATACATTTGGAAATTTTGTTAAATGCATATTATGTGTTATTGTTATTTTCATTAGTGGTAATTTTTCTGTAATATTGGAATTGATATAATATGAGATACAGCACTGATACACTTTATTCACATGCACTTTAAATTGATATATGTTTAATTAGTAATATTAATTTACTTAATATGTGGGAGGATTATTATGAATTTAATATATTTATAGCACTTTATCACTTTTATTAGCAAAGTAATGATATAGTAATATTGAGGCACTTTATCAGTGGGTTTATGTTTATGAAGATAAGTAAATGGGGTTATCTGTATAATACGGCAAGGAATTTTTGTTCATAGACTTGTTATTTACCCATTTAAGGTATTCTTTTCTTAATTAATTAATAATAGATCTGTTATATTATCGGTGCATTTTCTGAGTGCCGATATAAAGTCCATCTGTGAGAGCGCATGCGCTGGATCTCATTCCTATGCACTTCCGAAAGTGCCCACGTGTTGTACCGCTTGCGTACCAGCATGCGGTTCAACGGGCGCAGGTCAGGAAGTGACAGTTTATAATGGGGAATTGAGAACAGCTTCATGCGCCGTAAAGCATATGGACTAATCAGGCGTTACGTTCATCCTATACCGAGGTCCCTATCAGCGCACGTGATCACCGGTGTCCTATATTTAAACCCCACTTTGCCCACCTTTATTACGCCCCCGGAAGAAGTGGGAAGCGAAACGCGCGTCAGGGTGAGGGGGAGATCTCTAGTTGCAGCACTGCGGGTGTCACCACAGTTGCATCGCACTTCCTGGTAAAGTACTATCTACTAAATGAGTGTATTTTCGCTGTGATACAACTATTGTTGTTACCTGGAGTGTGTTAGTGTGGGTGTTACATATACTGCAGTATAGTCTACCTACAGTTGCTTCTCACAAAATTAGAATATCATAAAAAAGTTAATTAATTTCAGTTCTTCAATACGAAAAGTGAAATTCATATATTATATAGAGTTATTACCAACAGAGTGATCTATTTCAAGTGTTTATTTCTGATAATGTTGATGATTATGGCTTACAGCCATTGAAAACACAAAAGTCATTGTCTCAGTAAATTAGAATACTTTATAACACCAGCTAGAAAAATTATTTTAATATCCGAAATGTTGGCCTACTGAAATGTATGTTCACTAAATGCACTCAACACTTGGTTGGGGCTCCTTTTGCATCAATTACCACATCAATGTGGCGTGGCATGGAGGTGAACAGCCTGTGGCACTGCTGAGGTGTTATGGAAGCCCAGGTTGCTTTGATAGTAGCATTCAGCTTGTCTGCATGGTTGGGTCTGGTGTCTCTAATTTTCTTCTTGACAATACTCCATAGATTCTCTATGGGTTTAAAGGAAACCTGTCACCTCCTTTTTCAGATATAAGATGCAGCCACCACCTTTAGGGCCTTATCTACAGCATTCTGCAATGCTGTAGATAAGCTCCCGATGTAACCTGAAATATAAGAAAAACAGAGCAAAGTACTGCAGTGCACAGGCGCTGGGAAAGGTCAGAGAGGCCTGGTGCCTGCGCCCTACATTACTTTGCTCTGCCCTCAACAGAGCAAATCAGTAGGCCTGCGCAGGAGCTGCGACAGGAAGCAAAGAAGATGATGACATCGCAAGAAGATGGGAGGCGCTGGATCCGGTCCTGCGACGCCCATCGGACCGGACCGCACCGGACCACCCCCCAGGTGAGTATAATATAACTTGTTTTTGTTATCTTTCAGGTTACATTGGGGGCTTATCTACAGCATTCCAGAAAGCTGTAGATAAGCCCCTAAAGGCAGTGACCGCATCTTATATGCGAAAGAGGAGGCGATAGGTTCCCTTTAAGGTCAAGCGAGTTTGCTGGCCAATCAAGCATAGTGATACTGTTGTCTTTAAACCAAGTATTGGTACTTTTGGCAGTGTGGACAGGTTCTAAGTCCTGCTGAAGAATGAAATTTCCATCTTCAAAAAGCTTGCCAGCCGAGGGAAGCATGAAGTGCTCTAAAATTTGCTGGTAGACGACTGCGCTGACATTGGTCTTGGTAAAACACAGTGGACCTACAACAGCAGGTGACATGGCTCCCCAAACCATCACTGATTGTGGAAACTTCACACTACACCTCAAGCAACTTGGATTGTGTGCCTCTCCACTCTTCCTCCAGACTCTGGGATCTTGATTTCCAAATGAAATGCAAAATTTACTTTCATCTGAAAACAACACCTTGGCCAACTGAGCAACAGTCCAGTTCTTTTTCTCCTTGGCTCAGGTATGACACTTCTAGCGTTGTCTATTGGTCATGAGTGGCTTGACACAAGGAATGTGACACTTGTAGCCCATGTCCTGTATATGGCTGTGTGTGGTGGCTCTTGATGCAATGACTCCAGCAACAGTCCACTCCTTGTAAATCTCCCCCAAATTTTTGAATGACCTTTTCTTAAAAATCCTTTTAAGGCTGCGTTTATAACGGTTGCTTGTGCACCTTTTTCTACCTCACTTTTTCCTTCCACTCAAATTTCCATTAATATGCTTGGATACAGCACTCTGTGAACAGCCATTTTTTTTTTTAGCAATGACCTTTTGTGGCTTACCTTCCTTGTGGAGTGTGTCAATGACTGCCTTTTTGACATCTGTTCAGCAGTCTTCCCATGATTGTGGAGCCTACTGAAACAAACTAAGGAACCCTTTTAAATGCTTAGAGAGCCTTTGCAGGTGTTTTTGTTAATTATTCTAATTTACTGAGACAATGACTTTTGGTTTTTCATTGGCTGTAAGCCATAATCATCAACAATAACAGAAATAAACACTTGAAATTGATCACTGTTTGTAATGACTCTATATAATATATTAGTTTCACTTTTTGTATTGAAGAACTGAAATAAATTAACTTTTTGATGATATTCTAATTTTGTGAGAAGCACCTGTATTTTTCCCCAGTCCTTTTTTCTGGAACTTCAGTATAAGGGTGTTATGTGGTACAGTATCAAACGCCTTTGCTAAGTCCTGATAAATCACATCAACTGCATTACCTACATCCAGATCTGCACTTACCTCCTGTGGTAGATCGACTCACTCAGCTGGATACAGAGGTAGAAATGGAACACTGTCTCTTTAAGAATGTCCTTGGTTTATTAAGTGCAGCATAAACCACACTGGAAAAAATAAACACAGCCTTCTTGGCAAAACAAAACACAGTCCTTCTCCTAGCAGGGAACAGACCGCCCATGATTAGCAAGGTACATGGTTCAGGTCCTTGAACACAGGCACAAACACTTCTCTGGAGTGTTCCTCTCCAGACATTGAACAAATACTCTAGAAGCCAGATATTTAAGCCCTGTACCACACCCTGGAGTGTAGATAAGGTGGACAACCTCCCACCCACTCTATGGTCGTCCACTAAAAAACCCATTTCTTTATTTAAATTGGCTGCTAACTCCTTGCAACACTTAGTGTGCTGAAGGAAAAAGTGGGTTTTTAGATCACTGAAGCCATGAGCCTCAGTGAAACATATCTCCCCTCCAGGACCTTGCCAGTGACTTTGTCACATATTCCCCCTCTGCTGGGGGTTTTGGCACCTTCATTTGCTAAACAGGTTAGTCTGGACAGGTCATCTGCTTTCCCATGTAACTTTCTGGGCCTGTGCTCCACATGAAAACTACAGTCCTGGAGCGCTAGAAACCACCTAGTCACCTGGGCATTCTTCCCTTTCTTTTCCCTTATCCATCTCAGGGGCACATGATCCGACACTAGCCTGAACTTCATGCTTAACAGGTAGTATTTCAGGATGTGAATTGTCCAGATGATGGCCTAGCACTCTTTCTCTACGATGGCATAGTTCTTCTCACTCTAGGAGAGTTTCCTAATTAGGTATACGACTGGATGTTCGTCCTCATCTATTTCTTGGGACAACACAGCTCCCAGCTGACCTCGGAGGCATCTGTTTGGAGCACGAACTCCTTAGTGAAGTCAGGAGCGACCAAGACCGGCAGTTTGCATAGGGTGAGCTTAAACTCCTGGAATGCCATCACCACGTCAGAGGACCATTTGGCCATCGACATCTTTGTGCCGTTGAGAAGATCAGTCAGAGGGGGTGGCTATAATGGTGAAATTTGGGATAAATCGCCGATAGTATCCCACAATTCCCAGAAATGCCCTTAACTGCTTTTGGGAAACCGGCTGAGGCCACTTTTAGATTGCCTCCATCTTATCTATTTGTGGCTTTATTTGGCCTTTTCCGATTATGTAGCATAAATATTTTACCTCTTCTTTCCCAGGGTGCACTTCTTTGGGTTTATGATAAACCCTGCCTTCCTCAGTGCATCCAGGACCGCCTAGACCTTCTACAGGTGACTTCCCCAAGCCGGGCTGAAGATCACAATGTTATCCAGATAAGTAGCAGCATACATTTTGTGATCGGCTAGAATTCAGTCCATGGTCCTCTGGAAGGTAGTTGGGGCTCCTTGGAGTCCGAACGGCATCTGGGTATACTGAAAGCACCCATCAGGTGTAGAAAAGGCCATCTTCTCCTTGGCACTTGGAGACCGGAGAATTTGCCAGTACCTTTTCATTAGGTCAAGGGTGGTTATATATCTGGATGACCCTAGCCTCTCAATAAGTTTATCGACCCAGGCCATCGGATATGCTTCGAACTTGGACACCTCATTGAGTGTCCTGTAATCCTTACAGAAGCGCCACTCTCCATCCGGCTTCGGCACAAGGACAATAAGGCTGGACCAGCCACTCTGACTCCTCGATGATGCCCAGGCTTAACATTCTCCTCACCTCCTTGGAGATCACCTCTCTGCAGGCTTCAGGAATCTGATTCAGCTTTTGGTTCACCCACACATGCGGTTCAGTCAGGATTTCGTGCTCCACAACCTGCGTAGATCCTGGTAACTCCGTAAACAGGTCTTGGTTCCACTGAAGCAACTGATGGCACTGTTGATTCTGAAAAATCGAACAAATCTAATATTTCCAGGAATCAAATCAAAAGAAGTGAACATATATTCCCTTAAAAGCACTTTTTAATATTCATGTTAAAAAACACCTTCCTAGTGAGACAAATGCCAATGCCCCAAATATAGAAAAACTTTTTGACCAGAAAAAATCTCGGCATACCCTGCAATAGGACTATCTGTCAGCCTACCTTGCTGTGGAGGTTGGCACCCTAAATGATGATTTTTTTGGCGCCCCCACTCAAAGAAGACTTTCCCTCACTTCCCTATCTCACCCTGATATTACAAGTGGGAAAACAATAATCAGATAGAACAGAGATGAAGGAAGCAAAAAAAACTGGTCATAAAAATTAAAGGATGCCCCAGAAAAAGCCTTAGAGTCCAATATTCTCTAGTATGCCCAGATCAACAATAGAAAAATTCATCCCATGCATAATAATCAATAGATAACAACATAGGCAATCTCCACTTGTCATACATAGAACATAAAGCATATCCTAAGAAAAATACCATCCCGCACAATCACTTTACCGATCAAAACATTGGACAAGCTTTGATAACCAGGGTGATATAGGAAAGTGAGGGAAAGTCTTCGTTAAGTGGGGGTGCCAAAAAATAGTTTATTTTAGGGTGCCAACCTCCACAGCAAGGTAGGCTGACAGATAGGCCTATTGCAGGGTATGCCTAGATTTTTTCTGGTCAAAAAGTTTTTCAATGTTTGGGGCATTGGCCTTTGTTTCACTGGGAAGGTGTTTTTTAACATGAATATTAAAAATTGCTTTTAAGGGAATATATGTTCACTTCAACTGTTGTTTCTGGGCAGGCGACAGTGTCTCTGCCACTGTGACATCCTTAACCCTGGATGGGCCTAATGGCATATTGTTTCTACCGGCTCCTTGTCTCACAGCGGTTTCTGCAGATTAATGTGGTACACCTGGTATAGCTTTCTTCTCCCTGGTTGGTGGACATTGTAGATGATGTCACTGAACTTTTCGACCACCTCGTATGGCCCTTGCCGCTTAGCCAGGAACTTACTCTCAACTGTGGAGATCAACACCAACACCCAGTCTCTAGGGCTAAACTGTCTCAATCTTGCCGACCATTGTAGACCATTGCCTGTGCCTCTTGTTCTTGGAGGATTCTCTCGCTCACTGTCGGGATCACACTCGGGATCCTGTCCTGCATCTGGGCCACATGTTAGATAACGCTTCGGTGGAGTGTTACCTCCTCTTCACAAGTCTCCTTTGCAATGTCCAGAAGTTCCCTGGGGTGCCATCCGTATAACAGCTCGAACGGTGAGAACCCCATAGAGACCTGTGGAACTTCTCTAATGGAGAACAGTAGGTATGGGAGCAAGCAATTCCTATCTCGGCCATCCTTCTCCACGACCTTCTTCAACATTGATTTCAAGGTCTTGTTTAACCTCTCCACCAGGCCGTCCGTCTGTGGATGGTACACCGACGTCCTGAGGTGGGTAATCTGGAAGGCCTTACACAACTCCCTCATCACCTTGAACATCAACGGTGTCCCTTGGTCTGTCAGGAATTCCTTTGGTAGGATCGTTCAGGAGAAAATATGAACTCGCTTTCGTGCTTTACTCCTGGAGAGGTGTTTCTCAGTGGTACTGCCTCTGGGTATAATAAAGCATAGTCCATTACCACCTGGGCCACATGTTTGATAATGCTTCGGTGGGGTGTTATCTCCCCTTTCCAAGTCTCCTTTGCAAAGTCCAGGAGTTCCCTAGGGTGCAATCCGTATAACAGCTTGAATGGTGAGAACCCCATAGAGACCTGCAAAGTCCATTACCACCAGGATATATTAATGACCCCTGGCGGACTTAACTAAGAGCCCGACCAAATCCATGGCAATCTGGTCAAATGGGATTTTGATTATGGACAACGGCACTAGGGGACTGCAAAAATGAGATACGGGAACAGTTAGCGGGATACGGGAACAGTTAGCTGACAGGTAGGGCAGGATTGGCAAAAATTAACAATGTCTCGGTGACACCCAGGCCAGTGGAAGCTCTGAAGGACCCGGTCTTGAGTCTTGTCCACTTCCAGATGCCCACCTAAGACATGAGAATGGGTCTGATCTAATACCCTATGCCTATGACCAGGCACCAACAACTGCTCTATCACTTCCCCTCTAGGTTTGGTGACCCGATAAAGCAGTTCTTAATTTAAAGTGAAATATGGAAACCTGGTGTCGACCCCTGGCTCTTGAAGAACCACATTTATCATAGTCACACACATTGTCAAACACATTTTTTAAAGTAAGATCCTGCATTTGGGCAATCTCAAAATTTCCTTCCAGAAACCCCCAACTCAAGAAACTTGGCCTCACTGGTCACTGCCTCATCCTCATTATCAGTAAGTACACACAGGGTGAACTCATACGCCTCTGACTGCGATGGGGAATTTTCATGGGTGGACCGGCTCCTGTCTGTGTTATTCTGCATCCTCGCCTTTTCCAACAAGTCCCAGAACAGGCCGAAGTCCTGCCCAATGATCACCGGGTGTAGCAAGTCTTTGACTATCCCGATCTCATGGGACTCAGTACCACAGTTCGTTTTTATCATTATTCTGGTGACGGGGTAGTCCTTGGCATCACCGTGGATACAGCGGTTGCCCACATGTTTTCCCGGGGTCAACTGGTGGGGAAGTATGGCCCTTATCAGGGTCACCAAACTTCCTGATTCCAAAAGTCCTGACACAAACACCCCATTTATTGTCACGGGACACACCTGCGGCCCCTCACCAGGCTGATAGTCCACACTGTAGGTGGGATAGGCATAGTAGAAGCAGCGCTTCCCTAGACTGTAGTCCATCTCTTCAAAGGACAAAGAACAATGGGCGGCTATATGCCCCGGACCGCGACAACCCCAGCAGAGCAAGTCTTTACCCACAGATTTTGACAACCCCTCAGAGACCACTTGCGATCAAGGACTCCCCCTGGGCTCAGTTACAAGACCAGATTTTTGGTACTTTTACTGCCCCTCAGAATCTCTCTCCTCAGACTGCTGTCATGACTTCTGAACCATCAGACATATCTTTGAGCACCCCTGAACCTGTTACAGCACTCCCTGAAAAATTTTCGGGAGAAAAAGACCACTGACATGAAGTACAACATGTCAGAAAAAAACTGTCTGAGAATCACTGGGATATGTTAAGTGTTCCAGAGTTATTATCTCATAAAGTGACACTAGTCAGAATTGAAAAAAATGGTCAAGAAGGTGAAGACAGGCTGGGGGATGAAGGGGTAAAACTTTACAATGGCCATTTTCAGAAACAGTGTGATGGATGTCCATATACTTTGCCTTTTACTGATGTATATTATAAAATTGAGACTATGTGACTATAGTTCTTGGACAGTTTTTAGTCAAATTATTTGACAAAGTTCTAATATAACATGGGATTTTGGCTTTGATTTAGCATACCACTTTCTTTACTGGCCAGTTTAGGTCACACACAACAGCTGTTAAGAACACATGGCAGTGAGATGTTGGCAGAAACATAGAGAATACTCAAAAATATAGTAGATCAATCATCGATGTCAACTGAAATTTGATCATCTTGCTGTCTCTTATGAAGGTGATGCTGTGGACTGTGCAACATTTACAACTGTTTTGTGTTTAAAATTAAATGTATTCAATTTTTCTTGTAAGGGATAGTACTGTATATAGTAAACATCATGATATAAAGATCACCTTAAATCTGTCCCACCAACATGGGTTATGGTGTTTCACTATTGCAAAGGCAGACACTTTCAGCAACATGCCCCTGTGCATGTTGTGTGTCTTGGCCCTCCCCTTCTGCCATGTTTCACCTCCTTATACAGTGCCTTGACAAAGTATTCAAACCTCACGAACGGTTTTCCTTTTTACGTTACACCCACACACTTTAATGTACTTTTTGGGGATTTTATATGACATACCAACACAAAGTAGCAAGTATTTGTGAAGTGTAAAGGAAATGATACATGATTTTCTAAATATTTTAAAAAGAGAAACCTGAAAATTGTGACATGCATTTATATTCAGTCCCCCTAAGTCAACACTTTGCAGAACTACCTTTCGCTGCAATTACTGCTACAAATTTTTTGAGGTAGATCTCTATCAGCTTTGCATATCCAGAGGCTGAAAGTTTTGCCCATTCTTCTTTGTAAACTAGCTTTAGCTCAGTGAGATTGGATGGATAATGTCGGTGAACAGCAATTTACAAGTCTTGCCACAGATTCTCAATAGGTTTTATGTCTGGTCTTTGACTGAGCCATTCTAACACATGGATATGCTTTGATCTAAACCATTCCATTCAGGGCTGCCACCAGAAATTTCAGAGCCCTATACTCATAACATTTTTGGGCCCCCTTGAGACTCCATATTCCAACTGCCCACTCTTGGAAAAGCTCCACTTCTGCACCACATCCTCACCAATCATACATTAATAATTCCCATCTAACATCATATCACGTACATAGCCATCAGCTTTTGTTTTGGATACAAGATTTTTTAAGCCACTACCACAACAAGGTAGACTCTTTTGACAGGGTCCTATTCTACTCTAACCTATTAAACATTTCTTGAAATATGCAATACTGATTTAGGTACATTTTATTTATGTGTAACATACATTTTTAACATGACCAATAATACCACATACAAGGGGCAAATACGATCACATCATGGGCGGACCACATGTGCCCCATATATTGCTCCATACAGTATAATGGACTACTTATATTACTTCATACAGTATAATGGCCCCATATATTGCCCTATATATTGCTCCATACAGTATCATGTGACCCATGCAGTGTAATGGGCCCCATATAATGCTCCATACAGTATATAACGACTCCGTATAATGTTCCATACAGCATAAAGGGCCCCATATATTGCCTCTTACTGTACAATGGGTCGCATATATTGCCCCATACAGTATTATGGGCCCCATATATTGCTCCATACAGTGTACTGGGTACCATATATTGTGGCATACAGTATAATGGGCCCCATATATTGCTACACACAGTATAATAGGCCCCATTTAATGCTCCGTACAGTATATAATGGCCACATATAATGCTCCATACAGTATAATGGGGCCACATATAATGCCCCATACATTAAAAAAAAATAAAAATTGAATACTCACCTCTCTGCTGCTCTGGTGTACTCAGATTATTTTGACTCTCTGCACTGATCTGCCCTGAGATGTCACAGAGTCAGAAGACAGCAATGCTGAAGACTCTGGAGCTGCAGGGAGTGAGGATAGGTGAGTATCTGAGGGGGGGCTGGTGCCAGCTCAAGGGCCCTATAGTGTGCCAGTGTCCCTGACACCAAATGGGCCCTCCAGTTTTGTCCAGGGCCACAGCACTTGCCAGGGTGTGCCAGGTGGTGATGCTGACCCTGCACCAAGCTGTGACCTGATCACATATTACTTCCACATAATGACCAAATAATATCACATACAAGAAACAAATAACGCAATATCATGACCAGACCACATATTACCATCACATAGTGACCGAATACTACAATACTGATCATTAATAAAAAAAACACAATACTAATATTACCATAAGTGCCATTATAAACAGGAGCTCTTTACATGGCATACAGTGTACAGGTAATACAGTGATCACTGGTGGCATTATACACAGGAGCTCTGTATATAGTGCCAGTGTTCAGGTAATACAGTGATCTCTGGTGACTTTATACATAGGAGCTCTGTATATAGTGTCAGTGTACAGACAGTACAGTGATCACTCTTGACATTATACACAGGAGCTCTATATATACTGTCAATGTACAGGCAATACAGTGATTGTAAAGCAGGTAAACGGAAGCAGTAACACAGAGGCACAGAGCAGAGGTTAACAAGAGTGTGGTTTAATTAACACAACAGGGGTTTTCCTCGCCGGGAGCCAACAAGGGGTTAAACAACTTAAACAATGTAAGGGTTATTTTTAACTCAACAGTCTTTTTATCAGGTTCAACTTATTGTGACTTCTCTGTCCTTTACACGCTTGCAGTCCGATGGGTGATGGGATGTTGGCGTTGGCTGGTGCTGAGTCTTCAGGCTTCCTCTCCCAACACACAATCCCGCTTCTGGCAGCAGCGGGCGGTCACCGGTTTTGCCCGCTCAGCCCCTAGTCCATTGAACTGCAGAGCCGAAGAGTGCAGCTCTGCACAAGTCTCTACTCGGCGTGTGCTTTCCTGTGCACCCGCCAATACCTGGATGCCTGCACTGCAATGCTTCACTTGGCGTCCGACTCTCGGTACACCCGCTGGTATTTGGTTAGCCGCACTGTGACACTTCCCTCGGCGCCAGTCTCTCTGCACACTCACTGGTACCCGGGAGTCCCCCCTGCGCCCATCCTAGGTCTCTGCTCTGCAGTTTGTCTCTCTCCACGGTGCGCAGGAGGTCCCGGCTCTCTCTTCCCTGTGGTGGTAACTCTCTATCTTTTCCCACGCCCAACACTCCCTCTTCTCCTAGCTTACAACCCCCCTCTATGCAGGTCATGGGTCCTCAATTTCCTTCCCCCCTGCACCAAGAGGCGTGGCCCCAGCAGTTCCGGACCCGGTGCTCTGTCAGCATCCACAGCCCGGTCTTCCTCCTTACACCCCTGCTCTCCTTTAACTCGCCATTCCACGGACAAGAGCTCTTTCACCAGGTGTTCACAATTCTCAACTTCTGGGATGATTCGTGGTCAAATAAATTGATCTCGCTCATAACGAGCGGGAGGCACTCCAGCCATTGTTTGCTCTGATCGTCGCAATCCGGGTTGACCAATGGGTAGTGGGGAGCTACTTTGGTCCAGTGGATGGCAGTGTTAGCTTATAGTTACTCAGTCTCTCCCATCCATCTCTGTTGTGAATGTGCTGGAGGCGGCTTCTGAGCTGGGGCTCCCTCCAGTGGTTGCTGAGGGTAATGAACTGATTACTGAATGGCCTTCAGCTGGCGCTGAATGGTAGGATATAAGTGGCCTGAGTTCCCAGCAGCCTTGCCGGTTATCAATTGTTCCTTCTGGTCTTGCTTGAAGCTCTGCTAGTTTCCTGCTCTCCAGATAAGTGTTTGCTGTTTTTTTTATCTCTGATTTTCTCTGCTGGTTTGCTGCTTGCAGTGGACTGCAGCCTGTCACCCTTTGGGGGTCTGGCGCTGCAATGGTGCTCCGTTTGTGTCTGAACTTTTGCTTTGCTCCTTTGTTACTTTTTATTTGCTGAATAGCTTTTTGTTACACCAGAGATCTGATTTAGGTGGATGAGATCATGTGATCTCAGGTTTTTTGGCAATCAGAAGTGTTGGTATTTTTGTTAGGGTTTTGTTGGATTGCAGTCAGAATTCTTTCCTATACTTTTCTGTCTAGACAGATTGGGCCCCAGCGTTTGCTCATTCTATTTTCTGTCTGTGTCCGTGCTTTCTTCTTGTCTAACCGCCATTACATGTTTGGGGGCTTCCTATTTTCTTTGGGGATCTGCTCCAGGGCATATAGCTTTCATCTTTCTGCCTTTAGGTGTAGTTATCTCTCAGGCTGTGACGAGGCGTCTAGGATCACAGTTGGAACGCTCCACGGCTACTTCTAGTTGTGTAGTTAGTTCAGGTTACTGCAATCCAATACCGCTATGTCTGTATGAGTAGAGTGCCTAAAAAATAATTTTACTCTACTGCTGTGTTTGTACGACTTGTGACCATGCTTAAAAAAATTATATTCTACAGCTGTGTCTGTACAAATTGTGGCTGGACTTAAAAAATAGTTATACTCTGCACTTGTGTCTATGGTAGTACTGTGCATAACAACAAATTTTTCTACTCTGCATTAGTGTTGAGCATTCCGATACCGCAAGTATCGGGTATCGGCCGATATTAGCTGTATCGGAATTCCGATACTTAGTTCCGATATTTTTCATATATTGTATACCGGAATCGGAAGTTCCCATAATTCTTTGAGAGGCAATGTGATTATAGTCAGCCAATGAGGAATCCTGAGAAGTGTGGGCACATCCTGTACTGCTGCGGTCATCTTAACTAATGGCATGGCTGTGATTGGCTGCTGAAATGATGTCAGAATGCACTATAAAAGGCGCCGCCGCCATTTTAGCGTCACTGTGCTGTGAACTCAGTTAGGGACTAGAGTTGAGCGATACTTTCCGATATCCAAAAGTATAGGAATCGGAATGGTATCGCCGATACCCAAAAAATATCGGCGATACCCGATACCGATACCGGAAATCCAATGTAAGTCTATGGGAAAAAAATATCGGAATTAAAAAAAAAACATTCTTGCCTTGTT
Source organism: Oophaga sylvatica (assembly GCA_033576555.1). Lineage (NCBI taxonomy): Eukaryota > Metazoa > Chordata > Amphibia > Anura > Dendrobatidae > Oophaga > Oophaga sylvatica. The sequence continues at coordinate 283,654,137 of JARQOD010000006.1, read as the reverse complement.
GGTTAATTGTACATGAAGGAAAACAACAAAGAGTAATGTAGAATGTATTGGGGAAGGTTGAGTAGACATTAAAGGCATAGATGTTTAACCCAATCAAATGGAATAGCATAAATATTTTTTTTTTTAAAGATGTTCGGATTGACGAAGAAATTGACAATGTTGTTAACCTTTTTTCTATTTTGGCAAATATGTATATTTCACAACTTCCATGCTCTTCACCTTTTTAACTTTTGACACACTTTCTCCTTCATAATCTTCAGCAGCATCATCTTTTTCATCAAATTATTCTTCATCTTCACCTTCTTTATCTTCTTCTTAAACTTCTTGCTATTCATCTTTTTGTTAACATTACTCATATTCTTCTTATTAAACTATTATTCTTATTCATATTCTACTTCATCTTCTTCATCATATTCTTATTTTGGACAGAGATTCCTGTACTTGTAATCTGTCAAAGTATGAATTTTTCATCCTTCCGTTCTTGCTGTCACAAAAGATTTAAATTACAACAGTATTTGTCCGTGTTCAGTTTAGCCTGCAGCAGCAGGCATTTTCCAGGGGCACCATGAGGAGGAACGGACTCACCCCCATACACTGCTTAGTCTTCTTCTGCTTATAATTTAGAGCATATATTTTGCTCTTCATTTTGGTCTTATACTTCATGTTCTTCTGCTTTTTGATCTTCTGCTTATTGTTCTTAAGTCTCTTGTTCTGTATCTTGTAGTTTTTCTTAACCTTCTTAGTCCTGTTTGGTAATCTTTTATTTCTTCTTTGTGATGGTGTTTAGGCTGGTTGGCTTGATGCTCGTCGTCCTTGTGGTGGTCATCTTCTTCGGGGTGGTCATCAGGGTCGTCGTCTTCATTGTTGGAGATCCAGAGTGATTTCCCAAAAAAACATTGAAAAAATCTTCAATTTGTAAATGTAGCACAAGGTACAAGAGCCAATGCAAGTAACGAGGACCAGCTGACTGTGCTGGAACCCGGAGGGGCAGCAGAAGGAAAAGAGCCAATGGCACAACCGAGGACCAGCTGACGTTACTGGGACACGGTTACTAAGCAGGAGGTACCTGTGCTCCAAAGCACTACCAAGGACCAGCAGACGTTGCTGGAACTCGGATACCGAGATGGAGGCACCTAGGCCAAAGGCACTGCGGAGAACCAGCTGACGGTACTGGAACCCGGACGGGTAGCAGAAGGTACAAGAGCCAATGCAAGTGACGAGGACCAGCTGACTGTGCTGGAACCCGGAGGGGCAGCAGAAGGAAAAGAGCCAATGGCACAACCGAGGACCAGCTGACGTTACTGGGACACGGTTACTAAGCAGGAGGTACCTGTGCTCCAAAGCACTACCAAGGACCAGCAGACGTTGCTGGAACTCGGATACCGAGATGGAGGCACCTAGGCCAAAGGCACTGCGGAGAACCAGCTGACGGTACTGGAACCCGGACGGGTAGCAGAAGGTACAAGAGCCAATGCAAGTGACGAGGACCAGCTGATTGTGCTGGAACCCGGAGGGGCAGCAGAAGGAAAAGAGCCAATGGCACAACCGAGGACCAGCTGACGTTACTGGGACATGGTTACTAAGCAGGAGGTACCTGTGCTCCAAAGCACTACCAAGGACCAGCAGACGTTGCTGGAACTCGGATACCGAGATGGAGGCACCTAGGCCAAAGGCACTGCGGAGAACCAGCTGACGGTACTGGAACCCGGACGGGTAGCAGAAGGTACCCATGGAAATTTAAGTTGACAGGCCGCGAGCCGGCCGCAGTTACCGAATCCCACAGTACTACAGTGGGTGATTGTCCTATTGTCACAACGGAAACAGCCTTTATTTGCATATCCCGCAGCACACATAGGAAGCACCTAATTTCCAGGCACCATAGAGTCGGCTAACCCGACCGCAACACGACAGGACAACTTATTGGAGGCTAAGTGACGTTTACACTGACAGGAAACAGATGGCGTGCTGTAACCAGTCTGGGCAGGAGTGAGTACCCGTGCCAATTACACTTCCGAGCAACAACTGTCGGTGTTGGAGCCCAGGGATGAGAAGAGAACAGGGTGGAGGCAGCAGGACTTTTTGCCGTTCACACAGCAGGGGAACAGCTGACATTACTGAACCCCAATAACACAGGAGCAAGTGTTGACTGTGCTAACAGCACTTCCGAGCAACAACTGGCGGTGTTGTAGCCCAGGCATGAGAAGACAACAGGGTGGAGGCAGCAGGACTGTTTGCCGTACACACAGCAGGGGAACAGCTGACATTACTGAACCCCAGTAACACAGGAGCAAGCGTTGACTGTGCTAACAGCACTTCCGAGCAACAACTGGCGGTGTTGTAGCCCAGGGATGAGAAGACAACAGGGTGGAGGCAGCAGGACTTTTTGCCGTTCACACAGCAGGGGAACAGCTGACATTACTGAACCACAGTAACACAGGAGCAAGTGTTGACTGTGCTAACAGCACTTCCGAGCAACAACTGGTGGTGTTGTAGCCCAGGGATGAGAAGAGAACATGGTGGAGGCAGCAGGACTTTTTGCCGTTCACACAGCAGGGGAACAGCTGACATTACTGAACCCCAATAACACAGGAGCAAGTGTTGACTGTGTTAACAGCACTTCCGAGCAACAACTGGCGGTGTTGTAGCCCAGGCATGAGAAGACAACAGGGTGGAGGCAGCAGGACTGTTTGCCGTACACACAGCAGGGGAACAGCTGACATTACTGAACCCCAATAACACAGGAGCAAGTGTTCACTGTGCTAACAGCACTTCCGAGCAACAACTGGCGGTGTTGTAGCCCAGGCATGAGAAGACAACAGGGTGGAGGCAGCAGGACTGTTTGCCGTACACACAGCAGGGGAACAGCTGACATTACTGAACCCCAATAACACAGGAGCAAGTGTTCACTGTGCTAACAGCACTTCCGAGCAACAACTGGCGGTGTTGTAGCCCAGGCATGAGAAGACAACAGGGTGGAGGCAGCAGGACTGTTTTCCGTACGCACAGCAGGGAACAGCTGACATTACTGAACCCCAGTAACACAGGAGCAAGTGTTGACTGTGCTAACAGCACTTCCGAGCAACAACTGGCGGTGTTGTAGCCCAGGGATGAGAAGACAACAGGGTGGAGGCAGCAGGACTTTTTGCCGTTCACACAGCAGGGGAACAGCTGACATTACTGAACCCCAATAACACAGGAGCAAGTGTTGACTGTGCTAACAGCACTTCCAAGCAACAACTGGCGGTGTTGTAGCCCAGGCATGAGAAGACAACAGGGTGGAGGCAGCAGGACTGTTTGCCGTACACACAGCAGGGGAACAGCTGACATTACTGAACCCCAGTAACACAGGAGCAAGCGTTGACTGTGCTAACAGCACTTCCGAGCAACAACTGGCGGTGTTGTAGCCCAGGGATGAGAAGACAACAGGGTGGAGGCAGCAGGACTTTTTGCCGTTCACACAGCAGGGGAACAGCTGACATTACTGAACCACGATAACACAGGAGCAAGTGTTCACTGTGCTAACAGCACTTCCGAGCAACAACTGGCGGTGTTGTAGCCCAGGCATGAGAAGACAACAGGGTGGAGGCAGCAGGACTGTTTGCCGTACGCACAGCAGGGGAACAGCTGACATTACTGAACCCCAGTAACACAGGAGCAAGTGTTGACTGTGCTAACAGCACTTCCGAGCAACAACTGGCGGTGTTGTAGCCCAGGGATGAGAAGACAACATGGTGGAGGCAGCAGGACTTTTTGCCGTTCACACAGCAGGGGAACAGCTGACATTACTGAACCCCAATAACACAGGAGCAAGTGTTCACTGTGCTAACAGCACTTCCGAGCAACAACTGGCGGTGTTGTAGCCCAGGCATGAGAAGACAACAGGGTGGAGGCAGCAGGACTGTTTGCCGTACACACAGCAGGGGAACAGCTGACATTACTGAACCCCAGTAACACAGGAGCAAGTGTTGACTGTGCTAACAGCACATCCGAGCAACAACTGGCGGTGTTGTAGCCCAGGCATGAGAAGACAACAGGGTGGAGGCAGCAGGACTGTTTGCCGTACACACAGCAGGGGAACAGCTGACATTACTGAACCCCAGTAACACAGGAGCAAGTGTTGACTGTGCTAACAGCACTTCCGAGCAACAACTGGCGGTGTTGTAGCCCAGGCATGAGAAGACAACAGGGTGGAGGCAGCAGGACTGTTTGCCGTTCACACAGCAGGGGAACAGCTGACATTACTGAACCCCAATAACACAGGAGCAAGTGTTCACTGTGCTAACAGCACTTCCGAGCAACAACTGGCGGTGTTGTAGCCCAGGCATGAGAAGACAACAGGGTGGAGGCAGCAGGACTGTTTGCCGTACACACAGCAGGGGAACAGCTGACATTACTGAACCCCAGTAACACAGGAGCAAGTGTTGACTGTGCTAACAGCACTTCCGAGCAACAACTGGCGGTGTTGTAGCCCAGGGTCAAGGAGGATGTTTAAATACTATATCAAGTATTTTCCTTGTTACGTGTCAATTAAAAATGTCTATACTCCAAACAAGAGAAATATAACCTTTAGTACCATAAGATGATGATTTTACTTAAAAAAATATATGTAAATTAATAATTTACAAACACAAACGCATACATTAACATGTTGAAAAGCAATGCAAACCACAATTAAAATAGGTTAAATAATCTGCTATACGGTTTAAAATAAAAGCATACAAGTACATATCAGAATCCATTAATGATGGCTAAGTAACAGTATGTACACCATTTTTATTGTGTAGACAATGAATGGCTGACTTAAAAACATAATCAGCATTACAAGTTATCTTTGACATTCATAAAACTTTACATTTGGTGAATAATATCACTAAATTTTTTTTAAAAATATCTAAAATTTCCATCATGTAATACTGATAATATGTGCCAATCATTTATATTAACAAACAAAAATTTTTAAAAGTGCATAGTGCAGAGTGAAAACAGATATTTATGCCTGACTGTGGACTTGCAAGCATGACAACGGATAGATAAGGTATATATAGATGAGACTGCATAGCCACAGATAGTGAATGGCGATGTAATACTGTACCTCAATAAAGTGTGCGTTACTACTACATCCTTTTTTTTATATAGCTTTATAAAGGTTACGTGCATGTATGGTTGCGCCTTTGTTTGGACGCACAGACTGGCTTCCTGCTGTGACGTGTTGGGTATTGGAGCGTCTGTACATCTTATGACGCAGACTAACATTCACGGTGCGCATCGTTCATCAGCGTACCGACAACACAAAGGCGTTGTCATGACTACTTTACTCAGTAAACATGCACCTATGATGAAACATACACGCATGTGCCCTATTACATAACAAGCTACAAGAAAAATGAGTGTGAGGTGTGACACAGCTGTTTTGTTAAGGTACAGTATTATATCGACATTGTACAGGTGTCGCTATTCAGTCTGATAAATAGATATCATTCACCTATTCTATCAGTTGTCGTTCTTTCACCACCACTTAAAGGTATATATTTTGCTATTGTGACTATGCACTATTGACTTTACCAAGGTAATGCATGATTTTTGTTAGCGATTATCATGTTTACATGAAGGACCTTTATGATATGGGCTGTTAACTTTCTAATTAAATATGTATTTTTTAAAATGACACAAATATAAGTAATGTTGAAGAGGACTATTCCTACATGCATTGTTTGCACAATATTACAGGTGTACATCACGTCCCTTAATCAACATTGGATTATTATATTTACTTGTATGCTTTTATTTAAAAGGCAAGAACACTGAAGTATAACCTTCGCACTGCAGCAGTAGTCAAAGTTCAACCCACATTATGCACTTCCAACATTGCAGCATTTGAGTCATGATGTGAGTTGGATTTGTCTAAGCTATGGAGTGACAAGGTTGACCATCAGTATCCTATAGCATAAGTAGGCTTTTGTGTTTGCATTTGTTTTCGACATGTGCATATCTGTAATAATATGTCACAATTATTTTGTTACAGATTTGTGACAAAGACTAATCATTTTATGGTTTTAAAGCTGACGTTTCAAATGTTTGCAGCTTAAAAATCAGGGTGTAGCCTCATATCTATGTGTAGCACTAGACACTTTGACATGTCATGTTTTTTTCACCATGATTAGGTAGCTAGCAGTAATTTTTGCCGGACACACAGCAGGGGAACAGCAGGCGTTACTGAACCCCACAAACACATCAGCGATTGTTTTCATCTGTGCATCTAACACTTCTGAGCAGCAACTGGCGGTGTTGAAGCCCAGGGTCAAGGAGGGTGTAGGCATAAAATATTGAGTTATTGCCTTGTTACGTGGCCATTGCAAATGTATGTACTTCAAACAAGAATAAATTAAGTTTTACTAGGACAATAAAATGATGAATTTCAATTCCAAGAATAGAAAAATATTTATACTTGAGAGTCCTCTGTGGTTGATACCGTTTAATGGCTAACTGAAAATATGGTAACAAATTCCAAGCTTTCGAGACTACTCAGGTCTCTTCATCAGGCTAAGACTAAAACAAAAAATGAAGAATCACATATTTCTACACACAACAGGACACAGGAATAGGTAAGACAAGTGAGGGAGGGACAAGTGAGGGGAGACCGGCCAAAAAATGAGAACAAGGATGAATTATCAGCGCCACACAATAAGAGAAAAAATAATGGATTTACCTGTGGCAAAACACTTTTGTATGCCCGGTCATAGCATGATGGATATGGAATTACTGGTATTAAAATATAACTTCAAATATGAGAAAGATACAAAGGTTTCAGAATATAAGCTCATCATGACCTTTGACACTGTTACTGATGGAATGAATAGATCACACGGATTTATGTCATTCTATATCAATTAAGGAACCTGCGTCTCTGCCCTTCCAGGGGCATGAAAACACAAAACCAGACCCCAATCAGAGGGCAATAAAACTTTCTATCCTTATCTAGGAACTGTTCCAATATTTATGTTCATCCCTCTGTGATAATGACAGTTCTGCTACACGTCACTTACTTGTCTTACCTATTGCACTATTCCTGTGTCCTGTTGTGTATAGAAATATGTGATGCTTCATTTTTTGTTTTAGTCTTTGCCTGATGAAGAGACGTGAGTAGCCTCGACAGCTTGCAATTTGTTACCATCTTTTCAGTTATCCATTAAAAGGTATCAACCACTGCGGACTCTCAAGTCTAAATATTTTTCTATCTACTGGCTAACACGGTACGAAGATACACATGTTTCCTAACTTCAAGAATAAAAATAAAGACACTGCAAATATAAACGCATATATGCACATGCCAACAAGAAATGGAACAACACACCACCCAAAAAATTGGTTACAAAATATAGTGTTGTAAATTTAAGAATAAAAGTCCATTTTTGTATTTATGAATAATGCTTAAGGAACGCTATGTTAAACCATAACATAGTGAAGACAATGGATTTTGTAATAGTCACTCATCATCATCATCATTGCAATTTAGATGTGACAGTCACAGACATTTCAATTATTTAAGTTAATAAAATCGTTACTTTGTACAGCATGTATGACATGTCCAGCATGGACTCATCAATGTGATGACACAATAATGTACAATAAAAAATAACCATTTAAAAAAACATAATGCATTGTCACAATTTAATTGTGTGCCTGCAAGTGTAGGTGAAACAAAGGCTACGGATAGCAAAGGTATATTCTATGTCTGTATCAGACAGTGGACAGCCTCTGATGGGTAATGGCGATGTTATACTGTACGTCAATAAAGTCTGCGGCTGCAATCATGCATTTTTTGCTTGTACAGTGTTGAAGAGGGTAAAAGCATGTCTGGTTGCGCAAGGCTTTATCCGTCAACACTACCTTCCTACTGTCACGCGTAGGGTAGGGTAGCGTGTGTCAATTAGATGACTCTATAAAATGTGACGTTACGCAGCGTTATTGCGCCCTAGGGACGCCAAAAATACGACAGCAGTAATCATTTACTGTCTAATACTCCACCTATGACCAACAAAAAAAGACCGTTCCCTCTTTAACAATCTACAAGACTAACAAGCATAATGGTTGACGCTGACTTTATTGAGGTACAGTATTAGATCGACATTGTCCATGAGTGACTATGCACTGTGATACCTATATACCATTATTAATTTATATCTGTTGTGGTTGTTTCAACAGCACTTGCAGGTATAACTACCTATTGTCAGTATGCATGATGCACTTTCTAGATGTAATAATTTATTATTGCACATTATTACCAGGTTTAGATGCTGGCCATTTCATATATGGTGTGTGTGGTTACAGTTGGCATCAGTATGTGTATTTTATAATGTCTGTCATAAATAAAACTCGTGATGATGATGATGAGGATTTTATGATTCGTACATCCATTGACTGCATTATCTTACAGGTACAGATAAAGTTCCTTAAAAAGCATTAATTGATAAGTATGAAATGTACTTTTATGCATTAATTTCAAAAAGTGAACACTATGTTTTAGTTTTTGTTACCATTTCTAATAGACATGTGCAGATATGCGCTGTGATGACAAATTATTATTTGTCCATATTTGTCATAAAAATTTATCATTCTAGGCCTGGAAAACTTCACAATTTCCTGTTTTAAGCATAACAATCGGGGTGACGGCTCTTCCCTATTTGGAGCATGTTCGACATGGGTTTTTCTGTGCATGTGTAGGGAACAGGAGACTTCTTGCCGGACACACAGCAGGGGAACAGCTGGCGTTACTGAGCCCCACTAACACTATAGCTTGTGTATTGGTCTGTGGACACGACACTTCTGAGCAGCAACTGGCAGTGTTGTAGCCCAGGGAGTAGAGTTCAGGTGGTAGAAAGATGAACATAACAGGAGACATGGATAACGTTGCGAACCAGTTATTTAATCTGAAAACGGACAGACAAATTCAGGCGAGATCCATGCCTTGTTCATTTTCAGAAAAGTAAGCCGGTCTACATTATCGGAGGATAGTCGCATGCGACGGTCTGTTAGTACACCACCTGCAGCACTAAAGACGCGCTCCGATAATACACTGGCAGCAGGGCAAGCCAGCACCTCCAATGCATACTGGCTAAGCTCTGGCCATGTATCCAGCTTAGAGACCCAAAACTTGAATGTGGAAGAGCCATCTGGGAGTACACTGAGAGGGAAAGACATGTAGTCTGTCACCATCTTACGGAAACGTTGCCTCCTGCTGACTGGAGCCGTCTCGGATGGTGTAGACATTTGTGGCGCTGCCACAAAACTTCGCCACATTTGGAACATACTGGTCTTGCCCTGTGCAGAGGCGCTGCTTGTGCTCCCTCTTGTTGCAGAGCTGTCTCCACTGCCTCGACGCACAGAGCTGCTTTGTAAAGCAGTAGCAGCAGCAGTGCTCTCGGCTGGAATGGAGAACATTATGGATTGCACCAGTGTGTCTTGGTACTCCCGCATTTTACGCTCCCGGTTCAATGGTGTGATGAGGCTTTGTAAGTTGTCCCGGTAGCGAGGGTCTAGGAGGGTGTACACCCAATAATCAGACGTGGTGAGAATGTGGGCGATGCGGCGGTCGTTTCTCAGGCACTGCAGCATGAAATCAACCATGTGCTGCAGACTCCCAACTGGCCAAGAAATGCTGTCCCCTGCAAGAGGCGTCATCTCTGCCTGCTCTGCATCACCCCACCCTCGCTCTACATACTGACTAGAGTGTTGTGTACCTCCCTCTGGAGCGATGTCTTCCTCCTCCATTGACTCCTCCTCATCCTCCTCACAAAGTGAGCCCTGCCCAGCCCTTTGTGAGGAACCACGTTGCGCTGACTGTCCAGAAGGTCATGGAATTTGTGACTCCTCATCCTCCACCTCTTCCAAAACCTCATCCCTTAGTGCTTGCAGTGTTTTTTGAAGCAGGCAGATAAGGGGGACAGTCAGGCTGACTAGTGCATCATCTGCACTCGCCATCCGCGTTGACTCATCAAACGCACGCAAAATGTGGCAGATGTCCTTCATAGAGGCCCACTCAGTAGTGGTGAAGTGTGAACGGCGCAAATTGCGAGTTGATTGCGCCTGATGCAGCTGATACTCCATTACTGCTGGCTGCTGCTCACACAACCGCTCCAACATATGTAACGTGGAATTCCACCTGGTGGGTACGTCACATATGATGCGATGTTCAGGAAGGCGAAATCTGCGTTGCAGAGCTGCAATGCGCGATCTGGCCATGCTGGAACGTTGCAAGTGAGCGCACTCTAGGCGGACCTTGTGCAGCAGTGCATCAAGATCCGGATAGTCCCTCAAAAAACTCTGCACGACCAAGTTGAGCACATGTGCCAGACATGGTATGTGAGTGAGGTTGCCAAGGCCCAGAGCTGCCACCAGATTTCGGCCATTGTCACACACTACCAAGCCTGGCTGGAGATTCGCTGGCAAAAACCACATGTCGCTCTCCTGCTTGATGGCATTCCAGACCTCCTGCGCTGTGTGGCTTCGATTCCCCATGGAAATTAATTTCAGGACGGCCTGTTGACGTTTGGCCACGGCTGTGCTCATATCGGTCGCAACAGGTAAGCGTTCACGGGTCCATGTGGAGGTAGACCGTGACGGCTCCTGCAGCGATGATTCTGAGGAACTGGAGTAGGAGGAGGAGTCAATGTGGACAGACTGGATTCCTGCAATCCTTGGAGTTGGCAGAACACGTACAGCGCAACTGGCAAGATCTGTACCCGGCTCCACAACATTGACCCAATGGGCAGTGAGGGAAAGGTATCGTCCCTGGCCATGGGTACTGGTCCACGCATCGGTGGTCAGGTGGACCTTGCTACTGACGGCGTTTAGTAGCGCATGTTTAATTTTTCCCTCAACATGCTTTTGCAGACCAGGGACGGCTTGCCTGCTGAAATAAAATCGGCTGGGCACAATGTATTGTGGGACTGCCAATGCCATTAAGTTACGGAAACTGTCAGTCTCCACCAGCCTGAATGACAGCATTTCAAGGGACAGGAGTTTTGCAATGCCAGCATTCAGAGCCTGTGCTCGTGGATGGTTTGCCGAGTATGGCCGTCTTTTATCCCATGCCTGTGCTACCGATGGCTGTTTTGTGGCCTGGGAGTGTGAGGATGACAGGGAACTTGCAGCTGTGGGTGGAATAACACTGGGTCTCTGGACAACAGTGACAGAGGTTCTTCCATGGCGATCCTGTGAGGAAGCCGAACCAGCTGTGTGTGAGCTGGAGGAAGAGGCTCCAACACGAGCTGAAGATGTAGGTGCTGCTGTAGGTTGGCCTACATCTCCAGTGTGTCTTTGTAACTCAACCACGTGCTTTGTCCGCACATGTTTCCACATATTTGTGGTATTAAGGTTACTGACACTTTTACCTCTTTTTACTTTTTATTTACACAGCTTGCATTTGACATAGCAAATATCATCTGCAAGTGTGTCAAAAAAGGACCACGCAGTGCAAGTAGTGGGAGCACCCGTTTTGGCTGTTGTAAGAGAACAGCTACGAACAGGTGCCAAACTGGAGGCTACAGGCAACCGAGTCTGCAGCCTACCTCTCCCTACTGTTTGGACCGTTGGGGCAATCTCTTCCTCAGAGCTGCTCCCACCACCTTCCTGTTCCTCACGCCATGTTGGGTCTTGGACCTCATCATCTCCACTACCCTCTTCCAACACCTGCTGGTGTTGGGTGGTCTGGCCAGCACCATGCTCAACAGAAACTGGCACCTGAGTCTCATCATCATCAGATGCGTTCTGCGGTGTGCTGACCATCGGCACTGGCTCACCCGCCTCTCAGATTCAGAGAGACACAGCTGTTGCGCATCACTGCATACCCCTCTTCTTCACATTCCAGAATGCTGCTTGGCTGGGCCCCTGTTTGCAAGCCAACAGATTCTGAGAACAGAAGCAGAGACTCAGCTGGCTCCTTTACAGAGCTCTCTGACTGCCTGGGCAATTTGGCAGGCGGTGAAGAGACAGATGGTTGTTCAACAGTGCTGTGGTCCTGAGAGGAGGTGGAAGCAATTGAAGTCGATGCATTGGCTGCCATCCAACCAACAACGGCTTCAATTTGTTCTTCCCGCAGCAAGGGGGTACGCCGACCTCCTACAAAAGTGCGCATAAAGGAACGCTCACGGGGAAAACTGGTGGATGCTGTGTCACTGGGTGTGGCAGCAGCCACAGAATCCCCACGTCCTCTCCCTGCTGAAACTCCACAGCCACGTGCCTTACTCCCTGCCTTCTTCATCTTGGTAGATTGATAAAGAAAGTCAGAAAAGTTATAAGGCCTAAGTGTGGTTATTCCTCAGAGACTGCAGTGAACACTGCAGACAACTGTTCAGTAGCTGTGAAAGGCCCCTTTGTGTACTTCTATAGTGTTTGCAAACCAATGTATTGTATACGGATGGAAGCGCGTCACACTAATAGATTAGATTTTTTTCAAATATAATGGAGCAGCACCAATTAGAAAAAATGTGAAGGATGAGGCAGTGACACACGCTCAGCAGACTACAACCAGCAGTGGTTGAAGAACTAACTGGAGCGTAATCTGCACTCAAAAAATGAAAAGCTCACAGACTACAGTGAACACTGCAGACAACTGTTCAGTAGCTGTGAAAGGCCCCTTTGTGTACTTCTATAGTGTTTGCAACCAATGTATTGTATACGGATGGAAGCGCGTCACACTAATAGATTAGATTTTTTTCAAATATAATGGAGCAGCACCAATTAGAGAAAAATGTGAAGGATGAGGCAGTGACACACGCTCAGCAGACTACAACCAGCAGTGGTTGAAGAACTAACTGGAGCGTGATCTGCACTCAAAAAATCAAAACCTCACAGACTGCAGTGAACACTGAAACACAACTGTTCACTATCTGTGAAAGGCTCCTTTCTGTACTTCTATAGTGTTTGCAACCAATGTATTGTATACGGATGGAAGCGCGTCACACTAATAGATTAGATTTTTTTCAAATATAATGGAGCTGCACCAATTCCACAAAATAAAATAAAAAAAGGAGTCAGTGAGTGACACGTGCAGATGCCTACATACAGCGGTGGATGCAGAGCAAACTGCAGCGTCACCTGCACTCTCACACACACCTTGCACAGAGCTGTTAAATCAACACTGGCAAAAGGAAGCTTTACACAGCGGTTGGTAAACTAGCCTGCCTAAAGCACAGTACACAAAATCGCAATGTCTAACTGTCCCTCAAAGTCAGCAGAACAGTGTTCTGTCTCTAACTGAGTTCACAGCACAGTGACGCTAAAATTGCGGCGGCGCCTTTTATAGTGCATTCTGACATCATTTCAGCAGCCAATCACAGCCATGCCATTAGTTAAGATGACCGCAGCATTACAGGATGTGCCCACACTTCATAAGATTCCTCATTGGCTGACTAAAATCACATTGCCTCTCAAAGAATTATGGGAACTTCCGATTCCGGTATACGATATTGGAAAAATATCGGAACTAAGTATCGGAATTCCGATACAGCGAATATCGGCCGATACCCGATACTTGCGGTATCGGAATGCTCAACACTATTAGGGACAGAACGCTGCTCTGCTGACTCTGAGGGACAGTTAGAGATTGCGATTTTGTGTACTGTGCTTTAGGCAGGCTAGTTTACCAACTGCTGTGTAAAGCTTCCTTTTGCCTTGCAGTGTTGTTTTAACAGCGCTGTGCAAGGTGTGTGTGTGAGAGTGCAGGTGACGCTGCAGTTTGCTCTGCATCCACCGCTGTTTGTAGGCATCTGCACGTGTCACTCACTGACTCTTTTTTTTTTTTTTATTTTGTGGAATTGGTGCAGCTCCATTCAATTGAAATTAACAGTGATCTATTAGTGTGACGCGCTTCCATCCGTATACAATACATTGGTTGCAAACACTATAGAAGTACACAAAGGAGCCTTTCACAGCTAATGAACAGTTGTGTTTCAGTGTTCACTGCAGTCTGTGAGGTATTTTTTTGTTGAGTGCAGATTACGCTCCAGTTAGTTCTTCAACCACTGCTGGTTGTAGTCTGCTGAGCGTGTGTCACTGCCTCATCCTTCAAATTTTTCTCTAATTGGTGCTGCTCCATTATATTTTAAAAAAATCTAATCTATTAGTGTGACGCGCTTCCATCCGTATACAATACATTGGTTGCAAACACTATAGAAGTACACAAAGGGGCCTTTCACAGCTACTGAACAGTTGTGTTTCAGTGTTCACTGTAGTCTGTGAGCTTTTCATTTTTTGAGTGCAGATTACGCTCCAGTTAGCTCTTCAACCACTGCTGGTTGTAGTCTGCTGAGCGTGTGTCACTGCCTCATCCTTCACATTTTTCTCTAATTGGTGCTGCTCCATTATATTTTAAAAAAAATCTAATCTATTAGTGTGACGCGCTTCCATCCGTATACAATACATTGGTTGCAAACACTATAGAAGTACACAAAGGGGCCTTTCACAGCTACTGAACAGTTGTGTTTCAGTGTTCACTGTAGTCTGTGAGCTTTTCATTTTTTGAGTGCAGATTACGCTCCAGTTAGTTCTTCAACCACTGCTGGTTGTAGTCTGCTGAGCGTGTGTCACTGCCTCATCCTTCAAATTTTTCTCTAATTGGTGCTGCTCCATTATATTTAAAAAAAATCTAATCTATTAGTGTGACGCGCTTCCATCCGTATACAATACATTGGTTGCAAACACTATAGAAGTACACAAAGGGGCCTTTCACAGCTACTGAACAGTTGTGTTTCAGTGTTCACTGTAGTCTGTGAGCTTTTCATTTTTTGAGTGCAGATTACGCTCCAGTTAGTTCTTCAACCACTGCTGGTTGTAGTCTGCTGAGCGTGTGTCACTGCCTCATCCTTCAAATTTTTCTCTAATTGGTGCTGCTCCATTATATTTTAAAAAAATCTAATCTATTAGTGTGACGCGCTTCCATCCGTATACAATACATTGGTTGCAAACACTATAGAAGTACACAAAGGGGCCTTTCACAGCTAGTGAACAGTTGTGTTTCAGTGTTCACTGCAGTCTGTGAGGTATTTTTTTGTTGAGTGCAGACTACGCTCCAGTTAGTTCTTCAACCACTGCTGGTTGTAGTCTGCTGAGCGTGTGTCACTGCCTCATCCTTCAAATTTTTCTCTAATTGGTGCTGCTCCATTATATTTTAAAAAAATCTAATCTATTAGTGTGACGCGCTTCCATCCGTATACAATACATTGGTTGCAAACACTATAGAAGTACACAAAGGGGCCTTTCACAGCTACTGAACAGTTGTGTTTCAGTGTTCACTGTAGTCTGTGAGCTTTTCATTTTTTGAGTGCAGATTATGCTCCAGTTAGTTCTTCAACCACTGCTGGTTGTAGTCTGCTGAGCGTGTGTCACTGCCTCATCCTTCAAATTTTTCTCTAATTGGTGCTGCTCCATTATATTTTAAAAAAATCTAATCTATTAGTGTGACGCGCTTCCATCCGTATACAATACATTGGTTGCAAACACTATAGAAGTACACAAAGGGGCCTTTCACAGCTACTGAACAGTTGTCTGCAGTGTTCACTGCAGTCTCTGAGGAATAACCACACTTAGGCCTTATAACTTTTCTGACTTTCTTTATCAATCTACCAAGATGAAGAAGGCAGGGAGTAAGGCACGTGGTCGTGGCCGTGGAGTTTCAGCAGGGAGAGGACGTGGGGATTCTGTGCCTGCTGCTGCCGCACCCAGTGACACAGCATCCACCAGTTTACCCCGTGAGCGTTCCTTTATGCGCAGTTTTGTAGGAGCTCGGCGTAACCCCCTGCTGCGGGAAGAACAAATTGAAGCCGTTGTTGGTTGGATGGCAGCCAATGCATCGACTTCAATTGCTTCCACCTCCTCTCAGGACCACAGCACTGTTGAACAACCATCTGTCTCTTCACCGCCTGCCAAATTGCCCAGGCAGTCAGAGAGCTCTGTAAAGGAGCCAGCTGAGTCTCTGCTTCTGTTCTCAGAATCTGTTGGCTTGCAAACAGGGGCCCAGCCAAGCAGCATTCTGGAATGTGAAGAAGAGGCAGTATGCAGTGATGCGCAACAGCTGTGTCTCTCTGAATCTGAAGAGGCGGGTGAGCCAGTGCCGATGGTCAGCACACCGCAGAACGCATCTGATGATGATGAGACTCAGGTGCCAGTTTCTGTTGAGCATGGTGCTGGCCAGACCACCCAACAGCAGCAGGTGTTGGAAGAGGGTAGTGGAGATGATGAGGTCCAAGACCCAACATGGCGTGAGGAACAGGAAGGTGGTGGTAGCAGCTCTGAGGAAGAGATTGCCCCAACGGTCCAAACAGTAGGGAGAGGTAGGCTGCAGACTCGGTTGCCTGGAGCCTCCAGTTTGGCACTCGTTCGTAGCAGTTCTCTTCCAACAGCCAAAACGGGCGCTCCCAGGACTTGCACTGCGTGGTCCTTTTTTGACACACTTGCAGATGATATTTGCTATGTCAAATGCAAGCTGTGTAATCAAAAAGTAAAAAGAGGTAAAAGTGTCAGTAACCTTAATACCACAAATATGTGGAAACATGTGCGGTCAAAGCACGTGGTTGAGTTACAAAGACACACTGGAGATGTAGGCCAACCTACAGCAGCACCTACATCTTCAGCTCGTGTTGGAGCCTCTTCCTCCAGCTCACACACAGCTGGTTCGGCTTCCTCACAGGATCGCCATGGAAGAACCTCTGTCACTGTTGTCCAGAGACCCAGTGTTATTCCACCCACAGCTGCAAGTTCCCTGTCATCCTCACACTCCCAGGCCACAAAACAGCCATCAGTAGCACAGGCATGGGATAAAAGACGGCCATACTCGGCAAACCATCCACGAGCACAGGCTCTGAATGCTGGCATTGCAAAACTCCTGTCCCTTGAAATGCTGTCATTCAGGCTGGTGCAGACTGACAGTTTCGGTTAATTTAATGGCATAGGCAGTCCCACAATACAATGTGCCCAGCCGATTTTATTTTAGCAGGCAAGCCGTCCCTGGTCTGCAAAAGCATGTTGAGGGAAAAATTAAACATGCACTACTAAACGCCGTCAGTAGCAAGGTCCACCTGACCACCGATGCGTGGACCAGTACCCATGGCCAGGGACGATACCTTTCCCTCACTGCCCATTGGGTCAATGTTGTGGAGCCGGGTACAGATCTTGCGAGTGGCGCTGTACGTGTTCTGCCAACTCCAAGGATTGCAGGAATCAAGTCTGTCCACATTGACTCCTCCTCCTACTCCAGTTCCTCAGAATCATCGCTGCAGGAGCCGTCATGGTCTACCTCCACATGGACCCGTGAACGCTTACCTGTTGCGACCGATATGAGCACAGCCGTGGCCAAACGTCAACAGGCCGTCCTGAAATTAATTTCCATGGGGAATCGAAGCCACACAGCGCAGGAGGTCTGGAATGCCATCAAGCAGGAGAGCGACGTGTGGTTTTTGTCAGCGAATCTCCAGCCAAGCTTAGTAGTGTGTGACAATGGCCGAAATCTGGTGGCAGCTCTGGGCCTTGGCAACCTCACTCACATACCATGTCTGGCACATGTGCTCAACTTGGTCGTGCAGAGTTTTTTGAGGGACTATCCGGATCTTGATGCACTGCTGCACAAGGTCCGCCTAGAGTGCGCTCACTTGCGACGTTCCAGCATGGCCAGATCGCGCATTGCAGCTCTGCAACGCAGATTTCGCCTTCCTGAACATCGCATCATATGTGACGTACCCACCAGGTGGAATTCCACGTTACATATGTTGGAGCGGTTGTGTGAGCAGCAGCCAGCAGTAATGGAGTATCAGCTGCATCAGGCGCAATCAACTCGCAATTTGCGCCGTTCACACTTCACCACTACTGAGTGGGCCTCTATGAAGGACATCTGCCACGTTTTGCGTGCGTTTGATGAGTCTACGCGGATGGCGAGTGCAGATGATGCACTAGTCAGCCTGACTGTCCCCCTTATCTGCCTGCTTCAAAAAACACTGCAAGCACTAAGGGATGAGGTTTTGGAAGAGGTGGAGGATGAGGAGTCACAAATTCCATCACCTTCTCGACAGTCAGCGCAACGTGGTTCCTCACAAAGGGCTGTGCAGGGCTCACTTTGTGAGGAGGATGAGGAGGAGTCAATGGAGGAGGAAGACATGGCTCCAAAGGGAGGTACACAACGCTCTAGTCAGTATGTAGAGCGAGGGTGGGGTGATGCAGAGCAGGCAGAGATGACGCCTCTTGCAGGGGACAGCGTTTCTTGGCCAGTTGGGAGTCTGCAGCACATGGTTGATTTCATGCTGCAGTGCCTGAGAAACGACCACCACATCGCCCACATTCTCACCACGTCTGATTATTGGGTGTACACCCTCCTAGACCCTCGCTACCGGGACAACTTACAAAGCCTCATCACACCGTTGAACCGGAGCGTAAAATGCGGGAGTACCAAGACACACTGGTGCAATCCATAATGTTCTCCATTCCAGCCGAGAGCACTGCTGCTGCTACTGCTTTACAAAGCAGCTCTGTGCGTCGAGGCAGTGGAGACAGCTCTGCAACAAGAGGGAGCACAAGCAGCGCCTCTGCACAGGGCAAGACCAGTATGTTCCAAATGTGGCGAAGTTTTGTGGCAGCGCCACAAATGTCTACACCATCCGAGACGGCTCCAGTCAGCAGGAGGCAACGTTTCCGTAAGATGGTGACAGACTACATGTCTTTCTCTCTCAGTGTACTCCCAGATGGCTCTTCCCCATTCAAGTTTTGGGTCTCTAAGCTGGATACATGGCCAGAGCTTAGCCAGTATGCATTGGAGGTGCTGGCTTGCCCTGCTGCCAGTGTATTATCGGAGCGCGTCTTTAGTGCTGCAGGTGGTGTACTAACAGACCGTCGCATGCGACTATCCTCCGATAATGTAGACCGGCTTACTTTTCTGAAAATGAACAAGGCATGGATCTCGCCTGAATTTGTCTGTCCGTTTTCAGATTAAATAACTGGTTCGCAACGTTATCCATGTCTCCTGTTATGTTCATCTTTCTACCACCTGAACTGTACTCCCTGGGCTACAACACTGCCAGTTGCTGCTCAGAAGTGTCGTGTCCACAGACCAATACACAAGCTATAGTGTTAGTGGGGTTCAGTAACGCCAGCTGTTCCCCTGCTGTGTGTCCGGCAAGAAGTCTCCTGTTCCCTACACATGCACAGAAAAACCCATGTCGAACATGCTCCAAATAGGGAAGAGCCGTCACCCTGATTGTTATGCTTAAAACAGGAAATTGTGAAGTTTTACAGCCATAGAATGATAAATTTTTATAACAAATAATGACAAATAATAATTTGTCATCACAGCGCATATCTGCACCTGTCTATTAGAAATGGTAACAAAAACTAAAACATAGTGTTCACTTTTTGAAATTAATGCATAAAAGTACATTTCATACTTATCAATTAATGCTTTTTAAGGAACTTTATCTGTACCTGTAAGCTAATGCAGTCAATGGATGTACGAATCATAAACATCCTCATCATCATCATCACGAGTTATATTTATGACAGACATTATAAAGTACACATACTGATGCCAACTGTAACTTCACACACCATATATGAAATGGCCAGCATCTAAACCTGGTAATAATGTGCAATAATAAATTATTACATCTAGAAAGTGCATCATGCATACTGACAATAGGTAGTTATACCTGCAAGTGCTGTTGAAACAACCACAACAGATATAAATTAATAATGGTATATAGGTATCACAGTGCATAGTTACTCATGGACAATGTCGATGTAATACTGTACCTCAATAAAGTCAGCGTCAACCATTATGCTTGTTAGTCTTCTAGATTGTTAAAGAGGGAACGTGTTTTTTTGGTTGGTCATAGGTGGAGTATTAGACAGTAAATGATTACTGCTGTCGTTTTTTAGGCGTCCCTAGGGCAGAATAAAGCTGCGTAAGGTCACATTTTATAGAGAGTCATCTAATAGACACATGCTACCCTACCCTACGCGTGACAGTAGGAAGGTAGTGTTAACGGATAAAGCCTTGCGCAACCAGACATGCTTTTACCCTCTTCAACACTGTACAAGCAAAAAATGCATGATTGCAGCCGCAGACTTTATTGACGTACAGTATAACATCGCCATTACCCATCAGAGGCTGTCCACTGTCTGATACAGACATAGAATATACCTTTGCTATCCGTAGCCTTTGTTTCACCTACACTTGCAGGCACACACTTAAATTGTGACAATGCATAATGTTTTTTTAAATGGTTATTTTTTATTGTACATTATTGCATCATCACATTGATGAGTCCATGCTGGACATGTCATACATGCTGTACAAAGTAACGATTTTATTAACTTAAATAATTGAAATGTCTGTGACTGTCACATATAAATTGCAATGATGATGATGAGTGACTATTCCAAAATCCATTGTCTTCACTATGTTATGGTTTAACATAGCGTTCCTTAAGCATTATTCATAAATACAAAAATGGACTTTTATTCTTAAATTTACAACACTATATTTTGTAACCAATTTTTTGGGTGGTGTGTTGTTCCATTTCTTGTTGGCATGTGCATATATGCGTTTATATTTCCAAGGTCTTTATTTTTATTCTTGAAGTTAGGAAACATGTGTATCTTCGTACCGTGTTAGCCAGTAGATAGAAAAATATTTAGACTTGAGAGTCCGCAGTGGTTGATACCTTTTAATGGATAACTGAAAAGATGGTAACAAATTGCAAGCTGTCGAGGCTACTCACGTCTCTTCATCAGGCAAAGACTAAAACAAAAAATGAAGCATCACATATTTCTATACACAACAGGACACAGGAATAGTTCAATAGGTAAGAGAAGTGACGTGTAGCAGAACTGTCATTATGACAGAGGGATGAACATAAATCTTGGAACAGTTCCTAGATAAGGATAGAAAGTTTTATTGCCCTCTGATTGGGGTCTGGTTTTATGTTTTCATGCCCCTGGAAGGGCAGAGACGCAGATTCCTTAATTGATATAGAATGACATAAATCCGTGTGATCTATTCATTCCATCACTAAGAGTGTCAAAGGTCATGATGTGCCTATATTCTGAAACCTTTGTATCTTTCTCAGATTTGAAGTTATATTTTAATAACAGTAATTCCATATCCATCATGCTATGACCGGGCATACAAAAGTGTTTTGCCACAGGTAAATCTATTATTTTTTCTCTTATTGTGTGGCGCTGATAATTCATCCTTGTTCTCATTTTTTGGCCGGTCTCCCTTCACTTGTCCCTCCCTCACTTGTCTTACCTATTCCTGTGTCCTGTTGTGTGTAGAAATATGTGATTCTTCATTTTTTGTTTTAGTCTTAGCCTGATGAAGAGACCTGAGTAGTCTCGAAAGCTTGGAATTTGTTACCATCTTTTCAGTTAGCCATTAAACGGTATCAACCACTGAGGACTCTCAAGTATAAATATTTTTCTATTCTTGGAATTGAAATTCATCATTTTATTGTCCTAGTAAAACTTCATTTATTCTTGTTTGAAGTACATACATTTGCAATGGCCACGTAACAATGCAACAATTGAATATTTTATGCCTACACCCTCCTTGACCCTGGGCTTCAACACCGCCAGTTGCTGCTCAGAAGTGTTAGATGCACAGATGAAAACAATCGCTGATGTGTTTGTGGGGTTCAGTAACGCCTGCTGTTCCCCTGTTGTGTGTCTGGCAAAAATTACTGCTGCTAACTACAACTTCAACTTCAAACATCTCATACTAGGCCTCTGCCTACACCCTCCTTGACCCTGGGCTTCAACACCGCCAGTTGCTGCTCAGAAGTGTTAGATGCACAGATGAAAACAATCGCTGATGTGTTTGTGGGGTTCAGTAACGCCTGCTGTTCCCCTGCTGTGTGTCCGGCAAAAATTACTGCTAGCTACCTACACCTGTTGAAAAAAACATGACATGTCAAAGTGTGTAGTGCTACACATAGATATGAGGCTACACCCTGATTTCTAAGCTGTAAACAATTGAAACGTCAGCTTTAAAACCATAAAATGATTAGTCTTTGTCACAAATCTGTAACAAAATAATTGTGACATATTATTTCAGATATGCATATGTCGAAAACAAATGCTAACACAAAAGCCTACTTATGCTATAGGATACTGATGTTCAACCTTGTCACTCCATAGCTTACACAAATCCAACTCACATCATGACTCAAATGCTGCAATGTTGGAAGTGCATAATGTTGGTTGAACTTTGACAACAGCTGCAGTGCGAAGGTTATACTTCAGTGTTCTTGGCTTTTAAATAAAAGCATACAAGTAAATATAAGAATCCAATGTTGATTAAGGGACGTGATGTACACCTGTAATATTGTGCAAACAATGCATGTAGGAATAGTCCTCTTCAACATTACTTATATTTGTGTCATTTTACAAAATACATATTTAATTAGAAAGTTAACAGCCCATATCATAAAGGTCCTTCATGTAAACATGATAATCGGTAACAAAAGTCATGCATTACCTTGTTAAAGTCAATAGTGCATAGTCACAATAGCAAAATATATACCTGTAAGTGGTGCTGAAAGAAGGAAAACTGATAGAATAGCAAAATATATACCTTTAAGTGGTGGTGAAAGAACGACAACTGATAGAATAGGTGAATGATATCTATTTATTTGAGTGAATAGCGACACCTGTACAATGTCGATATAATACTGTACCTTAACAAAACAGCTGTGTCACACCTCACACGCGTTTTTCTTGTAGCTTTTTATGTAATAGGGCACATGCGTGTATGTTTCATCATAGGTGCATGTTTACTGAGTAAAGCAGTCATGACAACGCCTTTGTGTTGTCGGTACGCTTGCGATGATGAACGATGCGCACCGTGAATGTTCGTCTGCGTCATAAGACGCACAGACGCTCCAATACCCAACGCGTCACAGCAGGAAGCCAGTCTGTGCGTCCAAACAAAGGCGCAAGCATACATGCACGTACCCTTTTATAAAGCTATATAAAATAAAGGATGTAGTAGTAACGCACACTTTTGAGGTACAGTATTACATCGCCATTCACCATCTGTGGCTATGCAGTCTCATCTATATATACCTTATCTATCCGTTGTCATGCTTGCAAGTCCACAATCAGGCATAAATAGCTGTTTTGACTATGCACTATACACTTCTTAAAGGTTTTGTTTGTTAATAAAATTGGCACATATCAGTATTACATGATTGAAATTTTAGATATTTTTAAATACTTTTTAGTGATATTATTCTGCAAATGTAAAGTTTTATGAATGTCACAGATAACTTGTAATGTTGATTATGTTTTTAAGTCAGCCATTCATTGTCTATACAATAAAAATGTTGTACATACTGTTACTTATCCATCATTAATGGATTCTGATATGTACTTGTATGCTTTTATTTAAAACCGTATAGCAGATTATTTAACCTATTTTTATTGTGGTTTGCATTGCTTTTCAACATGTTAATGTATGCGTTTATGTTTGTCAATTATTAATTTACATATATTTTTTAAAGTAAAATCATCATCTTATGGTACTAAAGTTTATATTTCTCTTGTTTGGAGTATAGACATTTTAAATTGACACGTAACAAGGAAAATACTTGATCTACAGTCAAGGCCAAAAGTTTTGAGAATGACACAAATATTATATTTTCACATGATCTGCTGCCCTCTGGTTTTTATGTGTGTTTTGACAGATATTTTTATCACAGACAGAAATATATTGCAAACATATGAGTAACAAAAGCTTATACTGACAGTTAGAATGAGTTAATGCAGCAAGTCAATATTTGCAGTGTTGACCCTTCTTCTTCAGGACCTCTGCAATTCTCCCTGGCATGCTCTCAATCAACTTCTGGACCAAATCCAGACTGATAGCAGTCCATTCTTGCACAATCAATGCTTTCATTTTGTCAGAATTTTTAGGTTTTTGTTTTTCAACCCATCTCTTGATGATTGACCACAAGTTCTCAATGGGATTAAGATCTGGGGAGTTTCCAGGCCATGGACCCAAAATCTCTATGTTTTGTTCCCTGAGCCATTTAGTTATCACCTTTGCTTTATGGCAAGGTGCTCCATCATGCTGGAAAAGGCATTGTTGATCGCCAAACTGCTCTTGGAGGGTTGGGAGAAGTTGCTCTTGGAAGACATTCTGGTACCATTCTTTATTCATGGCTGTGTTTTTAGGCAAGACTGTGAGAGAGCCGATTCCCTTGGCTGAGAAGCAACCCCACACATGAATAGTTTCAGGATGCTTAACAGTTGGCATGAGACAAGACTGGTGGTAGCGCTCACCTTGTCTTCTCCGAATGAGGCGTTTTCCTGATGTCCCAAACAATCGAAAAGGGGATTCATCAGAGAAAATAACTTTACCCCAGTCCTCAGCAGTCCACTTCCTGTACCTTTTGCAGAATATCAGTCTGTCCATGATGTTTTTTCTGGAGAGAAGTGGCTTCTTTGCTGCCCTCCTTGAGACCAGGCCTTGCTCCAAGAGTCTCCGCCTCACAGTGCATGCAGATGCACTCACACCTGCCTGCTGCCATTCCTGACCAAGCTCTGCACTGCTGGTAGCCCGATCCCGCAGCTGAAACACTTTTAAGAGACGGTCCTGGCACTTGCTGGTCATTCTTGGGCACCCTGGAGCCTTTTTGGCAACAATGGAACCTCTCTCCTTGAAGTTCTTGATGATGCGATAGATTGTTGACTGAGGTGCAATCTTTCTAGCTGCGATACTCTTCCCTGTTAGGCCATTTTTGTGCATTGCAATGATGACTTCACGTGTTTCTTTAGAGATAACCATAGTTAACAGATGAGAAACAATGATGCCAAGCACCAGCCTCCTTTTAAAGTGTCCAGTGGTGTCATTCTTACTTAATCATGACAGATTGATCTCCAGCCATGTCCTCATCAACACCCACACCTGTGTTAATGGAGCAATCACTGAAAAGAGGTTAGCTGGTCCTTTTAAGGCAGGGCTGCAATGATGTTGAAATGTGTTTTAGGGGATAAAGTTCATTTTCTAGCCAAATATTGACTTTGCAAGTAATTGCTGTTAAGCTGATCACTCTTTATAACATTCTGGAGTATATGCAAATTGCCATTAGAAAAAGTGAAGCAGTAGACTTTGTAAAAATTCATATTTGTGTCATTCTCAAAACTTTTGGCCATGACTGTAGTATTTAAACATCCTCCTTGCCCCTGGGCTCCAACAATGCCAGTTGTTGCTCGGAAGTGCTGTTAGCACAGTCAACACTTGCTCCTGTGTTACTGGGGTTCAGTAATGTCAGCTGTTCCCCTGCTGTGTGAACGGCAAAAAGTCCTGCTGCCTCCACCCTGTTCTGTTCTCATCCCTGGGCTTCAACAACGCCAGTTGTTGCTCGGAAGTGCTGTTAGCACAGTCAACACTTGCTCCTGTGTTACTGGGGTTCAGTAATGTCAGCTGTTCCCCTGCTGTGTGAACGGCAAAAAGTCCTGCTGCCTCCACCCTGTTCTGTTCTCATCCCTGGGCTTCAACAACGCCAGTTGTTGCTCGGAAGTGCTGTTAGCACAGTCAACATTTGCTCCTGTGTTACTGGGGTTCAGTAATGTCAGCTGTTCCCCTGCTGTGTGAACGGCAAAAAGTCCTGCTGCCTCCACCCTGTTCTGTTCTCATCCCTGGGCTTCAACAACGCCAGTTGTTGCTCGGAAGTGCTGTTAGCACAGTCAACACTTGCTCCTGTGTTACTGGGGTTCAGTAATGTCAGCTGTTCCCCTGCTGTGTGAATGGCAAAAAGTCCTGCTGCCTCCACCCTGTTCTGTTCTCATCCCTGGGCTTCAACAACGCCAGTTGTTGCTCGGAAGTGCTGTTAGCACAGTCAACACTTGCTCCTGTGTTACTGGGGTTCAGTAATGTTAGCTGTTCCCCTGCTGTGTGAACGGCAAAAAGTCCTGCTGCCTCCACCCTGTTCTGTTCTCATCCCTGGGCTTCAACAACGCCAGTTGTTGCTCGGAAGTGCTGTTAGCACAGTCAACGCTTGCTCCTGTGTTACTGGGGTTCAGTAATGTCAGCTGTTCCCCTGCTGTGTGAATGGCAAAAAGTCCTGCTGCCTCCACCCTGTTCTGTTCTCATCCTGGGCTTCAACAACGCCAGTTGTTGCTCGGAAGTGCTGTTAGCACAGTCAACACTTGCTCCTGTGTTACTGGGGTTCAGTAATGTTAGCTGTTCCCCTGCTGTGTGAACGGCAAAAAGTCCTGCTGCCTCCACCCTGTTCTGTTCTCATCCCTGGGCTTCAACAACGCCAGTTGTTGCTCGGAAGTGCTGTTAGCACAGTCAAACTTGCTCCTTGTGTTACTGGGTTCAGTAATGTCAGCTGTTCCCTGCTGTGTGAACGGCAAAAAGTCCTGCTGCCTCCACCCTGTTCTGTTTCATCCCTGGGCTTCAACAACGCCAGTTGTTGCTCGGAAGTGCTGTTAGCACAGTCAACACTTGCTCCTGTGTTACTGGGTTCAGTAATGTCAACTGTTCCCTGCTGTGTGAACGGCAAAAAGTCCTGCTGCCTCCAACCTGTTCTCTTCTCATCCCTGGGCTCCAACACCGACAGTTGTTGCTCGGAATTGTCATTGGCACGGGTACTCACTCCTGCCCAGACTGGTTACAGCACGCCATCTGTTTCCTGTCAGTGTAAACGTCACTTAGCCTGCAATAAGTTGTCCTGTCGTGTTTCGGTCGGGTTAGCCGACTCTATGGTGCCTGGAGTTTAGGTGCTTCCTATGTGTGCTGCGGGATATGCAAATAAAGGCTGTTTCCGTTGTGACAATAGGACAATCACCCACTGTATTACTGTGGGATTTGGTAACTGCGGCCGGCTCGCGGCCTGTCAACTTAAATTTCCATGGGTACCTTCTGCTACCCGTCCGGGTTCCAGTACCGTCAACTGGTTCCGCGTGCCTTTGGCCTAGGTGCCTCCATCTCGGTATCCGAGTTCCAGCAACATCTGCTGGTCCTTGGTAGTGCTTTGGAGCACAGGTACCTCCTGCTTAGTAACCGTGTCCCAGTAACGTCAGCTGGTCCTCGGTTGTGCCATTGGCTCTTTTCCTTCTGCTGCCCCTCCGGGTTCCAGCACAGTCAGCTGATCCTCGTTACTTGCATTGGCTCTTGTACCTTCTGCTACCCGTCCGGGTTCCAGTACCGTCAACTGGTTCTCCGCAGTGCCTTTGGCCTAGGTGCCTCCATCTCGGTATCCGAGTTCCAGCAACGTCTGCTGGTCCTTGGTAGTGCCTTGGAGCACAGGTACCTCCTGCTTAGTAACCGTGTCCCAGTAACGTCAGCTGGTCCTCGGTTGTGCCATTGGCTCTTTTCCTTCTGCTGCCCCTCCGGGTTCCAGCACAGTCAGCTGGTCCTCGTTACTTGCATTGGCTCTTGTACCTTTTGCTACCCGTCTTCCAGTAACGTCAACTGGTTCTCGGAAGTTAGACGACCCTAAAGACCACCCCGAAGAAGATGACGACCCCAAGGACAACGAGCATCAAGCCAACCAGCCTGAACACCATCACAAAGAAGAAATATAAGATTACCCAGAAGAAGATCACCAACAGGAAAAAGAAGGTTACGACAAACTACAAGATACAGAATAAGAGACAGAAGAACAATAAGCAGAAGATCAAAAAGCAGAAGAACATGAAGTATAAGACCAAAATGAAGAGCAAAATATATGCTCTAAATTATAAGGAGAAGAAGACTAAGCAGTGTATGGGGGTGAGTCCGTTCCTCCTCTTGGTGCCCCTGGAAAATGCCTGCTGCTGCAGGCTAAACTGAACACGAACAAATACTGTTGTAATTTAAATCTTTTGTGACAGCAAGAACGGAAGGATGAAAAATTCATACTTTGACAGATTACAAGTACAGGAATCTCTGTTACAAATAAGAATATGATGAAGAAGATGAAGAGGAAGAAGATTAAGAAGTAGAATATGAAGAAGAATAATAGTTTAATAAGAACAATATGAGTAATGTTAACAAAAAGATGAATAACAAGAAGTTTAAGAAGAAGATAAAGAAGGTGAAGATGAAGAATAATTAGATGACAAAGATGATGATGCTGAAGATTATGAAGGTGAAAGTGTGGCAAAAGTTAAAAAGGTCAAGAGCATGGAAGTTGTGAAACATAAATATTTGCCAAAATAGAAAAAAGGTTAACAACATTGTCAATTTCTTCGTCAATCCGAACGTCTTTAAAAAAAAATATTAATGCTATTCCATTGGATTGGGTTAAACATCTATGCCTTTAATGTCTCCTCAACCTCCCCCAATACATTCTACATTACTCTTTGTTGTTTTCCTTCATGTACAATTAACCAACAAGGCAAGAATGGGCTTTTTGTAATTCCGATATTTTGTTCCCATAGACTTACATTGGATTTCCGGTATCGGTATCGGTATCGCCAATATTTTTTGGGTATCGGCGATACCATTCCGATTCCGATACTTTTGGATATCGGAAAGTATCGCTCAACTCTACTCTGCATCTGTGTTTGTGGGACTATTGTGCCAAAAAACCCGTGGAAGTACTCTGAAAAAAGCTTCTGTGGGTTACTTTGCAAAGCAGCCTGTGTGGTTATATTCTGTAAAACACCCTTTTTTGTTTTTATTTTAATTTGGGTAGGCCCCAAAACATTGTGAAGGAAAATGAACAAACAAATGCTGTGGGTTTAAACAAAGTTGGACGGCTGGTTACTCTCTATTTATCCATAGTACGGGGCAAATCCCGGGGAGGTTAACCCGGGGTTGGGGTTTTAAAGAAAGTGACTTCCCCGTTGGGTTGGACAGGTGGATGATTGTCTTGATGAACCCCCCCGGGAAATATACGTTTGCAGTACCTTTCCGGTGCAGGGCCCAAAAATTCAAGGGGGAAAGGTAAGCTCTGATGGTCAATTTTTGGGGACCCACCCAAATTTTTCCTTTGACTCTTTATCAGTTTGTGGAGTGTGTGGGCACAAAATTTTTCCACCCTGTTTTTTGGGGCTGTCTGCCTGGATTTTATCCTTTGTCTTTGTTTGTTCGGGTTCTTGTTGTGAATGGCTGGAAATGATTTGAGCAAAATCCCCCTTTGGGGGTTCAAAGGGATGGACTGTCCAGGAAGATTGTGAGGATTGGGAATCAGGGGTTATGATGGTCTTTATAAGGGG
>JARQOD010000006.1:283481109-283624847 GCA_033576555.1 Oophaga sylvatica | reverse complement strand
GGGGGGCAGTGCACTACGCATGCAAAGTTCCAACGCTGCAGCGAATTGCAGCAGACAGACAGATCCAGTGACCTACAGGCAGGGGGCCAACTTAATACAAAGTGGGCATGACAGCATAGATTTTTGGCGTGGACAAGCAGCGCATGGGAGGCTGAACAGCGTGCTCCGTCCTTAGAGCACTGGCGCTTCAAAGGACTGTTCCCGTTGGGTCCCAAAAACTAAAAGCGGTACTGCCATTTAGCAAGGCGCCATGTTCCCAATGACAGCCAGAGAGCGAGGCGCCATGTGTTCCTTGATTGTGAGTACAGCGCACGTGCGCAGTACAGAGAGCCAGGTCATGCCACGTGTTCAGTGTGGATAACCAATAATTATAAGACACAGATGAATGACAGAGGATGTTGGTACGGTCAGCAAGTTACTCCCTCACCATTTTCATAAAGTTTTCACTCCTTGTGAGAGTCCACCGCGCCTCAGGGACAGAGCGATGGGAGGGTCTGAGGAAACTCTCTCCGAACTTTGCCAGTATTCCACTGCCTCTGCTGGATTGGAGTTGTGTCTCTCTCACCTGTACTCCTTGCTTGGCCAACAAACTGTGACCTCTGCTGCTAGCTTTTTCACATGGGAATTTTTTTATAATTCCCCAAGAAGGGCCCTCTGGTCCTCCAACATTTTAGTACACCTGTCTGCCTCTGGAATAAGAGATGTAAAATTTCCTTGTAGAATGGGTCTAGAAGTGTCACCAATCAGTATTGCCCATCACCCAAAATTTTGATAATGTGAGGGTGACGGGAAAGGCAGCGTAACATAAACTCAGCCATGCGTGCAAGACTGCTAAGTCAATACTTCCATGTCCTCACCAAGAGGACGACTGACCATGCTCTCCTCAGTGATATAATTGTAAATACATTATTGTAAATACACCCCTGTAGTTGTTAACGTCCCCACCTCATTGTAGATTTGAAGTTGTCACGAGCACGATTTTTTGGGGGGTTTAATTTTTGTTTTTGTTGTTACTTAGTGTAGGTTGTAAGATGTCACGAGCAGGGTCGTTTTAGTTTGATTTAATTATTATTCCAAGGACTGGTGTAAGGACAACTGAACGCTGCATTGGGACAAGGACGTGGACGTGATTGCTAATGGTGCTAGTTGAGTTTGTGTGCAACTACAGATGCAGGGCAAGAGGCATACTTGCATGCACCATGGACAGGTGATTGGCTTGCACGCCCAACAGCAGAAGATGCAGTGGTATCACCCGCAGACACTGCTCATGAAGCCTGGTGTTCAACCAACAAAGTCGGGTGCTTTGCTGCCATGTGTCTGGTCATGCTGGTGGTGGTAAGGCTGGTAGTTTTGCTACCCCTGCTGATGCGAGCATGGCCGGTGGTGCAAACAGCTTTTGGGGTTATCAGCAGAGTCTTTAAAAAACAACAAGACTGTTAGGGGGACATTCATTGTCTTCTTCTTCCACACCACACCTGACCTCGACACCTGTCTTTCGGTGTTCCCCAAGGCTCTGTTCTACTACCCTACTCTTCTCCATCTACACCTTCGGCCTAGGACAGCTGATGTAATGGCACGGTTTGCAATATCATCACAACGCCAATGACACGCAGATCTACCTCTCTGTACCTGACATCATCTCCTTACTGACCCAAATCACACGTCATCCTGCTATATCATCCTTCTTTTCTGCTCACTTTCAAAAAGTGGACATGGACAAATCAGAATACATCATCTTTCAAGCATCTCACGCTGAGTAGACATGAGGACTGTGTATGCATCATTCGGTACCACTTTACTAAGAGGGTAACTTAGACCTAGAGAAAATGATTTTACTGACATTCACTGCCTTTTTTGCACATTTTTTGCAGCTGTGATCTTCATCTTCTTGGTGTGGATGTGGTACATTTCAAAGTCATCATCAATACTATCATTGTCCATATCTTGTAAAGAGGAAATCTGGTGTTTCCAAGGGTCGTGGTTATGTACGTTTAGTGGCATTCCTTTAACAGTGTTCGTTACACTATGACAAATAATTTTCCACTGGGACATTTGTATCTTATTGTTAATATTTATATGTGAAGATGAAGAAGCTTGTGCCACGGGTGTGTTTATAGTTACGGACGGTGAACTCCTCTTTTAACTTAGTTTTTAATGAGCATCCATCAGTTTGTTTGGTTTTCCTCCAACACTGATCTGTTTTCTCTAATTCAGCATCTCACGAACATGTTGCATTTTGCCCTTTATACAGACACGTGCGTGTTTGGCAACATATTTTGGACGGGCATTTTTTATTTATTTTATTTTAGGATATTTGTTTTTTGTGTCTGGTTTTCTCTGTGTAATGGTCATGTGTTATGTTTCCGTAACTGAGGAGAAATAGCAAAAAATAGCAACAGCGGTAATACACCAGAGAGGCTGGAACCTATTGGATTGCAGTAACTTGAACTAACCACACAACTAGAGGTAGCCGTTGTAGCGTTCCTACGGTGATCCTAGACGCCTCGTCACAGTCTGAGAGATAACTACACCTAAAGGCAGAAAGATGAAAGCTATTTGCCCCGGAGCAGATCCCCAAAGAAAATAGGAAGCCCCAAACATGTAATGGCGGTTAGACAAGAAGAAAGCACGGACACAGACAGAAAATAGAATGAGTAAACGCTGGGGCCCAATCTGTCTAGACAGAAAAGTACAGGAAAGAATTCTGACTGCAATCCAACAAAAGCCTACCAAAAATAGCAACACTTCTGATTGCCAAAAAACCTGAGATCACACGATCTCATCCACCTAAATCAGATCTCTGGTGTAACAAAACGCTATTCAGCAAAGCAAAAAGTAACAAAAGAGCAAAGCAAAAGTGCAGACACAAACGGAGCACATTTGCAGCGCCAGACCCCCAAAATGGGACAGGCTGCAGTCAACTGCAGGCAGCAAACCAGCAGAGAAAATCAAACAGAGAAAAAAAAACAGCAAACACTTATCTGAAGGAGAGCAGGAGACTAGCAGTGCTTCAAGCAAGACCAGAAGGAACAATTGATAACCGGCAAGGCTGCTGGGAACTCAGGCCACTTATATTCAGCGCCAGCTGAAGGCCATTCAGTAATCAGTTCATTACCCTCAGCAACCTCCGGAGGGAGCCCCAGCTCAGAAGCCGCCTCCAGCATATTCACAACAGTCATGTGTTAATATGCATTTACATTTTGCATACACATTAACTTACTTTTTCAGCTCAAATCTAGTTTATTATTTCTTAGGCCGAGTCTGACACACCCATCTGTTACACCGATCTTTTGACGAGCATGAAACCGATTCTGGTAATTGATAGTGGCTAAACGATGAATCATTGTAGGCTGCATCCTGGATACATAGCCACTGCTGTTATTAATCATGTACTTTCACATTCCTGTCATCACCATGCCCCTTTTCATGATCACTTTATCAAATGATTCATCCGCCATACTTTTACTAAAAACCTGCACCTTCCCAGGAGCAACTGTGTAGGAAACGACGTTACAGTTTTAAAAGATGTTTATGATGCCCCTAAAAAAAATTTTTAGACACTATGTTGATATCTACCCCCAGGGGGAAATGTTTGCCAGCCAGTGTATGGGCATTCCAAGTGTAGGAGACCCGCTCCTTTAAATTGGGCCTAGTTTTTAATCAGGCCTTTCTCCACGTCTCCTCAGCCGTTGCCAGTAGATCACCAGGGTTAACACTTTCCGTGCTGCTACAGCCAGTGTCGAATTACTAACAAGGGTGGGTGGTTTTGCTGGGCGTAAAATACTTGTTATGGAAAAGGTTGAGGTGTACCCCACAGTGAAAAATGTTTGCCAGCCAACACACTTAATGTATGGGCATTCCAAGTCTAGGAGACCCACTCCTTTATATTGGGCCTAGTTTTTAATCAGTCCTTCCTCCACGTCTCATCAGCTGCTGCCAGTAGCTCTCCAGGGTTAACGTGTTCCGTGCTGCTACAGCCAGTGTCAAAATCCTAACAAGGGTGGGTGTTTTTGCTGGGAGTTAAATACTAGTTATGGAAAAGGTTGAGGTATACCCCACAGGGGAATATGTTTGCCTGCCAACACACTTAGTGTATGGGCATTTCAAGTCTACAAGACCCACGCCTTTAAATTGGGCCTAGTTTTTAATCAGGCCTTTCTCCATGTCTCATCAGCCTCTGCCAGTGGATCACCAGGGTTAACGTGTTCCGTGCTGCTACAGCCAGTGTCAAAATCCTAAAAGGGTGGGTGATTTTGCTGGGAGTTAAATACTTGTTATGGAAAAAGTTGATGTGTACCCCGCAGGGGAAAATGTTGGCTAGCCAACACACTCAGGGTATGGGCATTAGAATCTAGGAGACCCGCTCCTTTTTTAATGGGACATTTTCTTGTTAAGAGGCCCTCCTCCATGTTTCTTCCAAGGAGGGATTGGGCTTATTGGGGTGCATATGAGTTGGTAGCAGGGCAGGCCTTGCAGTCAGTGCATAAGAAAACAGAATGGGAATACAAAATGAATAATGTGAATTGGATTTTCCTGGGCTTATCCAGTAAGTGGGTTCAAAGGCTTATTGGGGTACATATGACTTGGTAGCAGGGCAGGCCTTGCAGTCAATGCAAAAAAAAAACAGAATGGGAGGACAAAATGAATAATGTGAAGTGAATTTTCCTGGGCCCATCCAGTACCTGGGTTCAAAGGCTTATTGGGGTGCATATGACTTTATAGCAAGGCAGGCTGTAGCGCCGGCGCCAGCGTCCCTGCCCTCTGCCAGGCAGGGACGCTGTTCCCCTGCGCCAGCGTCCCTGTCCTCTGCCAGGCAGGGACGCTGTTCCCCTGCGCCAGCGTCCTCTGCCAGGCAGGGACGTCGCTCCCCTTACCCTCGCTCGGCATCCTCCTTCCTCCCTGCTGGGGCTGCGCGCTCCTTCCCTGCCACTGGGCTTAGGGCGCGCGCGCGTGCACTCCCCCGCTCTTAAAGGGGCCGCGCGCATCTTTCAAAAAAGGTCCCCGGCCAATGCCGGAGGATTCCACCTTATATAAAGCACCTCCTCCTTAATGGAGGTGCCCGAGCAATGTTGTTGCACTGTTCACTACTCTGCTTCAGCCCTCAGGTTCCGTTACCAGTTACCTGCCTGTTTCCTGCCAGTTTGCTGTCTGCTACCTGTCCGTCTGCTAGCCTACCTGGAGGCTCCACCGTCCGACAGTCTGCCCGCCATCACCTGCCAGTCTGTCTATGACCAGCCTGCCCATTTATCTGCTGATGTTCACCGGTTACCAGTCTGCTAGCCTACCTGGAGGCGTCAACGTTCGACAGTCTGTCCACCATCACCTGTCAGTCTGTCTACGGACCAGTCAGCCCGTTAATCTGAGGACGCACATCTACCATCTGCCTGCTAGCCTACCGGGAGGCTCAACCATCACAGGTCGTTCCTGCCTGTCTATCCAGAGACTGCCCCGGTCACTTGCCGTGACTACCTGCCTGTCTATCCAGAGACTGCCCCGGTCACTTGCCGTGACTACCTGCCTGTCTATCCAGAGACTGCCCCGGTCACTTGCCGTGACTACCTGCCTGTCTATCCAGAGACTGCCCCGGTCACTTGCCGTGACTGCCTGCCTGTCTATCCAGAGACTGCCCCGGTCACTTGCCGTGACTTTCTGCCTGTCTATCCAGAGACTGCCCCGGTCACTTGCCGTGACTACCTGCCTGTCTATCCAGAGACTGCCCCGGTCACTTGCCGTGACCTCCTGCCTGTCTGTCCAGAGACTGCCCCGGTCACTTGCCGTGACTTCCTGTCCGTATTCCCCGGGCGCCACCCGCTCCTTTACAAGGAAAGCCTCCTTGTATAATAGCTCAGAGGTTCCCCTCCCAGACCCGTTACAGTTTGCTCGGGCCATGGAACCCGGTGGCACCCAAACTCCCTCGCTCTCTGACCTGTGTCATGAACTGTCTCGTCAGAGGTCTCAACAGGAGTCCATCCTGGGTCACCTGCGGAATGTTAATTCCCGCCTGGACACTCTGACTGCTTCACCAGCAACCACCGCTGGCGCTATGACTCGCAATCCGGCAGTTACGCTGCTCACCAATTCCATGGTTTCCGTTCCCGGACCTCGACTTTCAGCACCTCCTCGTTTTGGAGGCGACCCTGCTCTGGCTCGGGGATTCATTAACCAGTGCTCCCTGCACTTTGAACTCCTGTCCCACCAGTTTAACTCCGACCGGGCCAAAATTGCCTTCATCATGTCCCATCTCACCGGAGAGGCTCTGGCCTGGCTTAATCCTCTTTGGGAGAGAGAAGACCCCCTGGTGTCCGACCTGCCTGCCTTTCTCTCGGCCTTCCGGAAGGTATTCGACGAACCCGGACGGAAGACCTCCTCCGCATCATCTCTGCTACGCCTCCGTCAGGGAAGTCTCACCGTGGGTCAATATGCCATACGGTTCCGTACCCTTGCCTCGGAGCTGGCTTGGGATAATGACGCTCTGATATCTGTCTTCTGGGAGGGTCTGTCCGGTCGTATTAAAGATGAACTTGCCGGTCGGGACATTCCTATCTCTCTCGATGACCTAATAACTCTTGCCAATCGAATTGATCTACGGTTCCAGGAGCGCGCCAAAGAGGTCACCCGTGAGAGAAGGTTTCCTCGTCTAGCTCCTACTTTTCAGAAACCCGTAACTCCTTCCGTTTCTCCCAGGTACACACTTCTGAGCCTATGCAGGTCGACCAGACCAAGATGTTCAAAGCCCGTCAGGACTTACGCCGTGCCGAGGGGAGTTGCTTCTACTGTGGCAGTAAGGAGCACCTGATCCGTACCTGTCCGGAGAGGTCGGGAAACGCCAGTGTCTAGGTTCGCTCGGAGAGGTCAACCTAGACAAGAATAAATCCTCTCCATCTCTGCTGCTGTCAGTCTCAATTCTTCTCGGTGAGAACCGTTTTTTCGAACTAGCCCAACTTGATTCGGGAGCAGCCGGGAATCTTGTTTCACAGGCTCTGGTAGAAAAATATTGCATTCCTACCAAACCTCTGGTTATACCAGTATCTGTCTCTGCTGTGGATGGGGGTCTCCTACCACTTCCCATCCAACTTATCACCGAATCCATAACCCTGCAGGTGGGAATGTTGCATTCTGAGAGCATCTCGTTTCATGTTCTGCCTGGACTCTCTCACGCTTTCTTATTAGGTCTACCTTGGCTCCAAAAGCATGCACCCGTGCTCGACTGGCAGACTGGAGAGATCCTTCGCTGGGGACAGGACTGTCATAAAACGTGTTTGGTTCCTGTTCATCCCGTCCGTCCTTCTCCTACACCAACTAATCTACCTGGGCTCCCGATTCCATATTGGTCATTCGCTGATGTCTTTAATAAAAAGGAGGCAGAGACATTACCCCCTCACAGACCTTATGATTGCCCGATCGACCTGATACCCGGTACTACGCCTCCCGTGGGCGTATTTACCCATTGTCCGCTGCTGAGACCAGGTCGATGTCCGAATATATCGAGGAGAATTTGGCCAAGGGATTCATCCGGAAATCTACCTCCCCAGCGGGAGCAGGTTTCTTCTTCGTAAAAAAGAAAGACGGCTCTCTCCGTCCCTGTATTGACTACAGAGGTCTAAACCTGATCACGGTGAAGAATAAGTACCCTCTTCCGCTCATTCCAGAATTGTTTGATCGTCTGAGGGGGGCTAGAATCTTCACCAAACTGGATCTTCGTGGGGTATATAACCTAGTCCGTATCCGTCGGGGGGATGAATGGAAGACGGCATTCAACACCCGGGACGGCCACTACGAGTATTTGGTGATGCCCTTTGGTCTCTGTAATGCTCCGGCAGTCTTTCAAGAGTTGGTCAATGACATCTTCCGAGACCTTCTCTACTCCTGCGCTGTGGTGTACCTGGACGACATCTTGGTCTTCTCTCCGGATCTCCAGTCTCACCGGAGGGACGTTCGTCAGGTTCTGCTCAGGCTCAGGCAGAATCACCTCTTCGTTAAATATGAGAAGTGCCTCTTTGAGCAGACCTCGCTTCCGTTTTTGGGCTACATCATTTCTCAGACAGGCCTACGAATGGATCCGGAGAAACTGTCTGCCATCGAGAAATGGCCCCGACCGGAGGGATTGAAGGCCATTCAGCGGTTCCTGGGCTTCGCCAATTATTACCGTCTCTTCATACCGCACTTCTCTTCCCGGACTGGTCCAATCTCCGCGCTCACCCGCAAGGACGCTAACCCCAAACAGTGGACGCCCGAAGCAGAGGAGGCCTTTCTTTCCTTAAAACAGGCCTTCTCTTCCGCTCCAGTGCTGCATCGCCCGGACGGCAACAAGCAGTTCTTCCTAGAGGTTGACGCTTCCTCCTCTGGAGCCGGAGCGGTACTTACTCAAAAGTCTTCTTCCGGGAGGATGGTATCTTGCGGCTTCTTCTCCAAACTCTTCTCCTCTTCTGAGCGCAATTACTCCATAGGAGACCGAGAGCTATTGGCCATCAAGTTGGCATTGGAGGAGTGGCGTTACCTACTCGAGGGGGCTCTTCATCCGGTAATCATTTACACTGACCACAAAAATTTGGCTTACCTCCAGCATGCCCAGAGACTTAACCCTCGCCAAGCCCGGTGGTCCTTGTTTTTTGCCCGCTTTGACTTTCTTTTACATTTCCGCCCGGCAGACAAGAACATCAAAGCGGATGCCTTGTCCCGGTCCTTCCTGGTGTCGGATCTCGAGGAGGAACCTAAACATATCATCGATCCCGCCAGAGTGATGCAGGTGGCTCCCGTGAGTCTAAATCGTCTCCCTCCTGGTAAGACGTTCGTATCGGTACCCGATCGGGAGAGGATCCTACACTGGGGTCATTCGTCTAAACTAGCTGGCCACGCTGGTCAGAAAAAGACCCTCCAGCTCATTACCCGGCATTACTGGTG
Source organism: Oophaga sylvatica (assembly GCA_033576555.1). Classification (NCBI taxonomy): domain Eukaryota; kingdom Metazoa; phylum Chordata; class Amphibia; order Anura; family Dendrobatidae; genus Oophaga; species Oophaga sylvatica. The sequence goes on along the minus strand of JARQOD010000006.1, from coordinate 283,615,946 downwards.
GCCTAACCTGCACAAGGACGTAATAGACTTTGTTTCTGCCTGTGCCTCCTGTGCCCGCAACAAAGTTCCGAGACACCTGCCTGCCGGCCGCCTTCTTCCGCTTCCTGTACCCGCTGCCCCCTGGCAGCATATAGCCATGGACTTCATAACTGATCTTCCCGTCTCTGCTGGTTGTACGGTCATTTGGGTGGTCGTAGACCGATTTTCCAAGATGGCTCACTTCATTCCCCTGCCAGGCCTTCCGTCAGCACCCGAGTTGGCTAAAGACTTTATCCGCCACATCTTCCGTCTTCATGGCCTGCCTCGTCACATTGTGTCGGATCATGGGGTACAGTTCACCTCACGTTTCTGGAGAGCCACTTGTAAGTTGCTAGACGTCTCCCTGGATTTCTCCTCCGCCTACCACCCACAGTCCAATGGTCAAGTGGAGCGGATCAATCAGATTCTGACCAGTTATCTCCGGCACTTCGTTAATGCCCACCATTCTGATTGGGTGGATCTCCTGCCATGGGCCGAATTTTCTTACAACAATCACGAGAGCGAATCTTCCTCCAAATCTCCGTTTTTTGTAGTCTTCGGTCAGCATCCTCGGATCCCTGTTCCCGTCTCCACCACTGTGGACAATCCAGCTGCGGAATCTCTTGTTAACGAATTTTCCTCCATATGGGAGAGTACCCGATCCGCACTCATTCTGTCATCCGAGCGCATGAAGAAACATGCTGACAAAAAACGTCTGGATCCCCCTCAATTCCGTCCTGGAGATAAGGTCTGGCTCTCGTCCAAGTATGTCCGGCTCAAGATTCCTTCCTACAAGTTAGGTCCTCGGTTCATCGGTCCTCTGGAGGTCATCAGTCAGATCAACCCGGTGTCCTATAAATTGAGACTCCCGGCCAATTTGCGGATTCCTAACTCCTTCCATGTATCTCTCCTCAAACCGGTGGTACTTAACTCTTTTGTCAAGCCTACAGGTACACCTCCTGCTCCAGTTTCTGCTGAAAACGAATTTGAGGTAGAGAACATTCTGGCCACCAAAAGGGTAAGGAGAAAGACCTATTTTCTGGTGGATTGGAAGGGGTTTGGTCCTGAGGAGAGAACGTGGGAGCCTCGGGAGAACATCCATGCCCCTCTCATCCTAGCTAAATTTCTTTCTGGCCTAAAAAATGGGGGGCCTGAAGGGGGGGTACTGTAGCGCCGGCGCCAGCGTCCCTGCCCTCTGCCAGGCAGGGACGCTGTTCCCCTGCGCCAGCGTCCCTGTCCTCTGCCAGGCAGGGACGCTGTTCCCCTGCGCCAGCGTCCTCTGCCAGGCAGGGACGTCGCTCCCCTTACCCTCGCTCGGCGTCCTCCTTCCGCCCTGCTGGGGCTGCGCGCTCCTTCCCTGCCACTGGGCTTAGGGCGTGCGCGCGTTCACTCCCCCGCTCTTAAAGGGGCCGCGCGCATCTTTCAAAAAAGGTCCCCGGCCAATGCCGGAGGATTCCACCTTATATAAAGCACCTCCTCCTTAATGGAGGTGCCCGAGCAATGTTGTTGCACTGTTCACTACTCTGCTTCAGCCCTCAGGTTCCGTTACCAGTTACCTGCCTGTTTCCTGCCAGTTTGCTGTCTGCTACCTGTCCGCTAGCCTACCTGGAGGCTCCACCGTCCGACAGTCTGCCCGCCATCACCTGCCAGTCTGTCTATGACCAGCCTGCCCGTTTATCTGCTGATGTTCACCGGTTACCAGTCTGCTAGCCTACCTGGAGGCGTCAACGTTCGACAGTCTGTCCACCATCACCTGTCAGTCTGTCTACGGACCAGTCAGCCTGTTAATCTGAGGACGCACATCTACCATCTGCCTGCTAGCCTACCGGGAGGCTCAACCATCACAGGTCGTTCCTGCCTGTCTATCCAGAGACTGCCCCGGTCACTTGCCGTGACTACCTGCCTGTCTATCCAGAGACTGCCCCGGTCACTTGCCGTGACTACCTGCCTGTCTATCCAGAGACTGCCCCGGTCACTTGCCGTGACTACCTGCCTGTCTATCCAGAGACTGCCCCGGTCACTTGCCGTGACTACCTGCCTGTCTATCCAGAGACTGCCCCGGTCACTTGCCGTGACTACCTGCCTGTCTATCCAGAGACTGCCCCGGTCACTTGCCGTGACTACCTGCCTGTCTATCCAGAGACTGCCCCGGTCACTTGCCGTGACTACCTGCCTGTCTATCCAGAGACTGCCCCGGTCACTTGCCGTGACCTCCTGCCTGTCTGTCCAGAGACTGCCCCGGTCACTTGCCGTGACTTCCTGTCCGTCTTCCCCGGGCGCCACCCGCTCCTTTACAAGGAAAGCCTCCTTGTATAATAGCTCAGAGGTTCCGCCTCCCAGACCCGTTACACAGGCCTTGCATTCAATGCAACATTTTTATGGAAGCCCTCCTGGACATCTCGTGAAAGGGGTATTGGAGTGCGTCGTAATTCTTGGTAGCCCATCCACTCACAGCATAGGCTATAAAAGTTTAGGATAACCACTGTTATATAATGACCCATTAAGAAGATTACTGCTGCCTGATGCCCCTGTAAAAATAGGCTCTGTGACTTTAAGAGTCCCTCCATAAATGAAACAAGATGTGTCTGCTTATGTGTTACACACCACATGGCCAGTTAGGGTTGTTAAATGTTACAATGACTTTTCCCAGTGAATGCATTTGTTTTGGTTGAAAGTAATATTTAAGTTGAAAAACGCTTCAAAAACGCTGCGTCTGAACACATCCCAAGTGGTGGAGGAACATTTTGGACTGGGGTTAATTATTTTGCCTTATATACATATCATTAACCTGGAAAGAATGTACCTTAACATATTTCTCTGCAAAATCCGTTTTGGTTTAGTTTTGGTATGTTTTTTGGTGTACCGGTAAAAATGGCATGAAACTCTGACAACATTGTTTAAAGCTGTGAACTAGGAGTCAGGAATGCTTCCAGGGGCAATCCCCATGATGTCCCCGTGTCATTTGAGCAGTGTTTACATCATTTTCAGATGCATTTAGACCTTAAAAGGACCCCCGGGGGGGATTGCTGCAAATATACTCCCATAGACTTACATTGGGCTCGTTGTTCTGTCCGAGTACCCAAGTATTCCAATTTGCTGGACCCGAGCAACAAGCACCCCAGCATTTTAGTGCTCGCCCATCACTAATGTTGGTCTATAAATCAGAAGAGGCACTAAGTATTCTGACAGGTGTTATTTGGTCTACAGGGCTTACGTCCAGGCAGCCGACTGCTGTCCCAGTGATGTAGTTTAGCATTTTACTAGCACCAACGTATGAAAAAATTTAATTAATTATAATTAAAACACTAGTGCAAGCACTCATCATCTCCAACCTCGATCACTGCAACCCCCTGCTTTGTGCTGTCCTTTCTAACAATCTTGCACCACTCCAATCTATCCTAAGCTCTGCTGCCCAACTAATCCACTATTCCCCCTGCTATTCCCTGGCCTCTCCTCTCTGTCAAGCCCTTCACTGGCTCCCCATTGCCCAAAGACTCCAGTTCAAAACCCTAATCATGGCACACAAAGCTTTCCACAACCTGTCTCATTCATACATCTGTTACCTAGTCTCGAGTCACTTACCTACACACAACCTACAATCCTCACAAGATCTCCTTTTCTACTCCCCTCTGATCTCCTCTTCCCACCATTGCATACAAGATTTTTCCTGTGCATCCCCCTACTATGGAACTCTCCACCAAAAAATATCAGAGTCTTACCTACCGTGGAAACCTTCAAAAGGAACCTGAAGACCTAGTTCTTCTGACAAGCCTGCATTAATCCTCATACCACTACATGACCACCTGTACCCTCAGCTACTGTATCCTCACCCATCCATTTTAGACTGTGAGCCCTTGTGGGTAGGGTCCTCTCTCCTCCTGAACCAATTGGTGACTTGTATTGTTCAAGATTATTGTACTTGTTTTTTATTGTGTATACCCCTTTTCACATGTAAAGGGCCATGGAACAAATGGTGCTATAATAATAAACAATAATAATAATTAAACTGGCTTTATCTCACTAGAGCCACAGATGCATTGTTTTATTTGTATTGGCCTGATCCATGAGACAGGAATGACTAATATCCTTCCATTGATGTCCTGTGTGTTACAGGAGCAATGGTTATTATAGTGTCAAGATTCAGCAGCTAACAAACCACCTCCATGGTGGTCACCAAGAAAGAGTCCAAATTGTAACAATATAGAAGGAAGATGGGGCACTCACCATTGCTCATTTAAAATGTAGCTTTATTGTGGTTTCATAAGAGCGATTGCAAAAACAAAAGTGGCTGATAACCGTTTTGTGTGACAGATAAACTTCTTTAAGCCTTTTAGAGGCTCAGAGGAAAAGTGAGTCTCACGTGAAACAACTGTCAGACACTTATGTCTTTGCAATCTCTGTTATTAAACCACAATACAACTACACTTTAAATGCACAGTGATGAGTGCCCTATCTTCCTTGTATAATGCTTTTGAAAAATGTATCGATCTATATTTCTAGAAAAGTAAGAATGTTCTTTCAGATAAGGTAGAAAATAATCATGCTTAGTGCCATGTTCATTAGTAGAGATGAGCAAATAAGTCCTGAAAATGGTTTCCAATCTCATATTCGGAATGAACGTAGCCCATTCGGATTCATGTTCGGTTTCCTGAGAATTTTTACTCAAAGTCGGCAAAATTCGGTCACAGTTCAGTAAATGATTGTATTTCCACTATTGCTTTTGTTTTGACTTTGTCTAGGATAGTGGTTGTGTATGACGAGTGGGGGGATGTGTTTTATGAAGGGCGTGTCTAGGTCAGAGGAGCTGCTTCATGACACATGGTCTTCGGTGATTGGCTGACGCAGTTACATGTAACTGTTCTTATAAAAAGCAGACATCTTGCTTTGCTCTCGCTATTTTTTCAGTGTTACAGCACAAAGAGGCGCTCCTGCTGCTGCTGAACATGAACTTGTCACTTAGCTAGATAGAATCCTGTCTGTTCTGAAATCAATCTTACAGCATCTAATTATATTGAGCTAAAACAGTGTTGCAGTCTCAGGAGGCCCAATTTACTAATCAAAATCATTTGGGCAAAAACTGTGTTGCATTAAGGAATCAGGAGGCCCCATTTCCTCTTAAAATTGTTATGTCTAATATAGGGTGTGACGGATAGCGCAGGGGAGGGGTTTGTCAATTTCACTCACCTCTGGGGAGGGGAGAGAAGGACCCAGCAGGGATCAGCTCTCTGGCGCCACCACTTGCCATAGGTAAGTCAGGGAACTGCACCGAGGGCAAGTAAAGGCTTCCTTTATATGTACGAGTTATTGAGGCGCTCACAGTGAGGGGGGATATATATCACCAGTCCAGGCTGGGGATTTACATATAAACCTCCCGGCCGTCACTGTCAGAGTTCCTCACTAATACAGTACAGTATGCTGCCACCAGTTCCTCGTTCAATATACAAACTTCGTCTGACAACAGCCTTATATCGGGTTAGAAACCAACTCGGGGGTAGCATATAATATAACCAACTGAGCGTGCAGACATAGGGATTCGTGAATTGAGATAAAAGAGCAACCCAAGATTAATTTTATATTTAATCGCCGAAAAGGCTCACTAGAAATATACAGGTATATATATACAGAACAATATACAAGTACACAGTCAAGAGTTTAGTACAAGGGTAGGGTACAGATAGGTTGCAATTACCATGTTATGTAGCATGTGACCACAGGGAGGCACTGATGAATCACTGGTCCAAATCTTAGTTACGGGCTTTCCTGGCCATGCCAGGTAACGGGCCTCCTGCCAGTGGAAAACTGAGCTCAAAATGTGGAGCTGCCTCTTATCTCCTAGGCTGCTCCCTCCCACACTCTGCACCCACCCCTGGGCTAGCCCGCCTCCCTCCTCCCATATCTGAGAGTATGGTTTTTCAGGCCAGAACCGTGAATGTCCATAACTTTCTGTCCAAAGCTGTAAGTAAGCCGGCACCTGCGCCACTGGTTTCTGCTGGATTTTATCTGTGCATAGAGACCAAATATGGCTACTGTATTTAATTCCTGGTAGCTATGCTTTGTAACTCAATAACGAAGAGTGCTAGGGGTGGCTGGATGTTTTGGGCTCATGGGGGAAGAAATGTAGACTCCAATAATGTGCTCGACTAGGCTCAGAGATATGGCATTCTGTTATTAAAAGTCATTTTCCAGATTCAATATCTCAGAGCCTTTCACTGGTTAGCCTGGGATCTGTTGTGCCATGATGTCAGCCTGAATGATCAAAGGGATCCACCTGGCTGTAGCTGCACAAGAGTTCACATCCGTGTGATAATTGTTGGGGACACAGCTTCAAAGGGCTTGTTCCTGGAGTTAATTAAAGGAAAACATTGGATTAATCTTTATGGCCTAGGGGAACGCAAGTGTGGGGGCACATTTCATGAGTGGAGGGAGATCTCCTTTGTCCCTCACATAGGAGTTCAGCCAGGAGTCCTTATTTCCTAATCCAAATCGTTTGGGTTAAAACTGTGTTGCAGTAAGGAATCAGGAGGCCACATTTCCTTTTAAAAATCAGTAAGCCTAATATAGGGATTCAGCCAGGAGGCCGTATTTGCTAATCCAAATCATTTGGGATAAAATTGTATTGCAGTGAGGAATTAGGATGACACATTTCCTCTTAAAAATCACTGGGCCTAATATAGGGGTTCCGCCAGGAGGCCCTATTTGCTAATCCAAATCATTTAGGACAGAACTTTGTTGCAGTGAGGAGCCAGGAGGCCCTATTTATCTGCTCATCAAAATTGATAGGAATAAGAATGTTGTTCAGGCGCACTAAGAAAATAAGTAGTGATTGTTCATTTTAGTGAGTGAGTTAGCATACAGGAGAAAAATGGGAGGATTTCAGTCCTGCAAGGGTATATAAACAGAAATACTATGAGACACGCCCACTGTAGTGCCATTGGAGGTGTACTTTATCTATGAATGCCATCTCTCCCTTGGTTTCAGGTTTAGAAATCTTGCGTTAAAAAACGCAAACGCATAGAAAGCGCATACAAACGCGTGTAAATGCTGCGTTTTCACACGCATACGTCAAGCGCATGCGTCGGAAAAATGGTGCGTTGACATGCGTTTTTACATGCATTTTCTATTGCGTTCGCAACGCTGCGCACGCAGACCCTAATGTGAAAGCAGCCTTACTCACAGCTGTGGGCCTAAGATTGTGAAACAGAAGGTTAAAAGAGGGGATGGGTACATACAGCATGAGTAGGAAAAAGCCAGGTGGTGGTGGAAGGTCGAATAAGCTTGGTGTTCAACGTGTACGTGGGTTAGCTGTTAATGTGAATGAAAGCTCAACTGAACAAACACCGTTTTATCCTATCCAAAGACTACTGACAACATCTGTTACTGGATGGGCTTCTCCACTCCCTTTCTTTGGCAGCTGCACAGAGGTTCGCCTTGTAGATGAGGCTCAGAAAGAGCATGTGCTCTCGTGGATGGCAAGTGCTGCATCAAGTAGCTTCTCCTCTTCTTCCGCCACGTTAACATCACACACAGTGCAATCCTCATAGGTGGCACCCCAATCACCCTTGTTTTCCCTAAGTCACCAATTTCCAAATGCCCAACTGTCTGTGGGGAACGACAGATGGGCCATTCTGCAGAGCTGCTCACACATTCTATTCCATGAGAATCAGAGTTCTGCTCCAAAGATTCACAAACTCCAGAGGAGGAAAGCATCTGCACTAGTGATGAGCAAGCATGCTCACCACTACTCAGTACTCGCACAAACATCTCACTGCTCGATCTGCTCGGAGCTCGCCGCTCCCTGCATGTTTGGCGCTCTTTAGAGAGCCAATAAACATGCAGGGATTGTCTGCCACACAATGTAATGCCGCAGTCATGTTGGCATTACAGTGATTGGCTGGCTGCACAGCGCCATCAGGTCTATATTAGACCTGGCATCGCCATGCTCATCACAGTCTACTCTGGAATCAGGCAGTGTGGGGAGAGGTGCTGCTGAGCTAGGGAGAGATTTGCTTGGTTCTTACGTAATGTAGGTGTACCACAATAAATTAAACACATATCCATCTCAACTAACAGTCCTTCTGAGGACTAATCTAGCTGCATAAATATCAGTGCTAGGCAGGCAGGCAGTGTATGTGGCAGACTGCAGTGCATATAGCAAGAGGGTCCATTTCAGTTCTGTTTTTCAGTTTTTTTTGGATCTTAATCCTGATTATTTGCTTAAAAAGAAATCCAGAGAACACCGTTTTTCGCTTGCTCCATTTGCTTGTTGGCACTGCAGAATACAGCCAGATCCTTTCCATATTACAGCACTAAAAATCCATCTATTTAAAACTGTGGTTTGTCCGTCACATGGATCACATATAAGTGCGCTCAAAATTCTGCCATTTCGGGCCACCGTTTACATTTTGCTGCAGTGTGTTAGGGAAGTTATTGACACGAGTTTGCTGTTAAAAACTGTGGTTTGTCTGTCACACGGATCACATATAAGTTCTCTTCAATTTCAGCCATCTGCAGTGAACTTAGAAAATATTGTACTCCATTTAAAATGGGCAAGGAGTGTGGCAAGGGATTTGGAACTGGACTTGATGTAATGGTGATAGTGCATGCAGAGGCCAAGGCCGTGGGCAAGCTGAAATTGTGCCACAACAAACACTCACATCTTCTTGTCCGACCTTCCCGTCTCAATTACTAGGGGACCGCAGCAGCACACCACTATTGAATCCAGAGCAGTGTCAAAAGTTTGTTGGTTGGATAGCGGATAATGCTTTAGTCACTTTGACACCACCGCCACCTTGTCTTCAACACAGTCAAGTCTCAGTAGCCGTGAGTATGGACTGCATATTCCTGACTATGATCCTCCTTCCTCCCACAATGCTGAGTGCCCAGAGACAAAAGATGCCACTCTTGGACACTCCGAAGAGCTGTTCACTTTTCCATTTATAGATTCAGGCCTCTCGCCCTGTCCACTTGAAGCGGGGCAAGAGGAGATCGCATGTAGCGATGCCCAAATATTTGAGCGGCCACGGTCACACGAAGGCGACGGTGGGAAAGTGTCTCAAGATGTAAACGATGATGAGACACAATTGCCAGAAAGTCAGGAGGGACCAGGGTGCGGAAGTGGAAGACAAGGTGGTGGATGATATAGTAACTGACCCAACCTGGCAGGAGGACATGCAGAAAGAGGATAGCAGCACACAGGGGGAGGGAGACATAGCACCCCAACATGCAGGAAGAAGCAGTGGGCTGGCCGCAGACAGAAGGTGGGCAACCATTCCCAATAACACCAACACGATGGAAGTCGGCAGTACAACTGTTAGGTCTTCCCGAGTCTGGTTGTTTTTTAAGCCGATAACCCAACAAAGTCCATTTGCACCATCTGCCATGCCAGCATCAGCAGGGGTAGCAAAACTACCTGCCTGACCACCACCAGCATGATCAGGCACACAGCAGCAAAGCACCCGACTTTGTGGGTCGAACCCCAGGGTCCATGAACGTGGACAAATGCTTGTGGGCAGGGACGGTAAATCTCCCTGACGGCACACTGGGTTAACATAGTGGAAGCCGGGACCCAGTTGGACCTTGGGATGGAACATGTCCTCCCGATGCCAAGGATTGCGGGCCCTAGGTCAATCAGGGTTGCCCCCACAGTCTACAGCTCCTGCAGCTTATCCTCCTCCTCCTCTTCTTCAGCATCCATCTCTGAAATAACCACATGAGTCACAAGCTGGAAGCACTGCAGCTCTGCCTCAGCCAAGCGGCAACAAGCTGTGCTGAAGCTCATATGCTTAGGTGACAAACTGCACAATGCTGAAGCGTTGTGGACAGCTCTGAAAGAGCAGGCTCATCTGTGGCTGACTCCGCTGAACCTACAGCCAGGCATGGTCGTGTGTGACAATGGTCAGAACCTGGTGGTGGCTCTTGGGCGAGGCGAGTTCACACACGTACCATGCCTAGCCCATTTGCTTAACCTCGTGGTTCAGCGGATTCTCAAAACCTTCCCAGAGCTGCTTGTCAAAGTACGCCACCTGTGTGCCCATTTCAAAAAGTCAGCTTCAGCTTCCGCCGCCCTTGCCGTGCTTCAGTAGTGTTTGCAGCTTCCGGCTCACCGACTGGTGTGTGATGTTCCCACACATTGGAACTCTACACTGCAGATGTTGGGAAGGATTTGTCAGCAGAAGAGGGCAGTTGTTGACTACCAGCAGCAACAAGGCCTTCGGTATTCAGTTTAGACTCCACACATAAGACCTCAGGAGTGGACATGGATGTCAGACATTTGAACCATACTCCAAAACTTTGAGGACTCCACAAGATGGTTTGCGGCGATGACGCCATAATTAGCATCACCATCCCGCTTCTCTGTCTTCTGAAATGCTCTCTGCTCTCTGTTCACAATCAAAGAGGATGTATTGCAGGTGGAGCATGATGAGCTGGAGCAAGGAACCATACAGGGTGATTACACACAGCCCAGCCTCATCTCATCCCAATGTGGATTGGGTGAAAATGAGGAACAGGAGGAGGAGGAACAGGAGCTAATTTTATGTGCTATAGATTGTACTACCAGCACAACTGTCATACCGTCTGTTCAGTGTGGATGGCCTGAAAACAGGAAGAAGGAAGAGGAGAGCATGGTCAATCATGCTCTTGGTGAGGACACGAAGTCTTGCCTGATACCAGTCTGGCCCACACGGCTGAGTTTACATTACGCTGTCTTTCCGTGACCCTCGCATTCTCAAAATTTTGGGTTACATTCATTACTGGTTGGTGACACTTCTAGACCCACGCTACAAGGATAACTTTATCTCTCTTATTCGTAAGGTGAACAGGTCTACTAAATTGGGGCAGTATCAGAAGGCCTTTGTTGCAGAAATTATAAAAAAATTCCCATCTGAAAACACTCGCAGCAAAGGTCACAGTTCGTTGGACAACCAAGGAGTACAGGCGAGAGCGACAGCTCCAATCCAGCAGAGGCAGGGTAACACTGTGGGAGAGTTTTCTCAGACCCTCCTATTGTCACGCTGTCTAATGATATGTATACAATGTCAGTAAACTATTAATACAGGAACAACACTCTATACAACAACTAGTATAGCAACATCAGCATGTAAGTATAGAATAGATTTACCTGACACGATATCTGCTGAACTCAGGGTTAATCTTGAGGACTTGATGAGCTGAAACAGGAAAGAGGTGGACCGGGATCTAACCTGACCCTAAACTGGGGTCCTAACTAATCCCTCACCTTGGAGGTACTGATAATGGTTCAGAGGTCCAAGTCTCCAACCTAACCCTGTCTCCTATCAGACCCTGAACCCTGTAATCAGTCCTAAGAAGGATCCTGACTACCACCAAAGGGATATGGGCTGATCTCAACTAAATACACAGATTAGACATATAAGACAGACAGGATAACACTCGCTTGCATACACACTCAAACACCAAAGGAACATAAATGGTCTGGGAAATAAACTCTAACCAAGTTGAGCTTAGAACAACTAAGGAGCTCACAACTAAAGTCTATACAGATTCATTCCTATCTGTGGTCTGCATGAAGGTTTCACTGGCAACTCCCCAAGCAGACAACCAGGAATTTAAAGGAAACCAATCAACAAATAATCAATTGCAGCCGGGAGAAACTGCACCCAGTCCCAGAACCGAGCACAGACAGAATTAACTCCCTAGCTGCCAAACACAAAGAAACAGCAGCTCAGCTGTAAGAAGTCAAAATGTGCAACCGCGACGATCTTCGTGGCAATGCACACATGACAGTACCCCCCCTTCTACGAGGGGCCTCCGGACCCTCAGGGCCAGGCCTGCCCGGGTGAGTTCTGTGGAAGGTCCGAACCAAACGATCTGCGTTAACATCAGACGCAGGGACCCACGTCCTCTCCTCTGGACCATACCCCTTCCAATGCACCAAGTACTGAAGGGACCGGCGATTCAGACGTGAGTCAATGATCTTTGATACTTGAAATTCCAAGTTACCATAGACCAACACAGGAGGAGGAGGTAGAGGTGACGGTATGACTGGTGCCACATACCTTTTAAGTAATGACTTGTGGAACACATTATGAATTTTAAACGTAGGAGGGAGGTCCAGACGAAATGCCACAGGATTAATTATGGAACTGATCCTGTACGGCCCGATGAATCTGGGACCCAGTTTCCAGGAGGGCACTTTAAGTTTTATATTCCTGGTAGACAACCATACCAGATCGTTCACATTCAGATCTGGACCAGAAACTCTCCTCCTATCAGCCATACGTTTGTAACGGTTCCCCATCGCACTCAGATTATTCAATACACCTCTCCACACAGAAGCAAGTGACGACGAGAAACGCTCCTCCTCAGGAACCCCAGAAGGGCCCCCCCCATTGAAAGTACAAAACTGGGGATGGAAACCATATGCCCCAAAAAACGGGGACTTACCAGTGGACTCGCTCCGCCTGTTGTTAAGAGCGAACTCTGCCAGAGGCAAGAAAGAAGACCAGTCCTCTTGGTTCTCTGAGACAAAACACCGGAGATATGTCTCTAAGCTCTGATTCAGACGCTCTGTCTGACCATTGGTCTGCGGATGAAAAGCCGAGGAAAATGACAATTGCATCCCCCGACGTAAACAAAATGCCCTCCAAAATTTGGACACAAACTGAGACCCCCTATCTGACACCACATCAGAAGGCAACCCATGAAGTCTAACGATCTCCCTAATGAACACCTGCGCCAGAGTTTTAGCATTAGGGAGTGCAGGAAGAGCAACGAAATGTGCCATCTTACTGAACCTGTCAACAACCACCAGTATGACAGTATTCCCTGACGACGGAGGAAGGTCCGTAATGAAGTCCATAGATAAATGAGTCCATGGACGCTCCGGAAGTTTCAAGGGTAAAAGGGTCCCAGACGGACGGGTATGAGGGGTTTTAGAGCGAGCACACACCCCACATGACGCGACAAAAGTTATAACATCTTTATTAGCATTAGGCCACCAAAACCGGCGAGAAAGGAGATCTAAAGTAGCCTTACTCCCTGGATGTCCTGCTAGAGCAGAATTATGATGTGCCTCAATAACCTTTTGTCTCAACAGATTTGGGACAAACAGTGTCAAGATCCCGTCTGGGTTGGAGCCGATGTTACTGCAAACACTAGGGGAAGCAGAGGCAGGTAGCGTAGTCAGATGGCAGCCGGAGGTCGGTACACAGGAAAGCAGTGTTTGTAGCAATGGATCAGGCGGATAACGTAGTCAGGTGGCAGCCGGAGGTCGGTACACAGGAAAGGCAGTTCGGTAACAGAGGAGCAGGCAGATAACGTAGTCAGGTGGCAGCCGGAGGTCGGTACACAGGAGAGCAGTGTTTGTAGCAATGGATCAGGCGGAGAGCGTAGTCAGAAGGCAGGCCGAGGTCGGTTCACAGGAGAGCAGTGTTTGTAGCAATGGATCAGGCGGAGAGCGTAGTCAGAAGTCAGGCCGAGGTCGGTTCACAGGAGAGCAGTGTTTGTAGCAATGGATCAGCAGGAAACGCTTGACTAAAGGCTTGGAGCTCAATAATCTCGCAATGACACACCCACAGGGCCAGGTTTATATAGGGTGTGTAATTGGCAATCAGAGGCCCAATCAAAAGAGCACTAGGTGTAGCTAATCAGGAAGAACAGTCAATGGTATCAGGGTTCAGCAAGGAACTTTGCAGCCAGCAGAATAGCTCAGATGGTAGAGCTGCTGGCCAGTGGACAAGAGGTACTGGGTTCGACTCCTGACAGTACTCCCCTCCTTCCAGGATGGCCTCTGGACATCTCAGGAGCTGGCTTATCCGGGTACCTCTGATGAAAGGCTCTTGTTAGTCTAGGAGCATGGACGTTGTCCCTTGGTTCCCATGAATTTTCCTCTGGTCCGTAACCCTTCCACTGCACCAGATACTGCAGTTTACCTCTGAATTTTCGGGAGTCCAGAATCTTATCCACAATGTATTCTTCTTCACCACGGATCCTTTCTGGTGGAGGAGGTGGCTGAATTCTTCCTGGAAACGGGTTTTCACAGAAGGGTTTGAGCAAGGATATGTGAAACACTGGATGAATCTTTAGATTGTTGGGAAGTTCCAAACGAAAAGCAACCTGGTTAATTTTTGCAGAAATTTGAAAAGGTCCAATGAATTTCTGACCCAATTTGGAGGATGGCACATGTGTCTTAAGGTTTTTAGTGGACAGCCAAACTTTGTCTCCAACCTGAAGAGCAGGGGGCACTCTCCGATGTTTATCTGCTGCTTCCTTATATACTTCCTGGGTCTTGAGTAATATCTCTGATAATTCCTTCTGGGATTCCTGTAATTTTGCAAGCCTGTCATTTACAGCAGGAATGGGAGTGTTCACTGGCAGATTAGGGATAAATACTGGATGTACTCCATAATTAGCAAAAAATGGGGTTTGAGATGTAGCGCTATGTATGGAGTTGTTGTAGGAAAACTCTGCTGTTGGTAAATAGTCCACCCAGTCATCCTGAAGATAGGAAATGAAGCAACGGAGGTATTGCTCCAAAGTCTGGTTCGTTCTCTCCGTCTGGCCATTGGACTGAGGATGGAAAGCGGTAGAAAGATTCACCGTGACTCCCAAGGCTGTACAGAAACTCTTCCAAAATTTTGACGTAAACTGAACGCCTCTGTCAGACACCACGCTGTCAGGAATTCCATGTAACCTGAATACCTCTTTGATTATCAGTTCTGCAGTTTTTTCAGCAGTAGGAATTCCTTCAGTTGGAATAAAGTGGGCCATTTTTGTGAGTCGGTCCACTATGACAAGGATGACGGTCATCTGTTTGGAAGGGGGTAGTTCCACAATAAAATCCATGGAAATAGATCCCCAAGGCCTGGATGGAACTGGAAGTGGTTGCAAGAGTCCTAGAGGAGACGATCGTGGGGTCTTGTTTCGTGCGCATGTTAAACAGGTTGAAACATATTTCCTCACGTCCTTCCTACAATTAGGCCACCAAAAGAAACGAAGTAGTAAGTCTTGTGTTTTTGCAACTCCAGGATGTCCTGCCAGTTTAGAATCATGGACACTTTTGAGGACTTCAAGGCGAGAAGATTCAGGTACATATATTTTGTGTTTCTGCATCCAAACCCCTCTTTGAATGAAAGATCGACGTCTTCCGAAGGATGGTTAAGGAAAGAGTCCTCTTGATATCCATCTTTAATTCTATTACATAGTCCTCTAGAGTGCAATACTCCCAAAAAATTTTTAGGGCCTAGAATTGTATCGTCATTACTAGACCTCTCCTGAGGTTCCGAACACATCCTGGACAGGGCGTCAGCCTTGCCATTTCTTGAACCAGGCCGGTAAGAAATTATAAAATTGAATCTTGAGAAAAATAAGGCCCATCGTGCTTGTCTTGCAGACAATCTTTTTGCTGTACGGAGGAATTCAAGATTCTTGTGGTCCGTGAGGACAGTCACAGGGTGATTGGCACCTTCCAAAAGATGTCTCCATTCGGAGAAGGCAACTTTAATGGCTAACAGTTCTTTATTACCGATGTCGTAGTTCTTTTCTGCAGATGACATGGTGTGGGAAAGAAACGCACATGGGTGAAGTTGCATTTTGTCCCCAACTCGCTGAGACAGAATGGCTCCCACTGCAGAGTCCGAGGCGTCCACTTCGACAGTAAATGGCAATTCAGGGTTTGGGTGTACTAACAATGGAGCAGACGTAAAAAGAGTTTTCAATTTGTCAAAAGCCTCCTGTGCCTCCGGAGACCAGAAAAATGCTTTGGTCTTTTTTGTTAGTGTAGTAATTGGTAGTATGATCCGTGAAAAGTTCTTTATAAATTTCTTGGAACAGGCCAGTGTAATCCAAGCTCAGCAATCACTCTCCAATACAGATTCAGGATCTTCTTCTCTGTTACCGTAAGTCCATGCAAACGTGGGTCTTTCAAAGAGCAGGGTTCAGAGTCCACAAGTGCTTCAGAGTTCCTCAGTAGGAATAGCTGGAGTACAAGGTCCAAGGCTTACAGGAGTCAAGTCACAGGTTCACTGCAGGCTAGATTCTGAAGCGCTGATTGCTCAGCTGTGGCTGCTTAAGAAGCAAAGGAGAGAATCAGGGCGGGAACATGCAAGCTGGAAACTCCATTTTGACGCGAGATTATTCTGTCAAGATCCCGTCTGGGTTGGAGCCGATGTTACTGCAAACACTAGGGGAAGCAGAGGCAGGTAGCTAGTCAGATGGCAGCCGGAGGTCGGTACACAGGAAAGCAGTGTTTGTAGCAATGGATCAGGCGGATAACGTAGTCAGGTGGCAGCCGGAGGTCGGTACACAGGAAAGGCAGTTCGGTAACAGAGGAGCAGGCAGATAACGTAGTCAGGTGGCAGCCGGAGGTCGGTACACAGGAGAGCAGTGTTTGTAGCAATGGATCAGGCGTGTGAGCGTAGTCAGAAGGCAGGCCGAGGTCGGTTCACAGGAGAGCAGTGTTTGTAGCAATGGATCAGCAGGAAACGCTTGACTAAAGGCTTGGAGCTCAAGAATCTCGCAATGACACACCCACAGGGCCAGGTTTATATAGGGTGTGTAATTGGCAATCAGAGGCCCAATCAAAAGAGCACTAGGTGTAGCTAATCAGGAAGAACAGTCAATGGTATCAGGGTTCAGCAAGAACTTTGCAGCCAGCAGAATAGCTCAGATGGTAGAGCTGCTGGCCAGTGGACAAGAGGTACTGGGTTCGACTCCTGACAAACAGTCTCCCTGGAGGTCCTGCAGGGGCGTCCCCCTGAGCCTCTAACACCTCCTCCTCAAGCTCAGAAAATACAGCCGACACTACCACCCCCCTGAAGGATAGGACTAGGGTCATCCGTTTTCCCGGCCCTGGGAAACTGCGAGACAAGGCATCAGCCTTTACATTCTTAGACCCCGGGCGATAAGTGACGACAAAATTAAACCTGGTAAAAAACAACGACCATCGAGCTTGTCTGGAATTCAGACGCTTAGCGGATTCCAAATACAACAGGTTCTTGTGATCAGTAATAACGGTAACCGGGTGGACTGCCCCTCCAAAAAGTGACGCCATTCTTCAAAAGCTAACTTAATGGCCAAAAGTTCCCTATTGCCGATATCATAATTCCTTTCGGCGGACGACAATTTCTTAGAAAAGAAAGCGCACGGATGCCATTTACCAGGGGACGGACCCTGGGACAATATAGCACCCACCCCTACGTCAGACGCATCCACCTCCACAATGAACGGCTGAGATGCATCTGGTTGGATGAGAACGGGTGCCGAAGCAAAACATTTCTTCAAAGAGGAAAAGGCTTGGCAAGCTTTGTCCGACCATTTAGAAAAATCCGTCCCTTTTCTTGTCATGTCAGTGAGAGGTTTGACGACAGATGAGAAATTACAAATAAATTTCCGGTAGTAGTTAGCAAACCCCAAAAAAACGCTGCAGAGCCTTAAGATCCCCTGGCTGATCCCATTCAAGCACTGCTCTCACCTTTTCAGGGTCCATACGGAAACCGGAGGCTGACACCAAAAAACCCAAAAACTGAAGTTCCTGTACGGCAAATACACACTTCTCCAGTTTGGCGTATAGTTTATTGTCTCGCAAGATCTGCAACACCTGTCTCACATGCTCCTGATGAGACACAAGATCTGGCGAGTAAATTAAAATGTCGTCCAAATATACAACCACAAACAGCCCCACAAGGTGACGAAAAATGTCATTAACAAAATGTTGGAATACTGCTGGTGCAGTAGTCAGACCAAAAGGCATGACTAGGTTCTCATAATGTCCCTCCGGCGTGTTAAACGCCGTTTTCCACTCATCCCCTCTTTTATCCTAATCAGATTATACGCCCCCCTGAGATCCAATTTAGAAAACCATTTGGCGCCAACAATTTGATTGAAGAGATCAGGAATAAGAGGGAGTGGATACGGATCTCGAACAGTAATCCGATTAAGTTCGCGGAAATCCAAGCAAGGGCGTAGGCCTCCATCTTTCTTCTTCACAAAGAAGAACCCCGGGCTACTGGGGAAGATGAAGGTCTAATATGCCCTTTGGCCAGACTTTCAGAAATATAATCTTTCATAGCCTGCCTCTCAGGACCAGAAAGATTATACAACCTAGCTTTAGGCAACTTAGCATCAGGAAGGAGATTAATAGAGCAGTCATACACGCGATGAGGAGGCAACTCCTGACACCCCTCCTCAGAGAAAACATCCCCAAAATCCTCCAAAAAAGGAGGCAATGTACTAGGCACGACCGCACTGATGACTGTGTTCATGCAGTTGCTTTTGCAAAACTCACCCCATTGGCTTATTTCTCTGGACTGCCAATTAATCACAGGGTTATGTTTAACCAACCAAGGAAGTCCCAACACAATGGGAGTAGGTAGACCCTCCAACACATAACAAGATAATTGTTCCCTATGTATTGCCCCTACCCGAAGGTCAATGTTATGAACCTCATGAACAAAGCTACCTTGGCCGAGAGGCCTGGCGTCAATGGAGAATATAGGGATCGGTTTGACCAATACACTCAGATGCATACCTTGAGCCTGAGCAAACTGAGCGTCAACCAGATTAGCCCAGGAACCACTATCAAGAAGAACAGACAATCTCTCCACTCTCGTACCAACTACCACCTCCACTGGTACAAGGAACTGAGAAGAACTGGCGGATGAAATACATACTCCCAGGTTGTCGTCCACCACACAACCTGGGATTAACAGTTTTCCGGCGACTTTTGGCTCAACAAGGCACGGGATGGACATTCTCCAACAAAATGTCCCTCTTTCCCGCAGAAAAAACGTCTTCTAGTCCTGCGGCGTACCGCCAATCCCCTCCTACGAAATGATGTCCCTCCCAACTGCATAGGCTCATCCGAACAGACAAGGGGAACCTCAACATAAGGGACTTTAGTGGTAGGTGGAGAAACAACAGGGAGTGGGGTTACCTCACCCCTCTCCCGAAGCCGTCTATCAGTACGGATAGCTAAGGCCATAGCAGCCTCCAGAGAAGGAGGAGACTCATACTGAGCCAAAACGTCTTTTAATTTATCAGAAAGCCCATGACAAAACTGGCTCCTAAGAGCTGGGTCATTCCACTGAGTATCTGTGGCCCATCTACGAAACTCAGAAGCAAATTCCTCTGCCGGACGATCTCCCTGCTGTATCTTACGTAATTTAGTCTCAGCAAGAGAGACCCGATCTGGGTCATCATATACCAATCCCAGGGCAGTAAAAAATTGATCTACAGACAGTAGAGCCGGGGATCCCGGAGGAAGGGAAAATGCCCAGGATTGAGGGTCCCCTTGCAGAAGTGAGATAACAATTCCCACTCTCTGCTCCTCACTCCCTGATGATCGAGGCCGAAGCCGAAAATACAATTTACATGCCTGCCGGAAGGTGAAAAATTTGTCTCGCCCACCAGTGAACCTGTCCGGGAGAGCTACTTTAGGTTCAACTCTGGTTTGCTCCAGGGGAGCAAAACTTTGGACTTAATGTCCGTCAGCTCCATGGATAATCCCTGCAACTGCAGAGCCAGCTGGGCTACTGGATCCATGGTAACTGGAGATAATTTTTATGGCCAGTGAAAATGTCACGCTGTCTAATGATATGTATACAATGTCAGTAAACTATTAATACAGGAACAACACTCTATACAACAACTAGTATAGCAACATCAGCATGTAAGTATAGAATAGATTTACCTGACACGATATCTGCTGAACTCAGGGTTAATCTTGAGGACTTGATGAGCTGAAACAGGAAGAGGTGGACCGGGATCTAACCTGACCCTAAACTGGGGTCCTAACTAATCCCTCACCTTGGAGGTACTGATAATGGTTCAGAGGTCCAAGTCTCCAACCTAACCCTGTCTCCTATCAGACCCTGAACCCTGTAATCAGTCCTAAGAAGGATCCTGACTACCACCAAAGGGATATGGGCTGATCTCAACTAAATACACAGATTAGACATATAAGACAGACAGGATAACACTCGCTTGCATACACACTCAAACACCAAAGGAACATAAATGGTCTGGGAAATAAACTCTAACCAAGTTGAGCTTAGAACAACTAAGGAGCTCACAACTAAAGTCTATACAGATTCATTCCTATCTGTGGTCTGCATGAAGGTTTCACTGGCAACTCCCCAAGCAGACAACCAGGAATTTAAAGGAAACCAATCAACAAATAATCAATTGCAGCCGGGAGAAACTGCACCCAGTCCCAGAACCGAGCACAGACAGAATTAACTCCCTAGCTGCCAAACACAAAGAAACAGCAGCTCAGCTGTGAGAAGTCAAAATGTGCAACCGCGACGATCTTCGTGGCAATGCACACATGACACCTATCGCACAGGCCCTGAGGAGCGGGGTACTCTCACAAGGAGTGCAAAGTTTGGGAAGATGGTGAGGGAGTACCTTGCTGACCGTACCAACATCCTCTGTGATTCCTCTGTGCCTTATAATAATTGGGCATCCAAGCTGGACACACAGCATGAACTGGCTCTCTTCACCTTGGAGGTCCTGGCCTGCCCTGCCTCTAGTGTTTTGTCAGAGCGGGTTTTTAATGCCACTGGTGGAATTATAACTGATAAGCGCATCCGCCTGTCAACTGAAAATGCTGACAGGCTGACTCTTATAAAAATGGACAAGGGCTGGATTGGACCACACTTCTCAACACCACCGAACAATAGCAACGTAACATAAACTCAAATCCAGTGTCTTTTTTTTGGGAGGTCTATTCCTATGCACCTCTTCACACCCACACATTGGTATACGCTTCCTGATTTTGGCTATTTGCTGTTGTCCTCCTCCTTCTCTTCATCCTCATCCTCCACGACCACATCACCAGGGTAACCGTGGTCCATGATGTAACACCCACAAAAAATTTTTAAAGGATGTTTGTGATGCCAGTAAAAAAAATTGGTATACAGTACGTTCATGTATACCCCCCAGGGGTAAATATTTGTTAGCCCATACACTTAGTGCATGGGCATTACAAGTATAGGAGACCCGCTCATTTCTAATGTGAACATTTTTTATGAGGCCCTCCTCCATGTCTCTTCCAAGATGCGTTGGAGTGCCTCCAAATTTTTGGCAGCCCTTGCATTCACTGCATAGGCAAACACTATGAGAGACCCACTTCCTAATAATGGGAACATTTTTTCATGAGGCTCTCCTCTACGTCTCTTCAAAGGGGCTGTCAAATATAGAATGCAATCTGTATAGAGTCTTGTGGTTGGGAGCGAGGAAACACAGAAGACACAGGCTTGTTTAAGTAGTTCTTGTATTTCTTCATACAAGTCAGGTTAACACAGTTGCAGGTACAGAGCAGAAGAAAAGACAGGCAGGAATAAACCTTAAGTCCAGCAAAGTGGCTGAAGAAGGTACAAGTCTCTCTCTCTCTTACTTCCCTTGCATTTTGGGCAGCCCTGCCACTCACTTCATACGCAATAACAGTTGGGGAGATCCACTGTTTAATAATGGGAACAACAAAGGATAGACAGCTGATGGCTCTCTAAGAATAGTGAGGGCCGACTGCTGACCCTTTAAGAATAGTAAAGGCCATATAAAAATAGGCTTTGTCACTTTCAGAGTCCCTCCTTCATAAATGAAACAGGATGTGTCTGATGATGTGTCACATACTACATGGCCAGATAAGGTTGTAAAATGTTAAAATGACATTTCCAATGAATGCATTTGTCTTGGTTGAAAGCAATGTTAAAGTTCAAAAATGCATCAAAAAGCCCAAGGTGTGGAAGAGCATTTTTGTTTTTGGTTATTTATTTTGACTTATATACAAGTCATTACACTGGAAAGGATGTTCCTTAACATATTTCCCAGGAAAATCCATTTTGGTTTTGTTTTTGCATGTTTTATTGTGAGTCTGTAAAAGTGGCGTAAGACTCTAACAATATTGTTCACAGAAGTGACCTGGGAGTCAGAAATGCTTCCAGGTGTCTTCCCCATGTTGTTTCCATGTCATTTGTGCACTGTTCCCATTGATTTCCGCAATTTCTAGTCCCTCTACAGGCCGCCGGGGGGGTGGCCTCGGGAAAAATGCTCGAGTTTCCCGTAGACTTACATTGGGCTCGTTGCGCGTTTCGAGCACCCAAGCATTCCCATTTGCTCGACCCGAGTAACGAGCACCCGAGCATTTTAATGCTCGCGCATCACTAAATAAGATAAATTACTGGGGAAGATGATTCCCGATATGATAGGGCAGTCTGATGGGTTTACCAGGGATTTATGCACTTTAGGAACAAAAGAGTGCAGATCCAATAAAGGGGTGTATTTCTCTGGTTTGTTCGGGGGGGCAGAAGAATATTCCGTTAGCTAGAACTGGTGATCCAGTTGGGGTTAAAGAGAATATGTCATGCCCGAGTAATATATGACCTATTACTATGGACATACATGTAATAGAATTGTTACAATATTCCTACCTGGATGCCTCATATTAACCCCTTCATGAGGTGTTTTGGGTTTTGCATTTTTGTTTTTTGCTCCCCTTTTTTATTATTCTGTCAATATAGCCATGTGAGGGCTTGCTTTTTGCAGGACGAGTTGTACTTTTGAACGGCATTGGTTTTACCATGTTGCTTACAAGAAAATGGGAAAAAAATTCCAAGTGCGGCGAAATTGCAAAAAAAGTGCAATCCCACACTTGTTTTTTGTTTTGCTTTTTTACTAGCTTCACTAAATGCTAAAACTGACCTGTCATTATGATTCTCCAAGTAATTACAAGTTCATAGAAAAATATTTAGACTTGAGAGTCCTCAGTGGTTGATACCTTTTATATCAAAATACAAGTTCATAGACACCAAACATGTCAAGGTTTTTTTTTATCTAAGTGGTAAAAAAAAATTCCAAAGTTTGTTAAAAAAAAAACATGCGCCATTTTCTGACACCCATAGCATTTCCATTTTTTTAATCTCATGTTGGGTAGGGGCTTATTTTTTCTGCGCCAAGCCAATGTTTTTAATGATACCATTTTGGTGCAGATACGATCTTTTGATCGCACATTATTGCATTTTAATGCAATGTCGTGGCGACCAAGAAAACGTAATTCTGCCGTTTTGACTTTTTTCTCGCTATGCCATTTAACGATCAGGTTAATCCTTTTTAATTGATAGATCTGGCGATTCTGAACACAGCAATACCAAATATGTGTATGTTTTATTTTTTTATTGTTTTATTTTTAATGGGGCGAAATGGGGGTGATTTGAACTTTTATATTTTTTTATACTTTTAAAAACATTTTTTTTTACTTTTGGCATACTTCAATAGTCTCCATGGGAGACTAGAAGCTGCCATAACCCGATCTGCTCTGCTACATATAGGCGATGATCAGATCGCCTCTATGTAGCAGAATTACTCATTTGCTATGACCGCCGACCACTGCGTGGTACTCACAGCAAGTCGGCAGTGACCACCATAGAGGTCACCAAGAGACCTCTAGTTGTCATGCCAAACCACCAGTGACCCGTGATCACATGACGGGGGTCACTGGTGGGCGGATTTTTGGCCCGATGGCCGGAAGCATGAGTTAAATGCCGATTTCAGCCTTTGACAGCGGAATTTAATGGGTTAAAAGCCGCAGATGGATCACGATTCCATCCGCGGCTATTCCGGGCACATGTCAGCTGTTCAAAACAGCTAATATGTGCTGGGAAAGATGTGGGCTCACTGCTGGAGCCCACATCAAAGGGAGGTAGTCCGACATCGGCGTAAATGTATGCCCTATCTCGGAAAGGAGTTAATGGTTCTTGTTTAAAAATGTTATATTCTTTCCTTATGTTAATGATTTCTTCCAGGCTCTGGGACGTGCGGTGCCTGGAAGAAATCCCTGCCAACGATTATCTTGATCATTCTTAAAAGTATTTGATTCAATATCGATAATCTACGGCCACTCTATATCAATCGGAAAACTCAGAATGAAATGCAATGTACTGTATATCTAGAAGGGAACGTACCAGTTTCTAGCCCACTACCATTAAAAATGTATGTGTAAAAGTAAGCAGTTGTATTCCTAATTGTATAGTACTGCTGATACTGTAAATATATGCAAACTTTATCGGCTATATTGTATTGCTTCTGTTATCCAGCAGTTTTTCTTTTCCATCCTTCTAAATATTCTAGAGGGACCAAAGGTTATAGTTAAATTAGCTCATCAAAAGGACTGTATATGACATTTAAAAAAACACTGAGAAAGCCAGGTGTTTTTTTTTTATAATTGCAATTAAATAAACTTTGCGTCCCCTTTTTAAGAAAAGCTGATTTCATAAATTCAAAGGATGGGGTCTGTCAACAAAGGTGAATGTGCCTTCTTCACAGCTGTTGTCTATTGCACATTTCCATTCCATCATTAATTATTATTAGTGGGACTGCAGACTACAGCACATAAAACACATTCAGCTGCATGAAATATATTCCCTATGTTCACATGGGCTCTCACATCCTGAACAATATTTAGGATCTTTCTCTTGATAATTAGACCAGCTCTTGTTGGTTTCTGTCTAGAGAGATCAATGGACATTAATCATATATTTGCCTCATTACTGCAAAAAATAAATAAAAAGGACAACACTTTTTTTTTTTTTTTTAAATACCTAAATCTCAATTTCACTGAATAGTGAGAATGTAAAATTTGTTAAGCTAATTTCTGAATTATGACACATGGTAAATCAATGATTATGAACATTTCAAGTGGGATGTCTAGAACCAGTAAGGCCTCTTTCACACTTCAGTCGCCTGGCGTCAGTCCCAGTCCGCCAAAGTGTGAAAAGAACGGATCCGTTATAAATTTGCAAAAACTGATGCAGCGGATCAGTTTGTAGACGGATCCGTTATGAACTTTTGAACCCCAGAAATGAAGGCTGAGAGAGAGAGAGAAGAATGGGTTTTGATGGATCAAATGGATGCCCATCCGTCAAAATCCGTCACTACTGCAACTCAATGGCAAAAAAGGCAGATCTGTTTTTTTCACACTTTGGCGGATTTTGACTGACGTCGAACAACTGAAGTGTGAAAGAGGCCTAAGGCTGTGTTCCTACAATGAGTATTTGGTGAGTTTTTGATGTTGCAGATTTTCTGCAGTAGGCCGGGGTCAGACACAACTACAAAAAATCGGACCGTTTTAGTCGGTCGATTATCGTACCAAAATGAAAACATCACACATCCGCCTGGCATCCGATTTTCCTTCAAAGATGCGATTTAGTCGCATGTGTGTGTACCTTGTAGCATCCGATTTTCATCCGACTTGCGAGAATTTCTCGCAGGCTTGCAAAACTGACATATAATGGATCCAAAAGAATAGTATTTAAATCACAAAAGAAAGAATAGATATATACACATAGAACACATATATATATATATATATATATATATACATGTAATTGTGACATGTATATATATATATATATATATATATTTATAGTTCCTAGACTTCTACATACTGTAATAGCCGCTAATTCAATTGCCGGCTTTTGTGAAATCACAGAAGCCGAAATGAAATGATACATTGTTTAGACACAGTTAACCATGTCATTTCCTGTATTTTGATATATGGTTTGAACTTACAATTACATAAGTGTATGTGTGCAAAATTTCACACATGTAGGGGTTAATTAAAGGTGTAAATTCGTTGAAAAAAAATGCGTGGGCTCCTACTGTATTTTCTCCAACAGACAGACAAAGCAAGCGAGTGGGGGCAGATAATAATAGCCTAGGGAGGGTACATTTTTTTGTGCACCCCCTGGCTACTAACATCTGCCCCAGACACCCCAGAAAGGGCAAATCTCTAATTAGATTTGCCCTTTCTGGCACTTTGCCCGTCTATTCCCATTGCCCTGTAGCGGTGGCGAATGGGTTAATACGGGGTTAAAGGCACCTTGCAATTGAAAGGTGACTGTAAGCCAGGTTAATAATTGAGAGCTGTCAATTAGACAACTATCAATTATTAATCCTATTGTATGAAAGAAAAATCAAACACACACACTTTAATAAAAAAGAAGTTTAATGAAATAATCACACAGTTTTTGACCATATTTTATTTTCCTGCTAAAACCATTTCTTGTAATAAAAATAAAATAAAAAAGCAAAATTATTCTTACCAATCCGATGTACAGTCAGGTCCCACGCTGTAATCCATCAGAAAGGGTTAACAGGTTACAGCTCGCAGAGAGCTAATGGTGTCTCCGAGCTCTAACCCCCTGAATGAATAACTTCCTCTCCCAGCGAAAGGAGAGGAAGAGATGAATGAATGAAGCTTAATTGATTTATTGCCACTTTCACTTCAGTGACCTGACCTAAGGTGAAAGTGGGACACAATAAATTAACCCCTTAATGTCCACTGACGTGCAGAGTCCGTCATGGCAAGGTGCCAGTTCCGGCACCAGGACGGACTCTGCACGTCATGCCTTTGATCTACCACTGCGTGTAAACACGCAATGGTAGATCAGTGCCGACAGCTGTCACAGACAGCTGACAGGCACGTCAAGCGGTGCGGGGACCTTTTCCGTCGGTCCCCGCACCCACAGCGCTGTGATTGGTCAGTCAATCTGACTGACCAAACACAGCAGCGATCGTGCAGGAGAAGCTGAAATTTCAGCTTCCCCAGCGCGATCAGTGCAGGAGCCGGCGCTGCAGTGGCCAGGCTTCCTGCACTGACAGCCAGGAGCGGAGCCCCCACCGCCCCTGGCTGTTAACCCCTGACTGCTGCGATCCAGCGCGATCGCAGAGCTCAGGGGGGGAGGCAGAGGGTCAGGAGCTCCCTCTGCCTCAGATCAGCGCCACCGCAATGTATTTGCAGGGCCTGATCTCTGCCTTGATGACCCGGGGGTTGTCATGACAACCTCCGGGTCATCTAGCTACGGGAAGCTGCTGTGATCATGTCACAGCAGCTTTCCCCATAGGTACAATGCATTGCAATGCCAGAGCATTGCAATGCATTGTAACTGCAATAAAAAGTAAAAAAAAGTGAAATTCCCATAAAGGGACAAGTTAAAAAAAATAATTTTTTAAAAAAAATTGTAAAAAAAATATTAAAAAATAATTTAAAAAAAATCCCCTAAAAAATACACATTTTTATGTAATAAAAAAAATAAAAAACAAAAAACATACACATGTTAGGTATCGCCACGTCCGTAAAAATCCCATCTATAAAAGCGTAACCCTAGTTAACCCCTTCAGTGAAAGCCGTAAAAAAAAAACACAAAAAAGTAGTAAATTATACTTTTTCCAAGCGGTATCATTATACCGCTTGGACAAAGTGCAATAACACGCGATCAAAAAGTCAGATATAAATAATCATGGTACCGCTGAAAACGTCATCTTGTCCCGCAAAAAACAAGCCGCTATACAGCATCATCAGCGGAAAAATAAAAAAGTTATAGCTCGCGGAATAAACTGATGCAAAAATAATTATTTTTTCTATAAAATTTTTTATTGTGTAAAAAACGGCAAAACATAAAAAAATATATATAAATGAGGAATCGCCGTAACCGTAGTGACCCGAAGAATAAAGCTGCTTTATCAATTTTACCACACACGGAACAGAGGAAAAAAAAAAAAAAAAAACAATTCCTGAATTGCTGGTTTTTGTTCATTCTGATTCCACAAAAATCGGAATAGGAAACGATCAAAAAACGTTATGTGCCTGAATATAGTACCAATAAAAACGTCAGCTCGTCCCGCAAAAAATAAGCCCACAGATAACTCTGTCGGCCGAAATATGGAAAAATTATAGCTCTCAAAATACGGCGATGCAAAAATTTCTTACAAAAAATTATTCCAAAAAAAAGCATCTTTTAGTGTGTGACAGAAGCTAAACATGAAAAAAGAGTATAAATCTGGTATCGCTGTAATCGCACCGATCCGAGGAATAAAGTCGCCAAATCACTAATACCGCACGAGGAACGGCGTAAAAAAGAAAACCAATTCTTCACCTTTTGTGGATTTGTTCATTGTGCCTCCCAAAGATCGCAGTAAGGCGATCACAGTGGTTCCCCCCCACATATGGGGTATCAGCGTACTCAGGACAAAATGCACAATAGCTTTTGGGGCCCTATTTCTCCTGTTACCCTTAGAAAAATAAAAATTTGGGGCAAAAAGATTATTTTTGTGGAAAAAAATATGATATTTTTATTTTCACGGCTCTACGTTATAAACTTCTGAGAAGCACTTGGGGGTTCAAAGTGCTCACCACACATCTAGATAAGTTCCTTGGGGGGGTCTAGTTTCCAAAATGGAGTCACTTGTGGGGGGTTTCTACTGTTTAGGCACATCAGGGGCTTTCCAAACGTGACATGACACCCGCAGACCATTCATCAAAGTCTGCATTTAAAAACGGTGCTCCTTCCCTTCCGAGCTCTGCCATGCGTCAAAATAGTGGTTCCCCCCCACATATGGGATATCAGCATACTCAGGACAAATTGCACAATAGCTTTTGGGGTCCTATTTCTCCTGTTACCCTTATAAAAATAAAAATTTGGGGGCAAAAAGATTATTTTTGTGGAAAAAAATATGATATTTTTATTTTCACGGCTCTACGTTATAAACTTCTGTGAAGCACTTGGGGGTTCAAAGTGCTCACCACACATCTAGATAAGTTCCTTGGGGGGTCTAGTTTCCAAAATGGAGTCACTTGTGGGGGGTTTCTACTGTTTAGGCACATCAGGGGCTTTCCAAACGTGACATGACACCCGCAGACCATTCCATCAAAATCTGCACTTGAAAAAGGCGCTCCTTCCCTTTCCAGCTCTGCCATGTCGTCAAAATAGTGGTTCCCCCCCACATATGGGATATCAGCGTACTCAGGACAAATTGCACAATAGCTTTTGGGGTCCTATTTCTCCTGTTACCCTTATAAAAATAAAAATTTGGGGGCAAAAAGATTATTTTTGTGGAAAAAAATATGATATTTTTATTTTCACGGCTCTACGTTATAAACTTCTGTGAAGCACTTGGGGGTTCAAAGTGCTCACCACACATCTAGATAAGTTCCTTGGGGGGTCTAGTTTCCAAAATGGAGTCACTTGTGGGGGGTTTCTACTGTTTAGGCACATCAGGGGCTTTCTAAACGTGACATGACACCCGCAGACCATTCCATTAAAATCTGCATTTGAAAAAGGCGCTCCTTCCCTTTCCAGCTCTGCCATGCGTCAAAATAGTGGTTTACCCCCACATATGGGGTATCAGCGTACTCAGGACAAATTGCACAATAACTTTTGGGGTCCTGTTACCCTTTGGAAAATAACAATTGGGGGTGGAAAGATCATTTTTGTGGAAAAGATATGATTTTTTAATTTTACTGCTCTACGTTATAACCTTCTGTGAAGCCCTTGGGGGTTCAAAGCTTTCACCACACATCTAGATAAGTTCCTTGGGGGGTCTAGTTTCCAAAATGGGGTCACTTGTGGGGGGTTTCCACTGTTTAGGCACACAGGGACTCTCCAAATGCGACATGGCGTCCAATCTCAATTCCAGCCAAAAAAGTCAAATGGCGCTGCTTCCCTTCCAAGCTCTGCCATGCGCCCAAATAGTGGTTTACCCCCACACATGGGGTATCGCTGTACTCAGGAGAAATTGTACAACAAATATTGTGGTTCATTTTCTACTGATACCCTTGACAAAATGTTAAAAAATTGTGTCGAAAGAAAAATTTTGGGAAAAAAAGTTAAATGTTAATTTTTTCCTTCCACATTGCTTCAATTCTTGTGAAGTACCTAAAGGGTTAATAAACTTCTTGAATGTGGCTTTGAACACGTTGAGGGGTGCAGTTTTTAGAATGGTGTCACTTTTGGGTATTTTCTGTCATATTGACCCCTCAAATTCACTTCAAATGTGAGGTGGTCCCTAAAAAAAATGGTTTTGTAAATTTTGTTGGAAAAATGAGAAATTGCTGGTCAACTTTTAACACTTATAACTTCCCAACAAAAAAAAATTTTGGTTCAAAATTGTGCTGATGTAAAGTAGACATGTGGGAAATGTTATTTATTAACTAATTTTTGTGACATATCTCTCTGATTTAATGGCATAAAAATTAAAAGTTTGAAAATTGCAAAATTTTCTAACTTTTTGCCATATTTCCGTTTTTTTCATAAATAAACGCAAGTTATATTGAAGAAATTTTACCACTATCATGAAGTACAATATGTCTCGAGAAAACAATCTCAGAATCAGCAAGATCCGTTGAAGCGTTCCAGAGTTATAACCTCATAAAGAGACAGTGGTCAGAATTGTAAAAATTGGCCTGGTCTTTATCCTACAAAAGGGCTTGGTCTTTAAGGGGTTAAGCTTCATTCATTAATCACATCCTCTCCTGTCGGCAGGAGATAAGCTCATTCATTCAGGAGCTATCAGCTGAGCAAGCAGCATTAGTTGCGCTGCTTAGCTGATTGCTAGTTAACCCTTTGTGAAGGATTACATCGTGGGACGTGACAGATCGCCAGATAGGTAAGAATAATGTTTTATTATTTTATATTTATTTTAGGAGATCAAGGGCTTCGCACGGATTAAGAGTAAAATAAAAGATGGTCAAAAAAATGTGTTGTTATTTCATTAAAATTATTTATTCTTAAAGTGTGTGTGTGTTTTTTTATTTACTTCAATAGGATTAATAATTGATAGTTGTCTAATTGACAGCTCTCAATTATTAACCTGGCTTACAGTCACCTTTCAATTGCAAGGTGCCTTTAACCCCTTATTAACCCATTCGCCACCGCTACAGGGCAATGGGAATAGACGGGCAAAGTGCCAGAAAGGGCAAATCCAATTAGAGATTTGACCTTTCTGGGGTGTCTGGGGGCAGATGTTAGTAGCCAGGGGGGGCACAAAAAAAATGTACCCTCCCTAGGCTATTATTATCTGCCCCCACTCGCTTGCTTTGTCTGTCTGGTGGAGAAAATACAGCGGGAGCTGTAAGTTCAAACCATATATCAAAATACAGGAAATGACATGGTTAACTGTGTCTAAACAATGTATCATTTCATGTCGGCTTCTGTGATTTCACAAAAGCCGGCAATTGAATTAGCGGCTATTACAGTATGTAGAAGTGTAAGAACTATAAATATATGCATATATATATATGTCACAATGACATGTATATATATATATATGTATTCTATGTGTGTATATCTATTCTTTCTATTCTTTATTAAAGCTGTCAGTGTGATTTTACAGTATAGCCGGGGATGAATTGCCGGCTTTTCTAAAGGACACGATGCAATTTAATCGCAAGTCACACGTGCGGTCCGTTTGTAATCCGATTTTTCACCGCTCCCATAGACTTGCATTGGCGATAGTCGACCCACAATCGGTGACAATCGCAGCATGCTGCGATTGCACTCGGACGTTTAAAACGGACCACAAAAAATCTGATACTGGGAGCTGCTCCATAGATTAACATAGGGCAGACTGCAATGCGATATTTCATTGTATTGCAGTCGTCCGATTCTGTCGCCAGTGTGACGCCGGCCGTATTCGTGTACCTGTTAGCTAAATTAGGTTACTTGCATTTTTTTCATTGTGTTTTTTACTTGCATTTTTGTCTCATATTTTCCGTTGCAGGTTTTGTTTTTTTACTATTGTGTCATGTTTAGAAAAACGCTTTGTTTTTGACACTTTCCTGTTCCCATGATGAGTACTTGAGTTTTCCATTCTGTAGATTTTCTGCAGCATTTCTGCATTTATTAGGTTTTTCACTGTGTTTTTCAGGGGGGTTTGTATGCATTTTTATTTCTGTTTTGATGCTGCACTTTTTTCTCTTGCTGGTATTTTGTGTTTAAAACAAAGCTGCTTTCTTTTTGATACCATATTTTCCGGCGTATAAGATGACTTTTTAACCCCTGAAAATCTTCTTAAAAGTCGGGGGTCGTCTTATACGCCGGGTACGGACCAATCTGCATATGGTGGGGGAGTGGTACCGATGACGAAGGGAGGGGGCGTCTCAGAGGGAAGGTTTTGGATACCTCATCGTATCAGCGGTGCTTTCTGTGGGTCTAGGCACTGGGGAGCGGCTCCTCTTTGTGCAGCGTGGGGGCTCTGTGCTGGGGGACGGTGACGGTGGCTCTTTGTGAAGAGTCGGGGCTCTGCCGGAATATCCTCAATCCCCGGAGGCCCCCGCAGGTCCATTGCTGCGATGCGGTGGCCTCCGAGATAATGGCCGCTGCATGCTCAGATTCAGATCTCGTCTCAAGATCTCGGGAGATGAGATCTGAAACTGAGCATGCACCGCCCTCAGCGGCCATTTTCCCGGAGGCCACCGCATCGCAGCAATGGACCTGCAGGGGGCCTCCGGGATTTGAGGAAATGCCGGCAGAGCCCCGACTCTGCACAAAGAGCCACTGCCGCTGTCTCCCAGCACAGAGCCCCCACGCTGCACAAAGAGGAGCTGCCGCCATCCCCAGCACAGAGCCCCATGCTGCACAAAGAGGAGCCACCGTCACCCAGCACAGAGCCCCCACGCTGAACAAAGAGGAGCCACCGTCACCCAGCACAGAGCCCCATGCTGCACAAAGAGGAGCCACCGTCACCCAGCACAGAGCCCCCACGCTGAACAAAGAGGAGCCGCCGCAGCCCCCCAGCACCTAGACCCGCAGAGAGCACCGCTGATACGATGAGGTAACAACATCTTCCCTCTGAGACGCCACCTCCATTCGTCATCGGGACCACTCCTGGCGTATAAGATGACACCCGGCGTATAAGAAGACCCCCACTTTTAAGAAGATTTTATATTTTGACTGTAGAACGCTGCATTTTTTGCTCAGCAAAAATACACAGTGTCATAATTTCACTAAATACTCATTGTGGGAACTTACACTAAGGCCTCATTCACATGTCTGTGTTTAAGAGAAATTCACAACATATGACAATGTAAGGTATACAGCCAAAACTAAATTCACAGAAAAATATATACACCCCATGAAAGATGTTTTCATTAGATAAGCTTAAAAAAATACAAACTTTATCAAAATGCAATGTTAAAAAAACAAAGAATTCTAGATGAAAACCAACCCTGTTGAGGCAAAACAAATGTATGATGCTATAATATCATGGGTCATATTTACAGTTCAAAGCGATAGAATGGTAAAGTAATGATTCGTAAACAGTAAAGGGCCCTAGTCCACCTTCAGAAAAAAAACATCCTAGCCATAGAGGTTGGCACCCTATAACTGGCGCACCCCCTCACCAGCGGCTCATCCCTTTAACCCCTTCACGCCACGGCCCTTCTTACAAGAGAAAAAACACGGACATGTGAACAGCACCATAGCTTATAGTAGGTGCGTGTTCTATCCGTGAAAAAAATGAAAAGATCATGTAGGTGTAACATGGAGTTGTGAATGAAGTTTAATTTACTTTTTCCGATAGTAAAAGTGGTCCCCTATCAATATCGTTCGGAATAACTTACTGATAGCTGGAAGTCATTTTACATTTTTGATCGATTTATATTGGGACACTTTTCTTCTCCTCTTATTTCAAAACCTTAACTTTTTTTATTTATGCAGCAACATAGCAGTATGAAGGCTTTTTTTGGCATATAGTTTTGAATGAAATCATTGACTTTACCAAGTAATGAACTGAAAATCAAAACAAAAAAATTTCAAAAGAGTTTAAGTGGTGCAAAAAAATAACATTACCATAATTGTTTTGAGGACTTGTTTTTAGTGTTTATTGTGCAGTAAATAAAGTTAGGCCTGCATGATTAAGAATATACCAAACTTATATATTTTTAAACAGTTTGTCCACTACTAGGAAAATCACATTTTGATCTAAATGTTTGGTGCCAATAAAATAAAAAACCTATACTCCCATGACGGCACCATTCCAAAGGTACCAAAAAAATAAAAAGGCAATTCAAGAGTTACAATTTCTTTCTATATGCCATTTACTATATGGGTTAATTTTTTTCCAATTTATTGGAATATTATTGACGTGCTAATACCAAATATTTTTTTCTTTTTTTTCTCTTTTTTAATTTCTCAATTTTTTAATTAGTAAAAAGGGAGGAAACTGTTTCATATTTTTGTTATTTTTCTTTTTTTAATATTTTAAATTTATTTATTTATTTGATTTGAGTCAAGTATTGCAGTATGTAGTAAACATAACAAGTACTGATAAGATCATGGGAATACCAAAAGGATGGTGATGGGGCCTTCTACTGCCATAGTAACACATTGGCACCCAGTGATCTTGTGTAGGAATTGGGGCCATGAATTTACAGGCCATTGGAGGAGACATGTAAATTTTTTTTGTCATTGATTGACAGCAGGATATAAATGACTAAGCAGCAATCAGAGCTAGCTTTCAGAGGCAGCTGGTGGCTTTATAGCGCAGCTGGCACCTGCACTATATGGAGCGGCCAGAGTTTCTGAGCCCCCTCGATGCCCTTGCACTTTGCATATTTTGCACATGCACATCAGGATGCAGTAAGAGGTTAATGTCATTGTCATCAAGTATGTTAAATATATTAAACATATATGTTAGACTTTTTTTGAGTAAAATCCCTGATTGCAGATATTACAGGAACCAATCTTCAGGATGTCTCTCTACAGGGTGGGCCATTTATATGGATACACCAAATAAAATGGGAATGGTTCGCACAACTTCCTGTTTGTGGCACATTAGTATATAGGAGGGGGAAAACTTTTCAAGATGGTTGGTGACCATGGCGGCCATTTTAAAGTAGGCCATTTTGGATCCAACTTTATTTTTTTCAATGGGAAGAGGGTCATGTGACACATCAAACTTATTGAAAATTTCACAACAAAAACAATGGTGTGCTTGGTTTTAACATAACTTTATTCTTTCATGAGATATTTACAAATTTATGACCACTTATAAAATGTGTTCAAAGTGCTGCCCATTGTGTTGGATTGTCAATGCAACCCTCTTCTCCCACTCTTGACACACTGATAGCAACACTGCAGAAGAAATGCTAGCACAGGCTTCCAGTATCCGTTGTTTCAGATGCGGCACATCTCGTATCTGAAGGCAATTGTCTATGCTGTGTCACATGACCCTCTTCCCATTGGAAAAATAAAGTTGGATCCAAAATGGTCGACTTCAAAATGGCCGCCATGAATACCACCCTCCCATATACTAATGTGCCACAAACAGGAAGTTGATATCACCAAACATTCCCATTTTATTTAGATGTATCAATATAAATGGCCCACCCTGTATATACAGTACATACTGTATTCAAGTATTAGATGTTAGCTTACAAATAAATAAATAAATGCACAGGCAGATATTTTACCCTATTATAAAAATATATGTTGAGAAGATAGAGATGATGGCCTGTTTTTTCATGTAAAAAGCTATATATGAGGAATGTTGATAAAACACGTAAAGCACCTTCTGATAAAACAAATCGTATTCTTTCATTGCATCATCCAGTTACATACAGTGGCTGTAAAGTTAATGGAAATTCATTTATAATAAATTGCATTTCATTGTATTCTTCCTGACATTTACAATATATGAAAATGGAAATATGTTATCTTTAAACATAATGGGAAGAGGGAGAAAATATAAACATATTGGAACGTTCTTACTTATAAAGCAGAATAAGTGCACTTATGCACTTTAGCACTGCTTGATAAGTAGACTATTGTTAGAGTTGGTCAAAATGGATGTGTCCCAGAATTTTAATTTTAAAAGCATAAGCTAAATAAAAGGTAAAGATAAAAGGCAACATATTGTTTATCAATGCATGTTCATTTCTTACAATGAAATATAAAAACAGTAATAATAGATGCTAAATAATAGCTATGGAAGAAAGTCTTCCCTACACTACATCCGAACCTCTGTTCATTGGACCCAATTATACAATACATGTCGATGTTAGATTAAATTATAATTTAAATTAGGTAAACTGATTCTGTTTGGTGATTTTCTCTGGTCCTGATGTTAAACATCCAGTATCAGATCTATCTAAATCTGACCCAACTTGTAAGTTTTTGTCCTGAGGAAGCGGTCCTGCATGACCTCGAAACGCATTGACTATTAACCTGTTTTGAAACAAAGCTTTGAAGAATATCATCTGTCATCCATCTTTATCAGCAGCGCAGACTTGGACAGATACACCCGGTTTCACCATTATCCTCGGTCTTTGGACCCGTGTCCTGCAGCAGCTGATCCATGCTTTTCACATGTTGCTTAATTGCAACAAAACAAGGTGAGCGTACCTCTCCCGGTGCACCCCATGTTTTTAACCAGTTAAGACCCTATTTGATCTTTTTTTGCTCTCCAGATTTTCTACTTCTAAATCGGAAACAAGTCAGATTTTTCTAAGCTCGATTAATTCATTATTTTTAATATTGGAACAAATCTGTTAGGTCTTCTAAGCTTTCTAATATAAAAGCAACATAGAATACTGGGTGACAAGCTGAGCTTGGCATTATTTACTCAATATTTTAATATTACTTTCTGTTTAATGCAAAGACTGGGCTGTGAATCCTGCTCTTCCCCTATGGGTGGGGAAAACTAGACTCAAAAGCTTTTTCTAACAGTCCTGATAGAGTCTTTTTCATGAAAATATGGAAACAGATCAAAAGTAAATAAATCTTATGTCAGTATAGGAAACAATTAGAGACCTGACAAAACTGCTTTTAATTGTAAAGGAATAGAAGATCTTTTTACATCTGTTTAAGATCTTATAATAAGGCTAGGTTCATATCGCGTTAGTGCCATCCGTTTAACGGATCCGTTACTAAGCGGCACTAACGCAATGTAACGGATCCGTTAAGGCACCCATTGCCATCCATTAGCGTAACGCATCCTAACGCTTGTCAAAATCGGCATGTGTTAGCGATGGTACATTACTTTGTGACGCACCTTCGAACACGGTCTACTGTGTTTTCGGGTACGATAAGTCTAACGCACAGCGAACGGAAGCGTTCGCTATGCATAGACCTCTATTACTAATGCATGCCGACACAATGCTTCGGATCCGTTAAAAGGATGGCACTAACGCGATGTGAACCTAGCCTAACATAATGCATTTTCCTGTGGAATATTGAAGATAATTACAAAGAAGGAAGGCACTTTATAGAAATGAGTGAGGAAAAAGAAGGAAGGGATACAGTCCAGAATAGAGGAAAGGGAAGAAAAAGGGGAGGAAGAGGAGTAGATGAAAGCTACAATCAATACGCTTGTCAATTTATTATTGATATTGTAACCTCTCTTGGAATGCATCCGAGCTGAAATGCTCACATACAATTTTTTCATACAAACGTGCTGTAAGCTTTTCAGGGGATATAGCTCTGGGATCGCCGTCCGGGTAGACGGAGTGGCACGGAAACAGCTCATTCACAGACAGCAGTTCTGGTAAAAACTGGCCGCAACCAGCTTTATTAAAGTCCACAGCAAACAGAACATAATCAAAACCAAATCATAAACATAAGCCCTGGGCTTGTCCAGCCACTTACTACACTTAGATAGATTTCCCTCTCTATCCGGGTCCAGACTCTAACAGCCTGTCCCCAAAACAACACATATGTTCAGTAGTTACCAGCATGGAGTTTCACAGAGTCTCCTCCTTGTGTCTGAAGGCATATCCAACGTCCAGACTTGAGAGAGCTCCCCTCCTATTCAGCAGCTATCCGCATGGATTCTCACAGAGACTACTCCTGTGTCCGGGGTATATCGAGCACCCAGACTGAGACAGCTCATACTCCTGGAGACTCCTTCTTGTGCCTGGACTCCTTGTCCAGACTAAGCGAGCTCTCTGTCTGTGTTCGCAGACACCTACTTCTGGTCTCCTAATTAACAGCTGAGTGGTTTCAGGCCTGAGCTGCAAGTGTGTACTGAATGTAAGGTGTAGTGACCTTTCTCTACCACTAGGTTTACAAAGCCATACATTTCCCTTATACCAGTCAGCAAAGTATCTAGGTGAAATGTACACCCCATTCAACACACATATTCTCACTGTCTCACATATCCCCCCCTCTTCTCCAGAACGGAGGGCTGGTCATCCAGACCGGAGGGCTGGTCAACAATCCAAAAGAGACAGTGAACTCTGGACCAGTCATGGCCTTCATCAGCTTCATCTTCACTACTGTCATCTGTATCTTCACCTGAGCCATAGCCAACATCAGCTTTCTCTTCATCTGAAGCATCCGCACTACCCTGTACCCTCCCAGGCCTATGCTCTCTGCGGGCCTCGGGTATCCTGCACGGTTTCATCTTGACCTTAGGGCCGGGCTCAGTTTCGATATAGTGCCTGGCCAGAGAAGTACGACCCGGCACATCAGAACACTTCTGCTGACTCTTCCTCAGAAACTCACGTACCTCCTGTCCTTGGTGCACTGACCATGTGTCACCAACTATCACAGAAGGTATAGGGGGTTTTTCACTTTTTCTAGTTCCCCTTGAACCCTCTTTAGCACATCTATTTTCTTGAATATCGGTTGACTCATAAAGTCTATTTCACAGACCTTAAGCTCCTCTGCCATGGTCTCTGACCATTTTAAGCTACACTGTTCAAATGATTGGGACTGTAGAAGGAGCTGATCGTTTTTCTTTTGCAGTACACATAATTCATCCGCTAAGTCTCCAGCTGAATTGTAATGTTCTACCGTGACAACAGCATTCTTATATAGAGCCTTAGACTTATTGAGCAGCATTTGCTCTTGCAACGAAGAGATTCCCTGTATTCTTCCTTTTACTTCATTGACTTTCTCACGAAGATGCTCATGGCTTTCATCACACTCCTTCATCACAGTTTGGAGTTTTTTCTGAGAAGTAATCAATTCATCTGGTACCTGTTGGACGTCCTTTATGTCTTTGGCCCCTTCTTCAGGCTCTTCTGGTAGAACATGCTCAGAAGCCCTACCGTCAGTCTTACATTCTACCTCTTCAGTCACATCATTATGGTCTCCAATATTTCCATTTATTCCGGCTTTCAAGTTCTCCTTGATAGCTGCATCTGTATACTCAGAACCCGCCGGATTCTTCTCTTCCACCACGTTCTGCATCCCATCTGAGCTCCCGTGTGTCTGCAGCGGCAACGGAGTGACACATCGCTTTTCCCATTTGTTGGGACGTGGCTCCGATGTAGACTTCATGAAAGTGCGCTTGAGCTCACCAACGCCAGCCTGATGTCTCAAAATCTCATCTTGTGACTTATCCAGATCCTTGGTGTCACTCGGGAACACGCTGGGGCTCCGGGCGCCGAACTTCCAGCCTGAGCTTCACGAGTTGCAGCTACTGATCCGAACTGCAACCCGTCCACGCCGCTGTCTTCGGCAGAAACAGATTCCTGGACAGAGTCAGTCCCCATATCTTCAGTCTTGTTCCTCACAGCTTCACTTGAGACCTCAGCTTCTGATGAGGCATCTGGCTTGGTGACTACCACTTCTATGGCTTTTTCCACCTCTGCAGCATCTCCCTCAGAGTCCTTGGCATGATACAGATCCACACCATACCTTGGTAACTTCACATTTCCAACAGCATCTACTTGGGCTGTGTTCAGTTTCAGAGTCCTGCCTTTAAAGCTCAGCTCTCCTCCTTTCACCTTAGTCTTCGCCAGGGAACCGGCCAACTGTAAAACATCTTCAGATGCCATCTTCTGTCCGACTGCAAGGTCAGCATCAGCCTTCCTCTCAGGACTCTCAACCTCCTCTGCTACCATGCCTTCCTCATTTGCACTGGTTGCTTGATTGTCATCAGATGATTCACTATCACTACCACTATCCCTGTCTGACCCCTTTTTCTCAGCCACATCTGGCTCACTTTCAGGGTTATACACTTCATTTTCATTCACATCCTGCTCACTGTCAGGGTTATACAATTCATTCTCATTCACATCCTGCTCACTTTCAGGGTTATACACTTCATTTTCATTCACATCCTGCTCACTGTCAGGGTTATACAATTCATTCTCATTCACATCTTGATCTGGAACCTTAGTTAACATGTCATCCACAACATTAACTTCACCATCTGGTCCCTGGTTTCCCTCAGGTGGTCCCTCAAGTATGTGACTATGTGACAACCCCAGCACTATACTTCCATATAGCTCAGGTACTAGGAGCTGGCTCACGACCTCTCCCTGGACTTCAGTGTCCCTATACAACAGGTGAGTGTTTATGGCAACATGAGGAAACCTCTCCTCATAGCCAGGCTCTTGGGAAACCTCATTTAGAACATTTATATTTTCCTGGGCCGTTTTAAGAGAGGGGTCTCGCCACTGCTCACTCTCAAAATTGTCACAGGACACAGGTAAGTCAGGGACACTCGGTTCCCGAGAACCACCATCCTCGTCTCCCAACATCACCTGCAAAGGAATTTCATTACTATCACAGTCATCATTATTATCAATATCATTATCATGATTATGATCAGTATCATCATCACTATCATGATCATCATCATTATCAGCATCAGCATCATTATCATGGTCATCATCATTATTATCATTATCATCATCATCATCATCATTATCACATAAGTTTAACGGCCCACTAGCATTGTGTTCCGCCCGCCCCTCGGGACTGCGCACCCTCAATAGGAGCTTCATCACACTGTCCATCAGAAACATTTTTCCCCCAGAGATCCTTAGACCGGGGAAAGTCATTACCCAATATGACGGGGGGCACCAGGTTCTTCACTACCCCCACTTCACATGAAACCTCCCCGCGTTTGGGGATCAAGTCCACGACAGTCTCTGGGTAGACTTTGGTGTCTCCATGGACGCACACCACACTCAGGTGTTTATCAGGGATAAAGTCCCTATCAATCAGGCTGTCCCATACGGAAGTCACTGGACTCTCTGAGTCCAAGAGGGCCTGTGCTGGGCAGTCATTTACAACCACCGGGGACCCCTGTGGTCCAGTCTCTTCGGCTGAGGTGGACACACACACAGGCTCTGCGCAGGGAGAGAGGGATCCGCCAACATCACAACACATAGGCTCCCCCTCTATTGGACAGTTGGCTGCAATTTCACGACATCTCCAACACTGTCCATCACACTCTCCCACCCACACGACCCCAACAGCTGGAACGCTCTTACCGGGAGAGTTCGGCGTCCAGGAACTCTGAAGTGACGACCTCTCAGACGGCTGGTCACGGAGGCAGTCTTTGGTGGCGAAGGCCCTCTCAATCAGGCTGACCAGACGATTGGCGTCCTGGTGGTCTCCTTGTCCGACCTCTGGCTGTACCTCAGGAGGACGTGCTTGGGTGTAGCGGTCCACTATCACCTTTTCAACTCCATAATCAGGTTTGCTGACTGCAGACTCCCAACTGCATCTCCAGTCATGAACTCCCCTGGCACGG
Source organism: Oophaga sylvatica (assembly GCA_033576555.1). NCBI lineage: Eukaryota > Metazoa > Chordata > Amphibia > Anura > Dendrobatidae > Oophaga > Oophaga sylvatica. The sequence goes on along the minus strand of JARQOD010000006.1, from coordinate 283,574,687 downwards.
GCTGTCACCGTAACACCCAGCCGGATAAGAATCTCCGCTTTCAGCTTGGCATAGTCTTGGCTGTCCTGCTCGCTCAGGTCAGCATAGGCCCTTTGGGGTTCTCCAATCAGATAGGGTGCGACCATCATGGCCCATTCAGATAGGGGCAGATTCTCCTTCTCTGCCAGTCCCTCAAACCTAGTGAGATATACCTCCACATCGTCACGAGGTGTCATCTTTTTCAGGGACCGTCTTACCGCCTTCTTTACAGCGGACAATGCAGGTGACTTTGCAACATTACTTTGGGACGATGCGCTGCAAGTCTTTTGTAGTGCTGCAACCTGCTCAAAAAACAACCGGTTATTCCTCCTGCTGCAGGAATTGCTGCTGGGCCTGCTGCATGCGCTGCTGGTGCTGCCGCTCCATGCTCTGCTGCATGCTCCGCTGGGCCTGGACCAGGTACTCAACGAGCTCCTCCATACTGCCGGACTTATCTGTCTCAACCACGGCAGTCTTATGTTGCACATTAACTTGCGCCATTTGTTCAAACAGCGCCTCCATGCTGTCATCCATGCTGTCAGACTTCTCTGTCTCAACAACGGCAGTCTTCACTCAAGACATACACACTCCACAGTCTTTTCCACAGAAAATTCAGCCTTGCTGTGCAGACACTTTTTTTTTTTTTTCCTTTGCAAAGTCTATTAGGGCTACTGTCTCTTTAAGACTGCTCCAATCAGACGTTTTTTGCTGACACACTTTTTTTTTCTCTGCTGCTGCTTCAACAGACTTCTCTCCTTTATTGCTGTCTCTAAGCCACTGTGCTGCACGCACATTCCAGCACCAATTGTAAGCTTTTCAGGGGATATAGCTCTGGGATCGCCGTCCGGGTAGACGGAGTGGCACGGAAACAGCTCATTCACAGACAGCAGTTCTGGTAAAAACTGGCCGCAACCAGCTTTATTAAAGTCCACAGCAAACAGAACATAATCAAAACCAAATCATAAACATAAGCCCTGGGCTTGTCCAGCCACTTACTACACTTAGATAGATTTCCCTCTCTATCCGGGTCCAGACTCTAACAGCCTGTCCCCAAAACAACACATATGTTCAGTAGTTACCAGCATGGAGTTTCACAGAGTCTCCTCCTTGTGTCTGAAGGCATATCCAACGTCCAGACTTGAGAGAGCTCCCCTCCTATTCAGCAGCTATCCGCATGGATTCTCACAGAGACTACTCCTGTGTCCAGGGTACATCGAGCACCCAGACTGAGACAGCTCATACTCCTGGAGACTCCTTCTTGTGCCTGGACTCCTTGTCCAGACTAAGCGAGCTCTCTGTCTGTGTTCGCAGACACCTACTTCTGGTCTCCTAATTAACAGCTGAGTGGTTTCAGGCCTGAGCTGCAAGTGTGTACTGAATGTAAGGTGTAGTGACCTTTCTCTACCACTAGGTTTACAAAGCCATACATTTCCCTTATACCAGTCAGCAAAGTATCTAGGTGAAATGTACACCCCATTCAACACACATATTCTCACTGTTTCACAGTGCACAGAGAAGTTTGGGGCATCCATTATTAAAGTGCAAGTGCAACATCAATAGAAAGGTATAATTATCCCACCCACATAGCTAATTGTGCAGTAGTATAGAGTGTTGCTTCAAAGCAGCATACCCAATAACACAATCAATAAAAGGTACATTACCTAAGCCCAGTAGTGTAACTACCATGGGGGCAGAGTGTGCGGTCGCCCTGGGCCCCATGCTCTGCGGGGGCCCACCTGGAGCTACTGCCACTGTTAGCTATGTCAGTGTGTGCAGCCGATGTAGTTAAGCTCCACTGTAGGACAGGGGGACACGATCTGCCTGCACTACCATAGTCTGTTCAATAGACAAGTGTATACGCCCCCTGGACCTTTGGATGCCGGCACTGTACCTGTAAGCTGCCTCCGACAAACTGCAGACATGCCCACATTTCATGCTGTGTGGTCTGTGTCTGCAGGAGAAATGTCACCATGCAGGGCACTGGCTTCTTCCCTCCAGAGAGGAGCTGGACAGGTGACAGGATGTATCTGTAAGTAGGAGCTCAGGCTGCTGCCTGCACCTGGAAGGTGTCTGTGCAGTGAGGAGAGGGCAGGACGCTGCTCAGGTCCTGGATGGTTTCATATCTTACATTTGTGTCTTGTTGAGGCACAGTCGATTTAAGGCGGCTACTTGAACTTATAACAGATCAGAGGGTGTCTCTGTCAATTTAAATTGCCCAAGCATCACAAAATCTGTAAAAGACTTCAAAGCTGCTGCCATAAGTCTCATTGTGCCTCAGGTAGAGGGACTGACATGAGTGGTCAGTATCATGCACTGACCAAGGTCACCCTGGCTGCAGGACAGCACAGATTAGAATATGTATCTTTAATATATATGTGTAAAAATATATAGAAGAAAAAAAATGATGGCAGCACACCATTGACAAAATGAAAAAATAGTGTTTTAATAGCCCATTGGGGCGCAGCAACGTTTCGGTTCTACTGAGAACCTTTTTCCAAGAGAACCAAAACTCTATTTTTTCATTTAGTCAAAATGGTGTGCTGCCTTAATTTTTTTGCTATTATATTGAAGATTGGTATATGCCTGGAAGGTTTGGCAGCCGTATATTATACACTGTTTGCTAGGCTACTTTCAAATCTATTTTTTCCTGTGTGCGTGTATATGTACATATATATACAGTACAGACCAAAAGTTTGGACACACCTTCTCATTCAATGATTTTTCTGTATTTTCATGACTATGAAAATTGTAGAATCACACTGAAGGCATCAAAACTATGAATTAACACATGTGGAATTATACATTACACTTTACAAAAGAGTGTGAAACAACTGAAAATATGTAATCTCATATTGTAAATCCAGGGTGGCAAGCATGAAAACCCAATTATATAACTTTTCATTAAAAAATTAATCCCAACAGTTGAGGATGAATATATATGATCAAGAGCCAAATAGAAGAAAATACAAACAGCCAGTATGTGGGTATAAATGTTAATATATAGATGTAGGCCCCTGAACGTATACTTAGTCTGGACAACAAGACCCCCCCAAAGGCAGAAAATGGAAAAAAAGAGAAGACATATCAGGGGCGCACTTTCTTCTTTACATGAGTAATATTTTACCTCCCCCTCTTCAAATTCCCTCTTTCTTTCTGGTTCCCTCTTTATGGTTTTGTCCAGAGAAGAGTATTTCTTTTAGGGTTATCTAGATACATTCATGGAGCTATACCCATAAGTTGGCCTCTATACGTGCCCACTGGCTGTTTCTATTTTCTTCTGTTTAGTTCTTTGTCATATATATCAGGGCTGTGCAAGTTGTAGCACACAGATAGTGTGTGTGTGTGTAGCCCATCCACTATCTCCATCCATCCCTCACTCCCCCAAGATGGCTGGACCATCATTGTAAATGCACCATTGTATATACACACCTGTACTTTGTATCTCCCCCACCTCATTGTAGATTGTAAGCTCTCACGAGCAGGGGCGGCTAATTTTGCTTTAATTACTGTATTGTTAACGTTGTTACTTATGACTTGTGTTCTGAAACTGTTAACCTGTAAAGCGCTGCGGAATATGATGGCGCTATATAAATAAAGATTATTATTATTATTATTAGGGACAGACAGAGGCCAGAATCAAAGTCATGGGAGCTTCAGCGGGGGCCATTATACAGTATGGGAGCTAATGTGAGAGCCATTACACAGTATGGGAGCTATTACGGGGGCCAGTATACAGCGTGTTAGCTATTACGAGGGGCCATTATACAGCGGATGAGCTAATGCGAGGGCCATTATACAGCGGATGAGCTAATGCGGGGGCCATTATACAGCATGAGAGCAAATGCAGTGGTCATTATACAGTATGGGAGCTATTGCGGGGGCCAGTATACAGTACAGTTAAAAGGCTACTGTGGGGGCCAACATACAGAATGGGGGCCTATATAAAGAGTAGGAGTTACTGAGGGGGCAGTCATAAACTGGGATTTACTGGGAGCTCTATTTTTGTACCACACAGCAGGTGCAGTAATAGGGACACATAAAGCAGCAGTGGCTCAGTATTGGGTTGAGTAGTTTATGCAGGTTGGAGATAGATGGGTATTGGGCTGGAAATGTGAGAAGTCAAATGTGTCTTTGTTGTAATCTCTGCAGATGAGTCCTAGCTGTAAGAAGTTGTCATGTCTGTCTGAGTAAGATGTAAAAGTGAATGAATATCAGAATGAACGTCACCTGTAAGTTATTGTCTGTAACTGTATTGTAAACTCTTGTATATTCTGCAGGACTGGTATGTACCACTATAAGGTCACCATATGGCAGTAATATCTGTATTGGTTTTTGTATACAGATATTTTTCATTTACAGCATGGTCATCTGCTGACGTTCCCCTATATCCATGAATAGAGTGCGCCACCTGAGTTGTAATCAGGGTTACCAGTTAGGGGCCCACTCAGATGTTTTGCCCCCCCTGAGCTGAACCCCTAGCTACGCCTCTGCCTAAACCAATGTGTAGCCGAGGAGATACCAAGTTCTTGTCACACCACACTGACAGCATTTCACCTCACTTTTTCCGGGGCATGTCTAAACTAGGGGGACCAGGAACTATATATAAAGCCCATCTGTAGATAGGGAAATGCCACGTCATATTCTAATTAGCCAGGTTACATAGGTTTAAAAAGTCCATCAAGCTATTTCCACCAATTGTACATGTTGTCATTAATTTAGCTATATCCCCCAATGTTATGTTTATCAAGGAAATCATCCAGCCCTTTTTTAAAAACTGTCATATTGTCTGACATTACTACCTCTGCCACAATTGCCTTTCATCCACCCGTATTGATTTCACCCTGATCTTTAGTATGGTCTTTGGAAGGAATAAGTCATGTGCAGGTCCTTTATACCGACCAAACAAATAAAGTAGCACTCTGTAGCGCTATAGAATGCAAACATGAAATATGAAAATTGAATTTCATTACTGTGTAAGGGAGAGACCAGACTGTAGTCATGACCTGGATTACAGTAACATCCATGTCCAGCCCTTCCACTACATGAAACGGTGTTCTTCCCTCTGGCGTACCTGCATCTCCAGAATCCATTCCTTCTGGGCTCCTCCCAGGCATCGACGGTCCTTCTTCTTTGAGACACCCAGTAATGGAGACACAATCCAGAATAACTTGAGCACATTCTTTACGTAACTGTTCACACGTTACATCCACAGTTGGCACAGCAGGTGTTACATTTGTTTCCTTTTCTCTCCCTGCCTTGCTGTCACTTCTGTGCAGTACACGCCTGGATCGGACCGTTCTAGACTGCTCCCCAGTTCCTTCCAGGCCTGACCTCGCCATAATGACACTTCCTTCAGCCTGCTTTGCCTCAGAACTGAATTCATCAATCACTACGTTTGGTGGCCCCCGGTGAAGCATCCGGCCCATCTGTACCAAACTCGTCAAAGCTCCAGCTCCACTCAGTTCCTTGGTCCAGACAATTTCTGCTTTAAAAGCATTGGCCCAGGTGGTAAGACGCCACATCTTTCCTCTCTGTTTAGGCTGACTACAAGACTATGCAGCGACAGTGGATAACGTGGGTTGCTGTCCTTAAATTTCCTTGGCTGCTGGTTATCAGGGCCTAAGCCCTTGTGGACACTTGGGCACGGTGGCCCCTTCTGAGCTAACTTCCTACAAACTCCTGTCTTACTATCCGGCAGCCCCTTCTACACTTAACCCTGTGTAAATTACCTATCAGGTATACTTAACAAGGCCCACTAGTATGCCCCCACCTAGTGGCCCACAACAGAACTACACTTACCCCAGATGTAGAAACTATATACTAAAGTGCCCTCCTCTATTGTCCCAATAGGATGCACTGAACTTTCCCTAAGCTGTACATATGTAAAGAACATCACATAATACAATGTTATACAAAGGAACACAAGACATAGGCAAACATATATACATATACATAATGGTAACACATCTTGAATGTGGAAGTACCATAATATTAGCGATAATACATAAAGTTATGTAGCAATACCACTGAACGTTAATAATTACACAATGATTATTTACATAAGAAATATTAAGTGCACTTAAGGGGCGGGGCGAAATAGGAATACTCCTTCACCCCCTTACAACTGCACTAGAAAATATGAAAAATTGAGTATACTTAGTGCATAAATTGGCCAATTCATGTGTACCCGGCAGCCACGATAAGGCCGCTCTTGTTGCCAGGACCTGCCTATGTGAATCCTCTCTTAGACTAAAGTCTACATCTCTGAGAAAAGTAGGATGCTGCTGTAATTAACAACGCCTGAGGCTGAGGGGCGGAGTGCTCAGTCAGAAAGACAAATATCAAAAGACTGACCGTCACATCCAAACAGAAATTAGGCATGAACAGGTACTTACTAAGAGTAGCCATCTCCCTATACAACCAAACAAATAAAGTAGCACTGTGTAGCGCTATAGCATGAAAACATGAAATATAAAAATTGAATTGCATTACTGCACTAGAAAATATGATAGACGTGATAGAAACTCCTGACTTTTCAATTTTGTGTTCTTTATGGCAGAGCCAGATAATGTGGCCACCAAGTTGTCCCATTGCTGCATGATTTGCTGGATTCACTGCTGTACCCTTATTCCAACCAAGTGTTAATTCTTTTGTGTCTGGTTTTCTGTATTAAACAAATAAGTTTATATGCATCTAAGTACCGTCACCTAAACATTTTAATCCATACCATATATTTTTCCAGTCGCCACTCTGAAGGCTGATGGTGCTCGTGTCAAGGGATGGAGTCCAACGTATAAATGTATATGAAGACATTTATGATCCTGTTTGAAAAAGGCTTCAGGATGGAAGCTGAAACACATCATATGCATTAATGTATTGAAGTTTCAATGGAATAAAGTCAAGAGTTAATTGCAACTTATGTGAGTGGCTGTCTTCACATACAGTTAAACATTTTATTTCATGAGATATTTTGCATGTTATACGAAACATTCAGGAATGACAAAAAATATTGACAATGAACGTAGTTCTATTTTACTATTATATAATATTGAGTTGTTAATGTATTAATGTGGCGCCCCTGAGGGATCAGTTGCCACTGGGGTATTGCACCTCACCCAGAGGTGTGATGCTTCACTCTCAGGTAAGGAGAGAGCACCACCCGGGACTCTAACAACTGCACCCAACACACACTATAGCAGCTGGGCACCCTCGACGTACCCTTCAGGAGGATGGTCTCATCCCAGGCTGGTTAGTAAAGAGTGTATGGGTGGGTGGACTTAGTAAGTAGCAAGGGAGGAGTGAAGTTTTAGGAAGCAAAAACAGAGTTTAGAGAGTCGTGAGGAGGAAGAGGAAGGAGACAGACGTGTAGAGAAGCAGCTCCCGGTGAGGGGAGGCTGCAGAGGAAAAAGAAGGAGTCTAGAGAGAGACTCAGAGGGACTAGGAGCTGGGAAGAGCTCGGTCCGGGAAAGTGGAGAGTAGAAGAGAAAGAAGCAGAAAGAAGGAGAAGCTTCTGGAGAGAGAGAGGAAGGGGTCCTAGGGATACGGAGTGAGCAAGAACCATTCGTCGGTCCCAATTTGTTGGCAGAGGGACCAGGTCGCAGAGGGGACTTGGCCGCTTAGTCTACTGGAGAACTTTATGACTCAGCTAGCAAGTCGACTGCTGTGATAACTTTAGGGATCACAGACAACTACCACAATTATCTTCGCCGGAGAGGCAGCTATATAGAATCAAGGAAACGTAGAGATAAGACGTTATCCAACAGGATTCGCAGCCTCTGATCTGGGACACTGTTTGTGAAGGTGCTGGAAGGATAGAAGGCAGGAAAATCAGCACAGAGAGACGGCCAGTAAAAGGAACACATATATAGAAAGGAGTCCTGGAAAGGTGTTTCCCAAACTACATGGGGGTTTGCTGAGCCCCTCACCTGGAGGACACGGTACCAAGCGGGCATCTGTACTGCTGTCAGCCAGAACTGTGAGTAAAGCTTTGGAAACTGCAACTCACTGATTGTTTCTCAGTTTCTTCCTGCGTCACCTACTATACTCAGCTACATCTCTCAGTACGATTACTCTAATAGTACAACATCTACCTGCCCTGAGACCACCAGCTTCACTTGTGGGAAGCTATTCCAACTCTGCTGCATCACACCATCAGTCTCAGAGGATCTGCACTGCAGCGCTGGTCATCTCTGACCAGATACCACAAGTGGCGTCACGAATACCTTACTACAAACTCTATCATCCTCTGTAAATAAACCCCTTTTCATTGGACGCCAAGGGCCACGGATCGGGTCACTGCCGCTGTGACACATCCCTTCCATACCCCGGCCCGGTACCGAGTATCCCACTGCCCTGGCGGGCGATCCATTACCAAGTATCATATTATCCTTTAATCTATATTTTTGCTGGCTATTATTTCAGTATAGGTTACACTATCAATTTCATGAGTATTCAGTGTTATAATGTCAGTGCTATACTGAATATTGTTTTAGCATTAAAGATGAGGTCAAATAAATGGTATGAATTAAAGCATGATGCTTCTTGCTGCAATATACACAGAACAGAGGCACTACAGAATATTACCAATAGACTATATGAGAGACTAATCAAAAGAAACCCTTTTTATAAGCTATTTTAGGTAAAATGAGTCACATAAAATCACATCTTTCCCATTTGCCCAACTGTTAAAAACAAAGGCTCCCATTCTGGCTCAATTCTAAAAGAAGTTGTCTCCTAATTCTCCAATTGTCTCCAATTTCCTAAAATCAGTTGTAAATTCTTTAAGTGGCCCTATTCTGATGGCTTTTTTAATACCTAATGCAATACAATGATGGTTGCGCAGACAGCCGGACACTTGAGAGATGGAAGAAATTAGAATATATTATGATTGAAACTACTATCCTTTTTAGTGGCTGTCAATTGTATGGTATGTTATCTTGTGTATTAGTCATACAATATGTATTACAATATCTGCATTTTCTAAGAGTAAGAACCTTGTCTTTTGCCCTTCGGTTACATTCCCAATTTCTCCAGTGAAAGAAGTCTGTCCTTTATAGGGGTCGCCTCGTACTGCATGTTCTTGTGCCTATTACATATACACTATATATTACAATAACTGGACTTTTTAAAAGTAAGAATATTATCTTTTGCCCTTTGGTTTTTTGCCCCTTAATTCATTTGCATTACTTCAAAGTATGACCTCACTTCCAATGACAGACAAGTCGACAACCTTAAGTGACAAAGAGACAAATCTCATTTAGTTGTGAACTGCCTTTTCAATTATTTTCTTTCTTTCTTATTCTCCTTAGTGACCCGGACCAAACTGTTATTCTGACAGAGGTCATCAACCTTCATATTAAACTATGCAAATTATGATCCAGCGTGCACTTTAAGTAGTCAACTCTGCATCGCAATTGCATGAGCAATCTAGATGCGGATTTGTAATATATAATTTTGTCATGTCAGTATGTATTAAAGCATAAGTAGTATCTAAACAACTGTCACGTCGTAATCAAATTGTATCAATATATTCAGCTATGTTTAGTTAATTTTATTTAAATGACTGCATTATCTTTATGTTAAATTAATGTAAAATGCAGCTTTAAGTAACATAAGGCATTCAATGTCATGGTGTTACTGGACTTGTGTAATAAAACATACATGAGGCTGTGATTAAAATAAGAAAATAGGAAAAAAAAATTATTAACATTTCCATGCTAGTAAACTTTAATTCACAACATAAAGCAAGACCATCATCAGGAAAAAATAAGCCTAAAATACCTACACAAAATATTCCTCATTGATTTGTTCAATGGGCACAGATTTTTACTAAAATCCCAGCCAAAATTAAATTTGGAGTAAGAGGAAATTTTAGGAAAGTCTATATTAAAATATCTGGAGACACAGATTAGATATTAGAAAAAAACGTTTTGACAGTTAGGGTGATCAATGAGTGGAACAGGCTGCCACGAGAGGTGGTGAGTTCTCCTTCAATGGAAGTCTTCAAACAGAGGCTGGACAGACATCTGTCTGGGATGATTGAGTGAATCCTGCTTTGAGCAGGGGGTTGGACCAGATGACCCAGGAGGTCCCTTCCAACTCTACTATTCTATGATTCTATAATTCTATGATCTAAGTGAGCTCTAGTGTGTGACACATCAACCGAAGTCATTAAAGGAGTAGTATCTTACTTTAACACATCTTATTAAAATGCATCGGGTGGATCAATAAACAAAAAATTATACACATCTTCCATATGGGAACGCTCCTCTGCCTCTGGTACCGTGTCCCCAGCTGTTCTCCTGTCATTATAGGGGTATTCCCATCTCTAAGATTTTATCCCAAGATGTAGTAGGTGTAATAATTAGATTAGAAAAAACTCCAATTAGAAATGTAGTATAGTTCTTCTGATTCACTAGGTTGCTTACCACATGTGCTGGGCATTGCAGTAGCTTAGGTATCCATGGTTACAACCACTCATATAATGATAGTTGTTAACGGTTGTAACCATGGTTAGCTAACTTACTGCAATGACCTACACATGGGGTAAGTGGCATAGCTAATCAGAAGAACTATACTACATTTTGTATTGGAGGTATTTGGTAATACTATTATTATTACACCTACTACATATTAGGATAGGATATTGAAGATGGGAATTCCCCTATAAGAAGTCGTGACGGTGGATGGGCCTCACTTGATTACTGCAGCCAGTCAATAGCTGCTCATCGACTGCTGCCTTCACATTTCATCTAAAAAAATATTCTTCACAATTAGACCGATCTCTACCAATAACAAGGGCTTAAACATTTTGTTATATTTCAGAACCCATTGAAATGAATGAGCCCTGCAAAGAGTGAGCTGTTACCACTTAACACTAGGCCAGGGCTTCCGGCTCTGATCAAACCCGGGGCATTTTCATGAATGCAGGCAATGTCATGGCACAACTCATGACATGGCTTAGAGTAAAGAGGAGTAAGGATTCAGTGCACGGCCTCGGTGACAAAAATCTCACAGAGGACCGGTTGAAGGATGGTTAAGGGCAGGGAGGGAGGCACAGTGAGGTGGATGGTAAGGTTAGTATAAGATTTTTTTTATACATCTTGCTTTTATTATGCACTGGTGTCTGGAAATAAAAAAGGGACATTCAATTTGTGTAAAAAAAAATTAGCTGTGAACCTAATTTCCCAGAAAAATATGCGCGATATTACAAATTCAAATTTTGTTAGATCTGCTCTTATCTTCTGTAGTTCTGATACCTCACAACTCACACTTGATTGACATCAACTGCAGTCAATCAGTGCCATGAATAAACTATGAATGAAGAGTCATCGCTTGAGCAGTACGCCCCAAGATTGTTCCTAGCCTAAAATCTCAATGTATATGTCACAGAACTTAGATACCAGAATGCTCAAATCATGAGTAGTGTTGAGCGATACGATAATGCAAATATCGGCTATCGGCCGATATTAGCTCTATCGGCCTTTCGATAATTCGTTTCGATATTTTCGTCTTATCGAATACCGGAATCGGATTTGTCACTGTCACTGTGAGTGCCCGTCGGTCGGGTCTGTCAGGAATCAGCGGCACTTACCTGGCAGAAGATCTCCGGCGGTCACGTCCTGGACTGCTTGATGGCCGCCATTATCTTCTCCCTGGCGGTCACATGCAGTTTCTCGCGATAACTGCAGTGACTGCTGGGTAATCCCGGCCGTAAAGCAGTCAGTCCGATGACGTCACCGCCGGGGAAGCAGGTAATCAGCTGTGCTGCGCCGGGATGACAGGCTCTGCCTGTCATTCTGATGTAGCAGAGCTGGATCGTCGTGGGACACTCGTTACTATGGACTGCGTCGGTCAGGTGGTATACTTTTTTTTTTTTTCTTCATTTTTTACAGGAGATCTATGGCGTCGCAGGATGAGACTGTAATAAAAGTAATGAAAACTGTGTTTTTTTTTTTTTATTAAATTAAAAACTTTTTTATGAACATTCACCCGTCCGGGTACATAAACAATTTAACTATTTACATACAGGGACCCTGTCCGGGTTATTTATAATTCTTTGGCAGGGGTGTTCCAGGTACCACCTGGTACTCTTCTGATGCTTGCCAAACATCCGAGGCACCAAGGACCACCAGGACCTGATGACGTCGTGTGGCCTGTACAGTGACGTTGTGACCCGCTATCTGGGTCTGTGTGGCCACCTCTTTCATCTCCCTCCGGGTCTGGAACCCTATGTCCCGGACTGAACGAACCCCAGGGGGCCTAACAGGCGCCGGGTACGGGCCAGCTATACTTATCATGTCCATAGCTGGGGCTGCTGAGGAGACCACTGAGGGAGGCTGGGGAGATTTACGGCGTGGGGTGGGCACTTTTTCAGAGGCCTGGATGTGGGAGGCTGAAGGCTCCGAGGGTCTCACAGGTTCCTGACACTCTGGGGAGTAGGGGTCGCACCTGGTAACATTTAGGGCGTACCATCCATTGTAACCCCAGTGTCGGGTGTAAGTCACCAAGTCTCCTGGCAACAGGTCCCTCCTCGGGTGTCCTTCTGGGAGGTGAGCCTCCACGTCCCGCCGGGTCACAAAAACTTCTAAATAAAGTCCAGGCTCCTGGATGAAGCCCCAACCACCTTTCAATTTAAAGCTCCGTACTGCACCCTTACGCCGCGGCTCACACAGGATTCCTTTATCCTTTCTCATCCGGTCCTTATCTGCCCGGTCCTTCTCCAGGTGACGTTGGCGAAGTTTTTGGGATTCTCGCTGCTCCCTTTGTCGCTCTGCTTCCCGCTCCCAACGTCTCCACTCTTCCTCCTGACGCCGGTTGAAATTCTCCTCCACCAGCAGCTCCATGTCTCCACCACTCCACTGCAGCTTGCGATGTCCGGTTTGCGGCAGCTCTCCTGGCGCCCCCCAGTCCTGGCGGCGCTCCCCTGCGGAGGAAGCAGACGGCTCTAAATCAGATGACAGTCGGGGCTCCAGTACAGACAGGTAGACCTCTGGTGCCTGCGCGGCCTCCTCCATGAGGACGGGTGTCGCTTCTTCTGTCTCAGCGACGGGGGCAGACAGCGGGAACTGGGGTGCTGCCGGTGCAGAGTTTTTTGCACGAACGGGTGCCTCCACTGCGACAACGTCAACCGGATCACATTGCAAGGGCTCCTCTACTAGAACGGGTGCCTCACCTTCCGGTACAGACACTTCAGGTAAGAGGGATTGGCGCCGCTCCAAGTTTATTTTTAGGGCACGCCAGCTGGCTTCCATCCTGGCGACCTCCTCCCGGTGCCGGGCCAGGCCTCTTAGGGTATCCTCCGCTTCTTGCAGCGTAGGAGGGTTTCCAGGCCGGGTGCCAAACGGTGGTTCCGTGGCGATTTGGTCGCTTCCGTGGGGGGAGAGCTCTGACTGCTCCATCCCTTCACACTTCTGCTCTTGTCCATTAGCCATCTCTGCCAAGTCACATGTGTCATTAGCATCTGGAGAGGGCCCCTCTTTTGTAGGGAGGCGGGACCTTCGTGTTAGTTTCCGCCCACTGAGGAGGATGAGGAGGCGGAACTGAAGAGCTGTGGGGCACGATCTTACATTGCAGTACCATTTAGAGCCATCGTTTTCGCGTCACTGAGTGAGTGTGTACACCCATGAAGAGCACGCCCTTCTTCTTCACCAGTGCCTCGTCGTGACGCAGATATGGCGGAAAAATGGCAAATACATTCTCTGATGATTTTAGCAATTCTCAAGCACAAAACCAGTTCAATTCAGGCACACAGGACTCGCTTATAGCGAGCTACAGAATCCTGTTAGTGACGCCCAAGTTGAGTCGCACAGAGCCAGAGGTTTTTGGGGTACTCGGCACCGAGCCCGTCGACTTCTATGGGGTATGTCACGGCTTTACCCGGCAATTGAATCAGAGTTTATTTTACTATGTAGAAGTGTATAAACTATAAATATATGTATATATATATGTCACAATGACATGTATATATATATGTATATATGTATTCTATGTGTGTATATTTTGTGTTTACAACGAAAGAAAGGGTTTTTTTTGTTGCAATATTTTGTTCCCATAGACTTACATGGGACTTCCGGTATCGAAATCGGATATCGACGATATTTAGTGCTATCGGCGATACAATTTCGATACAATATTTTTAGATATCGAGCACTATCGCTCAACACTAATCATGAGAGCACACATGCGCTCATACTTAGGTTTAATTAGAGGGTTTCTACGTCCACAACCATCATCAATTGCATAATTTATCATGTAGAAAGACAGTTGGTATTCTAATAATGACTTAATTGTTTTTTTTTTTCATAAGGTTTATTTAAAAAAGTTATTTATACATGATCACTGGTAAAACTTGATTGTCAGATATATTATTAATTCTATGAATAAATCAATTTAATCCTTACAAATTATATTACACAATTTATAATAATAAATCACAAGCTGCTATATTAGTTAGGCGATATTTTAGCTATGCAGATATTGACTGGGTTCATGGTTCTGCTTCAATTGCAAAGAATAGAAAATTCCTCAGGTTTTTGCAGGATAATTTCATGGGTCAAGGTTTTATTGTGTTATTTATATATTTGCTGAAGATACCAAGCTATGCAGTATAGGGTAGACTATGGAAGATTTATATAAATTATAAGCAGACTTGGACAAACTGAGTATTTAGGTATTGTGGCGCTGAGTCACTACTCCCAGGCAAGCCATGAGACAGGGTAGTCAGGAAGTCCGAGGTCAGATACCAGGAGAGCTCGTAGTATTGAAGGGTAAGTCAAAAGAGTGGTCAGGAAACAGTCCGAGATCAAATACCAGAAGGGTACTTCAAAACCAGGGAGCACAACAAACAGTCAGAGGACAATTCTGTGGTCAAATACCTGAAGTCAGAGAGGATCAAAAGCAGAAGGGATAATCTACATGAATTGTCACAACATGTCCAAGATCAAAAACAAGATGATAAGTCAGACACAGAGCAAGCACACACATCTAAAGCAAAGCTGCAACTGACAATCTGCTGCTCACAGCTAGCCAGCTACATACATACTAAATCATTTGAGGGAAGGAAGCATCTGAGAAAACGCCCACAGACTAGACCAGATTGAGCAGCAGGGCTATCAATCAACAATGCTGGCAGCCCATCATGCCCCAGGATCAGATTGGATGACTGGACTATCACTCACAAAATGGACAGTTCAGCACACTCTAGATTCCATAAGGTGGCTGATCTGTCACTCAAAGTGTCCCTAGACCACAGTCAGTTATGAAATCGTGGCAGGTATGTACTTGGTAAATGAGGCTCAATGTGAATGAATGTAAAGTTATGCATCTCTGTACTAATAATTTGTGAGAATCTTATGTTCTAGGGGAAGTCAAACTTGGAGAGCCCCTTGCCGAGAAGGATCTGGGTGTGCTTTTAAAACACAAACTAAAAATTAGCATGTAATGTCATTCAGTTGCTTCTAAGGCTAGAATGATACTGCCGCATTAAAAGTGTAATGGGCTTGTGGGACAGTAAAGCCACCACTTTTCAAATCATTAGTGCTGTCACACAGTGACTAGGGACAGTGGATGCTTACTTGATTCCACGAACTAGGGGGCACCCTAGTCTATCCCTGTCCCCCAGATTGCTTTGGATGGTCCAGACGCCAGGGTCAAGTACCTTGTATGCTCCTATTTTGTCCCTTATCTATTCCCTTTCCCACCCAGGGAGTTGAGAGACCAAAGTGTATAGGATTACACTAACCAGACAGACAGGGATAAAAGAAAACTACAATCATACAATACACTCACAAAGCTACAGAGTGAAACAAAAGAGAGGGATAGGTAGGAGAAACCAAATAGGTGAGGATAAGCACTCAAACCAACTCCACACAGCAATCTCCAGAACAAATTTACAAACACAAACTACACTTCCAACACCAAACCAGGCAGAATGAGCTATCACTGGCAGGGTTAGAAGCAAAGAGGAGGGTTCTTATACCTGCTGGGAATAACAAAAGCAGAACTACTGATACCACCCAGACAGAGAACTCCTGGAGTCCAACTAAGCAATTTAACCCTTGCAGAGAAAGAGCAAAGAAAGCCAGAACTGCTAATAGAATGCTGATGCCGTTCTAACTACAGCAGGTGTATGTGTGACCATTCTGTCTATCCCCGTGACAAGTTCCATCTCATCTGAAATATGTAGTTCAATTCTGGGCATCAGTTCATAGAAAGGATTCCATGGAGTTAGAAAGGTGCAAAATAGAGACACAAAACTTTTAGGGACAGAAGATTGTAGTTTTAAGATTAAAATGATCACATCTATTTAATTTTGAGAAAAGATTTTGAAGGTGGGATATGATTAACTTGAACAAGAACATAAAAGGACCAATAACAAATATGGGCAATAGCTTTACTTATTAGATTTCATTTGAAACCCACTCAAAAGAAAAGGGGTTATTCCTTCTATATGGAGAAAAAAAGGTTCAGTTTCCAGAGGACGATATGAGCTTAGCTGTAAAGCTGCACAGCACAGCTCTGTCAACTGAATAGTGCCAATGGCCAGATACTGTACTTTGAAAAAACACTATACAATTGATAGACCTGTGCACTGCAGCTCTGCAACTAAGCACTAACAGCAGTTGATTGGAAGGGGGTCCAGGTGCTGCATCCCCCATCGATCAGATATTGATGACTTATCCTAACAATAGGCCAACAATATAAAAGTCCCAGGCGACCCCTTTATTCTAGGGAACAGCCTACCACAGAACTTGGTCACAGTTGAAACTGCTATTGTTTTAAGAAAGGCTTAAATGATTTTTTTGCAGAAAAAAGAAATAGAGTAGATATGTAAAATTTTTGTAAAATTCTTATTCTGAATCGTGATCAAGTCAATCAACACCCAGGATCAAGAGGTAAAAAATTTGCTCCTTTTAAAGTAGATTGTTTCATGCATCATTGTGTCACCTATACTCCTTCCCTTTCTATTTACCATCCCTCAGTAGAAATTGATGGACACGTGTAATTTTCCAACTGTTTTAAGTATGCAACTACGGAAATATCACAATTTTTTTTATATATATTTATTTATTTGTTAAATAAATAACTATAAACCATTAGTCAATTTGTTGTCATGGTGTCTGTATATTTATCGTCAATAAATATTTGGCTCTGATGTACAATAAATGTTTCTTGTCTTTCTTTAACAATTCATGCAACCTTAAGTAAATTACCACTTTATTGAGTAGACTGTTCTTTTCTTTCATATATGATTTATAGATAGGTGAATAAATTCTCTACAGGCTTCAAGAAAAAGCGAGTTAAAGGTTAAAGGGAATCTGTCAGTACATTTTTGCTAAGCAATCTGACAGCTTCATGAGATAGGGACAGAGACTCTGATTCTAGTGATACATCACTTAGTTCAGTGGTCCCCAACCTTTTTTGCACCAGGGACCGGCTTCGAGCAAGACCATTCTTTCATGGCCTGGCAGGGTGGGGATGGAGGTGTGCAGGGGTGGGACATTGGTCATAAGGGGGCGGGGCTATGGATGGGGTTGTAGTTTAGTAGTAGTGCATACTTATCATTTAATTATAACATTTATAATGTGAATGTGACTCCCTTGTATACAAGGCTCCGCTTCCACCCTTGTATACAAGGCTCCGCTCCCACCCTTGTATACAAGGCTCCGTTCCACCCTTGTATGCATGGCTCCGCTCCCACCCTTGTATACAAAGCTCCGCTCCCACCCTTGTATACAAGGCTCCACTCCCACCCTTGAATACAAGGCTCCGCTCCCACCCTTGTATACAAGGCTCCGCTCCCACCCTTGTATGTATGGCCCCGCTCCCTCCCTTGTATACAAGGCTCCGCTCCCACCCTTGTATACAAGGCTCTGCTCCCACCCTTGTATGTATGGCCCCGCTCCCTCCCTTGTATACAAGGCTCTGCTCCCACCCTTGTATGCATGGCTCCGCTCCCACCCTTGTATACAATGCTCTGCTCCCACCATTTTATGTATGGCCCTGATCCCTCCCTTGTATACAAGGCTCTGCTCCCACCCTTGTATGCATGGCTCCGCTCTCACCCTTGTATACAAGGCTCCGCTCCCACCCTTGTATACAAGGCTCCGCTCCCAAGGCTCTGCTTCCACCCTTGTATGCATGGCTGGGCTCCCCCGTCCTCCCCAATACTTACCCTCACATCGTCGCTGAACTTCCCTGCAGCCCTGTAGGCCGCGGCAGCTTCCTCCTGTGCAGTGCGGTCACGTAGTACCGCTCATTAAGGTCATGAATATGGATCCCAGTCCTATGGGAGTGGAGTCGCGTCCATATTCATGACCTTAATGAGCGGTACTACGTCACCGCTCAGCACTGGATGAAGCTGCAGCGGCCGACAGGGATTGCAGCGACGGAAGGTGAGTATCGATGACTTCTGGTTCTGGAAGCCGGCGGCTGTAGCTGTCACTACAGTGCTACAGCCGCCGTCTCCATGTGTGTCCAGCATTCTGTGCCGTGGCTCCGCGGCCGGGCAACAGAACTGCAACGGCCTGGTCCTGGGCCGCGGACCGGTGGTTGGGGACCCCTGACTTAGTTTACTAGATGCAGTAGCCACGATAGTAACAGCTTTCTCTTCTGCAGATCAGCAGAGATTAGTTGCTGAGATGTGTATAACCTGCCCACACCACAGCTTTCTGTCAACATTGTATAGTGAAAGAAAGCTACTCAGTGCTGGGGGTGTGGGTTGGATTAGGATGCACTAGTACAGTTGTCTTGAAGAAGTAATATCCTGCTGATAAAACACTGATTGTATTGAAACAGCAAAACACATCCCAGTAAGTGACTCAACACCGGGATCGGGCTCTCTGCTCTTACATTATGGTGCTCTCAGATTACATTTCCAAAACCTACTGACAGATCACCTTCAAGTATAATTATATGTCTAAGTAACACAAGTTTTTGAAATAGCTTAACAGTTTGAATTATATTTGTTTCTAAATGTATTTATAACACAACATTCCTCACAATGCTCACAAATATATATTTTATACACACCCTGACAGAAGTTATGTCGCTTATCCATGTTATGTAAATCAAAGCTTATAACCTGACGTTAAATTCATCCATTGGTTGTATAAATTATTCTTTTGAAAGCTGAAACTCTCCGAAATGTGGTTTAGGTTAAGAAAATAAATTGGCATAAATGCAGAAATATTTCATTTAATGGACACAGAATGGTCAGATTTTGGCAAGACAAAAGTTTTGCCGCCCACAGAAAGTAATGTGATATTCAAACAAATAATTAACTTAAAATACAGATATATGTTGCATAACATTGGTGAATGAAGTTGTGGTGCTATTACAGTCATATTTAATATTTTGTGTGACTTTCATGGGCTTGAAGGATTGCATTCATGTGGTTCAACAATGATTCATACAATTTATTAATGAAGTCATCAGTAATAGCAAAGAATGCAGTCTTACATGCCTCCCAGAGTTCATCTAGATTCTTCGGTTTTGTCTTCCAAGCTTCCTCTTTCATCCTACCCCAAACATGCTCAATGATGTTCATTTCTGGTGACTTGGCTGGCCAGTCCTTGAGCACCTTGATCTTTTTTGCCTGGAGGAACTTTGTTGTAGAGATGGATGTATGAGATGGAGCACCATCCTGCTGCAGAATTTGACCCCTTTTATGATTTGGAATATAAGAGGTAGCTAATACTTCTTGATGTTTTAGGCTATTGATATTGCCTTCCACCTTGCAAATATTTCGCACACCCCCATATTGAATGAAACCCCAGACCATGATCTTTCCACCACCAAATTTAACTGTTTTTTGGGTGTATTTTGGATCCATACGGGCTTCAGTAGGTCTCCTGCAGTATTTGCGGCTGTGGTGTAATTCTACTAAAGATTCATCAGAGAAATCCACCTTCTGCCACTTTTCCAGCATCCATCTGTTTAGCAGGTTGTGGGACTTTGCAAATGCCACATGGTTTTTTATTTGCCTTTTATTTATCTGGGCACTGATTCGACCATGGAGGCCATTTCGAGACAGAATCCTACAAACTGTTCTAGTTGACACAGGGACTTGAGGTGACCAGGCCTGTTAGAGCTCTGCTGCAGTGGAAGAGGGTCTTGCTTTGGATTTTCTAACCAACAAACATTCCTCCTGAGCAGTTGTCTTGCGGGGTCTGCCGGACCTGGGATTGTGAAACACATTTCCAGTCTCTTCAAATCTTTTTTTAATTCTTTGTACTTGATGCTGAGACACATTAAAGGTGCCAGCCACCTCTGCAGTGGATCTGGTCTTCAGCCTCTTGATAATCCAGCCTTTGGTCGCAGGGTGGATTTATTGCGTGTTGTCAGAGCTCAAGTTGCAGTTCAAGTGAAGGTCTGGGGTGCTGGGTTCTTTTTATACATACCCACTAATTAACCCCTTCCCGACCTGTGACACAGCGTATGCGTCATGAAAGTCAGTGCCAATCCGACCTATGACGCATACCCTGTGTCATGAAAGGATTGCGTTCCTGGGGCCGGGTGACCCGCAAGCACATGACCCTTTGTGCTTCACCACAGGGGGTTGGCTTAATCCCCACGTGGATATGATCGCTCTGATTGGCTGTTAAAAGTGAAACAGCCAATCAGAGCAATCTGTAATATTTCACCAATGAAATTTGGTGAAATATTACAATCCAGCCATGGCCGATGCTGCAATAGCATCTGCCATGGCTGTAGACCGAGAACCGACCCCCCCCACACCAAATCACGGCAGCGATCGGCCGCCGCCACCGATAAATGGCGGAGATCGGTCACCGCCGTCACTTACTGCTCCCCTCCTCGTTGCCTCCGCTCCCTCCACCTTCCGATCCCCCCCTTACCTTCCGACCCCCTACTCACCTCTCCCGGTCCTCCGATGTCCCTGGATCCGTCCCGGCGTCCGTCCGGGATGTTTCATGGGCGCCGCCATCTTGCAAAATGGCGGGCGCATGTGCAGTGCGCCCTCCAGAGTCCAGAAATTTATTTTGATCACTGTGATAAACTCTCACAGTGATCAAAATAAAAAAAAGTAAATAAACGCCCCATTTATCACCCCCATAAGTAGGGACAAATAAAATAAAAAATATATATATATATTTTTCTTATAAGGGTTACGATTATAAGGCTGTATTTATATTGCGTTATGGCAGTCCGTTAGAAGGACTGCGTTACACCGCGGTATAACGCGGTGTAATGCAGTATGTTAATGCTGCCATTCACCCCCATTTGCGGGCGCATCGTGACGCATGCCGTAAAGCGGCATGCGTTCGCAACGTGCGGTCATTCAGTGACGGAGCCTAGGACGCGGCCTGCAGCATCTGGGCTCCGTCACCGCTAGCGCAGATGAATCATCTGCTGATTCATCTGTGGTAGCGGGCATAGCATAACGCGATCGCGTTATACTGTACCGTTACCAGCCCGTCAACGCTATGTGTTGAACGGGCTGGTAAAACGCAATATGAACCCAGCCTTAGGGTTAGGGTTAGAACTAGGATTAGGGTTAGAACTAGGGTTAGGGTTAGCCTTAGGGTTAGCATTAGGGTTAGAATTAGGGTTAGGGTTAGAATTAGGGTTAAGGTACTGTCACACTAAGCGAGATCGCTAACGAGATCGCTAAAGCGTCAGCGATTTTATGACGCAGCAGCGATCTTGTTAGCGACGTCGCAGTGTGTGACATGTAGCGGTGATGTGGCCCCCATTGCGATGTCGCTGATCGTTCATGAACGTTCTGAGCCATTTTTTGGTCGCTGGTGTCCCGCTGGTGAGCCTGAATCGCTGAGTGTGACACCCTTTATGAACGACTTTACCAGCGGCGCAGGCGGGACTAGGTTTTCCCAATGACCGCAGAGGTCATTATACAGATCGCTGATCTCTGATGAGATCTTTGTGTTTGGAAGCTAACTAGCGACCATATAGTGATCGCACCAACGATCTCGCCAGGTCGTGTCGTTGTCGTAATCGCTGGTGCGATCGCTAAGTGTGACAGTGCCTCTAGGGTTGGAATTAGGATTAGGGTTAGAATTAGGGTTGGAATTAGGGTTGGGGTTGGGATTAGGGTTAGGTTTGTGGTTAGGGTTAGAGTTAGGATAAGTGTTAGGGTTTTTGTGTTGGGTAGTGTTGAGCGATACTGCTCGATATCTAAAAATATCGGATCGGAATGGTATCGCCGATATCACTAAATATCGTCGATATCCGATTCCGATACCAGAAGTCCAATGTAAGTCTATGGGAACAAAATATCGCAACTAAAAAAAACCTTTATTTCCTTGTAAACACTAAATATACACACATAGAATACATATATATATATATATATATATATATACATGTCATTGTGACATATATATATATATATATATATATATACATGTCATTGTGACATATATATATACATATATGTATAGTTTATACACTTCTACATAGTAAAATATCCTCTGATTCAATTGCCGGTAAAGCCGGCTTCTGTGAAAAGACAGAAGCACCCGACATGAAATGACACTTGGTGTACATAGGGTTAACCATGTCTTTTCATGTCCTTTGCTATCTGATTTGCACAAACAATTACATCAGTCTATGTGGCAAAATTTCACACCTGTAGGGGTTAATTAAAGGTGTAAATTCGTAGCAAAAAAGTCCGTTTTTTTTTACAACGAATTTACACCTTTAATTAACCCCTACAGGTGTGAAATTTTGCACACATAGACTGATGTAATTGTTTGTGCAAATCAGATTGCAAACGACATGAAAAGACATGGTTAACCCTATGTACACCAAGTGTCATTTTATGTTGGGTGCTTCTGTCTTTTCACAGAAGCCGGCTTTACCCGGCAATTGAATCAGAGGATATTTTACTATGTAGAAGTGTATAAACTATACATATATGTAAATATATATGTCACAATGACATGTATATATATATATATATATATATATATGTATTCTATGTGTGTATATTTAGTGTTTACAAGGAAATAAAGTTTTTTTTTAGTTGCGATATTTTGTTCCCATAGACTTACATGGGACTTCCGGTATCGGAATCGGATATCGCCGATATTTAGTGATATCGGCGATACCATTCCGATCCGATATTTTTAGATATCGAGCAGTATCGCTCAACACTAGTCAAAATAGGCTGTGTCATGAAGGGGTTAACCAATCATTTACTGAGCACAGGTGAGGATGTAAAACCAGGATTGGATGCATTATATGACCAGGCGACAAAACTTTTGTCTTGCCAAAATCTGACCATTCTGTGTCCATTAAATGATCAATATTTCTGCATTGATTCCAATTTATTTTCTTAACCTAAACCAAATTTCAGAGGGTTTCAGCTTTCAAAAGAATAATTTATACAACCAATGGATGAATTTAACGTCAGGTTATAAGCTTTTATTTACATAACATGGATAAGCGTCATAACTTCTGTCAGGGAGTGTATGTAAATCAACACAATATGATTTCAGAAAACTACTTGGGAGGATTGTTTAAATATTTCAAAGGAATGCTGCAATGTAAACCCATCAACTCCATTGGGACTTAGACTGTCCAGATGAAAAATTCATGAAACTTTTATCTAAAGTAACTTTTTATTAAGGTCTCTTGGTCTTGATCCAATAATAACTGTCAAAAACTGAAAAACAAGACTCACAAAATATATCTTTTAATGGCATCTTAAAAACACTGAATAATAGTTCAGCAAAAAGCAATTTAGGGCATAGGCAGGGCGTGGGGGCTAGAAATCTCTGATAATCCCTACCGTCTCCCTACCTAACTGCGGAGGTTGCATAATAGCCCTAAAGACCCCAATAAACACCTAGCCTATAATTAAAGTGCAGCACATGTAGAGAGAAAAACTTCTGGCTATATCCCAAAATCAGACAAACATGAACCCACCGAGACATTGCCCACACACTGAAAGATGCATCAAATTTCTGTATATACATAAAAGTCCAACAAAAACAATATCTCTAAAATTAATTTTATAGACAGATGATAGCTTATAAATTCAGGGAATCATTTAAAAAAAAACACTTTTACTGTTTATCAAAAAAGACCAGAAACAATGCATTGTATAAAGCAATACTTATCTTAGAAAGACTCAGGCCCTATACTGAGTGAATCTGTATCCCATGTCCCATGTTTTGGGACATATGTTGGTCACTGACACTTTTTTTTGTCAGAAATGTATCTTTGCACACTTTGAGTTGATTAGTTATTATTCTTACTTTAACAGACACATATAAACAATTGAGATGAAAAATTTATGTTTTTCATTCTGCCACCAGGGCTGACCTGGTTTGGTAGTTGAGTGTCGGGATGACATAGAAATATGACATGCAGCTGATGAAACAGGACTTGCTGGAATAAGGAGGCAGTTCACAGCTCATTGATTGGACTGGATAAGTAAAATTACTTTTTTACTGATTTTGATATTTCAACATCCCTCTATGGACAATTGACAATTTTGTAGAAATTGATCATAGTCTTGTGATTACTTTTAACCTCATTTACTTAGTAACTTACCAAATGTAAACCATTCTTCACCTATCAAGTGATTTAAGCTTGTGTTCTATCTGCATAAATGAATTGGGTTTTATTATTTTAGTTTTTTTTAGGGTGAAACCAATGGACTTATTCATACTTTATGTAAAGAAAAAGGAGATCAGAGCTGTCAATTGAACTAATTCATAAGCTATGCTTGAAGTGGGAAGAAGCAATGTTTAATCTGTTTTATCTGGATGTTTGTATCTTTAAAAACATTTGAATCATAAATCAATTAAAGATGGAATAGGCAAATAATGCATCTTTATCCCTTGTTTCCCACTGGAACATCTCAGTGTAATATAAACTAACATAGGCAGATTCTCCAACCAGATTGGATCTCTAAAAATGTAAAAAATCTTAAAGAAAAATGTCTATGCCTTCTTTCAAGGCAAGCATGATATTATTGTCTTCAGTCTTTTACCTTACATTAACGTATGCAAGTCATCATATACACCTACGTTCTGAAAAAGCCTCTTGTTCAGCAAACTTTTTTTTTTTGGCTTTACTTTGTCAAAGCTTTTTAGTCAGCATGGTGGCTCAGTGGTTAGCACTGCAGCCTTGCAGCGCTGGAGTCCTGGTTAGAATCCCACAAAATCTGCAAGGAGTTGGTATGTTCTCCCCCTGTTTGCGTGGGTTTCCTCCGGGTTCTCCGGTTTCCTCCCACATTCCAAAGACATACTGATGGGGAATCTAGATTGTGAGCCCCATCGGGACAGCGATGATAATGTGTGCAAACTGTAAAGCGCTGCGGAATATGCTGGCGCTATATAGAAAATAAAGATTAAAAATAAGGAGCTTTTACAATAACCTCAATACATTCTACTAATCCACTTCATTACATCACTCATGTGGAAACTTCAGTCTGGAAGCATTCCAATTCATTTGAGTTATTGTTAAAATAATTGTCAATTACCTGCTACAAAATCCAGGAGTAATTATGTCCCCCTAGTTCTTTCAGGGATCTCACAGCTTTTTACACAATAGATCTTCCACTCTTGTATTCATTTTTCCATTTTCTCATTTTTTTTAAGCTGCCACATTGTCACAATGTAATCCAAGATTTCAGAAAGAACATATTGTGTAGAAGCAGAATCTGTTACAGGAATAAACTGATTTGGTTGCAGTTACTTGTACAGTAGGGATTATAGATAAATGCTATCAATAATGTATAGGTAGAAGCCTTGCACGTTAACACAGAACACAATATGGCTGTAGCTTTTATGTTTTATTTATGTCTATACCACATATAATCGAACATGCATGAAATTTCTTTCAATATCAGAAATGAAAAGAACTACACAGCTATGTTATCACTGTTATCAAATTAGAAGTGTTTAGTATGTGGCTTGATGTACTATTTCTGTATAAAGATTGGTACAACACATATTCTAAATAATGACCTACAATGGGAACCAGTCTGCGCTATATTATATTCTCCTTGTCCAGTCAATTCAAAGGAATGAGTGTCACTATGGTATTCAGGATATTTCACTGATTTTATAACACTTTGTAATGTGACCGTTTGGAATGAGATCTTTAGGATGAATTACTGAATATGTATTTAAAATGTAAGCAAAAGTGCTGCTATAGGTATCTTTGGACAAATCAGAATATATCATTGGTAGCCTTAAAAGATTCTCCCAACTGTAACATGCAAGTGCTCCAAAGCTATAGATAATATTTATGGGACAAGAAAAAGACCCTTTCATTGCGGAGGGTAACAATTTTATTGATTCTTTCACTTTGACCTGGGACACCTAATTAGCTTATTTCCAACTACAAAATACCATACATACAACGTAATATTCATTACTTTTCACATATTTCCCCTCTTGAGCACACTTTTTAAACTACTCAGCAATATCTGTGCATTTATATTAATCTAATATACACTGCTCAAAAAAATAAAGGGAACACTTAAACAGCAGAATAGAATTCCTAGTAAATCAAACTTCTGTGAAATCAAACTGTCCACTTAGGAAGCAACACTGATTGACAATCAATTTCACATGCAGTTGTGCAAATGGAATAGACAACAGTGGAAATTATTGGCAATTATCAAGACACACTCAATAAAGGAGTGGTTCTGCAGGTGGGGACCACAGACCACAATTCAGTACCAATGCTTTCTGGCTGATGTTTTGGTCACTTTTGAATGTTGGTTGCGCTTTCACACTCATGGTAGCATGAGACTGACTCTACAACCCACACAAGTGGCTCAGGTAGTGCAGTTCCTCCAGGATGGCACATCAATGAGAGCTGTGGCAAGAAGGTTTGCTGTATCTGTCAGTGTGGTGTCCAGAGGCTGGAGGCGCTACCAGAGACAGGCCAGTACACCAGGAGATGTGGAGGGGCCATAGGAGGGCAACAACCAAGCAGCAGGACCGCTACCTCCGCCTTTGTGCAAGGAGGAACAGGAGGAGCACTGCCAGAGCCCTGCAAAATGACCTCCAGCAGGCCACAAATGTGCATGTGTCTGCACAAACAGTTAGAAACCGACTCCATGAGGATGGTCTGAGGGCCCGACATCCACAGATGGGGTTGTGCTCACAGCCCAACACCGTGCAGGACGCTTGGCATTTGCCACAGAACATCAGGATTGGCAAATTCTCCACTGGCACCCTGTGCTCTACACAGATGAAAACAGGTTCACACTGAGCACATTATTATTATTATTATTATTATACATTTATATAGCGCCATTTATTCCATGGCGCTTTACATCTGAAAAGGGAAAAATATAGACAGATACAATAAACATGTGCTAGACAAGGGACACACAAGTACAGAAGGAGAGAGGACCCTGCCCGCGAGGGCTCACAGTCTACAGGGATGGGTGAGAATACACTAGGAGAGGGTAGAGCTGGTCGTGCGATGGTTCAGTAGACTGAGGATCATTGCAGGTTGTAGGCTTGTCGGAACAGGTGGGTCTTCAGGTTTTTCTTGAAGGTCTCCGTTGTTGGTGAAAGTCTGATGTTTTGCGGCAGGGAGTTCCAGAGTATGGGGAAGCCCGGGAGAAGTCTTGTATGCGGTTGTGGGAAGAAGAGATGAGGGGGAGTCGAGAAGAGATCTTGAGAGGATCGAAGGTTGCGTGTAGGTAGGTAGCGGGAGACCATGTCACAGATGTATGGAGGAGAAAGGTTGTGGATGGCTTTGTATGCCATGGTTAAGGTTTTGAACTGGAGCCTCTGGGCAATAGGAAGCCAGTGAAGGGCCTGGCATAGTGGGGAGGCTGGGGAATAGCGGGAAGACAGGTGGATTAGTCGTGCAGCAGAGTGTAGGATGGACTGGAGTGGTGCCAGAGTGCTAGAGGGGGGCCAGACAGTAGGAGGTTGCAGTAGTCGAGGCGGGAGATGATAAGGGCGTGCACTAGTGTTTTTGTGGTTTCATGGTTGAGGAATGAGCTTATCCGGGAAATATTTTTGAGTTTGAGGCGGCAGGAGGTGGCGAGGGCTTGGATATGTGGTTTGAAAGAGAGGGCAGAGTCGATGATCACCCCAAGGCACCGAGCATGTGGGACTGGGAAAGCGAGCAGCCATTGACATTGATGGATAGGCCTGGTGGAGGGGTAGAATGAGGTGGGGGAAAGATGATGAATTCTGTTTTGTCCATGTTCAGTTTGAGAAAGCGAGCAGAAAAGAAGGCTGAGATAGCAGACAGACACTGTGGGATTTTGGTCAGTAGGGAGGTGAGGTCAGGTCCAGATAGGTAGATCTGCGTGTCATCGGCATAGAGGTGATACTGCAAGCCATGGGATTGTATGAGCTGTCCCAGGCCGAAGGTGTAGATGGAGAAGAGTAGGGGTCCTAGGACTGAGCCTTGGGGAACACCGACAGACAGGGGCGAGGTGAGGAGGTGGTGTGTGAGAGGGAGACACTAAAAGTTCGGTCTGTTAGGTATGATGAGATCCAGGATAGGGCCAAGTCTGTGATGCCAAGAGATGAGAGAATCTGTAGGAGGAGGGAATGGTCTACGGTGTCAAAGGCAGAAGGCACATGTGACATACGTGACAGAGTCTAATGATGCCATGGAGAGAGATCTTCTGCCTGCAACATCCTTCAGCATGACCGGTTTGGCAGTGGGTCAGTAATGGGGTGGGGTGGCATTTCTTTGGAGGGCCACACAGCCCTCCATGTGCTTGCCAGAGGTAGCCTGACTGCCATTAGATACGAAGATGAGATCCTCAGTCTCCTTGTGAGACCATATGCTGGTGCGGTTGGCCCTGGGTTCCTCATAATGCAGGACAACACCAGACCTAATGTGGCTGGAGTGTGTCAGCAGTTCCTGCAAGTTGAAGGCATTGAAGCAATGGACTGGCCCGCCCGTTCCCCAGACCTGAATCCGATTGAGCACATCTGGACAGCATGTCTCGCTCCATCTTGCACCACAGACTGTCCAGGAGTTAGCAGATGCTTTAGTCCAGGTCTTGGAGGAGATACCTCAGGAGACCATCCGCCGCCTCTTCAGGAGCATACCCAGGTGTTGAAGGGAGGTTATACAGGCACATGGAGCCCACACACACTACTGAGCATCATTTCCTTGTCTTGAGGCATTTCCACTGAAGTTGGATCAGCCTGTAATTTGATTTTCCACTTTGATTTTGTGTATCATTCCAAATCCAGACCTCCATGGGATATTAATTTTGATTTACACTGATCATTTTTGTGTTTTATTGCTCTCAACACATTCTACTATTTAATGAATAAAGATTTACAACTGGAATATTTCATCCAGTGATATCTAGGATGTGGGATTTTAATGTTCCCTTTATTTTTTTGAGTAGTGTATGTAGTTTGGATTATAGACTGTATCACATGCAGTGCTTGGACCTTTCTGTATGTCTATATTATTTATATTTAAAGGGAACCTGAAAGCTGATTCATGCTGCCTGAATGACAGGAACATGAATCTGAGTCTAATCATTCATTTCAGGCAGGTATACATGTGGCATAAGCTGTGGCATTTCAGAGAAAATGTACATTTAATAGCTATCCGGGCACTGTGCCATTCATGTGACTAGTCCAAGAGACCAGCCCTCTTCTACCCATCCTACTCCATTTAGCAACACGTCTCCCTGCCTGTGTGTATAGGGAGAGATCATGCAATCTTCAGAGAGATCATGCCTCCCTGAAGAGGCTATTTCCATAAGGAGAGGTCCGTCTGTCAAAGAAAACGGAGGGCGGAGTGAAGCAGCCAGGAATCTGCCTATTGGACTAATCATCTTAGTCATCCCAACTGGTTTTTAAAAGTATGCTTTTCCTGCAGGATTTTTGATAGAAATGAGCAGATCTTTTGTCATTTGAATTTGTCAACTTCACTGAATTTTCCAAAATAATTATCTCGCTACTGAAAATCCTCTAATAGCACAGAAAAAGACATTTATACCACTAAGGTCTCTTAGCCATGTATTGAACCCTTTTTGAGGTCTTTCTGGAATGTTGTGATTTTTTTGTGTGTTTAAAAAAATATAAAAATGGCAAAATAATGTTAATGCAAAAAAAGCATAGCTTATGGCATAATAATAATAATAATGATAATAATAATAATAATAATAATAATTTTATTTCTATAGCGCCAACATATTCTGAAGTACTTAATATTTTAGAGAGGATTTTACAGACAAAAGACATTACACCATAACAATAAATACATAAACAACAGATGCCAAGAGGAACGAGGGTCCTGCTAGCCAGCTTACAATCTATGGCTTGTCTTTCTCCCAGGTCAGGAAGCACATTTTTTTTCTAACACACAAGCCTTCGATTTAGGAGGTTTTTCTGTAGAAAAATTTGAAAAGAGAGGTATCAAACTCCTTTTCATGTTTGCAGTGTGTCAAGAATTTAAAAAATGGTGTCACTGAGGTTCTTTACTGGGAGGGTACTCCATAGTGTTCTTAGCTGTTAACCCCTTCATGACATGCGCCGTACATGAACTGTGCATGTCGTGCTTGCCCCTTTGATGTGGGCTCCGATGCTGAGCCCACATCTTTCCCTAGACAATGTCAGCTGTATTAAACAACTGACATGTCCCTCTAACAGCCACGGGAGGAATTGTGATCCAGCCGCGGCTCTTAACCTGTTAAATGCCGCTGTCAATCTCTGACAGCAACATTTAACTCGCTTTTACCGGAAGCACGCCGGAAATTCCCCCATTGGTGACCCCGTCACGTTATCGCGGGTCACCAATGGATTGGCATTACAACCAGAGGTCTCCGGCAGTCCTCTATGGCTGTCATAGCTGAATTGCTATGAGGGCCACCCTGTGGTTGGCGCTCATAGCAAGTCAGCATTTCTGCTACACACAGACGATCTGATCATCGACTGTGTGTAGCAGAGGTGATTGGACAACTGCAACTCCTAGTCTCCCATGGAGACTATTGAAGCTTGGAAAGAGAAAAAAAAAAGTTTTAAAAAATATAAAAAAAATTAAAAGTTCAAATCACCCCCCTTTTGCCCAACTGAAAATAAAACAATAAAAAAAAATCAAATATACACATATTTGGTATCGCTGCATTTAGAATAGCCAGATCTATCAAGCTACAAAAAGAATTAATCCAATCGGTAAACGGCATAGCAAAACAAAAGCAAAAACCCCAGAATTACGTTTAAAATGCAATAATGGGCAATCAAAAGATTATATTCACACCAAAATGGTATCATTATAACATCAGCTTGGCGTGAAAAAAATAAGCCCTCACCTTGCCCCACATCATGAGAAATGGAGACGCTACGAGTCTTGACGCAATTTTAATCATAATGGCAGGTTGATTTTAGCATTTGGTGAACATGGTAAAAAAAATCAAAAAAATAGTTGTGGAATTGCTCTTTTATGCAATTTTGTCACGCTTGGAATTTTTTTCCCATTTTCCAGTACATGACATGGTAAAACCAATGATGTCATTCAAAATTACAACTTGTCCTGCAAAAAACAAGCTCTCACATGGCCATTTTGATGGGAAAATAAAAAAGTTATGGCTCTGGGAAGAAGGGGAGCGAACAATGAAAAGGGCTCCATTGTGAAGGTGTTAAAGTTTCTATTAAAGAGGCGAATATAGCTATGGAAACATATAAAAAGCCAACGTCTACAAATTTGCTTTTACACTGTAAGGCCGGGATAACACATGCGAGAAACTAGCACGATTCTCGTGCGAGTCTCTCGCATGAACACCCGGCACTGCCGCCGAACTCGGACCACCTGATAGTGGCCATTCTCAACATACTAAAAGAGTACTTCCTTATAGTTAGTTCCTCAGGTTAAGAAAGATCAATAACGACAAAAGGACATTTCAAAAACAGGCTAATTAGTTGATGTGTAATTTTCTTGCAACTGGATATCCTTTGCCATTGCTCAATGAAGCCCTGAATAATACAGTAATAAAACCTCAGAAAGGTATTTTAAGAAATAAACATAAGCTAGATAAAGAAAATATAATCAGTAGAGTTGAGCGATACTTTCCGATATCCTAAAGTATCGGAATCGGAATGGTATCGCCGATATCACAAAAATATCGGCGATACCCGATACCGATACCGGAAGTCCCATGTAAGTCTATGGGAACAAAATATCGAAATTAAAAAAACCCATTCTTGCCTTGTTGGTTAATTGTACATGAAGGAAAACAAGAAAGAGTAATGTAGAATGTATTGGGGGAGGTTGAGGAGACATTAAAGGCATAGATGTTTGACCCAATCCAATGGAATAGCATTAATTTTTTTTTTTAGGAAATACTTCGGATTGACGAACAAATTGACAATGTTGTTAACCTTTTTTCTATTTTGTCAAATATGTCTGTTTCACAACTTCCATGGTCTTCACCTTTTTAACTTTTCACACACACTTTCTCCTTCATAATTTTCAGCAGCATCATCTTTCTCATCAAATTATTCTTCATCTTCACCTTCTTAATCTTCTAAAACTTCTTGCTATTCATCTTTTTGTTAACATTACTTATATTGTTCTTATTAAACAGTTATTATTCTTCATATTCTACTTCTTCATCTTCTTCCTATTCATCCTTTTCATCATATTCTTATTTGTGACAGACATTCCTGTACTTGTAATCTGTAAAACTCTGAATTTTCATCCTTCCGTTCTTGGGTGTCACGAAAGATTTTAATTACAACAGTATTTGTCCGCGTTCAGTTTAGCCTGCAGCAGCATCAGGCATTTTCCAGGGGCACCACGAGGAGGAACGGACTCACCCCCATACACTGCTTAGTCTTCTTCTGCTTAGAATTTAGAGCATATATTTTGCTCTTCATTTTGGTCTTATACTTAATGTTCTTCTGCTTTTTGATCTTCTGCTTATTGTTCTTCTGTCTCTTGTTCTGTATCTTGTAGTTTGTCTTAACCTTCTTTGTCCTGTTGGTGATGGTACAAAAGCCAATGGAAGTAACGAGGACCAGCTGACTGTGCTGGAACCCGGAGGGTCAGCAGAAGGAAAAGAGCCAATGGCACAACCGAGGACCAGCTGACGTTACTGGGACAGGGTTACTAAGCAGGAGGTACCTGTGCTCCAAAGCACTACCAAGGACCAGCAGACGTTGCTGGAACTCGGATACCGACATGGAGGCACCTAGGCCAAAGGCACTGCGGAGAACCAGCTGACGGTACTGGAACCCGGATGGGTAGCAGAAGGTACAAGAGCCAATGAAAGTAACGAGGACCAGCTGACTGTGCTGGAACCCGGAGGGTCAGCAGAAGGAAAAGAGCCAATGGCACAACCGAGGACCAGCTGACGTTACTGGGACAGGGTTACTAAGCAGGAGGTACCTGTGCTCCAAAGCACTACCAAGGACCAGCAGACGTTGCTGGAACTCGGATACCGACATGGAGGCACCTAGGCCAAAGGCACTGCGGAGAACCAGCTGACGGTACTGGAACCCGGATGGGTAGCAGAAGGTACAAGAGCCAATGAAAGTAACGAGGACCAGCTGACTGTGCTGGAACCCGGAGGGTCAGCAGAAGGAAAAGAGCCAATGGCACAACCGAGGACCAGCTGACGTTACTGGGACAGGGTTACTAAGCAGGAGGTACCTGTGCTCCAAAGCACTACCAAGGACAGCAGACGTTGCTGGAACTCGGATACCGACATGGAGGCACCTAGGCCAAAGGTACTGCGGAGAACCAGCTGACGGTACTGGAACCCGATGGGTAGCAGAAGGTACCATGAAATTAAAGTTGAGGCAGCAGGACTGTTGCCGTTCACACAGCAGGGAACAGCTGACATTACTGAACCCCAGTAACACGGAGCAAGTGTAGACTGTGCTAACAGCACTTCCGAGAAACAACTGGCGGTGTTGTAACCCAGGGATGAGAAGAGAACGGGTGGAGGCAGCAGGACTTTTTGCCGTTCACACAGCAGGGAACAGCTGACATTACTGAACCCCAGTAACACGGGAGCAAGTGTAGACTGTGCTAACAGCACTTCCGAGAAACAACTGGCGGTGTTGTAACCCAGGGATGAGAAGAGAACAGGGTGGAGGCAGCAGGACTATTTGCCGTTCACACAGCAGGGAACAGCTGACATTACTGAACCCCAGTAACACAGGAGCAAGTGTAGACTGTGCTAACAGCACTTCCGAGAAACAACTGGCGGTGTTGTAACCCAGGGATGAGAAGAGAACAGGGTGGAGGCAGCAGGACTTTTGCCGTTCACACAGCAGGGGAACAGCTGACATTACTGAACCCCAGTAACACAGGAGCAAGTGTAGACTGTGCTAACAGCACTTCCGAGAAACAACTGGCGGTGTTGTAACCCAGGGATGAGAAAGAACAGGGTGGAGGCAGCAGGACTATTTGCCGTTCACACAGCAGGGGAACAGCTGACATTACTGAACCCCAGTAACACAGGAGCAAGTGTAGACTGTGCTAACAGCACTTCCAAGCAACAACTGGCGGTGTTGTAACCCAGGGATGAGAAGAGAACAGGGTGGAGGCAGCAGGACTATTTGCCGTTCACACAGCAGGGGAACAGCTGACATTACTGAACCCCAGTAACACAGGAGCAAGTGTAGACTGTGCTAACAGCACTTCCAAGCAACAACTGGCGGTGTTGTAACCCAGGGATGAGAAGAGAACAGGGTGGAGGCAGCAGGACTATTTGCCGTTCACACAGCAGGGGAACAGCTGACATTACTGAACCCAGTAACACAGGAGCAAGTGTAGACTGTGCTAACAGCACTTCCGAGAAACAACTGGCGGTGTTGTAACCCAGGATGAGAAGAGAACAGGTGGAGGCAGCAGGACTATTTGCCGTTCACACAGCAGGGGAACAGCTGACATTACTGAACCCCAGTAACACAGGAGCAAGTGTAGACTGTGCTAACAGCACTTCCAAGCAACAACTGGCGGTGTTGTAACCCAGGGATGAGAAGAGAACAGGGTGGAGGCAGCAGGACTTTTTGCCGTTCACACAGCAGGGGAACAGCTGACATTACTGAACCCCAGTAACACAGGGAGCAAGTGTAGACTGTGCTAACAGCACTTCCGAGAAACAACTGCGGTGTTGTAACCCAGGGATGAGAAGAGAACAGGGTGGAGGCAGCAGGACTATTTGCCGTTCACACAGCAGGGGAACAGCTGACATTACTGAACCCCAGTAACACAGGAGCAAGTGTAGACTGTGCTAACAGCACTTCCGAGAAACAACTGGCGGTGTTGTAACCCAGGGATGAGAAGAGAACAGGGTGGAGGCAGCAGGACTATTTGCCGTTCACACAGCAGGGGAACAGCTGACATTACTGAACCCCAGAACACAGGAGCAAGTGTAGACTGTGCTAACAGCACTTCCAAGCAACAACTGGCGGTGTTGTAACCCAGGGATGAGAAGAGAACAGGGTGGAGGCAGCAGGACTTTTTGCCGTTCACACAGCAGGGGAACAGCTGACATTACTGAACCCCAGTAACACAGGAGCAAGTGTAGACTGTGCTAACAGCACTTCCAAGCAACAACTGGCGGTGTTGTAACCCAGGGATGAGAAGAGAACAGGGTGGAGGCAGCAGGACTATTTGCCGTTCACACAGCAGGGGAACAGCTGACATTACTGAACCCCAGTAACACAGGAGCAAGTGTAGACTGTGCTAACAGCACTTCCAAGCAACAACTGGCGGTGTTGTAACCCAGGGATGAGAAGAGAACAGGTGGAGGCAGCAGGACTATTTGCCGTTCACACAGCAGGGGAACAGCTGACATTACTGAACCCCAGTAAACCAGGAGCAAGTGTAGACTGTGCTAACAGCACTCCGAAAACAACTGGCGGTGTTGTAACCCAGGGATGAGAAGAGAACAGGGTGGAGGCAGCAGGACTTTTTGCCGTTCACACGCAGGGGAACAGCTGACATTACTGAACCCCAGTAACACAGGAGCAAGTGTAGACTGTGCTAAACAGCACTTCCGAGCAACAACTGGCGGTGTTGGAGCCCAGGGTCAAGGAGGATGTTTAAATACTAGATCAAGTATTTTCCTTGTTACGTGTCAATTAAAAATGTCTAATACTCCAAACAAGAGAAATATAACCTTTAGTACCATAAGATGATGATTTTACTTTAAAAAAATATATGTAAATTAATAATTGACAAACATAAACGCATACATTAATGTTGAAAAAGCAATGCAAACCACAATTAAAAATCGGTTAAATAATCTGCATACGGTTTTAAATAAAAGCATACAAGTACATATCAGAATCCATTAATGATGGATAAGTAACAGTATGTACACCATTTTCATTTGCTGAATAATAACACTAAAAAGTTTTTAAAAATATCTAAAATTTCCATCATGTAATACTGATAATAGTGCCAATCATTTATATTAACAAAAAAAACCTTTAAAAAGTGCATAGTGAAAACAGCTATTTATGCCTGACTGTGGACTTGCAAGCATGACAACGGATAGATAAGGTATAATAGATGACACTGCATAGCCACAGATGGTGAATGGCGATGTAATACTGTACCTCAATAAAGTGTGCGTTACTACTACATCCTTATTTTTATATAGCTTCTAAAAGGGTACGTGCATGTATGCTTGCGCCTTTGTTTGGACGCACAGACTGGCTTCCTGCTGTGACGCGTTGGGTATTGGAGCGTCTGTGCGTCTTATGACGCAGACTAACATTCACGGTGCGCATCGTTCATCATCGCAAGCGTACCGACAACACAAAGGCGTTGTCATGACGCTTTACTCAGTAAACATGCACCTATGATGAAACATACACGCATGTACCCTATTACATAACAAGCTACAAGAAAAATGCGTGTGAGGTGTGACACAGCTGTTTTGTTAAGGTACAGTATTATATCGACATTGTACAGGTGTCGCTATTCAGTCTGATAAATAGATATCATTCACCTATTCTATCAGTTGTCGTTCTTTCAGCACCACTTACAGGTATATATTTTGCTATTGTGACTATGCACTATTGACTTTACAAGGTAATGCATGATTTTTGTTAGCGATTATCATGTTTACATGAAGGACCTTTATGATATGGGCTGTTAACTTCTAATCAAATATGTATTTTTTAAAATGACACAAATATAAGTAATGTTGAAGAGGACTATTCCTACATGCATTGTTTGCACAATATTACAGGTGTACATCACGTCCCTTAATCAACATTGGATATTATATTTACTTGTATGCTTTTATTTCAAAGCAAGAACACTGAAGTATAACCTTCGCACTGCAGCAGTTGTCAAAGTTCAACCCACATTAATGCACTTCCAACATTGCAGTATTTGAGTCATCATGATGTGAGTTGGATTTGTCTAAGCTATGGAGTGACAAGGTTGACCATCAGTATCCTATAGCATAAGTAGGCTTTTGTGTTTGCATTTGTTTTCGACATGTGCATATCTGTAATAATATGTCACAATTATTTTGTTACAGATTTGTGACAAAGACAAATCATTTTATGGTTTGAAAGTTGACGTTTCAAATGTTTACAGCTTAGAAATCATGGTGTAGCCTCATATCTATGTGTAGCACTAGACACTTTGAGATGTATTTTTTTTTTTTCACCATGATTAGGTAGCTAGCAGTAATTTTGCCGGACACACAGCAGGGGAACAGCAGGCGTTACTGAACCCCACAAACACATCAGCGATTGTTTTCATCTGTGCATCTAACACTTCTGAGCAGCAACTGGCGCTGTTGAAGCCCAGGGCAAGGAGGGTGTAGGCAGAGGCCTAGTATGAGACGTTTGAAGTTGAAGTTGTAGTTAGCAGCAGTAATTTTTGCCAGACACACAGCAGGGGAACAGCAGGCGTTACTGAAACCCCACAAACACATCAGCGATTGTTTTCATCTGTGCATCTAACACTTCTGAGCAGCAACTGGCGCTGTTGAAGCCAGGGTCAAGGAGGGTGTAGGCATAAAATATTGAGTTATTGCCTTGTTACGTGGCCATTGCAAATGTATGTACTTCAAACAAGAATAAATGAAGTTTTTACTACAACAATAAAATGATAAATTTCAATTACAAGAATAGAAAAATATTTATACTTGACAGTCCTCTGTGGTTGATAACGTTTAATGGCTAACTGAAAATATGGTAACAAATTCAAAGCTTTCGAGACTACTCAGGTGTCTTCATCAGGCTAAGAGTAAAGCCAAAAATGAAGAATCACATATTTCTACACACAACAGGACCAGGAATAGCTAAGACAAGTGAGGGAGGGACAAAGTGAGGGGAGACCGGCAACAAAAAGGAGAACAAGGATGAATTATCAGCGCCACACCAATCACAGATAAATTAATGAATTTACCTGTGGCAAAAGACTTTTGTATGCCCGGTCATAGCATCATGGATATGGAATTACTGTTATTAAAATATAAACTTCAAATATGAGAAACGTACAAAGTTTCAGAAATAAGCTCATCATGACCTTTGACACGTTTTGATGGAATGAATAGATCACATGGATTTATGTCATTCTATATCAATTAAGGAATCTGCGTCTATGCCCTTCCAGGTCATGAAAACCCAAAAAAATACGCCAATGAGAGGGCAATCAAACTTTCTATCCTTATCTAGGAACTGTTCCAAATTTATGTTCATCCCTGTGAGATAAAAGACAGTTCTGATACACGTCACTTACTTGTCTTACCTATTGCACTATTCCTGTGTCCTGTTTGTATAGAAATATGTGATCTTAATTTTTTTAGTTAGTCTTTCCCTGATGAAGAGACTGAGTAGCCTTGAAACTTGCAATTTGTTTCCATCTTTTCAGTTATCCATTAAAAGGTATCAACCACTGCTGACTCTGAAGTCTAAAATTTTTCTATCTACTGGCTAACACGGTACAAAGATACACATGTTTTCTAATTTCAAGAAGGAAAAATAAAGAAAATACAAATAATAAACGCATATATGCACATGCCAAAAATAAATGGAACAACACAACACCCAAAAAATTGGTAACAAAATATAGTGTT
The DNA here is from genome assembly GCA_033576555.1 of Oophaga sylvatica. Lineage (NCBI taxonomy): Eukaryota > Metazoa > Chordata > Amphibia > Anura > Dendrobatidae > Oophaga > Oophaga sylvatica. The sequence continues at coordinate 283,535,665 of JARQOD010000006.1, read as the reverse complement.
GTAAATGTAAGAATAAAAAGTAAATTTTTTTTTTATGAATAATGCTAAGGAACGCTATTGTTAAACCATAACATAGTGAAGACAATGGATTTGTAATAGTCCTCATCATCATCATCGCAAATTTTATGTGACAGTCACAGACATTTCAATTATTTAAGTTCATAAAATCGTAACTTTCTATAGCATGTATGACATGTCCAGCATGGACTCATCAATGTGATTGATGACACAATAATGTACAATAAAAATAACCATTTAAAAAAACATTAGGCATTGTTTGTCACAATTTAAGTGTGTGCCTGCAAGTGTAGGTGAAACAAAGGCTACGATAGCAAAGGTAATATTCTATGTCTGTATCAGACAGTGGCAGCCTCTGATGGGTAATGCCGATGTTATACTGTACGTCAATAAAGCTGTGGCTGAAATCATGCATTTTTGCTTGTAGAGTGTTGAAGAGGGTAAAAGAATGTCCTGGTTGCGCAAAGCTTTATCCGTCAACACTACCTCCTACTGTCACGCGTAGGGTAGGGTAGCGTGTGGCAATTAGCTGACTATCAAATGTGAGGTTAGGCTGCGTTATTGCGCACTAGGGACGCAAAAAAAAAATACAGCAGTAATAATTTAATGTGTAATACTCCACCTAACAAAACCAAAAATTACGTTCCCTCTTTAACAATGTACAAGACTAACAACCTAATGGTTGACGCTGATTAATTGAGATACATATTACATCAACAATTGTCCATGATAACTATGCACTGTGATACCTATATACCAAATTAATTTATATCTCTTGTGGTTGTTTCAACAGCCTTGCAGGTATAACACCTATTGTCATATGCATGATGCACTTTCTAGATGTAATAATTTTATATTGACATTATTACCATTTAACATGCTGGCCATTTCATATATGGTGTTTGAAGTTACAGTTGGCATCAGTATGTGTATTTTATAATGTCTGTCATAAATAAAACTCGTGATGATGATGATGAGGATTTAATGATTCGTACATCCATTGAGTGCATTATCTTACAGGTACAGATAAAGTTCCTTAAAAAGCATTAATTCATAAGTCGAAATGTACTTTTAATGCATTAATTTAAAAATGTGAAAGTAGACTATGTTTTTTTTTTGTTACCATTTCTAATAGACATGTGTCAGATATGCGCTGTGATGACAAATTATTATTTGTCCATATTTGTCATAAAAATTTATCATTCTAGGCCGCAAAACTTCACAATTTCATGTTTTCAGCATAACAAGCAGGGTGACGTCTCTCCCTATTTGGAGCATGTTGGTCATGTGTTTTTCTGTCCATGTGTCGGGAACAGGACACTTCTTGCCGTTGACACAGCATGGGAACAGCTGGCGTTACGAACCCCACTAACAGTAGAGCTTGTGTTTTGTTCTGTGGACACGACACTTCTGAGCAGCAACTGGCAGTGTTGGAGCCCAGGGAGTAGAGTTTCAGGTGGTAGAAAGATGAACATAACAGGAGGACATGGATAACGTTGCGAACCAGTTTATTTAATCTGAAAACGGACAGACAAATTCTGGCGAGATCCATGCCTTGTTCATTTTCAGAAAAGTAAGCCGGTCTACATTATCGGAGGATAGTCCATGCGACGGTCTGTTAGTACACCACCTGCAGCACTAAAGACGCGCTCCGATAATACACTGGCAGCAGGGCAAGCCAGCACCTCCAATGCATACTGGCTAAGCTCTGGCCATGTTATCCACTTCGAGACCCAAAACTTGAATGGGGAAGAGCCATCTGGGAGTACACTGAGAGGCAAAGCCAAGTAGTCTGCACCATCTGACGGATACGTTGCCCCCGCTGACTGGAGCCCTCTCGGATGGTGTAGACATTTGGCGCTGCCACAAAACTTTGCCACATTTTTAACATACTGGTCTTTCCTGTGCAGAGGCACTGCGTGTGCCTCCCTCTTGTTGCAGACTCTCTACACTGCCTCGACGCACGAGCTGCTTTGTAAAGCAGTAGCAGCAGCGTGCTCTCGGCAGTAAGGTAGAACATTAGGGATTGCACCAGTGTGTCTTGGTACTCCCCCGCATTTTACGCTCCCGGTTCAACGGTGTGATGAGGCTTTTGACGTTGTCCCGGTAGCGAGGGTCTAGGAGGGTGTACACCCAATAATAACGTCGTGAGAATGTGGGCGATGCGGCGGTCGTTTCTTAGGCACTGCAGCATGAAATCAACCAGTGCTGCAGACTCCCAAATGGCAAAGAACGCTGTCCCTGCAAAAGAGGGGTTATCTCTGCCGCTCTGCAAACACCCCACCCTCGTCTACATACGACTAGAGCGTTGTGTACCTCCCTCTGGAGCGATTCTTTTCCCCTCCTTGACTCCTCCCCCTCACCCCCCACAAAGTGAGCCCTGCCCACCCTTTGTGAGGAACCACTTGCCTGACTTTCCAAAGGTGATGGAATTGGACCCTCCTCCACCTCTTCCAAAACCACATCCCTTATTGCTTGCGTGTTTTTTTGAACAGGCAGATAAGGGGGGCAGTCAGGCTGACTATTTCATCATCTCACTCGCCATCCGCTTACTCATAAAAACAACCAAAAAAAGGGACAGTCCTTCATAGTCCCCCCCTTTTAAAGGGGTGAAGGTGGACGGGCAAATTGCGTGTTATTGCGCCTGTGCAGCTGTACCCAAAAAAGCGGCTGCTGCTCACACAACCGCTCCAACATATGTAACGTTAAATTCCCCCGGGTGTATCAATATGATGCGATGTTCAGAAGCGCAATCTGCGTGCAACTGCAATCCCAAGGGCCTGCTGGAACGCGCAATAGCGCACTCGGGGGGACCTTGTCACGCTCAAGATCCGGAAGCCCTAAAAAATCTGCACGACCAAGTTGAGCACATGTCCAGACATGGTATGTGATGGGTTTTCCCAAGGCCCCCAGAGCTGCCCCAATTTCGGCCTTCACACACACCAAGCCTGGCGGAGATTCGGGGGAAAAAACCACCGTGCTCCCTGTTGAGGTTTTCCAAACCCCTCCCCTGGTGGCTTCGATTCCCGGGGGAATTTTAATTTCAGAACCCCCTGTTGCCGTTTTGGCCACGCTGTGCCATACGGTCGCATCGGTAAGCGTCCCCGGCCTTGGAGGTAGACCGTGGGGGCCCTGCAGCGATTTTCTGGGGACGGGTAGAGGGGAGTCATGTGGACAGACTGATTCCGGCAATCCGGGAGTTGGCAAAACACTACAGCGCCCCGAAGATCTGCCCCCCGGTCCACAACATTCACCCAAAATGGGCAGTGATAAAGGGGTTTGCCCGGGGCCAGGGTATGGCCCCCGCATCGTGGTCAGGTGGACCTTGTACGACGGCGTTTAGTGGCATGTTTTTTTTTTTTCCCAACTTTTTTTTCAGACCGGGCGGTTTTTCCTGCGAAATAAAAGGGGCGGGGGGACATTGTATTGTGGACTCCCATGCCAAATTCAGGGGAAATGTCAGTCCCACCAGCCTGAAGACAGTTTTTAAGGGAAGGAGTTTTGCAATGCCAGAAATAAAAACCTTTTCTCGTGGATTTTTCCGAATGGGCCCTTTTATCCCATGCCCGTGCTACCGAAGGCTGTTTTGTGGCCGGGGGTTGGGGGTGACGGGGGAAATTTCGCTTGGGGGGGAAAACATGTGTCCGGACAACAGTGACAGGGGTTTTCCATGGCGATCCTTTGAGGAAGCCTTACCGCTGGTGGAACTGGAGGAAGAGGCTCCAACAGGACTGAAAAGAAGGGGTGCTGTAGGTTGGCCACATCTCCAGTGTGTCTTTGTAACTCAACAAAGTGCTTTGACCGCCCCCATGTTTTTCCCATTTTGTTGTATTAAGGTTTTTGACACTTTTTTCCCCTTTTAACTTTTTATTTCACATTGCATTTTAATACAAAAAACATCTGCAACTGTATCAAAAAGGGGCCCCGCAGAGCAAAACCTGGGGCGCCCGGGTTTTTTGGTGTTGAAAGAACGCCCAACGGGGGCCCCAAAAGGAGGCTACAGGCAAGCGATCCAGGGCCCACTTCCCTACTTTTTGGACCGTTGGTGCAATCTCTTCCTAAGCTGCTTCCCCCACCTTCCTGTTCCCACGCCTGTTGGTCTTGGGGCCCCATCTTCCCCACTACCCTTTCCAACACCTGCTTTTTTGGGGGGCGGGGCCCCACCGCTCAACAAAACTCAACTGATCTCTATCATCAAGTGCGTTCTGCTGTGCTGCCATCGCACGGTCACCCCCTCTTTTGATTCAAAAGAGACACGCTGTTGCGCATCACTGCAACTGCCTCTTTTTCACATTCCAGAATGCTGCTTGGCTGGGCCCCCCTTTCCCCCAACCAAAAGATTCTGAAACAAGCAGAGACTCAGCTGTCCTTACAGAGTCCGACTGCCGGGCAATTTGGGGGGCGGGGGAAAGACTGATGGTTGTTCAAAAAAGCTGTGGTCCTGAGAGGAGGGAAGGATTGAAGTGATGCATTTTGGTCCACCAACCAAAACCTTCAATTTGTTCTTCAGCAGCAGGGGGGGACCTGAGCTCCTACAAAAGTCGCATAAAGGAACGCTCACGGGGAAAACTGGGGGGTGCTGTGTCATGGGGGGGGCGCCCACAGAATCCCCCGTCTCTCCCTGCTGCAAATCCCGGCCTCGACCACGACCCCGTGCCTTACTCACGATTCTATCTTGTAGATTGATAAAGAAAGTCAGAAAAGTTAAGGCCTAAGTGGGTTATTCCCACAGACTACATGAACCCTCAGACAATGTCATATTGTAAAAAGGCCCCTTTGGTACTTCTATATTTTTTTAAAAACCAAAATGTATTGTATGGGGATGGAAGCGCGTCACATAATAGATTAATTTTTTTCCAAAAATGGAGCACACCAATTGAAAAAATGTAAGGGAAAAGGCGGGACACACGTCACAGACTACAACCGGCATGGTTGAAGTAAAACTGGGCGAATCTGACTCAAAAAAGAAAAGCTACAGACTACAGGAACACTAAAACAAACTTTCCATCTGGAAAACTCCTTTGGTACTTCTATAGTTTTTAACCAATGTATTGTATACGGATGGAAGCGCGTCACATATAGATTAGTTTTTTTCCCTAAAATGGGCACCCAAAATTAGAAAAAAAAAAAAGGAGGGGGCATGACACACGCTCACAGACAAAAAACCGGCAGGGTTAAGTACAAATGAGGTAACGCCCCACAAAATAAAAGCTCAAAACACATGAACACGAAACACAATATTACTATCTGTGAAAAGCCCTTTGTGTCTTCATATGTTTGCAACCATGATTGTATACGATGGAACGCGCACCAAAATAGTTTTTTTTTTTTTCCACTAAATGGAGCACACCAATTAGAGAAAAATTAAGAAGGGCGTGACACACGCTCGCAGATAAACCGCAGTGGGAAGAAAAAAACTGGAGCGTAATCTGCACTCCAAAAAAAAAAACTCAAATACAGTGAACACGAAAACAACTTTTCACTATTGTGAAAAGCCCTTTGTTACTTCATAGTGTTTGCAACCGATTAATTGTATGGGGAGGAAGGCCACATAATATTTTAAGATTTTTTTCCACAAAAAGGGGGACACCCCCAATTAAAAGAGAAAAATGTGAAGGATGAGGCGGACACACGCTCACAACTACAGGGCAGTGTTAAGTACAAACTGGAGGTAATCTGCACTCAAAAATAAAACTCACAGCTACAGGAACACGAAAAAAACAATTCACTATCTGTGAAAAGCCCTTTTTGGTACTTCAATTTTTGAACCAATTTTTTGTATACGGATGGAACGCGTACACAAAAAATTAGATTTTTTTCCACAAAAGGGGGCAGCAAAATTAGAGAAAAATGTAAGGGGAGGCATGACACACGCCAGCAGACACACCGGCAGGGGTTGAAGTAAAACTGGGCGTAATCTGCACTCCAAAAGAAAACCACAGACTCAGTGAACACTAAACACAACTATTCCTATCTGTGAAAAGCTCCTTTGGACTTTATAGTGTTTAAAAACCAAAATGTATTTATACGGATGGAAGCGCGTCACACTAATAGTTAAATTTTTTTTTTTCCACTAAAATGGGCAGCACCAATTAAAAAAATGTGAAGGGATGGGGCATGACACACGCTCAGCAGACTAAACCACAGGGTTTAAGAAAAAACTGGGTGACTGCACTAAAAAAAAAAAAAACCAAAAGACGCAGTGAACACTAAACACAACTTTCACTACTGAAAAAAAGCCCTTTGGTACTTCATAGTTTTGCAACCAATTATTTTTAAACGATGGAAGACGTCACACTAATAGATTTATTTTTTTAAAATATTGGAGCTGCACCAATCCACTAAAAAAAAAAAAAAAAAAAGAGTCAGGACACGTGCAAGCCTACAAACGGGGTGGTGCGACAAACGGACGCACCCACGTCCAACACACCTTGCACAGAGCTTTAAAAAAAACACTGGCAAAATGAACTTTACAAGCGGGGAAAAATACCTACCCAAGCACAGAGTACACAAAAACGCTAATTAACTGCCCTCAAGTGAGCAAGTAGGTTCTGTCCCTTTCTGAGTTCACAGCACAGGGGCGCTAAAATGGGGCGGCGCCTTTTAAGGCATTCTGACATCATTTTAGCCCCAATCAAACCAGCCATTATTTAAAATGCCGCACATTACGGATGTGCCCACACTTCGTAGGATTCCTCATTGGCTGACAAAATCACTTTTCCTTAAAAATTAAGGAAAATTCCGATTCCGGTATACATAGGGGAAAAAATATCGGAAAATTTGTAGGGGAAATTCCGATAACGCGAATATGGGGCCCATACCCGATATTTTCGGTATCGGAATGTAACACTAATAATCAGGTTTTTTTTAAAATTTTAAAAATACCAATAAAATTTTTTTTCAACGCAGTCAGGGGAATTGGCATCTTATGAAAGTGAAAAGATTTTTGAAAGAGCTTTACACATAGCCTTTTCCACAGAAAAAGCAAAACTTTTTGGGCTTATTTTTACCAAAAGAAAAGAAAAAGATACAAAACTGAATAGAGAAAAGACCCCAAAGGAATTTTCAAGTGGGCCCTTGCCATTTGGGGGCCCTTTACACAGAAAAAATTTATTCGACTGGATCATAACGTGTTTTTTTTAATTTTTTTCTTAGGGGGAAACGAAGTTTTTATAATTTTTTTTTCCGTTAAATTTTTACTAATCAGAAAAAGATAAGGGGCCCTTTATTTTTTTTGGGCTAGGGAACATTTGTTCAATTTTTTATAGTAATTGTTAAAAAAAATCAGGAACATCAGGAACATTATAATTTTAGGGTCGCGGAAGCCCAAATATAAATTAGAAGGTGGGTTTGGCCCCGGGGCCCCATGCAGGCGGAGCCTGCTGCTATAAAATGGCGCAAAAGCGAACTCATTTTTCCCCCCAGAGTCCCAAAATAAAAAGCCGTAATGCCTGTGGCAATATGTGCGAACTCTTTAAACCCCACAGAGCCCAAGAGGAGTCCCCGCAGCGCTATATGGCATGTGTGCGAACTCACACAACACCACGAGTCGAAAAAATAAACATGCTGGGGGGCGCTGTCTATTTTTAAAAGCAAACCCCTTTTTTCTCACAGAGCCGCTGAGACAAACTTCTGTGCCCCGTCAGGCACCCAGGAAACACAGTTTGACTGCTAAGCAAAACTTTTAAAACCTGATCAGCCTAAGCCCGCGGAGTTACCCGCAATCTATAACCCTAACCCAGCCCGAATACGGCAATCAAACTCCCACGATTTTTTCCGGTAATCTGGCATCAAGGACACCGACACTGACCACTAGCAAAAAAACTCCCACCGTTTTAATTCGGTATTCTAGGGGCCTTATTTCAGCTGGGCCCAAACCGCACACACGCATACCACCCCTGGCGAAAAAGCAAATAACGATTGATAATAGCGCATAGCGGCCCAGCCATGTCACCCTTTTATAAAACCCAGCTCCAGGACCTGCCAGAAGCAAGGACCAATGAAAGTGTTCCAAACACAGAAAGTTACAGGACCTTCCTGGCGGACCAATAGGAGCTGCTGCGAGTACCTGAGCATGTGACCCCTGATCTCCAATGAAAATCTCACCCCCTTGGGCATGCCAAAGGGGAAAACAAGGACTTGTCCTAAAAGACGCCCGCCCCGCAAGCCAGACGGCCACAATGCAGGGGCCTGGAGACAGCAGTAACCCCTCTGCCCCACGTTAGACTGGGCCGAGCCCTGGAACCGACGTCCAAAACTGAGCAGAGCCACGGTTTCCGGGGGAGGAATTTAGACCCCCGCGGGAGGGGCTCGAAAATTCCCCTTGGCGAAGCGGGAACTCAACCCCAAAACTAATTTTACCAAAATATATTACAAATTATCAGGGTTAGAGATAGTTAAAGGTGTGTTGGTGGCTGGGTAACTCTCAACTGATTCCTCCATCCCTTCCCCCAACAAAGGACAACAAAGTATTATTACCTCTTTACTCGACTTTGCATGACCATCACAACCCTGGGATTTTTTTGGGGAAACTGGGAAGATACAAGGACAGACAATTGGTAAGAACACAATTGTTGGGCATTTAACTACAGGCCACCTATGCAACTGAAGATATGGAGAACTCTTTTTTGAAACAAATGGCCAAGTTCTCCAAAAAATATGACAAAGGGCCCATGGGAGATTTCAACTTTTCCGGGAAAATTTGTGGGAATCCCCCTCAGGCAAAACTAAACAGTCCAGGAAATTCTTATCCCTTTTGCGACAACTTTTCTTCCAAAATTAGGGGAGAAAACAAGGGATCTCTACCTTGGACAAAACCTTATAAACAGGGAGGAAAAGGTTGAGGAGGAAAAGGTGGTTTGGGACCCTAGGAGGTAGTGACCTGCAATTTTAGAATTTTGGATAAAAAAGAGGAGGAAAACCTGTGAAGGCTAAAGACGTAAGGTTAAGATTTCAAAAAGGCAGTTTTTTAAGGGACTCAAAAAGAAAAATTGGAGGGACCCCAAGGCTGGATATCCTTAAGGACAAAAATGCCAGGAAGGATGGGAAATTTTTGAAAAATTAAAATTTCACAAAGCACAATTTTAACAATTCCGAAAAGAGAGAAGAAAGGGAAGCTTTAAGGAAACCAGGATGGATGAACACAGAATTAAACACATGCAAAAAAGGAAAAAGAAGTTTTTAAAAGGAAAGGGGAGGCAAATCTAAAGAAAATAAAAGCCACTGCAGAACCTGCAGGGCACAAATCAATTTTTTTAAAGCTGAAATTAATAAAGCTTGCGAGATCAAAAGCAAAAAAAAAAGGATTTGGGGATACGCAAAAGTAAAGAAAATCAAAGAATGCAAGGATTTTTACAGGATGAAAATATGAAATGGTAAACAGGATGTTGAGAAGGCTGAACTTTTAAATTCCTATTTTACATCTGTTTTCTCTCAGAAAGGAAATGTAACTCAACTGATCATCACAGTCCTATTAAAGGAAAGAAATTTCAGGATACTATAAACAGAAAGACAGTGAGGAAACACTTACTAACCTAATGAATTCAATCTCCCAGTCCAATGAATTACACCCCCCAGATACTGAAGGAGAAGCAGAAGAAATTCTTGAACAACTGTCCTAATTTTGAAAATTACTGGAGTAAAAGGAGAAGTCCCAAAGTCGGAGAAGAGCAAAGTTGTTTCCAATCTTCAAAAAGGGGAAGGGAAAGGGGGAAACCCCGGGAACTACAGGCCCGGGGAGTCGGGCTTCTATACCCTCTATACCAGGAAAAATCTTTGAAAAAAATTATTAAAAACAAGGGAAAGTAAGTACCTGGATAAGAATGATTTATTAAACAAGTCGCATGTATTTCTATGCAGCCACGCACTCGGGTCCAAGAGGGCGGCCGTGCCGGTGTTGAGAGAAAAGTTGTGCGCTTACTCGCATCAAACCCCAGTGTGACGCCGGCCTAATAATAGTCAGACTAAAATTAATTTTCTTCTATGAAAAAATCACGACTGGGTGGATCAGGGAAATGCGTAGATATAGTATACTTGTTTTCATCAAAGCATTTGCAAAGTATCTCACACAATCCTTATTGAAAAAATGAATAAGTATGGAAGGACAAGGCAACTGTTAGGTGGATTTCATAACGGCTTAGGATCGGACCAAAGAGGGTCGTAAATGGCTGCACATCCAGTTGGAAGAATGCTCAATGGGGTACCACAAGGCCTTGTTTTGAGCCCTGTATTGTTCAACATTTTTATCAATGATTTAATGAAGGAATTGAGGGTAAACTAACAAATTTCTGATGACACAAACAAGGGGGGGTAGCAATACTAGAAAAGAGAGAGAGGATTCAAAAAGAATAAATAAACTGGAGCAGTGGGCAGAACTAACAGAAGGATTTTAATGGAAAAATCAAAGTATTTACATCTGGGCAATAAAAATGAAAAAGCATATACAAAATGGGAGGAAATAGGGCTAAGTAACAGCACATGTGAAAAAACTTGGGTATACTAATTGATCACAGACTGAACATGAGTCAACAGTGTGATGCAGCAGCAGAAAAGGCACATACAATTCTAGGATGTATCAACAGAAGCATACGTCTAGATCACGTGAAGTCATTATTGCCCTTACTTCTCTTTGGTCAGACCTCATCTGGAATCTGTGTCCAGTTTTGGGCACCACATTTTAAAAAAGACATCAACAAACTGGAGCAAGTTCAGAGAAGAGCCACCAGAATGGTGACCGGTCTTGCAAACCATGTCCTATGGGGGGAACGGTTACAGGATTTGGGAATGTTTAGCTTGCAAAAAAGAAGACTGAGAGGAGACTTAAATAGCTGTCTACAAATATCTCAAGGCTGTCCACATTGGCAGAAGGATCATCTTTATTCTCTTTTGCACAAGGAAAGACTAGAAGCAATGGGATGAAACTGAATGGGAGGAGACACAGATTAGATATTAGAAAAAAACTTTTGACAGTTAGGGTGATCAATGAGTGAAACAGGCTGCCACAGAGGTGTGAGTTCTTCTTCAATGGAAGTCTTTCAAACAGAGGCTGGACAGACATCTGTCTTGATGATTTAGAGAATCCTGCTTTGAGCAGGGGTTGGACCAAATGGCCCAGGAGGTCCCTTCCAACTCTACCATTCTATGATTCTTCCTCCTCCTTTTTGTTCCTCGGATCCTACACCTACACTAACAGTTTTTTCTGGCACCATGAGCCTCCCTTGAATCGCTGTATTCCACCCTCCCATGGCATCTGTATGTGCGACGACAGTCCAGAAATTTGAGATATTGTTATCCCTTCTGCATCCTCCTGTGCTTCCTCATCTTCCTCTGGGACCACCACCTCCTCGTGCAGACTATTCAAAGTGTGCTCCAGCATGTAGATGCCGAATAGTGATGCTCATGATGGCATTGTCAGCACTAACCAAGCAGCAGTTTCGAAACTGTGCAGAAAAGTGCAAAGGTCTTCATTTGTTGACTCCGCAAGTGTGATTTGCACCATGTCCAAAGTATATGCAAAAAGACATACTACGCCAGGGCTCGCATTGGAGCCACAATAGCTGAAACGTGTGTAGAGGGAATTGTATCATGTTTGGCACATTGCTGACAACCGGTTAAACGGTAAGCCGAAAAAGCTCTGCCGATGCAAATCAATGACCCGCGGGGTGTGAATGGTGGAAGTGAGCGCACAGTGAGTATGCTTTCTGCAGAAAAGCGCATCCAAGCCGGGAGAGTAGCGAATAAATTGCTGTACCACCAGATTGAGGACATGAGCCATGCAAGGCATGTAGGTGAGTTTGCCTCGGAGAAAGGGCTGCCCCCAGACTCGCAGTGTTATCGCACATGGCCTTCCCTGACTCCAGTTCAGTTTGAAACAGCCTTGCTCAAACTCACGCTAGATAGCTGTCACAACCTTAGTTGTTTGTCTGCGAATCTCCAAGGCATATTAATTTAAACACTTGTCCTATTGCTGTGAGCCCTGGCTGCATAGTGCAGAGTTGGGAATGAGCCTCTCTGCACGTTGGAATGTGTGTCTCACTAAGGGAGACGTTTGAGGATGCAAGTGGAGGCCCTAGAGAAGGAGGAGGAGATAGAACAGTGGTGGAAGAGGTAGATTCAGAGGTTTGTCCAGCAAGCTTTGGAAATTTCAAAGACTTGTGGAGCAGCCCCTTCTCTGCCCTGCCCCACAAGCCTCCAGATTCACCCAGTGCCCAGTCAGCGAGATGTAAATGCCCCTGGTCATGTTTGGGCATCCATGTGTCAGTGGTGAAATGCACCGTCAGACATGCATTTTTTCAAATGATGTTGTCTGTGACATGCTGTGTGAGTGCAAGCATAGCTTTTTTAGAGAATAATGGTGACTGGGAAACTATACTGGGGACTGCGACGGCTATCAGCTTTCGAAATCGCCTGCATCTAATAGATGAAAGACAGCAGATCCATGGCCAAAGATTGGAGATGGTGGAATAAAGTTATTAGTTTTCACATTTGTAGGAGGAAACATTTTTTTAACGTACCACAACTGCCAGATCGAGGGCTGGCTGCTGTGCTGAGAGAGGGTGGAGTAGCGTGAACAAAGCAAACTCCTGGACTGTGCGTGAGGTGCAGACGGAGATGTTATGGCGGATTGAGAAAGATGTGAGGTGCTCGTGTCTGAGATTGGTAAAAAAAAACAGACATGTCCACTTCTGTAACAGTTGATGGCTCTCACTCACCCCAACTGTAGGTGGTAAAAAAGTGGAAGTTCTGTGACTAGAGACCTGTGTGAGAACACTTGCCATGGTGATGGAGGAAGAGCCCACAGGTGTAGTTAATGGGGTAGCCGTGTTTGGCAAGGCCTGCTAGTCTGATTTAGGGCAGTGAGATTCCCAGAATAACGCAGGTTGATTGCACATTTTGCTGGTTCATGCATGTACGTAGTTGTCAAATTATTGGAGTTTTGCCTTTTACCAAGTTGATTTTTTACAAAGTTGGCAAATAACAGAGATTGGGTCATCCTTTGCGGTCTAAAACTGCAGATCCAAAACCCCGCTGCTGTCCAGAGCCAGAGTTGGGGCTGAGGATGTAGTGCTTGTCGTGTTTGCATCACTCAGTGTCTGTGTGGGAAACCGCAATGTAACCTCTTCTTCCTCCTCCTTCACCTCTCCTGCTGAACTACTCAGCTGTGTGCCTGTGGGATCACACCAATTAGGGTTCTACAGCCTCATAATTATCCTCTATGTTATCCCACTCCTCACCCTGAGAGTAACCCTCCTTGTCTTCCTGTCCTAACAGCACAGCTCAGTCCGTGTGCGCCTCAGGTATCTGAGTCTAATGGAGTACCTCCATCACTGGGGTTAACGTTTGGTGATAATGTCTGGTTTTGCTTGAACTTTACTTTGAGCATGCCTGGATATAACTGAAAAAAAATTTGGGCATCGGGCAGATGCTTTCCTTTTCGTGAATCTTTGAAGCAGATCTTTGATACTCACGGAAAAGAATGCGTGAACCGCTCTGCAGACTTCCACAGGTTCCTCACATTCAGTTGAACAATTGGAGAGTGAAGCAGTGGGAAACAAGGGTAATTGGGGTGCCATCTCTGAGGACTGTACTGTGTGTGATGTTAGGGTGGAGAAAGAGGAGGAGAAGCCATTTGATGCAGTTCTTGACATTCACTGGAGCACATCTCTTTCTGGCCCTCATCTACAAGGCGTACCACTATGCGGCTACAAAAAAATAGGGAGTTGAGTAGCCCATCCAGTAACAGGTTTTTCAGTTGTCTTTGGATAGGACGAGATGGTGTTTGTTCAGTAGCATTAGTGTTGTTTTAGTAACATTACCACCTACCTCATGTACACCTCAAACACCAAGCCTATTCCCCCTTCACCCATGACCTCATGTTTTCCCACTTAATGTTGGATGTACCCTGCCCTCTTATAACCAGTTGCTTTCTCAACCCTAGGCCCAACCTGTCAGTCACATGTCATTAAATTAATAATCACTATTTGTTTGCTGAGATAGTATGGCTGGACAACAGAATTACCACAAAAGATTTAGATTCTTAAATGTTGGCTGGTGTCTATACCACACAAGTAGTGCAAAGGATTTAGATGATGAAATGAGGACTCGTGGCAGGAACACACAATTAGTACAAATAATTTAGATGCTGAAATGTGTACTGGTGTCTGGACTACACAATTAGCCCAAAGGATTTAGATGCGGAGATGTAAACTGGTGGCTGGCTTGTACAATTAGCACAAAGGATTTAGATACTGAAATAAGGACTGCCTAGTCCCCCTTCCCCCACAACCTCGCTTTTTCCCACTTATGTTGGATGTACCCTACCCCTCTTTTAACCAGCCCGCTTCACAACCCCTAGGCCCAGACCTATCAGTCACATGTCACTAAATTAACAATCAGTATCTATTTGCTGAGATAGTGTGGCGACCACAGAATTAGCACAAAAGATTTAAGGTAAAGCCACACTAAACAATATCGCTAAAAGGGGTCGCTAAAAACGTCACTATTTAGCGATCCCGTTAGCGATATTGTTCAGTGCGGCAGCTTCCAGCGACGAGCTTCCTGCTGTGATCTCGCTCGTCGCTGAATCGTTCCGGACCCTATTTTCTCGTCGGCGCTCCCGCTGGGTAAGTATCTTATCGCTGTGTGGCACCTTTTCTTAGCGATTTAGCGGTAACTTTTGTACCGCTAAAGTCGTTAAGAAGATCGCTAACGGCGATAGCGTCGTTAACTATATCGCTAAAAAGCGGCAGCATTTAGCGATATAGAAACAATTCCCGCTAGCGATCTCATTAGTATCAACGCTAACGAGATCGCTAGCGGGATGCTTAGTGTGGCAGTACCTTTAGATTCTTAAATGTGGGCTGGTGTCTGTATCACACAATTAGCGCAAAGGACTTAAATGATGAAATGAGGACTGGTGTTTGGACCACACAATTAGCACAAAAGATTTAGATGCTGAAATGTGGTCTGGTGGTGGGACCACACAATTAACAAAGGATTGATATGCTAGAAGGTCGATTTGACACAGGATCCTATCTATTTTTACTAGCTGACATTAAACCGCCTAGCTAGCTATCTGACTACTTGCAGCAGTCTCATTTTGCTGTTACAACTGACAAAATACTGTAGCTCTGAAGCTACATGTCCCTCTCCATATAAAAAGGGGACATGTGACTTCGGAAGTCAATGACATAAGCCATTGTGTATGGATGTTGTGGATGGTTTCTGCATCTTCAGTGCTGTTGAAATCTCTACACATTAAGTTAATTAAAAAAATGAAAAGATAAAACAGTCTGTCACTCCTTTGACCTCCCTGCACACCTCCCCTCATCAAACACATCCAGTCGGTCATCATACAGCACAGCTATCGTGGCGAAAGTCCCTAACAAAAGCATTAGTGGAAGCTCTATCATTTACTGAACTGTGGCCAAATTATGCCCATTTTGAGAAGTGCTCAGGAATCTGAACAGTGAACATGAATCCCAATGTGCAAGGTTCATGCCAAGTTTGAGATTGGTGATCATTTTCTGAACAAGCTCGCTCATCTCTACTCCTTTCTTTTTGTGGTGTGGGATGCACCATGGTAGTATGGGAATATGTAGCTGCCAGCAGTGTTTGTGTGCTTTCTAAGACCCTTCATACCCGTCCATCTGATATTGTTTCCCAAAAGGGGGTGCAAGGTATTTCCAAATTTTGAAAAACATGTTAGCCTCTTTTAAGGATCCATCTTTCATTTTCTTCAGCCTTCATCCACAGTCTAATGGCAAACAGAATGTGTAAACCAGAATCTTAAGACTTATCTTTGGTGATTTGTGTATGAGAATCAGAAAAATTGGGTTACTTACTTACCTCTAGCTGAATTTGTGGTGAATAAACCATTATCATGAATCTACTGGCAAGTCCTCATTCTTTGGGGCATACAGTTTTCATCCTCAGTTCTGCTCTGTTAATAGGAATCGTTCTTCAGGAGCACCTTAGGAGGAATGATTTTCTTAACCTATTACATCAATGTGACAAGGGGTTATTGATAATTTAAAGAAAATGTGGTCCAAATATAAGAGTGTGGCTGATTGGAGGCATTTGGTGGGTCCGGTCCTGTGTTTGATGATTTGTTGTGGTTTTCCCCCCGATGAACATTAAGTTCAAGGTTCCGTCTTGGAAATTGGGACCCAGGTTCATCAGTCCCTATGGATCCAGTAGCGCTTCGCCTTGCTTTGCCACACACTTTTAAGATCCATAATGTGTTTCATCGATTTCTTCTAAAAAAATACATTGCTTTCACCGAACCATCTTCCCCTGTCATTATTGATGGGAATTTGGAATTTCAGATTGCTAATTCTCTCTTGATTCTCTCTTGGTTTGTTGATTTCTTCAGTATCTGGTACACTGGAAGGGTTACAGTCCTGAAGAGAGAATGTGGGTAACAGCATCTGACATCCATGTGGTCAGGTTGGTCTGGTCTTTTCATCGGACACATCCTGATAAACCTGACCCCTTTTGGAAGAGGAGGCACTGTCATGAGAATACCGTAACAGAGAGGGTCTGGAAGATGTCGGTGTCTGGTTTCATGAACTCCTGCACTAGTCAGAAGTACTTTAGCATGGTAGTAAACAGTGCAGAGTTTTTCCTTGATAGCAGTGCAAAGGTTAATCTGTTCAGTTGAAGCTGCTGGAGTTTTCATATTTGCATTGTCTCAGCTGTTCAGTGTTGGCCACTCACCTCTGCTTTATATGCTCACCTCTGGCACTTAAGGATTGTCAGTGCTAGTTCTTACTGTCTGGTTCTGGAGTTGGAAATGTAGCTCGTGGAAGGAGCTGGTGTTTGGAGTTTGTTCATTGTTGCATGGAGTTTTGTCTGTATTCACATCCTCTCCTATTTGGTTTCCCCTTCCGTTAACTCCCTGTGTCCCACCCTGCTTTGTGTGCACATTATGAGTCTCCAGGTCATTACGAGTTCATAGACACCAAGCATGTCTAGGTTCTTTTTTATTTAAGTGGTGAAAAAAAATCCAAAGTTTGTTAAATTAAAAAACAAAATTGCGCCACATTATGATACCCGTAGCTTCTCCATTTTTCATGATCTGGGTTGAGTGAGGGCTTATTTTTTGCATGACGAGCTGACATTTTTAATGATGCCATTTTAGTTCAGATACGATCTTTTGATCGCCCGTTATTGCATTTTAACGCAATGTTGCGGTGACCAAAAAAGTAATTCTGCGTTTTTTACTTTTTTCCTCGTTACGCTGTTTAACGATTGGATTAATTTTTTTTTTATATTGATATATCGGGTGATTCTGAATGCGGCGATACCAAATATGTGTAGGTTTGACTTTTTTTATTGTTTTATTTTGAATGGTGTGAAAGGGGGGTTATTTGAACTTTTACATTTTTTTATTTTTTTAATATTTTTAAAAACTTTTTTTATTTTTTGCATGCTTCAATAGTCTCTATGGGAGACTAGAAGCTGCAGTTGTCTGATCGGCTCTACTACATACAGGCGATGATCAGATCTCCGGTATGTAGCAGAAATGCTCACTTGCTATGAGCGCCGTCCACCGGGTGGTGCTAATATCAAACTGGCTATGACAAGCATAGAGGTCTGCTGGAGATCTCTGGTTGTCATGCCGACCCATCAGTGGCCCGCGATCATGTGACAGGGTAACCGATGAGCCGGTTTAGTGACACGATTCCGGTGAACGCGAGTTAAATGTTGCTGTCAGAGATTGATATCAGCATTTAACTAGTTATCAGCGGCAGGTGGATCGCAATTCAACCCTCATCTGATGTGGGAACACGTCAGCTGTATAGATCAGCTTTCATGTGCCCGGAAAGTTGAGGTCTCAGCGCCGGAGCCTGCCCCCAACAGGGGGATCCGACATCGGTGTACTATTACGACCGATGTCGGAAAGGGGTTAAATTTAAACATCAATAAAATATTAATTGTATCAAAAGAGATATCAGTGGCGCTGCTGTATGAAAGGAATAGTTCAGGGTTGCAGCGATTCCAGACAGAGTACCACTAAACTGTCAAAGATAAGATGAAACTATACAAAGAAATAGAATTGCACAATATAAATGACCTATATGACTTAGGAGAAACAATAAGTATAGGTTTATTAGGTCAAGACAAACACAATAAATAAATAACCTTAATAGATGGCTGTACTTGACCGGGTTGAGGATGGCGGAGCAAAAGTGTGTGCTCAATATGAAACTCCTAGAATAGCATCAGTAAGATTTTAACAAATATCAGGCTGAAAATAGAGGCTTAGTGATTAATAAGCAGATAGAATGCAATGTGGATTCCAAGGGGGAAGGCTGAAAATAAATAAATTTGTGGTTAAGCGAAAAAACCTATTGCACTGAGCCCAGTGTGCCACGTAGGACCTGTTAAGAAAATGTTAGTTGGATACAGGAGTTATAAATTGCACCAAACCCGGCTCACCTTCAAATATATATATATATATATATATATATAATATATATATATATATATATATATATGATGAACAAATTAAAAGGCCCATATAGAGTGCAAAATTATTGCACTGTGCCCATTAGATATAACAACCAGAATGTTTAGAAAGTCCTATAGGAAACAAATCCAGCCCAATGAGGGAAGAAGTATAGTTCCACTGAAGAGTAAGTGAGCTTAGTTTCAATGCGTGATACGCTGAAGTGAGCTCCTGTATTAAGGAAGGGAACTTTGAAAGTCTGAATGAAGCAATCAATTGGAGGCTGCCCCGGCCGGCGGCAATGCCTCTGTAAGCCGAATGATCCAACCGTTACCTTTACTTGTATGCGTAGAAGCCTCGATGAGAAGGCGATGAGAAAGGAGGAAGCCACTTGCTTTCCACTGAGCCAGTGGTGGTGCTGCATCCAGCGATAAGGACAGGGTCCTGATGGCTGCGGTCTGCAGCTGCGTCCTTCTTCGTACCGACGGAGGAAGCAGGACCTGGCGTGACGTCAAGAGTCACATGGTGGCACGTGACCTGGCAGAGTCTGATGAGCTAAGGGGGCAGAGAGAACCAAACATTCAACACGCTTCGGAAACTCAGTTTCCTTCATTAGGGATGGTCCTCTTTGCCAGCAATGGTCCTTATATAGGTCAGATGAAGGTCCTGTCACCCTTAGTAAAAACCGAATAGCTCCAGCTCACTATTTAGCCTTTGGGGATCAGAGTATCAAAAGTGAATATCCACTTACTGTCCACACGTGACATTTGGGTCCTGCCACAATGTCTATATAGTAAAGTCTTACCTTTAAAACCATACTCCACTCACTATTAGCTTTGGGTCAGGTATCAAAAGTAATATCCCTTACTGTCACAGTACATTGGTATAAAATCCTTCTCATGGGTGTCTACTCAACTTAATGCCATAACCTACATTCCCCTCATGACATTCCACAAAGTGTTTGGATAGTGGATGTCCCATAAATTTTTGTTTTACATTGTGGATATGTTCGCTTATTCTAATTTTAAGGGGACGTTTAGTCCGCCCAACATATAACTTATCACATGGGCATCTGATGACATATATAATGCCCTCTGAGGAGCAAGTAATAAAGTTTTTTATTTTATAGTGTTTCCCACTTGTAGTGAAGCCTGATTTCCTGGTAGTACCTGTCTGTCGGCACATAGTGCAGAGAATCTATTGATAGGGTGAGAGAGAGAAAGGAAAGGTACCTGCTGCAGTGCCAAACTCATTGTTAATTATCAATGATATGGTGTAATTGGCATCTGTCTTGCAGCATCTAAATTCCTGCTATTTTTTTCTTCATTGTTAATGCACCTAAAAGCAGCAGCAAGTAAGTTGTGAATTCTAGCCACCAACAACTATACTTATTTTTTTTTATTTCCAAGAAGTGAACTACTTTGCTGCATTAGATGGTGTATTGTCCTGCAGAAAAACATGGTTTTCTTGAAAAATGCAGATTTCTTCCTGTAACATTGCATGAAGAAAGTGTCTTTTAAAGTATGGCAGTGGGTTTGGGAATTGATTTTGAGCCCAAAAAGGTCCAACCAGCTCTTCTTTAATAATACCATCCCATAGCAGTACCACATCGCCACCTAGCTGGAATCTGAGTCGTAGTGGAGGTCTGTGCCCGTTATTGATCCAACCATAGGCCCATTCATCTCATCTATTCATAGTCCCTCTGATCTCATCAGTCCATAAAACATTTGATAACCCATCCTCATATATTATTTTGGCCCAGTTTTGATGTTTGAACTTTTGTTTCTTGTTCAGTGGTGGTCGGGTTTCAGTATTCCTTACCTTGGCCATGTCTCTTAGCTCTGAACACCTTCTGGCTTTGCAAGGAGGTTGCAATTCTGGAAAATGACAGTACTAAAGTATAATGGGTTCCTGGTCTTTTTACAGTTGATTCTTATCAAATCTTTGGCAGACAATGTGCATTCTTTTCTCAACATATTTTTTGTGACCTTGTTGACTATTTGCAACAAAAGTTTTTATGGTTCTGTGATCATGTATCAATATCTTTGCAACTTCAAGACTTCTGCATCCTTTTGTTGGACTTTTCACCTTTACTTTTTAGAGTCAGTTAAATCTAATTTTTGGCCCATTAGTCTTGAGAAAAACACGGAGCCTAATAATTCTGCGCACCTTGATGAAGGCTGTTGCTATCCTTAGGACACATCTTCATTATTACACATAAATTACACATATACTCATCACTTGATCTTCTTCATCCAATAAGCATTCAAGTTTACACAGCTTGGAGATGGAAAATCTACATAAAAATTATATTGTCAAAATACTTATTTGCCTAAAAAATGTGCACACAGTGTAAATACTTCAAAAGCATACTCTAAATATGATATTACAATGAATATGTCAGCTGTGACACATAAATAAAAGAACACTAAGGGGAAATCAGATGTCAAACCCCTTAAGAAAATACAAATGTTTCACATCAGTGGAAAAAATTGTATAGTCATGCTATTATGTTAATATAATTAGCAGCCAAGAGCAGCAGAAGTTATGAGAATATCTAAAATGTCTTAATAACCTGTTAAAAAGAGAAGTAACTTCCTTATTGCAAGAATAATAAATTCCATTTCTCTTCCTTCTCTAAAAATAACCTCATATTTTCTCTTTCCCAACCCAGCATGGTCAAAATAGAGGTCCCGCAGTCCTCCTCCTGGTCTCAATGCTTTGTTTTTCAACAAGGACTGGCATTGCAGTAACTGATTTCCTGCAGTAGTAGCATTTCTCACTCCACTGTGAAAGGAAGCAAGGAGACAAGAAGGGAAACATTTGGTCAAACATCTAATTAACTCACCCCTAAGGTGAAGACTGGAACTGTTTGGTGAGACATGTGATGTTAGGTGGTAATTATGATGTTACTTCTCCTAACTGCTTTTCCAGGTTTGCATTGGTCTGGAGTGGAGTCGACTCTTTGGGATGAATTTTGAAAAGAACTTGCATCAGTAAGTTCTGATCACAGATGTATATTACTCTGCAGGTCTCCTCACACTGGGAAATTTATAGTATACACTGATACATAGACACCGAAACTGCTGTATAAACATCACATAGGAGACTCTTGGGTTGCAGCATATACATCACATGGGATACACTAGGGCTGGACCATATGCATCATGTAGGATACACTGGGGCACATGCTTCACAGATGATGCTGAGTTCATATGCATCACAAAATTGGCTGGGACATATACATCAAAGGATTAGCTAGGGCATAGACATCACAGGAGGGGCTGGGACATATAACTCACATGTCTGGCAGTTGCGCATACATGAGAGGATAGGTTGGGTCTGGGGCACATACATCACAGGATAAGCTTGGGCTGTGGCACATACATCACAGGTCTGGCTTTGGTTGGGCCCATACATTACAGGTCTGGCTGGTGCACATACATCACAGGTCTGACTGGAGCACATACATCACAGGTCTGGCTGGGGAACATACACCACAGGTCTGGCTGGGGCACATGCATCACAGGTCTGGTTGGGGCACATACATCAAAAGATTATCTTGGGCATAGATATCACAGGAGGGGCTGGGACGTATAACTCACAGGTCTGGCAGGGGCGCATACATGACAGGATAAGCTCGAGCTGGGGCACATACATCACAGGATAAGCTTGGACTGTGGCACATACATGACAGGTCTGGCTTTGGCTGGGCCCATACATTACAGGTCTGGCTGGTGCACATACATCACAGGTCTGGCAGGAGCACATAAATCACAGGTCTGGCTGGGGCACATGCACCACAGGTCTGTCTGGGGCACATACATCACAGGTCTGGCTGGGGAACATACAGTACATCAAAGGTCTGGCTGAGGCACAAACGTCACAGGTCTGGCTGGGGCACATACATCACAGTTCTGGCTTGGTCACATACACCACAGGTCTGGCTGGGGCACATACATCAAAGGTCTGGCTGGGTCACATACACCACAGGTCTATCTGGATCACATACACCACAGGTCTGGCTAGGGCAAATACATCACAGGTCTGGCTGGGTCACATACACTACAGGTCTGGCTGGGGCTCATACATCAAAGATCTGGCTGGGTCACATACAGTACAGACAAAAAGTTTGGACACACATTCTCATTTAAAGATTTTTCTGTATTTTCATTACAATGAAAATTGAAAATTCACACTGAAGGCATCAAAACTTTGCATTAACACATGTGGAATTATATACTTAACAAAAAAGTGTGTAACAACTGAAATTATGTCTTATATTCTAGGTTCTTCAAAGTAGCCACCTTTTGCTTTGATGACTGCTTTGCACACTCTTGGCATTCTCTTGATGAGCTTCAAGAGGTAGTCACCGGAAATGGTTTTCACTTCACAGGTGTGCCCGGCCAGGTTTAATAAGTGGGATTTCTGGCCTTATAAATGGGGTTGGGACCATCAGTTGTGTTGTGCAAAAGTCTGGTGGATACACAGCTGATAGTCCTACTGAATAGACTGTTAGAATTTGTATTATGGCAAGAAAAACGCAGCTAAGTAAAGAAAAACGAGTGGCCATCTTTACTTTAAGAAATGAAGGTCAGTCAGTCCGAAAAATTGGGAAAACTTTGAAAGTGTCCCCAAGTGCAGTTGCAAAAATCATCAAGTGCTACAAAGAAATTGACTCACATGAGGACAGCCCCAGGAAAGGAGACCAAGAGTTACCTCTGCTTCTGTGGATAAGTTTATCCGAATCACTAGCCTCAGAAATTGCAGGTTTACAGCAGCTCAGATTAGAGACCAGGTCAATGCCACACAGAGTTCTAGCAGCAGACACATCTCTACAACAACTGTTAAGAGGAGACTTTGTGCAGCAGGCCTTCATGGTAAAATAGCTGCTAGGAAACCACTGTTAAGGAAAGGCAACAAGCAGAAGAGACTTGTTTGGGCTAAAGAACACAAGGAATGGACATTAGACCAGCGGAAATCTGTGCTTTGGTCTGATGAGTCCAAATTTGAGATCTTTGGTTCCAACCACCGTGTCTTTGTGTGACGCAGAAAAGGTGAAAGGATGGACTCTACATGCCTGGTTCCCACCGTGAAGCATGGAGGAGGAGATGTCATGGTGTGGGGGTGCTTTGCTGCTAACACTGTTGGGGATTTATTCAAAATTGAAGGCATACTGAAACAGCATGGCTACCACAGCATTTTGCAGCGGCATGCTATTCCATCCGGTTTGCGTTTAGTTGGACCATCATTTTTTTTCAACAGGACAATGACCCCAAACACACCTCCAGGCTGTGCAAGGGCTATTTGACCAAGAAGCAGAGTGATTGAGTGCTACGCCAGATGACCTGGCCTCCACAGTCACCAGACCTGAACCCAATCGAAATGGTTTGGGGTGAACTGGACCGCAGAGTGAAGGCAAAAGGACCAACAAGTGCTAAGCATCTCTGGGAAATCCTTCAAGATTGTTGGAAGACCATTTCCGGTGACTACCTCTTGAAGCTCATCAAGAGAATGCCAAGAGTGTGCAAAGCAGTCATCAAAGCAAAAGGTGGCTACTTTGAAGAACCTAGAATATAAGACATATTTTCAGTTGTTCCACACTTTTTTGTTAAGTATATAATTCCACATGTGTTAATTCATAGTTTTGATACCTTCAGTGTGAATTTACAATTTTCATAGTCATGAAAATACAGAAAAAATCTTTAAATGAGAAGGTGTGTCCAAACTTTTGGTCTGTACAGTACATCACAGGTCTGGCTGGGGCACATACATCACAGGTCTGCCTGGGTCATATACACCACAGGTCTAGCTGGGTCACATACACCACAGGTCTGGCTAGTGCACATATATCACAGGTCTGGCTGGGTCACATACACTACATGTCTGGCTGGGGCACATGCATCACAGGTATGGCTGAGGCACATACATCACAGGTCTGGCTGGGGCCCATACATCACAGGTCTGGCTGGGGCACATACATCACAGGTCTGACTGGGTCACATACACCACATGTCTGGCTGGTCACTATACACCACAGGTCTGGCTGGGGCACATACATCACAGGTCTGGCTTGGTTACATACATCACAGGTCTTGCTTGGGCACATACATCACAGGTCTGGTTGTGGCACATACATCAAGTCTGGCTGGGTCACACACACCACAGGTCTGCCTGGGTCGCACACATTACAAGTCTGACTGGTGCACAAACATCACAGGTCTGGCTGGGGCACATACATAACAGGTCTGGCTGGGGCCCATACATCACAGTTCTGGATGGGGCACATACATCACAGGTCTGGCTGTGTCACATGCACTGCACCACATGTCTGGCTTGGTCACATACACCACAGGTCTGACTGGGGCACATACATCACAGATCTGGCTTGGTCACTTACATCGCAGGTCTTGCTGGGGCACATAAATCACAGGTCTGGCTGGGTCACATACACCACATGTCTGGCTGTGGCACATGCATCAAGTGTGGCTGGGTCACACACACCACAGTCTGCCTGTGTCGCATACACCACAGGTCTGGCTTGGTCACATACACCACAGGTCTGGCTGGGGCACATACATCACAGGTCGGGCTGGGTCACATACAACACAGGTTTGGCTGGGGCACATACTTCACAGGTCTGACTGGGGCACATACATCACAAGTTTGGCTGGGGCACATACAATACGGGACTGACTGGGGCACAAATATCACTGGTCTGGCTGAGGCACATACACCACAGGTCTGGCTGGGTCATATACACCACAGGTCTGGCTGTGACACATACATCACAGGTCTGGCTGTGTCACATACACCACAGGTCTGGCTGGGGCACATACATCACAGGTCTGGCTGGGGCACATACACCACTGGTTTGGCTGGGTCACGTACAACACAGGTCTGGCTGAGTCACATACATCACAGGTCTGGCTGGGGCATATGCATCATAGGTCTGACTGGGGCACATATTTCACAGGTCTGGCTGGGGCACATACAGTCATGGACAAAAGTTTTGAGAATGACACAAATATGAATTTTTACAAAGTCTACTGCTTCACTTTTTCTAATGGCAATTTGCATATACTCCATAATGTTATAAAGAGTGATCAGCTTAACAGCAATTACTTGCAAAGTCAATATTTGGCTAGAAAATGAACTTTATCTCCCAAAACACATTTCAACATCATTGCAGCCCTGCCTTAAAAGGACCAGCTAACCTCTTTTCAGTGATTGCTCCATTAACACAGGTGTGGGTGTTGATGAGGACATGGCTGGATAGCAATCTGTCATGATTAAGTAAGAATGACACCACTGGACACTTTAAAAGGAGGCTGGTGCTTGGCATCATTGTTTCTCTTCTGTTAACCATGGTTATCTCTAAAGAAACACGTGCAGTCATCATTGCAATGCACAAAAATGGCCTAACAGGGAAGAGTATCGCACTAGAAAGATTGCACCTCAGTCAACAATCTATCGCATCATCAAGAACTTCAAGGAGAGAGGTTCCATTGTTGCCAAAAAGGCTCCAGGGCGCCCAAGAAAGACCTGCAAGCGCCAGGACCGTCTCTTAAAAGTGTTTCAGCTGCGGGATCGGGCTACCAGCAGTGCAGAGCTTGCTCAGGAATGGCAGCAGGCAGGTGTGAGTGCATCTGCACGCACTGTGAGGCGGAGACTCTTGGAGCAAGGCCTGGTCTCAAGGAGGGCAGCAAAGAAGCCACTTCTCTCCAGAAAAAACATCATGGACAGACTGATATTCTGCAAAAGGTACAGGCAGTGGACTGCTGAGGACTGGGGTAAAGTTATTTTCTCTGATGAATCCCCTTTTCGATTGTTTGGGACATCAGGAAAACGCCTCATTCGGAGAAGACAAGGTGAGCGCTACCACCAGTCTTGTCTCATGCCAACTGTTAAGCATCCTGAAACCATTCATGTGTGGGGTTGCTTCTCAGCCAAGGGAATCTGCTCTCTCACAGTCTTGCCTAAAAACACAGCCATGAATAAAGAATGGTACCAGAATGTCCTCCAAGAGCAACTTCTCCCAACCCTCCAAGAGCAGTTTGGCGATCAACAATGCCTTTTCCAGCATGATGGAGCACCTTGCCATAAAGCAAAGGTGATAACTAAATGGCTCAGGGAACAAAACATAGAGATTTTGGGTCCATGGCCTGGAAACTCCCCAGATCTTAAGGTACTGCCACACTAAACAATCCCGCTAGCGATCACGATAACGACGCATACTAATGCGATCGCTAGCGGGATTGTTTCTATATCGCTGATAGCGGCTTAACTTAGCGATGTCGTTAAGGACGCTATCGCGGTTAGCGATCTCCTTAACGACTTTAGCGGTACAAAAGTACCGCTAAATCGCTAAAAAAGGTGCCACACTCAGCGATATATACTTACCCAGCGGGACGCCGACGATCAGAATAGGGTCCGGAACGATCAGGACGACGGACGAGATCACAGCAGGGGCCACGTCGTTGCTGCATGCCGCACACAGCAACATCGCTAACGGGATCGCTAAATAGTGACGTTTTTTAGCGATCCCGTTAGCGATGTTGTTTAGTGTGGCATACCCTTTAATCCCATTGAGAACTTGTGGTCAATCATCAAGAGACGGGTGGACAAACAAAAACCTAAAAATTCTGACAAAATGAAAGCATTGATTGTGCAAGAATGGACTGCTATCAGTCAGGATTTGGTCCAGAAGTTGATTGAGAGCATGCCAGGGAGAATTGCAGAGGTCCTGAAGAAGAAGGGTCAACACTGCAAATATTGACTTGCTGCATTAACTCATTCTAACTGTCAATATAAGCTTTTGTTACTCATATGTTTGCAATTATATTTCTGTCTGTGATAAAAACATCTGTCAAACACACACATAAAAACCAGAGGGCATCAGATCATGTTAAAAGTATAATATTTGTGTCATTCTCAAAACTTTTGGCCATGACTGTACACCACAGATCTGGCTTGGTCACACATCACAGGTCTGGCTGGAGCACATACATCACAGGTTTGGCTGGGGCACATACATCACAGGTCTGGTTGGGTCACATACATTACAGGACTGGCTGGGGCACAAATATTACTGGTCTGGCTGGGGCACGTACACCACAGGTCTGGCTGGGTCATATACACCACAGGTCTGGCTGGGTCACATACACCACTGGTCTGGCTGGGGCACATACATCACAGGTCTGGCTGGGGCTCATACTCCACAGGTTTGGCTGGGGAACATAATCACAGGTCTAGTTGGGGCACATACATGCTGCTGTCATAATCATCGATGACTCCATCCATATAGGATATCCTGATTCTGGCACTCATTGCATGCATCACAGCATTCACTACTCGGTGTGAGTGCTCACAGTGCCAGGTGCAATGAAAGAGCTGGCGTCCAGCGTTTTGCTGGCAGTTGGTTCGAGCATTGCGAACCCTTGACCGAGCACTTCGGTTTCCGGGAATCTACCCTGAGACAAGAGAAAGGAACATCACAGGTCCCTGGGAAGTCACCCAAGGGATGGAATTTCCTCACCACCGCTGTAGAAGAAGCAGTAATGAAACATACATCCGGATGCAGAGAGTTTGATGTGCTGCTTAATACTTTATAATTATTGATATAGGTAGTTGCCACTTTGTTGTTTTTAACATTGTTGTTTGTATGTTGTATGCTCTATGCATTTAATTCTAATGTAAGATCACTGCCCACAGTCTTATACCCACTCTCCAGCGTCTTCACATTTTTTCTATGTCACTTCCGTACCAAGGTGCCATCTTATGACTGGCCATAAGTCAGAGGTTACATCACAAGCTCTCAATGCAAGTCTATGAGATCAAAGTTCTCATAGACTTGTTTTGAGTTGTGACCTCTGGCTCGCTCCGTAAAACACTGGAGCGATTCTGCATGTCACAAACTGACCATAGTGATAAAAAGTGAAGACAGTGGCAGGTGACTACAGGAGTAGGGTCAGGGACCTTAGATTAGAAGAGCCACTCCAGCGGTATAATAAAAAATAAGAAAAAAAAACAGAAAAGTGTTGCCTTAACATTTGTTTCATATGTACTATGTTCCGTACAGTACAATATGACCACCAGCACTGTTTGTGAGTTTCCCACCTTTATATATGTTAGTTTTGTGCAATTTGTGCAGCTATATTTAATTAAATTACTATTTTATTATGATATATGGTATCTGTTTTTAAGTGCAAAATTTGAGATAGGATGAATACTGTACCAATTATTACAATTGGTTAATTTTTCTGTTTTTTTTTTAGGTTTTCCTGCCTATCTGTTACAGTAAACTAACAGCTGCAGTCTATGCGGAGGGACTATTTTTAAAAGGACAGTAGATAGTGCTATGTGAAATAGACATTCCTTTATTCTTATGTAACATACTCAAGCACGCTGCTTCGGTATACTTCTTTTCTCTTTTTAAAATTTCCTTTGTTTCCATTCTTATACAGACAGCTGCATTGAATGACACTGTGACTGACTACATGAGTCACAGTGTAAAGTAGAGGTGTTTTCCAGTATCCTTAACTTTGTATGCTCTACAAAGTTAGTAATCCACAGATCTCCATTCCTCCCAGCTTCTTCTATTTGCTCTTTCCATTTGCTGCCTCACCTGCATTATTCTCAGTGCATTCATAAGTTGTTTCTTGCTTGCAAATTGCATCACAACAAAATTGTGGCAAAATGTGACTTTTTTGCAAAGTTGCTGCACAAATCATAGCATTTTGGCACAATTGCCTAAAAATCATGATGGAATGCTGCAATACCTTTGTAATTACTACTAGAAGATGCCACTTGCAAGCACCTTGGAAATGCAATCTTATATTTATTCTCTTTACTCATATAATTGAAACCTTATGCTTCTCCATTTTTTTAAGAGGTTTTGCAGCAGCACATTTTTCATTCTCGGATCCCACTCTAGATTATGCTTCAGAAGAAATAGCATAGAAAGTTCATGCTATTGCTTTCCAGATGGCAAGGAGCAGCAGGGCAAGTTGTGTCTCAGCACATTTGTCAATCAAGGGCCACATGGCAGCACGAAAGACATGGGAACCCAGCTCCAAAGTGATTTGGCATTGACATGTACGAGGAGCCACTTCTTCTATTCAAAATTAGGCGAAGAAAAAGGCAGAGTAGCAGGCAGGCCTCTGAAGCAACAAGTGGAAACAAGGAACCTAACATTACAAACCAAATCATTAATGCCAAATTTAACTGACAGTCTGTGTTCTTTTTGGGTTTATTTTATATCAGTTACTCACCACAAAGGTAATGATAGCTGCATGTCCCAGTTAAAACAGTTAATTTAATTTCCACCCACGATGTCTCATGCTCAAAGCTGGGATATGAAACATTTTCTACTTTCTTCCCTCGTTCCTTCCCTTCCTTTCTTCTTCTTTCCCTCTCTCTTTCTCTCTCTCTGTCTCTTGCTCTGTTTCTTTCTTTCTTTATCTCTTCCCTTCCTTCCTTCCTTCTTCCTTCTCTCTCCTTTTCTTTCTTTCCTTCCTTCCTTCCTTCCTTCCTTCCTTCCTTCCTTCCTTCCTTCCTTCCTTCCTTCCTTCCTTCCTTCCTTCCTTCCCTCCATCCTTCTTCTTTCTTTCTCTCACTCTCTCTCTTTCTTGCTCTGTCCCTTTTCTTTTTTCTTTCTTTCTTCTTTCTTTCTTTTCTTTCTTTCTTTCTTTCTTTCTTTCTTTCTTTCTTTCTTTCTTTCTTTCTTTCTTTCTTTCTTTCTCTTCCTTCCCTCTTCTTTCCTTCCTACCCTTACTTCTTTCTCTCTTGTCTCTCGCTTTCTTTCCTCTAACGTATCCAACTCGCCTTGCATTCATTTCTGTGCCATGTAATGCTAAATATATTACTTACACATTCACCCACACTTGCATGCATTTATGCAGTAGATACTCGCCAATGTGAACAATTAATTTAGGCAAATATTGTTAAAGAAGGATTCAAAGCAATCTTTTTTTCATTTGGATTCATGACAATAATAAACACCTTTTTTATTTGCAATTACCATTACTCTATAAATAAATTGAAAACATTATCCTTCTACAGGTAAACAATCTTTATGTGAAAACGACCTGCTGAGAAGAAAGTGAAAAATGCAGATAGTATTTGATGCACCCTAAGAACTCTAAGAAAGCCAGCGGGGATTAAGGCTCCTTTGAAACCATTGCTGACAAGAAATATGCGTATATTTATTGATCTAAGTATTAGAGTTGAAAAGGCAGTAACATGGAAATAACACTATAGGCAACAAACAGACTGATCAAACACTGGGATGCCAGTTAGCTAAAGATATCTTTTTTTCTTAGTCTGCTGGCCCGTTGTGATCTATGACCAGGTTATATCTAATTACCAGAGTTCTGTAGTCAGCAGTTTTTGTGAATGCCCCAGGACCACCTCATCTTAAAGTTGTTTTGAAGCTGGTCATTAATTGCTGAAAACACTTCATTTGTCAACCTCCCCTTACAAAGAAAAATACTTTTTTCCACATCTTTTCACTAGTAGGCACTCCTTTAATTCTGCTGTAATCCTGCTGTAAAAAACTTAAGGACAGAACAAGGTCAAGTCCATTTCTCATGAAGGAAGAATAGTCTTTTACTCTCATCCATTTGCCAAAGCTCACAATCTAGAAGGTTACAATGGATAAATAGTAGGGTTCTTTTCACAAAACACAAGATGTGAACTCAACTGCCCCATTATGAACGATTATTGCTTTTACACTGAAAAAATGGACAGAGCTACAATATCAGTCTTACCTTCTCTATCTTATGTATCATTCATCATAGAGAAAATGATATATGACAGTAGAATTGCATCTGTAGGAAGAATAAACAAGCTACACAATTTAAACTAAATTACAATTAAAATGTTAAAAAACTTAAAAGGGGTTGGCCACTTTAAGTTTATTTTAACAGATGTGTTGTTGACTTGATTTTGCATAGCTTTACTATGATACAGGTATGATAGGTACGTTTCCCTCCTTCACTTATTGGCAGTCTTCCTCATATACTACAAAGCTCTCCTGTCCATAAAATGGTTGCTCCTGGAGGAACATGAGATTTGATCGTCAATAAATGACCTCCTTGTAAGCAAGTAGTTAAGTTAAACATTTTTTCTTTTAATTTCTTATAAATGTTTTTGTTATTAATTATATTAAAAATCTTGAAACATAGCTGGTTTTACACAGGCTACAGGGCAGGGGTGGACATATCATTGATGCAACCTGTGCAGCCGCACAAGGGCCCAAGATCTGAGGGGGCCCATTTATACCTCCAAAGCAGGTGCAATTTTGCATTTTTAGGAGATCTTGGGCTGCAAAGGGCCCATGTAGTGTTCTTGCACAGGGGCCCTTTTCTGACTTTGTCCGCTAGTGCTACAGGGTACTTTTTACTGACATGTTCCCTATAAACCAAACAGCTTTCCTGTTCACAAAATGGCAACTGATTGAGGTGTCATGCTTCTGGGTTTGAACTCTTGAGCCTGTGTTTTGTGGTTGGCTTCTCTGTCCACCAAGCCTCAGCAGATACACATTTTCTTTGGGCGTTTAGGTTCTGTTTTCTTGGCTGCAGTCTGTTTAGCATAACACAGTTGTTTTCATTTGTGTTCCCTATCACCTTTCGGGTAGAGCTTTATATTCTTTCCCCCTGCTGGCATTTCCTGCTGGTGATAGACTCATTCGGATGCTCAGGCATTCTGCTGTTGTTTAAAGTCAGTCAGTGAAATTTCAGCTGGGGTTTATCTCTTTTCTTTTTCTGTTTATTTACTCTGCACTTATCTCCTGGTTCTTTTTGGAAAAAAGGTGGTGTATTATCGGACTGTGTGTACTTTATACTTTATTTTGTATTTAGTGGTTAATTTTATTCACTCTGGGATCATTTCTTTATCAGCAAACTTTTCCTTTTGTGGGTAATTCTCACTCTGCTCTGTTGTCTGGTGAGTTAAGGGTATGCCACACTGAACAATATCGCTAACGGGATCGCTAAAAAACGTCACTATTTAGCGATCCCGTTAGCGATGTTGTTCAGTGCGGCAGCTTCCAGCGACGAGCTTCCTGCTGTGATCTCGCTCGTCGCTGGAATCGCTCCGGACCCTATTTTATCGTCGGCGCTCCCGCTGGGTAAGTATATATCGCTAGTGTGGCACCTTTTCTTAGCGATTTAGCGGTACTTTTGTACCGCTAAAGTCGTTAAGAAGATCGCTAACGGCGATAGCGTCGTTAACTATATCGCTAAATGTGGCCGCACTTAGCGATATAGAAACAATCCCGCTAGCGATCGCATTAGTATGCGTCGTTATCGTGATCGCTAGCGGGATTGTTTAGTGTGGCAGTACCTTTAGGAGGAATGTAAAGTGCTCAATGGCTTTTCAGGCAGCATAGGACCGAGTTGCCATTGTCTATACTGTGGTTAGGTTTGTCTCAGCTCATGCAGGCACCAGTAGGGACTGTGAGGTCAGGATTTCTAGTCTGTACAGAAACTGGCAGTTGAAGTTTTTAGCTTTAACTACTATCCTGAGTAAGTTTCTACAGTAGCATAACAGGAGTAATATGTGAGCAGACCTGTCTATCAGATGCCTCCAATTGAAAAACAGCTTTTCCATGTACAATGTTGGTGTTAATTAGAGGTAACCGGATCATTTGAAATTCAAATTCGTCAACTTTGACAAAGTTTCCCTCAAAATTTGTTTTGCAGTGAATAAATTTGCCAAGAATCACAATACTGCAAAGCCTTTAATTGCTTGGAGAATTGTCTGGTTCCCAAGTCTTGTCCACCACCACTAATTTGGCAGAGAGTTGCCTTTGTTAATGAGAAATCACTTTAGTTGCATGCCTGGTTTCCCCCACTTTCTGATTCCAACCTTGAGATTTGCCTTGGCTGAGAGTGATTTTATCACTAACAGTGCCCCTACGCAACAGCTCACAGAGCCAGCAACATAGCTTGTGTCACGGTTTCACCCCTCAGTATGTCTGGGATGCAGTTACTGACAGCTTTGCCATTTGCTTTGGTACAGAGGCGTGCTGAGATGTCAGTGTGTTGATTGACAGCTCAACTATTCAAACTGTGACTGGGAGGCGTCGGCTGTCTCTAAGTGTTCACTATCCGGGGTGATTGCCATGCTACTTAACTGAGCTGCTTCTCCCAGACTTTTGCCAGACATAGATTCAGCTTGTGAGGTTTGTGCTCCCTGTGCCTTGAGGTCTGTATGCTTAATCATTTACTGCCTGACCTTGGACTTTGTTCTTACCATCCGACTGTTTAACCCCTTCTGCTCTGATTTGTTATCTTCCTGGTATTCTGACCTGGGAACCTTATCTGACCACTTTTTTGTCTCTTCCTTCTGCTTATGATGTACTCTCCTGGCTTCTGACCTTTGACTCCTTGACCATTCTGACTCACGGCTTGGCCTTGAAAAGTTACTAGTATCACAGTTTGGCAATAGAATTGAGTTAACAATCTACATTCTTGTACAAAGGCTAACTTAATCTCTTTCATTAATTTAAATGCCGAAATTGTTCCGGTATAGGGTCTTCCTAAGCCCCTAGAACCAGTGTTACCTGTTTGGTATTACTATTTTCTGGAAGGTTGAGGTAAGAAGCGCCAGTGCTGCTACTACAATTTTTGCCGTAGTATGGGGATTTATATTCTCTCACACTTCCACATCTGTTTCCAGTACCATGTTTTAGTTTAATATACTAAATAGCCAGAAATACTAGGCAGATTTCACATAACAGTTAAAAAGGCTAATGCAACATTAGTCTATACGTAATAGCAACGTGGCATGAATGTGTCTCCAATTTGACCATTTAAACAGGTGTGCTAAAACAGACCTGCATAGTTTAATTTCTCAATATACCGTAGTAATTTGTTTCCAAATTTTTTTGTTAAAGCAGACTTATTCCTTCTTGCCAAAAAGGACCTTGTAACAACAAATGACAGAAGGTAGGAACACATCCTTAAAATGCTGCAACAGCCCACAGTATAGTTGTGGGCTGTACAGTTGCCAAATTGGATTATTAAAACAAGTATGCAAAAGTAAAATGTGTGTTTGCTTTCAAATTTGTAGCTTAATTTTTTAAACACTATTATCTACCTCTTGAAGCTCCTCAAGAGAAAGCCAAGAGTGTGCAAAGCAGTAATCTAAGCAAAAGGTTGCTATTTTGAACAACCTAGAATACAAAACATATTTTCAGTTGTTTCACACTTTTTTGTTAGGTATATAATTCCAGATGTGTTAATTCCTAGTTTTGATGCCTTCAGTGTGAATGTACAATTTTCATAGTCATGAAAATATAGAAAAATCTTTGAATGAGGTGTGTCCAAACTTTTGGTCTGTACTGTATATATACAGTGCCTACAAGTAGTATTCAACCCCCTGCAGATTTAGCTGGTTGACACATGCGGAATTAACTTGGCATTGTGACATTTGTACTGTAGATCAGCCTGGAAGTGGGAAATGCACTGCAGCAAAAATTTTTGTTTTAATTTTTTTTTTCTTTTTTTAAAAACGTTAAAAGTTAATTCAGAGTGTCATTTATTATTCAACCCCTCAAACCACAAGAATTCTGTTTGGTCCCCCTAAAGTATTAAGAAGTAGTTCAGGCACCAAGAATAGTGAGCTTCACATGTGTGGATTAATGATCTCTTTTGCCAGCCTTTTCTGACTATTTAAGACCCTCCCCAAACTTGTGAACAGCACTCATACATGGTCAACATGGGAAAGACAAAGGAGCATTCCAAGGCCATCAGAGACAAGATCGTGGAGGGTCACAAGGCTGGCAAGTGGTACAAAACCCTTTCCAAGGAGTTGGCCCTATCTGTCTCCACTGTTGGGAGCATCATCCGTAAGTGGAAGGCTTATGGAACTACTGTTAGCCTTCCACGGCCTGGACAGCCTTTGAAAGTTTCCTCCCGTGCCGAGGCCAGGCTTGTCCGAAGAGTCAAGGCTAACCCAAGGACAGCAAGGAAGGAGCTCCGGGAAGATCTCATGGCAGTGGGGACATTGGTTTCAGTCAATACCATAAGTAACGTACTCCACTGCAATGGTCTCCGTTCCAGACGAGCCCGTAAGGTACATTTACTTTCAAAGCGTCATGTCAAGGCTCGTCTACAGTTTGCTCATGATCACTTGGAGGACTCTGAGACAGACTGGTTCAAGGTTCTATGGTCTGATGAGACCAAGATCGAGATCTTTGGTGCCAACCACCACGTGACGTTTGGAGACTGGATGGCACTGCATACGACTCCCAAGAATACCATCCCTACAGTCAAGCATGGTGGTGGCAGCATCATGCTGTGGGGCTGTTTCTCAGCCAAGGGGCCTGGCCATCTGGTCCGCATCCATGGGAGGATGGATAGCACGGCCTACCTAGAGATTTTGGCCAAGAACCTCCGCTCCTCCATCAAGGATTTTAAGATGGGTCGTAATTTCATCTTCCAACAAGACAACGACCCAAAGCACACAGCCAAGAAAACCAAGGCCTGGTTCAAGAGGGAAAAAGTCAAGGTGTTGGAGTGGCCTAGTCAGTCTCCTGACCTTAACCCAATTGAAAACTTGTGGAAGGAGCTCAAGATTAAAGTCCACATGAGACACCCAAACGACCTAGATAACTTGGAGAAGATCTGCATGGAGGAGTGGGCCAAGATAACTCCACAGACCTGTGTCGGCCTGATCAGGTCTTATAAAAGACGATTATTAGCTGTAATTGCAAACAAGGGTTATTCCACGAAATATTAAACATAGGGGTTGTATAATAATTGACCCACACTTTTATGTTTAAAATTTATTAAAATTCAACTGAGCAACATAACTTTTTGTTTTGTAAGATTTATGCTTCTGTTAATAAATCCTACTCTCGTTTGCAGTTTGAAGGCTCTAACTTATTTGCATCTTATCAAACCAGCTAAATCTGCAGGGGGTTGAATACTACTTGTAGGCACTGTATATACATATATATACATATACACACACATATATTATATATATATATATATATATATATACACTGCTCAAAAAAATAAAGGGAACATTCAAGTAACACTTCCTAGATCTAAATGAATGAAATATTCTCATTGAATACTTTGTTCTGTACACAAAAATCATCAATGGAAATCAAATTGTTGAATCAATGGAGGCCTGGATTTAGAGAGACCCCCAAATGAAAGTGGAAACAATTCAAAATGAAAATCAAAACAAGACAAATTTAAAGTGGAAACAAGTCAAAATGATGCTCAGTAGTGTGTGTGGCCTCCATGTGCCTGTATGACCTCCCTACAATGCCTGGGCATGCTCCTGATGAGGTTGCAGATGTTCTCCTGAGAGATCTTCTCCCAGACCTGGACTAAAGCATCCGCCATCTCCTGGACAGTCTGTGGTGCAACGTGACATTGGTGAATGGAGCGAGACATGCTGTCCCAGAAGTGCTCAATCAGATTCAGGTCTGGGGAATGGGCAGGCTAGTCCATAGCTTCAATGCCTTCATCTTGCAGGAACTGCCGACACACTCCAGCCACATGAGATTTAGCATTTTCCTGCATTAGGAGGAACCCAGGGCCAACCGCACTATCATATGGTCTCACAGGGGGTCTGAGGATCTTATCTCGGTACCTAATTGCCATCAGGCTACCTCTGGCGAGCACATGGAGGGGTGTGTGGTCCTCCAAAGAAATGCCACCCCACACCATTACTGACTCACTGCCAAATTGGTCATGCTGAAGGATGTTGCAAGCAGCAGATCGCTCTCAATGGCGTCTCTAGACTCTGTCACGTCTGTCACATGTGCTGAGTGTGAACATGCTGCCTGCAACATCCTAACCCTAACTTTAGTCCCAACCCTAACCCTAACTTTAATCCCAACCCTAACCATAATTTAGCCCTAACCGTAATGGGAAAATGAAAATAAATACATTTTTTATTTTATTATTTTTCCCTAACTAAGGAGGTGATAAAGGGGGGTTTGCTTTACTATTTATAGTGGGTTTTTATAACGGGTTTTTATGTTTGTCAGCTGTCACACACTAAAAAACGCTTTTTATTGCAAAAAATAGTTTTTGCATCACCACGTTTTGAGAGCTATAATTTTTCCATATTTTGGCCCACAGAGTCATGTCAGGTCTTGCTTTTTGCGGGACGGGTTAATGTTTTTATTGGTACCAATTCGGGCACATGACATTTTTTGATCACTTTCTATTCTGATTTTTGGGAGACAGAATAAGCAAAAACCAGCAATTCATGTGTTAGGGTCTGCGGAACGCACCTAATAGGTATAATATAGAGGTGCGTTCTAAGCCCGGGGTCCACCGTGCAGGCGAAGCCCGCTGCTAATAAAATGGCGAAAGTAGCGAACTCTGTTATCCCGCAGAGTCGCTAAAATAAACGCCGTAGCGCGTTGTGGCAGTAAATGCGAACTCTGTTAATCCCCAGAGCCGCTAACGGGATGCCACAGCGCTATATGGCGATAGGTGCGAACTCACTTAGCTTTAGTGAGCCGCAAAGTAAAACGCTAGGGCGCTGTCTAACGTCTACAGCGAACCCTGTTACGTCACAGAGTCGCTGAGAAAAGGTACCGTGTCCTGTAAGGCTCTCAGGTACACGGTAAATTGCTAAGCGAGCATAATACGTGGTCATGCGCTAATGTCCTCGCGGGAGTCACCCGCAATCTATGGCGTCTGAACGCCAGACCCTGAATACGGCAATCAAACTCCTCACCGGTTATGCCGGTAATCTAGGGCATCTAGGACACCAACCCTGACCAGCTAGCACACCAAACTCCTCACCGATTAAGTCGGTATTCTAGTGGCTTATTTCAGCCGGGTCCCTAACCACACACACGCATGACCACACTGGCACATAGCATACAATGGTTGATATTAGCGCATGGCGGCCCAGCCATGCTACCCTTTTATAGCAACAGCTACAGGACCTTCCAGGAACAAGGACCAATGAGAAACCTGTTCCAGAAGACTAGTAGTAACAGGGCCTTCCTGGCGGGCCAATAGGAGCTGCTGCAGTACCTGAGCATGTGACCCCTGATCTCCAATGAGAGATCACACTCTGGGCATGCTCAGAAGGGAAAATGCAGACTTTTTCCCAAAGACGTCTGCTCCAGCACTGGCTATAATAGCAGATCCAGGAAAGGCAACAGCAAGTCACTGCCCAGTAGTGGAGTGGGCAAGACGCCTGGACCGACGTCTCTGCTGAGCAGGCTCCACTGCGGCCGGAGATGAATGGGAGACCGCAGCGGGATGGGTTCGAGACTCCCCTTGTGCAGCAGCGGGAAATCGAACCCTAACATCATGAATTTCTTTTGGGGGGGCGTTTACATCGTTCTGCGTGTGATAAAATTGATAAGATAGCTTTATTGTTTGGGTCAGTACGACCACAGCGATGCCTCATTTATATCATTTTTTATGTTTTGGCGCTTTTATATAATAAAAACTATTTTATAGAAAAAAATTATTGTTTTTGGATCACTTTATTCTGACAGCTATAACTTTTTTTTTCGCTGATGATGCTAGATGGCAGCTCGTTTTTTGCGAGACAATATGACGTTTTCAGCTGTACCATGTTTATTTATATCCCTTTTTTGTTCGTGTGTTATTTCTCTTTTTTGTTTGACGGTATGATGATAAAGCATTGTTTTTTGCCTTGTTTTTTTATGGTGTTCACTAAAGGGGTTAACTAGTGGGACAGTTTTATAGGGCCGGGTCGTTACAGAGGCAGCAATACCAAATATGTATACTTTTATTGTTTAGATTTTTTTTTGTCAAATATTTATTTAGTGGTAGAATAAATATTGATTTTTAATTTTTAAAAAATGTTTTTAAAATTATTTTAAAACAATTTTTTTATTTCATTCTAAGTTTTACACTTTGTCCCACTATGGGACAATCATTTTGTGCATCCTGATCGCTTCTATAGCATGCAGATGAAGCAGGATCTGCATGCTATAGAAGCTGTCAGCGCGGCATGTTGTGCACTATGACCTGAGAGGCTTCCTGACATGCATTGTGCATGACAGGAAGTTTCTCAGCTCTAGAGACCTGGATGTTGTCATGATGACATCGGGTCTCCATGGCAGCAATCGGCACTCCGTGGGGTCTCCGATCCAAAGGCAGAGGGGCTGTCAGCCCCTGTGCCAAATCTGGAATGCTGCGATCTTGTTTGATCACAGTGTTCCAGGGGCCTATGACGTGCTATTCCGTCCATGGGATTTAAGTCCCAGATCACATAGACGGAATAGTACGTCAGATGGCAGAGAGAGGGTAAACATGTTTTCAGTTCCATGCAACTAATGATAGTCATTCATATTGATAGATGTCTGCCAAACTATTGTTTGTAAGACAACTATGTTTTCCTCTGATTCCATCTCATCTTGAGCCTTCATAGCATTTTCCTGTTTTGTATCTTTTCTTTTTGTCTTCTTTTTGTCTTCTACCATGCATATATTTAAATACTTTATTTATTGAATTCATTTCATATATTGTATATTCAAAATAAAGTAAATAGAAAAAATATATACTGTGTGATGATCTCTACCATTCACATGGGATAAACTGCAGACATAATTTTATATTTCATCTAGATTTCAAGTAATTTAAGGCTCTCAATCGGTTATATCCTTTAGCTAGATAATTAGACAATGAACTGATAATTGATTGATGATATGATCTAATAGATTGATGATGCTGTCACAGGAACATGTATGAAAAAGTTCTTTTGCTCTCCGCTGTAACTGATTTACCTATTCAAGTGATCAGAAAGTAAATCATCACACAAGCAACATAAAAGTCCTTTCCTCAATGTGACCCGTGCTATTTGTAGTTAAGTTAAAAATATATATGGTTCATAAATTTCATGTGAGATTTATAAAGGTTGGATCATCTACTGGACATAAATGGTCTTT
Organism: Oophaga sylvatica; assembly: GCA_033576555.1. Lineage (NCBI taxonomy): Eukaryota > Metazoa > Chordata > Amphibia > Anura > Dendrobatidae > Oophaga > Oophaga sylvatica. The sequence continues at coordinate 283,495,280 of JARQOD010000006.1, read as the reverse complement.
CTACTACAGAAGGACCATCTTAATAAATTGTTCTTGTGGCAAATAGCTTGAGTATTATGACAAACTGTAAGTCATTGCTCATCAGCATGTGGTAGAACAATTTTGAAGGTTACTTTGTTATTGTCCCCTACCCAACAAGAGCATTAAAAATGCCTAAACTAAATGCTATCTACAAAGTGTCCTTATTAGAGTTGAGTAAAAAAGAATTTGTAGGTCTAGTCAAGTGGCTACACCGGTAGTCCAGATCTGCTGTACCAGAGTCCTGCCAGCTACCTATTAGCATCCGGCTTCCCCAAAATCTCTTCTGATTAGTAGGTTTGGTGAGATGTCATCATTGCAGTGTACATAACGTTGCATCGGGCATATGAGAAGAGTGATGCCAGCAGGTGGAACACAATTAGTCGGGTTTTGTTCTCGCTGCCCCATTGTTTTAGTTAGGTACAGTATGTATTACTCGTAAATGCTGTAGCACTTCAGAGAACGCATACTTTAACAGCCGGCCTGGGAACAATACAACTAGGATGATTACTCCAAGAGGTAGGTTCCCTCTGATTTTTCCTGCCCTGCTCTACTGGACTGACTGGTGTCTCCCTATGTGTATGTATTGAGAGGGACTGGTCCATCAAAGGGACTATGGAGAGGAGAAGCTACTGGGGACCTGCCTCTTGGACTAGTCATCCTACTCGCATCGTTCCATGTATCATTGCAGAGTAAAGCACGCATGGCTGCAACAATGAGGGCAGGTTTCTGACTTTTGCTGCCTGTGGTTTAGGCCTCACCTCACTAATGTAACTCTTCCAGTTTTGCCCATCCTAAAATTCTCCCTTGTAGCATCTGTTTACACATCCGCCATGTACTTAATAGCACTTTGTATCTGTACTGTAAGAATACTGTCTGATGACCGGTTTATGCAGCGTTATGTGAATATTATATTGATGACTGTACCATACAATACAAGCACTTTTTACCATCCACCTTTCGTGTCTCTCCTAATTCCTCATAGAGTGCATGCTTGTGAGCAGGGCCCTCACTCCTCTTGGTATCTGTGGAATTATGTGTTTACTCTGTTATGTATTTATTGTAGAAATAAAAGTGATGATTAATATCATTATCAGTTGTCAGGTTCCCTTTAATGACTATATAAGGGACATTCTAAATTTAATTGCAATTTTTATTGCTCCATTGCAACTAAAATATTCATTAGTTATCCTAGTATTTTTTGTGCACTTCCTACATATTTAGTAATTGTTAACATTTCTGGTGCTGTTACCTCTGTCCATTTGCACTCTCATTACATGTACCATGCACTATGCAAATAGCAGAGAGTGCAAAGCAACTTAAACCAATAGATACAGCGTGACGAGTGTTTGGCGCTTACTACATCTGTATGTGGGTGTCACGGATGTGTCAGAGACTGCATACCATTGCACTGCATCTGTCTGTAGAAGGTCTCAGTAGTTTGCTTTGCAGATGAGTGGCCACCACTCCCGGGGCTAATGGCCACACTCAGACCTGTGTGTTGATATACTTCCTGCTTGCTGCTTTTAAGCTAGGGTGATATTTTCTATTTGTATTTCCCTGTTGAGGCTTGGAGCAGTAGCTGTTGTGTTTCGGTAGCTAAGGAGGACAGGAGCAACAGCAGGGCAGCAGAACACCTGAGATGTTGGTAACTGATGGGTTGCAGATTCCTAAACTAACGACACAACTAGAGGTAGCCGTGGAGCGTTCCTACGTTGATCCTAGACGCCTCGTCACAGCCTGAGAGATAACTACACCTAAAGGCAGAAAGATGAAAGCTATCTGCCCCGGAGCAGATCCCCAAAGAAAATAGGAAGCCCCCAAACATATAATGGTGGTTAGACAAGATGAAAACACAAACATAGGCAGAAAATAGATTGAGCAAACGATGGGGCCACAAGCTGACTAAATAGGATAGGAAAGGAGAGATTACTTTCTGCAACCCAGAAAACCCTACAAAAATCCAACAATTCTGATTACAAAAATACTGAGATCACACGATCTCGCCACCCGCTAAATCAGATCTCAGTGTGAACAAAACCAAGCTGCAGCCGCTGAAAAAACAGGAAAAAGCAAATGAGCAAATAACAGTGGCTGCAGATAAACTGTGAGGAGCTCAGGCCCCAGGAGGGGACCTGGCTGACCTCCACAAAAGTGCAGAAAACAATGCAAAAAGCAAGCACAAAAAGAAAAGCAAAAAATATCTTATCTGAAAGCAGGAGATGCAGGCAAGACTCCAGCAAACTTCCAAATGAACCAGGAACCACAATTGAGACAAGAACAATTGATCACCGGCAACCATCATGGGAGGGAACCTCCCTTATATCAGGCCAGTCCGTGATCCCTGATTGCCACTCCTCACTTAAAGGTTCAGTACTGTCTGTAACCACCAGAGGGAGCCTCTGCTCAGAAACCATCTCTAGCACATTCATAACAGTACCCCCCTTGAGGAGGGGTCACCGAACCCTCACTTGTGCAACCAGGCCGATCAGGATGAGCTCGGTGATAAGCACGGATCAGTCTCCTAGCATGGATGTCCGAAGCAAACACCCAAGAATTGTCCTCCTGACCATAACCTCTCCACTTAACCAAATACAGGAGTTTCTGTCTAGAAAAGCGAGAATCCAATATTTTCTCAACCACATACTCCAGATTGCCCTCAACCAAAACAGGGTCAGGAGGCGCAGCCATAGGAACCACTGGCTCGACAAACCTCTTCAATAAGGACTTGTGGAACACGTTATGGATCTTAAATGTCCCTGGAAGAAGCAAACGGAAGGAAACAGGATAAAGAATCTCCATGATCTTATAAGGTCCAATGAACCTGGGCTTAAACTTTGGAGATGAAACACTCATAGGGATATTTCTTGAGGACAACCAAACCAAGTCCCCCACTTTAAACCGAGGACCATCAGTCCTATGCCGGTTGGCAAAACGTTGGGCCTTCTCCTGAGAGAGAGACAACCTCTCCACTACCTGGTCCCAAATCTGCTGCATTCGCTCCACAACAGAGTCAACACCTGGACAGACAGAAGCCTCCTCCTGTCCCGAAGAAAATCGAGGGTGAAACCCAAAATTGCAGAAAAATGGAGACATCAAGGTGGCAGAGCTAGCCCTATTATTAAGAGCAAACTCAGCCAAAGGCAAAAAAGAGACCCAGTCATCTTGATCAGCAGACACAAAACATCTCAAATAAGTCTCCAAGGTATGGTTTGTTCTCTCAGTTTGTCCATTGGTCTGAGGATGAAAAGCAGAGGAGAAAGATAATTGAACACCAAGTTTAGAACAAAATGTCCTCCAAAATCTGGAAACAAACTGGACTCCTCTGTCAGACACAATGTTCTCCGGAATGCCATGTAACCGAACCACGTGCTGAAGGAACAAAGGCACCAATTCGGAGGAGGAAGGTAACTTAGGTAATGGTACAAAATGTATCATCATGGAAAAGCTATCACAGATTACCCAGATAACGGTCATTCTCTGAGAAACAGGGAGGTCGGAAATAAAATCCATAGAGATATGGGTCCATGGCCTCTTGGGCACAGGTAATGGCATTAACAAACCACTAGAGCGAGAGCAAGGCTTGGAGAGAGAGCAAGTCCCACAGGACTGCACAAATTCCCTGACGTTACGAGACAAAGTAGGCCACCAAAAGGACTGACTCACCAAGTCTCTGGTACCAAAAATCCCGGGATGACCAGCCAACGTGGACAATGAATCTCAGACATCACACTCTTCTTCCACTGGTCTGGGACAAACAATTTCCCAATAGGGCAGCGCTCAGGTTTATCCTCCTGACACCCTTCCAAGGCCAGTCTAAAATTGGGCGAGATGGCGGAAAGAACTACACCCTCTTTCAAAATAACAGTAGGATTAGATAACTCAGGAGAGTCGCAAAGAAACTCCTCGAGAGGGCATCCGCCTTAACATTCTTAGTGCCAGGAAGAAAAGAAACCACAAAATTAAAACGTGTGAAAAAAAAAGGCCCACCTGGCCTGTCTAGGATTAAGTCGCTTGGCTGATTCGAGATAAACCAGATTCTTATGGTCCGTGAGGACCACCACCTGATGTTTGGCTCCTTCCAGCCAATGTCTCCACTCTTCAAAGGCCCACTTCATGGCCAATAACTCCCGATTACCCACGTCATAATTACGTTCAGTTGGAGAAAATTTTCGAGAGAAAAAGGCACAAGGATTACTCTTAGATGTCTCTGGATCTCTTTGGGACAAAACGGCACCTGCCCCAATTTCAGAGGCATCAACCTCCACCTGAAACGGTAGAGAAACATCAGGCTGCCGTAGAACAGGAGCAGAAGTGAATCTCTGCTTAAGTTCCTGAAACGTGGAGACTGCCTCAGGAGGCCAATTCACCACATCAGAACCCTTTTTGGTCAAATCAGTCAATGGTTTAACAATACCAGAGAAATTACCAATAAATTTACGATAAAAATTGGCAAAACCCAAAAATCTCTGAAGAGCCTTTAATGAAGTAGTTAGGACCCAATCACAGATGGCCTGAACCTTGACGAGGTCCATTTCAATAACAGACGGAGACAAAATGAATCCCAGAAATGAGACCTTCTGTACTCCAAAAAGACACTTTGATCCCTTCACATACAGTGCATTCTCTCTCAAAATCTGGAACACAGTCCGAACATGTTTCACATGAGAGTCCCAGTCATTGGAAAAAATCAAGATATCATCCAAATAAACAATCAGAAATTTATCCACAAAATCCCTGAAAATATCATTCATGAAGGATTGGAAGACGGAAGGAGCATTAGTGAGCCCAAAGGGCATCACTAGGTACTCAAAATTCCCCTCTGGGGAATTAAACGCCGTCTTCCATTCATCCCCATGCTTAATGCGAATAAGGTTATACGTCCCCCTGAGGTCAAGCTTGGTAAACCAACTAGCACTTTTCACAATGGAAAACAGGTCAGAAATCAAGGGTAACGGATATTGATACTTCACAGTGATCTTATTCAAGAGACGATAATCAATACACGGCCTCAATGAATCATCCTTTTTGGCCACAAAGAAAAAACCGGCACCCAAGGGTGAAGAGGATGGTCTGATATGACCCTTCTCCAATGACTCCTTGATATCAGATCGCATAGCATCGTGTTCAGGTACAGACAAGTTAAAAAGGCGACCTTTAGGAAATTTACCACCAGGCACTAATTCAATAGCGCAATGTTAGCTCCTTTGAGGGGGCAATGATGTAGATTTACTTTCAGTAAATACATCCGAAAAATCAGTCAAAAATTCAGGAACATCCTGAGACTTGGGAGAGGCAGAAAAAACAAGAGTGTCGGCATTAACACATTGGCAGCCCCAACTGGTCACAGACACAGATTTCCAATCCAAAACAGGATTATGAGACTGTAACCAAGGGAAACCTAGTACAATAATGTCATGCAGATTAAACAGCACCAGAAATTTGCAACTCTCCTGATGATCTGGTTCAACCCTCATTATCACCTGAGTAGAAAACTGGGGTTTATTCTCCGCCAAAGGGGTAGAATCAATGCCCAGTAGGGGAATAGACTTACGCAGGGGTATCATGGGAAACCCACAACGTTTGGCAAAGTCAAAATCCATCAGGTTAATAACTGCTCCTGAACCAACAAAAGCCTAAGCAGAAAATGTGGACAGGGAGCAAATCAGGGTAACAGTCAACAGAAATTCAGTCTGAACACTACCCAAGACAACTGAGCGTGCAAAACGTCTTCCCCGCTTAGGGCAGACTGAAATAGCATGAGCAGCATCACCACAGTAGAAACATAACCCATTGCGCTTTCGAAACTCATGACGCTGTGCCCCAGAAGTCACTCTATCACACTGCATGGGCTCAGAAGCTGGCTCACAAGGCAACACTATCTCACGCATACCTCTGCGCTCACGCAAACGTCTGTCAATTTGAATAGCCAATGACATAGAATCATTGAGACCAGAGGGAGCAGGGAATCCCACCATAACATCCTTTAGATTCTCTGACAGCCCCTTCCGAAAAAGGGCTGCCAAAGCATCATCATTCCATTTGGTCAGGACTGCCCACTTTCGGAATTTTTGACAGTACAACTCAGCGTCTTCAAGACCCTGATTTAATGCCAACAAGGTTTTTTCAGCTTGATCAGTGACATTAGGTTCATCGTACAATAACCCCAGAGCCAGAAAAAATGCATCAATATCACTCAAAACAGGATCCCCAGGTGTCAGGGAAAAAGCCCAATCCTGAGGATCGCTGCGCAGGAGAGAGATGACAATTTGAACCTGCTGCGCTGCGTTACCTGAGGACTTAGGCTTTAAGACAAAAAACAACTTACAGTTATTTTTGAAATTCAGAACTTTAGCCCGATCCCCCAAAAACAAATCTGGCATGGGAATCCTAGGTTCCACAACCGGCAACCTAGCAAGATAGGTAGCAATACTCCGAACCTCAGTGGCAAGCTGATCCACACGGCCAGACAACTGTGCAAACTCCATTGAAAGAAAAAAAATCATCCTCAGCACCCAGAGAAAAAGAGGGAAAAAATGCAACAGACAGAAAAAAAAAAATCTCTGACAACTCTGACAACTTTTTTCTTTCCACACTATTTTTCCATTCTGTGAGTACCATATCATTTTCAGTTATGGCCGGTGATACTGTTGTGTTTCGGTAGCTGAGGAGGACAGGAGCAACAACAGGGCAGCAGAACACCTGAGATGTTGGTAACTGATGGGTTGCAGATTCCTAAACTAACGACACAACTAGATGTAGCCGTGGAGCGTTCCTACGTTGATCCTAGACGCCTCGTCACAGCCTGAGAGATAACTACACCTAAAGGCAGAAAGATGAAAGCTATCTGCCCCGGAGCAGATCCCCAAAGAAAATAGGAAGCCCCCAAACATATAATGGTGGTTAGACAAGATGAAAACACAAACATAGGCAGAAAATAGATTGAGCAAACGCTGGGGCCACAAGCTGACTAAATAGGATAGGAAAGGAGAGATTACTTTCTGCAACCCAGAAAACCCTACAAAAATCCAACAATTCTGATTACAAAAATACTGAGATCACACGATCTCGCCACCCGCTAAATCAGATCTCAGTGTGAACAAAACCAAGCTGCAGCCGCTGAAAAAACAGGAAAAAGCAAATTAGCAAATAACAGTGGCTGCAGATAAACTGTGAGGAGCTCAGGCCCCAGGAGGGGACCTGGCTGACCTCCACAAAAATGCAGAAAACAATGCAAAAAGCAAGCACAAAAAGAAAAGCAAAAAATATCTTATCTGAAAGCAGGAGATGCAGGCAAGACTCCAGCAAACTTCCAAATGAACCAGGAACCACAATTGAGTAGTGTTGAGCGATACGATACTGCAAATATCGGGTATCGGCCGATATTAGCTGTATCGGGCTTTCGATTCGAGTACCGATATTTTCGTCATATCGGATACCGGAATCGGGATTGTCACTGTCACTGTCAGTGTCCGTCGGTCGGGTCTGTCACTGTCAGTGTCCGTCGGTCGGGTCTGTCAGGAGTCAGCGGCACTTACCTGGCAGAAGATCTCCGGCGGTCACGGCCTGGACTGCTTCATGGCCGCCATCATCTTTCCCCGGCGGTCACATGCAGTTTCTCGCGATAACTGCAGTGACTGCTGGGTAATCCCGGCCGTAAAGCAGTCAGTCCGATGACGTCACCGCCGGGGAAGCAGGTAATCAGCTGCGCTGCGTCGCGATGACAGGCTCTGCCTGTCATTGCGATGTAGCAGAGCTGGATCGTCGTGGGACAGTCGTTACTATGGACTGCGTCGGACAGGTGGTATACTGTTGGTTTGTTTTTTTTCTTTTTTTACAGGAGATCGATGGCGTCGCAGGAATGAGAGTACAATAAAAGAAATGAAAACTGTGTTGTCTCTTTTATTTCATTAAAATACTTTTTTCTTGCTTTGTCTTTTTTTATGCATTTAATAACTTTGGGATTAATAATGGATCGGTGTCTTATTGACACCTCTCCATTATTAACCGGGCTTATTGTCACCGTGCAATCAACGGTGACATTAACCCCTTATTACCCCACTTGCCACCACTACAGGGCAGTGGGAAGAGCCGGGTAAAGTGCCACAATTGGCACATCTTTTGATGCGCCAAATGTGGGGCTGCTGTAGCCTGGTATTATCAGGCTGTTGAGGGCCAAAATCCATGGGCCTTGACAGTCTTTTAATACCAGGCCGCAGCAGTCTGCATTTTACTTGGCTGGTTAACAAAAATAGGGGGACCCCTACGCCGTTTTTTTTTCGAGGGGATCCCCTATTTTTGTTAACCAGCCAAGCTAAGCAGACTGCTGTGGCCTGGTATTATCAGGCTTGCAAGGTCCATGGATATTGGATCCTTACCAGCCTGAAAAACCAGGCCTCAGCGGTCTGCTTCATCTGGCTGGTTAACAAAAATAGGGGGGACCCCACGCCAATTTTTTTCGAGGGGATCCCCTATTTTTGTTAATCAGCCAAGATATGCAGACTGCTGTGGCCTGGTATTATCAGGCTGGCAAGGTCCATGGATCTTGGCTCCTTAACAGCCTGAAAATCCAGGCCTCAGCGGTCTGCTTCATCTGGCTGGTTAACAAAAATAGGGGGGACCCCACGCCAATTTTTTTCGAGGGGATCCCCTATTTTTGTTAATCAGCCAAGATATGCAGACTGCTGTGGCCTGGTATTATCAGGCTGGCAAGGTCCATGGATCTTGGCTCCTTAAGAGCCTGAAAATCCAGGCCTCAGCGGTCTGCTTCATCTGGCTGGTTAACAAAAATAGGGGGGACCCCCACGCCAATTTTTTTCGAGGGGATCCCCTATTTTTGTTAATCAGCCAAGATATGCAGACTGCTGTGGCCTGGTATTATCAGGCTGGCAAGGTCCATGGATCTTGGCTCCTTAACAGCCTGAAAATCCAGGCCTCAGCGGTCTGCTTCATCTGGCTGGTTAACAAAAATAGGGGGGACCCGACGCCATTTTTTATTCGAAGGGAACCCCTATTTTTGTTAATCAGTTCCCTCTGACGTCACTGATTGTGTCCCTGGCTGACCTGAAGTGAAAGTGGAAAGCAATCAATTAAGCTTTCCACTTCCTCTCCTGTCAGCCAGGAGAGGAACTCATTCATTTGGGGGTTTACTGTGAGGCTGCAGCATTAGCTGCGGTCCCTGCAGTAAACATTAACCCTTTCTGAAGGATTACACCGTGGGACCTGACTGTGCATGGGATAGGTAAGAATAATTTTGCTTTTTTATTTTATTTTTATTATAGGAAATGATTTTTGCAGTCAAATAAAAGATGGTCAAAAACATGTGTCTTTATTTCATTAAAATGATTTTTAATTAAAGTGTGTGTGTTTTATTTTTATTTCATGCAATAGGATTAATAATTGATAGTTGTCTAATTGACAGCTCTCAATTATTAACCTGCTTAAGGTCACCTTTCAATTGCAATGTGGCTTTAACCCCATATTAACCCATTCGCCACCGCTACAGGGCAATGGGTATAGACGGGCAAAGTGCCAGAAAGGGCGAATCTAATTATAGATTTGTCTTTTCTGGGGTGTCTGGGGGCAGATGTTAGTAGCCAGGGGGGCCAAAAATAATGGTCCCTCTCTGGGCTATTATTATCTGCCCCCATTCGCTGGCTTTGTCTGTCTGGTTGCGAAAATAGGGCGGGAGCCCACGCATTTTTTTTCAACAATTTTACACCTCATATATATATATAATATACATGTAATTGAATTTGTGACACATATATATATATTTATATTTATAGTTCATACACTTCTACATAGTATAATAGCCGCTAATTCAATTGACGGCTTTTGTGAAAATACAGAACCCGACATGAAATGACACTTGGTGTACATAGGGCTAACCATGTCTTTTCATGTCCTTTGCTATCTGATTTGCACAAACATTTACATCAGTCTATGTGTGCAAAATTTCACACCTGTAGGGGTTAATTAAAGGTGTAAATTCGTAGCAAAAAAGTCAGTTTTTTTTACAAAGAATTTACACCTTTAATTAACCCCTACAGGTGTGAAATTTTGCACACATAGACTGATGTAATTGTTTGTGCAAATCAGATAGCAAAGGACATGAAAAGACATGGTTAACCCTATGTACACCAAGTGTCATTTCATGTCGGGTGCTTCTGTCTTTTCACAGAAGCCGGCTTTACCCGACAATTGAATCAGAGGATATTTTACTATGTAGAAGTGTATAAACTATACATATATGTATATATATATGTCACAATGACATGTATATATATTATATTATATATGTATTCTATGTGTGTATATTTAGTGTTTACAAGGAAATAAAGGTTTTTTTTAGTTGCGATATTTTGTTCCCATAGACTTACATTGGACTTCCTGTATCGGAATCGGATATCGACAATATTTAGTGATATCGGCGATACCATTCCGATCCGATATTTTTAGATATCGAGCAGTATCGCTCAACACTACAATTGAGACAAGAACAATTGATCACCGGCAACCATCATGGGAGCGAACCTCTCTTATATCAGACCAGTCCGTGATCCCTGATTGCCACTCCTCGCTGAAAGGTTCAGTACTGTCTGTAACCACCAGAGGGAGCCTCTGCTCAGAAACCATCTCTAGCACATTCATAACAAGTAGCTGTCAGCTATCATCCTTTTTGAAGTTTAGAGGACATTGGTGTTTCTCTCTTAGTCTTCTCAAGCTAAGTATTCCCTTTCTTTTGTTTGTCTATCCCAGTTGTCTTTAGCTGTAGTAAGGATTGACTAGTGTTCATTGTGTCCTCGCGGGTGAATGGCTTATTGCCAGTGTCAGGCAGGGTTTAGGTATCCTTCTCGAGGATAGGTGCGGAACCTATATAGGGACGATAGGACAGACAGGGTGATGTTAGATTGGTCATGGGGTCTCCACTCCCCCCTTCCCTAGTGTTTGTCCCTAGTGTTTGGTTCCCCTTTCCTTATCCCTTTGTGTTGCATGTAGTCTGTCCTACACTGTGGACATTGAGTCTTCTAGCAATAAGTGGAGGACAGAGAGAGGGGAGTATGGCTGCAGATTTAGGCTATACAGGGTATGTTCATGGTATGCAATCTTAACTATACATAGGTCTACTTAGAGACTGTATACACAAAGAAGGTTGAGGACATTATATATATACAGTACAGACCAAAAGTTTGGACACACCTTCTCATTCAACGGTTTTTTCTGCATTTTCATGACAATGAAAATTGTAGAATCACACTGAAGGCATCAAAACTATGAATTAACACATGTGGAATTATATATTACACTTTACAAAAAAGTGTGAAACAACTGAAAATATGTCTTATATTCTAGGTTCTTCAAAGTAGCCACCTTTTGCTTTGATTACTGCTTTGCACGCAGAAAAGGTGAACGGATGGACTCTACATGCCTGGTTCCCACCGTGAAGCATGGAGGAAGAGGTGTGATGGTGTGGGGGTGCTTTGCTGGTGACACTGTTGGGGATTTATTCAAAATTGAAGGCATAGTGAACCAGCATGGCTACCACAGCATCTTGCAGCAGCATGCTTTTCCATCCGGTTTGCGTTTAGTTGGACCATCATTTATTTTTCAACAGGACAATGACCCCAAACACACCTCCAGACTGTGTAAGGGCTATTTGACCAAGAAGGAGAGTGTTGGGGTGCTACGCCAGATGACCTGGCCTCCACAGTCACCAGACCTGAACCTAATCGAGATGGTTTGGATTGAGCTGGACCGCTCACCGCTTCAATTTTGAATAATCTCCAACAGTGACACCAGCAAAGCACCCCCACATCACCACACCACCTCCTCCATGCTTCACGGTGGGAACTAGGCATGTAGAGTCCATCCGTTCACCTTTACTGCGTGCAAAGCAGTAATCAAAGCAAAAGGTGGCTACTTTGAAGAACCTAGAATATAACACATATTTTTAGTTGTTTCACACTTTTTTGTAAAGTGTAATGTATAATTCCACATGTGTTAATTCATAGTTTTGATGCCTTCAGTGTGATTCTACAATTTTCATAGTCATGAAAATACAGAAAAATCTTTGAATGAGAAGGTGTGTCCAAACTTTTGATCTGTACTGTATATATACCTGTAGACTATGAGCCCTCATGGGCAGGGTCCTCTCTCCTTTTGTACTTGTGTGTGCCTTGTACTGCTCATGTTTATTGTACTAGTCTATGTATGCCCCTTTTTCACATGTAAAGCTCTATAGAATAAATGGTGCTATAAAAATAAATGATATTTATATAATACTTATGATTGACAAAAGAGCTATATACCTCATAAGCCTTACTTTTTTAACTTATGGAAACTCAGCAATAAAGTAAGTTAGGAGCCAAGTCATGTGGAACATTCCACCATGTATCACAAACCTCCTGCAGAGCATCTCTAGGCCATCCCAATAAAACAGTAGTGCTCAGCAGGCAGTAGTCCTACATAATGAGCATCATGAAAATTGTTTACTTTCTACATTAAAAACCTCCCAGCAATGTAGTTATGCTTTAAATTAATATTAATATATGTGTTATTACCTCTGGTCCATTGGAATCTGTGCTACAGTGCAGTACAATTTCCATTTACTGTTGTACTATGAATGATTTATGCATGAGTGACCCAATAGTAAACTGTATAATTGTTATCCATGCAAAATGCTAATATTTAGCCCAATTATTAAGCTCCTAGTTTTTGAATCTGTTGTGTAACATTACATACGTTACAAAAGACAATATAATAATTCCTCTAAGCCAAGACCACTATAATAAAATCCAACTTTCCGAACAAATCTCAGCTACAATAAAATGTAAAATATTTTCCGCTCACACCAGGGATCTAAATTTTCCCCTCCAAAAACTGACTGAAAGCCATAAAATATTAATGAGAACTGACATTTACTCTGCTGATTTGTTTGTTGCATTTTCCTGCAATAGTCAGCTTATCAATTTAAGGAGATCTATATTAATGAACTAGTGCCAATGTGTTCTTTATTTTATATCTTGCTCTGTCAGATGCCTGGATATATTCCCCTGCATTCTTGACTAGATGTGGATGGTAACAAGAGGGATTTAAAACATGAGCTTAAGGACATGGTTGTCTTTCCTGCATAGCATCTCCCCTACCTGACGGACGTGACACATCTGATCATTTTAAATGTAAATTTGCAGCATGTCTGTCAACTTTCTTTAAAGAATCACTAGAGAGGAATAAAAAGGAGCAAGAATAGAAAATTGAACTCTATGGTATAGATATCTAGTAATGGATTGCATTTTTTTCAGATTCTTTCCCTGGTTTAAATTTCATTTGCATAATAATATTGGACCCGCATTAAGTGATTGAAAGCCAACAGTAAATTCAGGTTGCATTCACTTCAAATTACAATAACCAGTTCAATCAGTCAGAAAAATAGAAGATATTGTAAAGGGTAGAAAATCAGCACCTGCAGCCATTAAATGGCTATTTTTATCCAGAAATGTGTATGTCTTCTTAGTTTTGAATTCTAATTGTTTCATTGTATTTTAGAATCTGGTGCTTCTTTACGTATTTAAAAATGTGATGTTAAGTCTTTTTGTAGGTAAAAAGTGCAATCTGCTGTATAGTGGGTAACATGTAATTTACTGTCATAGTAAAGGCTTATTGTGTTATTACGTAATTTATTTTTATGAGAAAAAAAACATACAGTACAGTTAACCACAAGGAAATGTAGCCGCACTTGTGGTATGAATGGTAACATTGTCTTACAACTGCCTTTTTCCCTTTTATGACCGGTCAATTTGGTTATAAAAATATTTGCCGTGAAATCCCCATCATTATTAAGAACAAGCTTCTGTTCTCAGTTGGTAATGCTGGCACAAACACTATTCATAAGAATGAGCTGGCAGATAGGAGTCACCCCAAACTTACACACAATGACGGAAATATTACATTATACCTTTATAAGCCAGTTGTTACAGATATTATGTAATTGTGCCCTTTAATAGCTCAGCTATCCTTAAAGTGAAAATGACAATCAAAAATAATAATTTTCTATCAAATAGATTTACTATTAGGAATTCTTTACATGCACATTATAAGGAGTATATAATATGCACTCACGTCCCTGTATTCACTGTAGCTTTAGCGACGTC
>JARQOD010000006.1:283438551-283481009 GCA_033576555.1 Oophaga sylvatica | reverse complement strand
TAATTGGGGAGCACAAAGGGGCAAATCTATGGCATAATCTTGGATTATGGGGCATAATCTATGGGGCATAATCTGTGGAGCATCAAATGGGGCATAATCTGGGGAGCATCTAGGGGCATAATCTATGGGGCAAAAATCTGTGGAGCTTTTTAGGGGGGCATAATCTAAGGAGAAATTTAGGGGGGCATAATCTATGGAGCATCTATGGGGGCACAATCTGTGAGCATCTATGGGGCAAATACAGGGGCAGTATATGGGCCAATCTATGGAGCATCTTGTGGGGCTAATACAGGGGGCCGCATTTTGGGGCATAATCTCATTTTCCCCCCTAGGCTTATACTCGAGTCGATAAGTTTTCCCATTTTTTTGTGGCAAAATTAGGGGGTCGCTAAAACTCGAGTATAATGTATCTTCTAATTTATCTATATATATATATATATATATATATATAACTTAAATAGCTTTATACCCTATGGGGGGGGCAGCATTATCCCCTATGGGGGCAGCATTACCCCCTATGAGGGCTGCTTTATAATCTATGAGGAGGCTACCCCAACTCCTGCTACATAATTAAGACATGTACTACCTTATTTAACCCTGATATTAGTGTGTTTTACTGCACAATTTGTGGTCTTGTATTTTTTTCTATTTTAGCTACATAGTGGGCCCCAAGAATGATTTTCTCTGGTGGGCCCAAGGTGTTCCGTCCGACGCTGCCGGTGATCAATTGTTTTTGTCTCAATTGTGGTTCCGGTTTCCCATTTGGAAGTTTGCTGGAGTCTTGCCTGCATCTCCTGCTTTCAGATAAGAATTTTTGCTTTTCTTTTGTGCTTGCTTTTGCATTGTTTTTCTGCACTTTTGTGAAGGTCAGCCAGGTCCCCTCCTGGGGCCTGAGCTCCTCACAGTTTATCTGCAGCCACTGTTATTTGCTCATTTGCTTTTTCCTGTTTTTTCAGCGGCTGCAGCTTGGTTTTGTTCACACTGAGATCTGATTTAGCAGGTGGCGAGATCGTGTGATCTCAGTATTTTTGTAATCAGAATTGTTGGATTTTTGTAGGGTTTTCTGGGTTGCAGAAAGTAATTTCTCCTTTCCTATCCTATTTAGTCAGCTTGTGGCCCCAGCGTTTGCTCAATCTATTTTCTGCCTATGTTTGTGTTTTCATCTTGTCTAACCGCCATTATATGTTTGGGGGCTTCCTATTTTCTTTGGGGATCTGCTCCGGGCAGATAGCTTTCATCTTTCTGCCTTTAGGTGTAGTTATCTCTCAGGCTGTGACGAGGCATCTAGGATCAACGTAGGAACGCTCCACGGCTACCTCTAGTTGTGTCGTTAGTTTAGGAATCTGCAACCCATCAGTTACCTACATCTGAAGTGTTCTGCTGCCCTGCTGTTGTTCCTGTCCTCCTCAGCTACCGAAACATAACACACTTGTTTTTGTTTGGCTTTTTTACTAGGTTCACTAATCACTAAATGCTAAAACTGACCTGCTATTATGATTCTCCAGGTCATTACAAGTTCATAATTATGAATATATGACGTGGCACAACCCTGTCTATTGGTGCTTAAGTAGGGTCCCAGACCTTTCTACTTAGCTGAATAAAACTAATGAATCTAGAAGTTTGGGTCTTACATCTTAAGTGATAATACTTAGTCGGTGTGTAGTAATGAAATTCTTACGGGACGTGACATCCACCATTTATAAGACCCATACTTCTAGTTTTCACTAGCCCCAGGACGCCAATGGTCCTTTCCTTTTTTCACACCAGACGTACATGAACACTAAAGCAGTCAGTACACTGATGAAGGTCGTTGTTGTACTACTGAAACGTCTACATCATTTGTACTGAGTTGTGGAGTTGTACCACTTTTGCACCTCATGAAAATTATTCTAATTTCATCTGTGTGTGTGCCAGGTTTTATTCAGCTAATTACGAGTACATAGACACCAAACATGTCTAGATTCTTTCTTATCTAAGTGGTGAAAAAATTTCTAAACTTTGTTAAAAAAAAAGCCATATTCCGATACCCATAGCGTCTCCATTTCTCATGATCTTGGGTTGGGGAGTGCTTATTGTTTGTGTGCCGAGCTGACGTTTTTAATGATACAATTTTGGTGCAGATAACTTCTTTACAGTGCCCGTTATTGCATTTTAATGCAATGTCACGGCGACCAAAAAAAAACATAATTCTGGCATTTTGACTTTGTTTCTAGTTACGCCGTTTAGCGATCGGTTTAATCCTTTTTTTTATTGATAGATTGGGCGATTCTGAAAGCGCGATACTAAATGTGTGTATGTTTGATTTTTTTTAATTGTTTTATTTTGAATGGGGTAAAAGTAGGTGATTTGAACTTTTACTTTTAAATTTTTTTTAGATTTTTAAAAACTTTTTTTTACTTTTGGCATGCTTCAATAGTCTCAATGGGAGACTAGAAGCTGTTATAACCTGATCGGCTCTGCTCCACAGGCAATCACATCACCTGTATGTAATAGATTTACTGACTTGCTATAAGCACCGACTACCAGGCGGCGCTCATAGCAATCCGGCACTGACAACCATAGAGGTCTCCAGGAGACCTCTGGTTGTCAAGCCAACCTACCAGTGACCTGCAATCACGTGACCGGGCAGATTTCCGGCACGATTGCCAGAAGCCCATGTTAAATGCCGCTGTCAGCATTTGACAGCGCCATTTAACTGGTTAATAGCTGCTATTCTGGGCACATGTCAGCTGTTCAAAACAGCTGACATGTCCTGGGAAAGATGTGTGCTCACTGCTGGAGCCCACATCAAAGGAAGGGAGTCCAACATCGGCGTACTATTATGACTAATGTTGGAAAGGGATTAATCATTTGCATGTCAGCCCACAAAAAGTTCTGTAGAATGGTGTAATTGTAACTTTTTAAAGTGAATGTGGCACATTGTGACAGCATGCTACAGGAGATGCCAAGGAGATTAATAAAGACATTTGTGGAGAATGACACAGCATTACCCATGTTTTATTTATTTAAATCTTCACTCGTTCTAGGCTTTCAGAGAAGGAGGTGGTCCTAATCAGTGCACACTTATATAGCAAAGGGTTTTGAGCACGGATTAGTAACATAGTAACATAGTAACATAGTTATTAAGGTTGAAGGAAGACTTTAAGTCCATCTAGTTCAACCCATATCCTATCCTAACCTGCCCTAACATGTTGATCCAGAGGAAGGCAAAAAAAAACCCAAGTGGCAAACAGTAAGCTTCACATTGGGGAAAAAAATTCCTTCCCGACTCCACATACGGCAATCAGACTAGCTCCCTGGATCAACGCTGTATCTAGGAAACTAGTGAATATAGCCTGTAATATTATACTTTTCAAGAAAGGCATCCAGTCCCTTCTTAAATTTTAGTAGGGAATCACTCATTACAACATTAGACGGCAGAGAGTTCCATAGTCTCACTGCTCTTACAGTAAAGAATCTGCATCTGTGATTATGACTAAACCTTCTTTCCTCCAGACGTAGAGGATGCCCCCTTGTCCCCGTCACAGGTCTAAGAGTAAAAAGATCATTAGAAAGGTCTTTGTACTGTCCCCTCATACATAAGCCTTCATTTTTCCAAACTAAATAACCCCAAGTGTAATAACCTGTCTTGGTATTGCAGACCCCCCAGTTCTCTAATAACCTTGGTCGCTCTTCTCTGCACCTGCTCCAGTTCAGCTATGTCTTTCTTATACACCGGAGAACAGAACTGCACACAGTATTCTAAGTGTGGTCGCACCAGTGACTGGTATAGAGGTAAAATTATGTTCTCCTCATGACATCTATGCCTCTTTTAATGCATCCCATTATTTTATTTGCCTTGGCAGCAGCTGCCTGACATTGGCCACTAAATGTGAGTTTGTCGTCCACCCATACACCCAGGTCTTTTTCAGTGACAGTTTTGCCCAGTGTTTTACAATTAAGCACTAGTGTTGAGCGATACGATACTGCAAATATCGGGTATCGGCCGATATTATCTGTATCGGGCTTTCGATTCCGAGTACCGATATTTTCGTCATATCGGATACCAGAATCGGATTTGTCACTGTCACTGTCAGTGTCCGTCGGTCGGGTCTGTGAGTGTCCGTCGGTCAGGTCTGTCAGTGTCCGTCGGTCGGGTCTGTCAGGAGTCAGCGGCACTTACCTGGCAGAAGATCTCCGGCGGTCACGGGCTGGACTGCTTCATGGCCGCCATCATCTTTCCCCGGCGGTCACATGCAGTTTCTCGCGATAACTGCAGTGACTGCTGGGTAATCCCGGCCGTAAAGCAGTCAGTCCGATGACGTCACCACCGGGGAAGCAGGTAATCAGCTGTGCTGCGTTGCGATGACAGGCTCTGCCTGTCATTGCGATGTAGCAGAGCTGGATCGTCGTGGGACTGTCGTTACTATGGACTACGTCGGACAGGTGGTATACTGTTGGTTTGTTTTTATTCTTTTTTTACAGGAGATCGATGGCGTCGCAGGAATGAGTGTATAATAAAATTAATGAAAACTGTGTTATCTCTTTTATTTCATTAAAAGACTTTTTTCTTGCTTTGTCTTTTTTTTATACATTTAATAACTTTGGGATTAATAATGGATCGGTGTCTTATTGACACCTCTCCATTATTAACCGGGCTTATTGTCACCGTGCAATCAACGGTGACATTAACCCCTTATTACCCCACTTGCCACCGCTACAGGGCAGTGGGAAGAGCCGGGTAAAGTGCCACAATTGGCACATCTTTTGATGCGCCAAATGTGGGGCTGCTGTAGCCTGGTATTATCAGGCTGTTGAGGGCCAAAATCCATGGGCCTTGACAGTCTTTTAATACCAGGCCGCAGCAGTCTGCATTTTACTTGGCTGGTTAACAAAAATAGGGGGACCCCTACGCCGTTTTTTTTTCGAGGGGATCCCCTATTTTTGTTAACCAGCCAAGCTAAGCAGACTGCTGTGGCCTGGTATTATCAGGCTTGCAAGGTCCATGGATATTGGATCCTTACCAGCCTGAAAAACCAGGCCTCAGTGGTCTGCTTCATCTGGCTGGTTAACAAAAATAGGGGGGACCCCACGCCAATTTTTTTCGAGGGGATCCCCTATTTTTGTTAATCAGCCAAGATATGCAGACTGCTGTGGCCTGGTATTATCAGGCTGGCAAGGTCCATGGATCTTGGCTCCTTAACAGCCTGAAAATCCAGGCCTCAGCGGTCTGCTTCATCTGGCTGGTTAACAAAAATAGGGGGACCCCACGCCATTTTTTTTTCGAAGGAACCCCTATTTTTGTTAATCAGTTCCCTCTGACGTCACTGATGGTGTCCCTGGCTGACCTGAAGTGAAAGTGGAAAGCAATCAATTAAGCTTTCCACTTCCTCTCCTGTCAGCCAGGAGAGGAGCTCATTCATTTGGGGGTTTACTGTGAGGCTGCAGCATTAGCTGCGGTCCCTGCAGTAAACATTAACCCTTTCTGAAGGATTACACCGTGGGACCTGACTGTGCATGGGATAGGTAAGAATAATTTTGCTTTATTATTTTATTTTTATTACAGGAAATGGTTTTAGCAGGTAAATAAAATATGGTAAAAAACTGTGTGATTATTTCATTAAACTTCTTTTTTATTAAAGTGTGTGTGTTTGATTTTTCTTTCATACAATAGGATTAATAATTGATAGTTGTCTAATTGACAGCTCTCAATTATTAACCTGGCTTAAAGTGACCTTTCAATTGCAAGGTCATTTTAATCCCTTATTAACCCATTCGCCACCGCTACAGGGCAATGGAATAGACGGGCAAAGTGCCAGAAAGGGCAAATCTAATTAGAGATTTGCCCTTTCTGGGGTGTCTGGGGGCAGATGTTAGTAGCCGGGGGGGGGCCAAAAATAATGGTCCCTCTCTGGGCTATTATTATCTGCCCCCACTCACTGGCTTTGTCTGTCTGGTTGCGAAAATAGGGCGGGAGCCCACGCATTTTTTTTCAGCAATTTTACACCTCATATATATATATACATGTCATTGAGTTTGTGACACATATATATATATATTTATAGTTCATACACTTCTACATAGTATAATAGCCGCTAATTCAATTGCCGGCTTTTGTGAAAATGCAGAACGCGACATGAAATGACACTTGGTGTACATAGGGTTAACCATGTCTTTTCATGTCCTTTGCTATCTGATTTGCACAAACAATTACATCAGTCTATGTGTGCAAAATTTCACACCTGTAGGGGTTAATTAAAGGTGTAAATTCGTAGCAAAAAAGTCCGTTTTTTTTACAACGAATTTACACCTTTAATTAACCCCTACAGGTGTGAAATTTTGCACACATAGACTGATGTAATTGTTTGTGCAAATCAGATTGCAAACGACATGAAAAGACATGGTTAACCCTATGTACACCAAGTGTCATTTCATGTCGGGTGCTTCTGTCTTTTCACAGAAGCCGGCTTTACCCGGCAATTGAATCAGAGGATATTTTACTATGTAGAAGTGTATAAACTATACATATATGTATATATATATATGTCACAATGACATGTATATATATATATATATATATATATGTATTCTATGTGTGTATATTTAGTGTTTACAAGGAAATAAAGGTTTTTTTAGTTGCGATATTTTGTTCCCATTTTAGTTGCGATATTTTGTTCCCATAGACTTACATGGGACTTCCGGTATCGGAATCGGATATCGGCGATATTTAGTGATATCGGTGATACCATTCCGATCCGATATTTTTAGATATCGAGCAGTATCGCTCAACACTATTAAGCACATAATTATACATCTTATTTGTTCTACCCAAGTGCATGACCTTACATTTATCCCCATTAAAGCTCATTTGCCATTTATCAGCCCAAGCTTCTAGTTTACATAAATCCTCCTGTAATATAAAATTATCCTCCTCTGTATTTATTACCCTGCAGAGTTTAGTGTCATCTGCAAATATTGAAATACTACTCTGTATGCCCCCTACAAGGTCATTAATAAATATGTTAAAGAGAAGCGGCCCCAATACTGACTCCTGTGGTACCCCACTGCTAACCGTGACCCAGTCCGAGTGTGCTCCATTAATAACCACCCTTTGTTTTCTATCCATGAGCCAGTTCTTAACCCACTTACACATATTTTCCCCTCTCTCCATTGTTCTCATTTTATGTATCAACCTTTTGTGTGGTACTGTATCAAAAGCTTTTGAGAAGTCCATGAACACCACGTCCACTGCATTCCCTTGGTCCAGTCCTGAACTTACCCCTTCATAAAAGCTTATCAGATTAGTCTGACAAGAACGGTCCCTCGTAAACCCATGCTGATACTGTGTCATGAAGTTATTCAGCTTCAGATACTCCAATATAGTATCCCTTAAAAAACCCTCCAGGATTTTACCCACAGTAGATGTTAAGCTCACTGGCCTATAATTTCCAGGTTCAGTTTTTGCCCCCTTTTTGAATATTGGCACCACATTTGCTATACGCCAGTCCTGTGGTACAGATCCAGTTATTATGGAATCTTTAAAGATTAAAAATAATGGTCTATCTATAACTGTACTTAATTCCTGCAATACTCGGGGTGTATCCCATCCGGGCCCGGGGATTTGTCAACTTTAGTGATTTTTAGACGCCGTCGTACTTCCTGCTGGGTTAAGCAGGTGACATTTAATGGAGAATTTTTTTTATCTCTGATCATGTTATCTGTCATTGGATTTTCTTGTGTAAATACAGTTGAAAAAAATCATTTAGCATATTGGCTTTTTCCTCATCCTCATCCACCATTTCACCCAGACTATTTTTAAGGGACCAACACTATCATTTTTTAGTTTCTTGCTATTTATGTAGTTAAAGAATATTTTGGGATTATTTTTACTTTCTCTGGCAATGAGTCTCTCTGCCTCAATCTTTGCTGTCTTGATTTGCTTTTTACAGAATTTATTCAGTCTTTTGTATTTATTTAATGCCTCATCACTACCTACTTGCTTTAATTCCCTAAACGCTTTCTTTTTGTCACTTATTACGCCCCTTACAGCTCTATTTAGCCATAGTGGTTTCCTCCTAATTCTAGCATGTTTATTCCCATAGGGTATATACTGTGCACAGGTCCTATTCAGGATACTAATAAACGTCTCCCATTTTCTTTGTGTATTTTTATGTCTCAGGATATCGTCCCAGTTTATTGCACCAAGATCATCTCTCATCCGTTGGAAATTTGCCTTCCTGAAGTTTAGTGTCCTTGTAACCCCTCGACTACACATCTTATTAAAGGATACATGAAAGCTTATTATTTTGTGATCACTATTACCCAAGTGACCCCCAACCCTTATATTTGATATGCGGTCTGGCCTGTTGGATAATATTAGGTCTAGCAGTGCCCCCCCTCTTGTTGGGTCCTGAACTAGTTGTGAAAGGTAATTGTCTCTCATAGTTGCCAAAAACTTATTACCTTTGCTGGAGCTGCAGGTTTCTGTTCCCCAATGTATTTCAGGTTAGTTGAAGTCCCCCATAATAATGACTTCTCCTTGAGTTGCTGCTTCATCTATTTGCTTTACGAGGATATTCTCTGTTGCTTCCATTATTTTAGGAGACTTATAACAAACCCCTATCAGTAATTTATTATTTTTCCCCCCTCCCCTAATCTCCACCCACAGAGACTCTACATCTTCATTAGGTTCACAGATATCACGCAGGATGGGTTTTAAGATGATTTTACAATAAACACACACCCCCACCTCGTTTATTTTTACGGTCATTTCTAAACAGACTATAGCCCTGTAAATTAACCGCCCAGTCGTGGCTCTCATCCAGCCAAGTCTCAGATATCCCCACCATGTCATAATTATGTTCCAACAAAATTAATTCTAATTCCGCCATTTTGTTGGTGAGGCTTCTAGCAGGGGCGGAACTATCGTGGAAGCAGGGAAGCAGCTGCCATAGGGCCCGGGCTAGCAGGGGCCCGTCCCTGCTGTAGCTGTCTCCCCTGCGGCTGTGTTCCGCCGCCCATGGCCTGAGAGTCGGCGGTTCCCTGTGCTGGCTGTCATGCTGACAGCCGGCGCAGAGAAGCTGCTGCGTGCCGTTCTCCCAGGAATCAATTGCACTGGTGTCTATACAGACACCAGTACAATTGAAGCTCTGACCGCCGGGTCAGAGCGACGTCTGCAGCGTGATCATGTCATGTGATCACGCTGCTGACGTCACTCGTCGCGGCGCCAGAAGGGTGAAGACTGGTGGTGAGTGTGCTCCACTGTGGAGCTGAAGATACCACCGAAGATTAACGGGGGCACATACTGTGTGAGTGATAACTCTGCATTCTTGGCTGCATTACTACTTGAGGGGCACATTACTACTGATGGAGAATAAGAGGGCTTATTACTAGTTATGGGGCATAATGTGCCTGCATTAATAGTTATGCGGGACATGGTTACTAGTAATGGTAGCATAAGGGGGCTGCATTGCTACCAGTCCATTATATTATATTGTGTTTCCATAATGTCTGCTTTAAATACAGCTCTGATTTGGGCAAAAAGCTGGCCGTTATGAGACTGAAGAGTATTTTTTGGGCCTAGAGAATTGCTGTGATTTGCTCCGCCCACTGCTATTGGCTCTGCCCACTATCAGAACCCCGCCCCCCCCCGCCACCCGTTTGGGAGAGGGGCCCCGTTCAAAATTTTGCTGTGGGGCCCCGCCATTTCTAGTTACGCCACTGGCTTCTAGCATTAGTATACATGCACTTTATGTATCTCTCTGAACCTCTATTCTTTCTTAAATTATTAACTGTTCTAACCACACCCCCCATGCCACCCCCACCCCAATTTCATTATTTGTGCCCCAGGTCTCTATCTGCACTACCTTCCCCTCCTATAAAATTAATACCCTCCCCCCTAGTCCCTAGTTTAAAGACTCCTCCAACCTTCTAGCCATTTTCTCCCCCAGCACAGCTGCACCCTCCCATTGAGGTGCAGCCCGTCCCTAGCATAGAACCTGTAGCCAACTGAGAAGTCGGCCCAGTTCTCCAGGAACCCAAACCCCTCCTTCCTACACCAATTCTTGAGCCACTTTTACCTCCCTAATCTCCCGTTGCCTCTCTGGTGTGGCACGTGGTACAGGCAGTATTTCAGAAAATACCACGTTGGAGGTCCTTGCTTTAAGCTTGCAGCCTAATTCCCTGAAATCATCTTTAAGGACCTTCCACCTACCTCTAACTTTGTCATTTGTGCCAATGTGCACCATGACCGCTGGGTCCTCACCAGCCCCTCCCAGTAATCTGTCAACCCGATCAGCGATGTGTCGGACTCGAGCGCCAGGTAGGCAGCACACTGTTCGACGATCCCTGTCTTTGTGACAGATTGCCCTATCTGTTCCCCTAATAATTGAGTCCCCCACTACCAGCACCTGTCTGGCCTGCCCTGCTCTCCTAATTCCCCCCTTACTGGAGCAGACGCTCCCCCGGCTTTCAGAGGACATGCCTGGCTGCAGCAGTGCTACCCCTGTACTGACAACCCCCTCATCTGCCAACTTTGCAAACTTATTGGGGTGTGCCAGATCAGGACTAGCTTCCCTGGCGCTCTTCCTCTACCCCGCTTTCTAACTGTCACCCAGCTTCCTACTTCAGTGTCCTGCAGCTCCACCCTAGCATCCCCCCCTCATCTGTCCCATTGAGCGAGAAGACTCCTTTCCATATTGTCTATGGATCTCAGTGTTGCCAGCTGCACATTTAGATCCAAGATTTGGGCTTCCAAATGCACAACGTGCTCACATCTCACGCAGCAGTATGCACCCTCGACCGGCTGTTCAAGGACTGCATACATGTGGCAAGATGTACACTGGATGGCATTGGCAATAGTGGAGCACATTCCTAATGGGGATTTCACCAGACAGCAAAGATAAGTAAAAATAAACAAAAAGTAATAATAAAATATAACAGCAATTCAGTAATTCCTCCCTTGGAAACTCCCTGAATCCAAAGTCACTGAATCTCAAGTCACACTTGCGCACCGGTCACACTCAGCTCGCTCACACTCGCTGAAGCAGAAGATTTAAAGAGAGATTTTTTTTTTTTTCTCCTTCAGCAGCAAATCACCCTGCTGCTCAAATGCACTTCCAAAAAGACTTGAGCCCCAACCAGCTGGCCCTTATAAACCCTTAATTATGAACCCCCACCCTTAATTAACCCCTTGTGAATATAGCTACACCAAGATTTAAATGCAATATAGTTAACCTTTAAACCTTTAAACACACAGATAGTAAAATAAGAGATTAATTCTTTAAGAGAAAAAATAGGTTAAAAAAGCCCCCAAAAGACAGAACAGGTAGAAAGGCACTCAGCAATCCACAATTCAGCCACTCACACCAATTCACACAGGTATTTGATTAAAGGTTTTTCAAATACTTCTTCACTGAATCTCAAGTCACACTTACCACCGTTCGCACTTGCGCACCGGTCACACTCAGCTCCAAGGATTAGAGTATGTATCAATTGCAGAATTGCACAGCACAACTTTATCAACTGTATAGTAACTGCACATTAAGTCCTATGTGAAGGTATTAGAGTGCAGCTGCAGTACCCCACTGCAGCCACTTTACAGTTCATGGAGCTGTGTTGTTCCTTTGCACAACTGATAACATCAGCTGCACCTGGCATCGGGAGCAGTTGATCAGTCGGAGTGCTAGGAACTAATCTGATATTGATGACATTTGCTGAGGATAGGTCATCATTATAAAAGTAGTGTACCACCCTTTTACGTTACCAGTCTTCTTTTATATTGTACCTTAATAAATTACCATATTTTTCAGATTATAAAACACACCTTTTTCCTCCAAATTTGGGAATAAAGTAGGGATATACTCCGAAGTGAGCTTACCAGGGGCCAGCGGTGGCAGCATAGCGGGGGTCACAGGAAGGACAAGCACTGATTTAAGAGGCCGGTAGCGGCAGGAGCGGGGCAGTGCTATGCTGCCTGGGATCTCAGAAGGTGTCTGCACCAGTGAGGAGAGTCTATTTACTCATCTCCTGAGATCTCAATCTGCACATGCCCCTTCTCTGGCAGCTATTTTCCCAAAGCCCATGGCAGGAATATCATTGTGAAAATCGACTCCCCTCCCTGGCGCCAACACCTTTTGAGATCCCAGGCACCGTAGCATTTTCCCGCTCTTGACGTCGCTGGCCTCCTGAAGTTGCAACCATGACTTTTGTGACCCTGCTCCATCGCAGCCGCCCCCCAGGTAAGACTCACCAACATTATAATTAAAAAAATGTATTTCCTGTTTTGGGGTGCATCTTATGGTCCGGTGCATCTTATAATGTGCAAAATATGATAACTATGAAAAATTCAAAATCTTAATGGGTCCATTTGATTTGCAAATAAAAGCAAATAAAGAAGATAAACAGTAAGAACATGGTCATTTGAAACTGACATGGTGAGACATTTCAATTGTATATTCCTGTCATTAAATCAAGCACTTTATTAGTTCAGCTTTAGGAGCTCATGAGTCCATGTCAGATTAATCTGTGACCACCCAGCCTCACATCTGCAGCTTGTACAGGGCAATGTAATATTTCAATAGCCAGAGGGACACTGAGGAACTGTCAGTCAGGCTAGGGAGGCAGAGATTAAGTTTAAACTTAAAGGGATGCTCCAAAACAAATGTTGATTTTCATGCTAAATGTCTCTCTATTTATTTGAATAATATATTAGTTTTTTTCTAATATGGTTTAATTCAAATGCCCCTACCCTTCCCTTTCTGATCTAACGGCTTTATTTTATTTTTTTACCTATTTCAGTTTTGAAGAGGCTTTGTTTGAGAATCCCCTGTGCATTAGTGATGGGACTTCGGGTTTTTTTTTGGGAATCGGCTCTTTCGGCTCGGCTCAGCAAGAAGAGCCGGCTCTTTCGGCTCTTGAATCGGCTCTTCAGTAATCTCACCAAAATAATGACACAAAACCTTCTAGTTAACAGATTAACCCCTCTGTGACATTAGACGTACTATCCCGTCCATAAAACCCGTGCCATTCTGACCATGGACGGGATAGTACGTCATAGGCGATTAGCTGTGCTCCCGGAGGGAGCGCAGCTAATCGCCGCCGGGTGTCAGCTGATTATCACAGCTGACACCCGTGACTGTGTGTCAGGAGCGGTCACGGACCGCTCCCGGCACATTAACCCCTTGCACACCGCGATCAAACATGATCGCGGTGTACTGGGGGCACAGGGGAGGATCGCGCAGGGTGGGGGCTCCCTGCGCGCCCCCCTGAGACCCTCAGACCAGCGCGATGTGATCGCGCTGCTCTGAGGGCTTCCTCCCTCCCAGGACCCGGATCCAAGATGGCGCTGGGGTCCTGGAGGGAGGCGGCTTCCTCAGTGCCTGCCGAGAGCAGGCATGAGGAAGCGTCCTGCACTGCCTGTCACATCGCTGGTGTGACAGAGTGCTGTGCACACTGTCACACCAGCGATCTGATGAAATACAGTGATGTCCCACCTGGGACAAAGTAAAAAAGTAAAAAAAAGTAAAAATAAACATGTGTAAAAAAAAATCCAAATAAGAAAAAAAAAAAAAAAAATTTCCCCAATAAATTCATTACTTATTGTAAATAAAAAAAATAAAACAATAAAAGTACACATATATGGTATCCCGCGTCCGTAACAACCCCCCCTATAAAACTGTTAACCCCTTTTGTGAACCCTTAAAAAATAAAAAATAAAAACGAAGCAAAAAATCAGTGCTTTATCATCATACCGCTGAACAAAAAGTGGAATAACACGCGATCAAAAAGACGGATATAAAGAAACTTGGTACCGCTGAAAACGTCATCTTGTCCCGCAAAAAACGAGCCAGTCACACAGCATCATCAGCAAAAAAATAAAAAAGTTATAGCTCAGCAGAATAAAGCGATGCAAAAATAATTATTTTTTATATAAAATTGTTTTTATTCTATAAAAGCGCCAAAACATAAAAAAATTATATAAATGAGGTATCGCCATAATCGTACTGACCCGAAGAATAAAACTGCTTTATCGATTTTACCACACGCGGAACAATAAAAACGCCTCACCCAAAAGAAATTCATGAATTGCTGATTTTTGTTCATTCTAACCTCCCAAAAATCGAAATAAAAAGCGATCAAAAAATGTCACGTGCTCAAAAATGGTACCAATAAAAGCGTCACCTCGTCCCGCAAAAATTAAGACCTCACATGACATTGTAGGCCAAAATATGCAAAAATTATAGCTCTCAAAATGTGGCGATGCAAAAAACTACTTTTTGCAATAAAAAGCGTCTTTTAGCGTACAGCTGCCAATCATAAAAACCGCTATAAATAGTAAATCAAACCCCCCTTTATCACCCCCTTAGTTAGGGAAAAATAATAAAATAAAAAAAATGTATTTATTTCCATTTTCCCATTAGGGTTAGGGTTAGGGTTTCGGCTAAAGTTAGGGTTAGGGTTGGCGCTAAAGTTAGGATTAGAGTTAGAGTTAGGATTAGGGTTAGGGTTGGGATTAGGGTTGGGACTAGGGTTAGGGGTGTGTTGGGGTTAGGGTTGGAGTTAGAATTGGGGGTTTCCGCTGTTTAGGCACATCAGGGGCTCTCCAAATGTGACATGGCGTCTGATCTCCATTCCAGCCAATTCTGCGTTGAAAAAGTCAAACGGTGTTCCTTCACTTCTGAGCTCTGCCATGCGTCCAAACAGTAGTTTATCCCCACATATGGGGTATCAGCGTACTCTGGACCCCAAGAGTTATTGTGAAATTTGTCCTATTTCTTCTGTTACCCTTGGGAAAATAAAAAACTGGGGGCGAAAATATTATTTTTGTAAAAAAAATAAGATTTTTTTGTTTTTACGGCTGTACATTATAAACTTCTGTGAAGCACTTGGGGCTTCATAGCGCTCACCACACATCTAAATAAGTTCCTTGTGGGGTCTATTTTCCAAAATGGGGTCACTTGTTGGGGATTTCCACTGTTTAGGCGCATCAGGGGCTCTCCAAATGCGACATGACGCCCCCAGACCATTCCATCAAAGTCTGCAATCCAAAACATCACTACTTCCCTTTCCGAGCCCTGACATGCCCCATACAGTAGTTTTCTCCCACATATTGGGTATCAGCGTACTCAGGACAAATTGGACAACAACTTTTGGGGTCCAATTTCTCCTGTTACCCTTGTGAAAATAAAATATTGGGGGCGAAAAAATCATTTTTGTAAAAAAAAAAGGATTTTTTATTTTTACGGCTGTGCGTTATAAACTTCTGTGAAGCACTTCGGGGTTCAAAGTGCTCACCACACATCTAGGTAAGTTCCTTGTGGGGTTATTTTCCAAAATGGGGTCACTTGTGGGGGGTTTCCACTGTTTAGGCGCATCAGGGGCTCTCCAAATGCGACATGACGCCCCCAGACCATTCCATCAAAGTCTGCAATCCAAAACGTCACTACTTCCCTTTCCGAGCCCTGACATGCGCCCATACAGTAGTTTTCTCCCACATATTGGGTATCAGCGTACTCAGGACAAATTGGACAACAACTTTTGGGGTCCAATTTCTCCTGTTACCCTTGTGAAAATAAAATATTGGGGGCGAAAAAATCATTTTTGTAAAAAAAAAAAGGATTTTTTTATTTTTACGGCTGTGCGTTATAAACTTCTGTGAAGCACTTCGGGGTTCAAAGTGCTCACCACACATCTAGATAAGTTCCTTGTGGGTCTATTTTCCAAAATGGGGTCACTTGTGGGGGTTTCCACTGTTTAGGCGTATCAGGGGCTCTCCAAATGCGACATGACGCCCCCAGACCATTCCATCAAAGTCTGCAATCCAAAACGTCACTACTTCCCTTCCGAGCCCTGACGTGCACCCATACAGTAGTTTTCTCCTACATATTGGGTATCAGCGTACTCAGGACAAATTGGACAACAACTTTTGGGTTCCAATTTCTTCTGTTACCCTTGGAAAATAAAATATTGTGGGCGAAAAAATCATTTTTGTAAAAAAAAAAAAGGATTTTTTATTTTAAGGCTGTACGTTATAAACTTTAGTGAAACACCTGGGGGTTCAAAGTTCTCACCACACATCTAGATAAGTTCCTTGAGGGGTCTAGTTTCCAAAATGGTGTCATTTGTGGGGGTTTCCACTGTTTAGGCAGATCAGGAGCTCTCCAAACACGACATGGCGTCCAGCCAATTCTGCGTTGAAAAAGTGAGACGGCGCTCCTTCCCTTCCAAACTCTGCCATGCACCCAAACAGTGGTATACCCCACATATGGGGTATCAGTGTACTCAGGACAAATTGCACAATAACTTTTGGAGTCTTGTTACCCTTGGAAAAATAAAAATTCGGGTGAAAAGATCATTTTTGTGGAAAAAATATGATTTTTAAATTTTACGGCTCTACGTTATAAACTTGTGTGAAGCACTTGAGGGTTCAAATTGCTCACCAAAGATCTAGATAAGTTCCTTAGGGGGTCTAGTTTCCCAAATGGGGTCATTTGTGGGGGGTTTCCACTGTTTAGGCACATCAGGGCTCTCCAAATGCAACATGGCATCCAATCTCAATTCCAGCCAATTTTGGTTGGAAAAAGTCAAATGGTGCTCCTTCCCTTCCGAGCTCTGCCGTGCGCCCAAACAGTGGTTTCCCCCCCACATATGGGGATCAGCGTACTCAGGACAAATTGGACAACAACTTATGTGGTCCAATTTCTCCTGATACCCTTGGGAAAATAAAAAATTAGTGACTAAAAGATAATTTTTGTGGGAAAAAAATAGGATTTTTTATTTTCATGCCCGGGCATTATAAACTTGTGTGAAGCACTTGGGGGTTCAAAGTGCTCACCAAAGATCTAGATAAGTTCCTTAGGGGGTCTAGTTTCCAAAATGGGGTCACTTGTGGGGGATTTCCACTGTTTAGGCTCATCTGGGGCACTGCAAACGGAACATGACCCCCATCAACGTCTGCATTCCAAAACGTTACTACTTCCTTTCCAAGCCCTGCCGTGCGCCCAAACAGTTTTCCACCCCCACATATGGGGTATCAGCGTACTCAGGACAAATTGGACAACAACTTTTGGGGTCCAATTTCCTTGGGAAAATTCAAAAATTTAGGACTAAAAAATCATTTTTGTGGAATTTTTTTTTTTTTTTTCACACCCAGGCATTATAAACTTTTATGAAACACTTGGGGGTTCAAAGTGCTCACAACAGATCTAGATAAGTACCTTAGGGGGTCTAGTTTCCAAAATGGTGTCACTTGTGGGGGGTTTCCACTGTTTAGGCGCATCAGAGGTTCTCCAAGCGCGACATGGCGTCCAATCTCAACTCCAGCCAATTTTAGTTTGAAAAAGTCAAACGGCGCTCCTTCCCTTACGAGCTCTGCCGTGTGCCCAAACAGTGGTTTTCTCCCCCACATATGGGGTATTGGCGTACTCAGGAGAAATTGCATAACAACCTTATCTGTCCATTTTCTCCTTTTACCCTTGTGAAAATAAAAAAAAAGTTTGTAAAAGAATTTTTGTGGCTAAAAAGTTAAATATTCATTTTTTCCTTCCACGTTGCTTTAGTTCCTGTGAAGCACCTGAAGGGTTAATAAACTTCTTGAATGTGGTTTTGAGTACCTTGAGGGGTGCAGTTTTTAGAATGGTGTCACTTTTGGGTATTTTCTATCATGTAGACCCCTCAAAGTGACTTCAAATGTGAGGTGGTCCCTAAAAAAAATGGCTTTGTAAATTTTGTTGTAAAAATGAGAAATCGCTGGTCAACTTTTAACCCTTATAACTTCCTAACAAAAAAAAATTTTGATTCCAAAATTGTGCTGATGTAAAGTAGACATGTGGGAAATGTTATTTCTTAACTATTTTGTGTTACATATTTCTCTGTTTTAAGGGAATAAAAATTCAAAGTTTGAAAATTGCTAAATTTTTAAAATTTTCGCCATATTTGCGTTTTTTTCAAAAATAAACGCAAGTTATATGGAAGAAATTTTACCACTAACATGAAGTACAATATGTCACGAGAAAACAGAATCGCGAAGATCCGTTGAAGCGTTCCGGAGTTATAACCTCATAAAGAGACAGTGGTCAGAATTGTAAAAATTGGCCCGGTCATTAACGTGCAAACCACCCTTGGGGGTGAAGGGGTTAACATTGTTTATATTACTTTTCATTATAAGAACATCAAAGAAATGCAAAAAATGTGCAAAACAGCAGTATAACTTAACAGTGAAACATTTTTAGAAGGTCATTAGGACAAATTGGCATTAAGAAACACTAAGTTTTTGGTCTAACTGATGCCTGAGGGGTGGCTGTAGACGCTGCAGCAGTACCAGTAGATGATGTACTGGGGGTCACATGGTCTGGAGCAGATACCTGTGTGCTATCTTCAATAGGCACTGTAGGGTGTGCAGTTCTGATATGCCTATGAAGGTTTGTGGTAGACCCTGCTCGAAAAGATAGTGTGTGCTTACAAAGTCTGCATTGAGCCTTACTGTTTCCAATGTCATCAAAGTGAGCCCAAATGCTGCTTCTCTTCTGCCGTTTGTCACTCATCTTTGATCATTTGTTTTGCATAGTAGTGTTATGATCAGTCACTTTTTACTGATGGAATTTGTCAGAAACCACGCACTTTACAACACAAACCTGTGCAGAGACTTCAGGATTCTCCATCTGCTTTCACTGTAATATGGCTGGGATTCTTGTAACAGCACACACACCTCTGCCTGCCTGTCTCTAACTCTCTCCTCCAGACAGGTACCGTCACTACAACACACTGAACACAGGGCAGGATGCCAATAGGCAAAGATGTAAGAAGACAGTGCATGGATGAGGACAAGTGAAACTTGAGCTGTGACTGGCTGTTCTGTGGTCACATGTTCTGCCTTCATTTACATCCTGCTTCTGGATTGGGTGAATGAGATAACACTGTGCTGCTGCCGACTCCTCTCCTACAGTACTTTCAGCAGCAGCTTTCCTCTCTCCCCCTCCAGCACACAGTCTCTCCTGGCTCCTCCCCTCCCCCTCCAACACCAGGCTGACGTCAGCAGCACAGGGAAGGGAGGAGAGCAGAGAGCCACTAGATAACAAGTGGCTCACTGATAGGTGCCGGCTCATATCGTTTACAGTGAAGAGCCGGCTCTTTGAGTCAGCTCGTTCATGAACGTCACATCACTACTGTGCATGTTGTGATACTACAACCGAATGTCATCAGGGGGCAGATGCTGTGGTCTCTGACACAGCCTCTGTCCCCACAATGAAATAAAGTGTTATAAGTGACCGCAGTTTCAGGGGCTAGGCTAGTCCATGCTCTACTGATCATATGTCAGTTGTCAATTCTAACGTATACTCAGTACCAGCTCCATTCTTACTGTGCAATATTTTTCTCAATGTAAAGTGACAGTGCACTCCTTCACCATCTCTAGATATAATTGATGAGCTGATAACAGAGTGCACTGTCAGTGTCCACTTTAAGGATAGAACACCCAAGCCGATATCAGCCCTGACCACGAAATAGACGTCACTAAAGCTACAGTGAATACAGGGACGTGAGTGCATATATATACTCCTTATAATGTGCATGTAAAGAATTCCTAATAGTAAATCTATTTGATAGAAAATTATTATTTTTGATTGTCATTTTCACTTTAAGGATAGCTGAGCTATTAAAGGGCACAATTACATAATATCTGTAACAACTGGCTTATAAAGGTATAATGTAATATTTCCGTCATTGTGTGTAAGTTTGGGGTGACTCCTATCTGCCAGCTCATTCTTATGAATAGTGTTTGTGCCAGCATTACCAACTGAGAACAGAAGCTTGTTCTTAATAATGATGGGGATTTCACGGCAAATATTTTTATAACCAAATTGACAGGTCATAAAAGGGAAAAAGGCAGTTGTAAGACAATGTTACCATTCATACCACAAGTGCGGCTACATTTCCTTGTGGTTAACTGTACTGTATGTTTTTTTTCTCATAAAAATAAATTACGTAATAACTAGTGTTGAGCATTCCGATACTGCAAATATCGGGTATCGGCCGATATTAGCTGTATCGGAATTCCGATTCCGAGTTCCGATATTTTCGTCTTATCGGATACCGGAATCGGGATTGTCACTGTCACTGTCAGTGTCCGTCGGTCGGGTCTGTCAGGAGTCAGCGGCACTTACCTGGCAGAAGATCTCCGGCGGTCACGTCCTGGACTGCTTCATGGCCGCCATCCTCTTCTCCCCGGCGGTCACATGCAGTTTCTCGCGATAACTGCAGTGACTGCTGGGTAATCCCGGCCGTAAAGCAGTCAGTCCGATGACGTCACCGCCGGGGAAGCAGGTAATCAGCTGTGCTGCGTTGCAATGACAGGCTCTGCCTGTCATTGCGATGTAGCAGAGCTGGATCGTCGTGGGACTATCGTTATGGACTGCGTCGGACAGGTGGTATACTGTTGGTTTGTTTTTTTTCTTTTTTTACAGGAGATCGATGGCGTCGCAGGAATGAGAGAGTAATAAAAGAAATGAAAACTGTGTTGTCTCTTTTATTTCATTAAAATACTTTTTTCTTGCTTTGTCTTTTTTTTACACATTTAATAACTTTGGGATTAATAATGGATCGGTGTCTTATTGACGCCTCTCCATTATTAACCGGGCTTATTGTCACCGTGCAATCAACGGTGACAATAACCCCTTATTACCCCGCTTGCCACCGCTACAGGGCAAGTGGGAAGAGCCGGGTAAAGTGCCACAATTGGCACATCTTTTGATGCGCCAAATGTGGGGCTGCTGTAGCCTTGTATTATCAGGCTGTTGAGGGCCAAAATCCATGGGCCTTGACAGTCTTTTAATACCAGGCCGCAGCAGTCTGCATTTTACTTGGCTGGTTAACAAAAATAGGGGACCCCTACGCCGTTTTTTTTTCGAGGGGATCCCCTATTTTTGTTAACCAGCCAAGCTAAGCAGACTGCTGTGGCCTGGTATTATCAGGCTTGCAAGGTCCATGGATATTGGATCCTTAC
The DNA here is from genome assembly GCA_033576555.1 of Oophaga sylvatica. Classification (NCBI taxonomy): domain Eukaryota; kingdom Metazoa; phylum Chordata; class Amphibia; order Anura; family Dendrobatidae; genus Oophaga; species Oophaga sylvatica. The sequence continues at coordinate 283,460,032 of JARQOD010000006.1, read as the reverse complement.
CAGCCTGAAAAACCAGGCCTCAGCGGTCTGCTTCATCTGGCTGGTTAACAAAAATAGGGGGGACCCCACGCCAATTTTTTTCGAGGGGATCCTCTATTTTTGTTAATCAGCCAAGATATGCAGACTGCTGTGGCCTGGTATTATCAGGCTGGCAAGGTCCATGGATCTTGGCTCCTTAACAGCCTGAAAATCCAGGCCTCAGCGGTCTGCTTCATCTGGCTGGTTAACAAAAATAGGGGGAACCCACGCCAATTTTTTTCGAGGGGATCCCCTATTTTTGTTAATCAGCCAAGATATGCAGACTGCTGTGGCCTGGTATTATCAGGCTGGCAAGGTCCATGGATCTTGGCTCCTTAACAGCCTGAAAATCCAGGCCTCAGCGGTCTGCTTCATCTGGCTGGTTAACAAAAATAGGGGGTACCCCACGCCATTTTTTTTCGAAGGGAACCCCTATTTTTGTTAATCAGTTCCCTCTGACGTCACTGATTGTGTCCCTGGCTGACCTGAAGTGAAAGTGGAAAGCAATCAATTAAGCTTTCCACTTAAGGGCCCGTCTCACATAGCGATATCGCTACCGAGATCGCTGCTGAGTCACTAGTTTTGTGACGCAGCAGCGAGCTCACCAGCGATATCGCTGTGTGTGACATTCAGCGACGATCAGCCCCCCTGCCGGGTATCGCTGATCGTCGCTGAAATGTCAGGACCTTTGATCGCTGGTTTCCCGCCTGTCACACGCAGCGATGCGTGCCTGTCAGAGGGAAACCAGCGATCAAAAAAAGGTCCTGACATTTCTGCGACGATCAGCGATACCCGGCAGGGGGCTGATCGTCGCTGAATGTCACACACAGCGATATCGCTGGTGAGCTCGCTGCTGCGTCACAAAACTAGTGACTCAGCAGCGATCTCGGTAGCGATATCGCTATGTGAGACGGGCCCTTAAGCGATGTTACCCGCAGTGTCGCTGTCCCAGATCGCTGCCTGAGCTGCCTGTTTGGCAGCTCAGCAGCGATCATGTAGCGATACACCAGCGATCCTGACAAGTGCATATCGTTGTCGGGATCGCTGGTGTATCGTTATGTGACACCCAGCCTTTACTCTCCTGTCAGGCAGGAGAGGAACTCATTCATTTGGGGTTTACTGTGAGGCTGCAGCATTAGCTGCGGTCCCTGCAGTAAACATTAACCCTTTCTGAAGGATTACACCGTGGGACCTGACTGTGCATGGGATAGGTAAGAATAATTTTGCTTTTTTATTTTATTTTTATTACAGGAAATGGTTTTTGCAGTAAAATAAAAGATGGTCAAAAACATGTGTCTTTATTTCATTAAAATGATTTTTAATTAAAGTGTGTGTGTTTTATTTTTATTTCATGCAATAGGATTAATAATTGATAGTTGTCTAATTGACAGCTCTCAATTATTAACCTGGCTTAAGGTCACCTTTCAATAGCAAGGTGGCTTTAACCCCATATTAACCCATTCACCACCGCTACAGGGCAATGGGAATAGACGGGCAAAGTGCCAGAAAGGGCGAATCTAATTATAGATTTGTCTTTCCTGGGGTGTCTGGGGCAGATGTTAGTAGCCGGGGGGGGCAAAAATAATGGTCCCTCTCTGGGCTATTATTATCTGCCCCCACTCACTGGCTTTGTCTGTCTGGTTGCAAAAATAGGGCGGGAGCCCACGCATTTTTTTTCAGCAATTTTACACCTCATATATATATATACATGTCATTGAATTTGTGACACATATATATATATATTTATATTTGTAGTTCATACACTTCTACATAGTATAATAGCCGCTAATTCAATTGCCGGCTTTTGTGAAAATGCAGAACCCGACATGAAATGACACTTGGTGTACATAGGGTTAACCATGTCTTTTCATGTCCTTTGCTATCTAATTTGCACAAACAATTAAATCAGACTATGTGTGCAAAATTTCACACCTGTAGGGTTAATTAAAGGTGTAAATTCGTAGCAAAAAAGTCCGTTTTTTTTACAACGAATTTACACCTTTAATTAACCCCTACAGGTGTGAAATTTTGCACACATAGTCTGATTTAATTGTTTGTGCAAATCAGATAGCAAACGACATGAAAAGACATGGTTAACCCTATGTACACCAAGTGTCATTTCATGTCGGGTGCTTCTGTCTTTTCACTGAAGCCGGCTTTACCCGGCAATTGAATCAAAGGATATTTTACTATGTAGAAGTGTATAAACTATACATATATGTATATATATATGTCACAATGACATGTATATATATATATGTATTCTATGTGTGTATATTTAGTGTTTACAAGGAAAGAATGGGGTTTTTTTAGTTGCGATATTTTGTTCCCATAGACTTACATGGGACTTCCGGTATCGGTATCGGGTATCGCCGATATTTTAGTGATATCGGCGATACCATTCCGATTCCGATACTTTAGGATATCGGAAAGTATCGCTCAACTCTAGTAATAACACAATAAGCCTTTACTATGACAGTAAATTACATGTTACCCACTATACAGCAGATTGCACTTTTTACCTACAAAAAGACTTAACATCACATTTTTAAATACGTAAAGAAGCACCAGATTCTAAAATACAATGAAACAATTAGAATTCAAAACTAAGAAGACATACACATTTCTGGATAAAAAATAGCCATTTAATGGCTGCAGGTGCTGATTTTCTACCCTTTACAATATCTTCTATTTTTCTGACTGATTGAACTGGTTATTGTAATTTGAAGTGAATGCAACCTGAATTTACTGTTGGCTTTCAATCACTTAATGCGGGTCCAATATTATTATGCAAATGAAATTTAAACCAGGGAAAGAATCTGAAAAAAATGCAATCCATTACTAGATATCTATACCATAGAGTTCAATTTTCTATTCTTGCTCCTTTTTATTCCTCTCTAGTGATTCTTTAAAGAAAGTTGACAGACATGCTGCAAATTTACATTTAAAATGATCAGATGTGTCACGTCCGTCAGGTAGGGAGATGCTATGCAGGAAAGACAACCATGTCCTTAAGCTCATGTTTTAAATCCCTCTTGTTACCATCCACATCTAGTCAAGAATGCAGGGGAATATATCCAGGCATCTGACAGAGCAAGATATAAAATAAAGAACACATTGGCACTAGTTCATTAATATAGATCTCCTTAAATTGATAAGCTGACTATTGCAGGAAAATGCAACAAACAAATCAGCAGAGTAAATGTCAGTTCTCATTAATATTTTATGGCTTTCAGTCAGTTTTTGGAGGGGAAAATTTAGATCCCTGGTGTGAGCGGAAAATATTTTACATTTTATTGTAGCTGAGATTTGTTCGGAAAGTTGAATTTTATTATAGTGGTCTTGGCTTAGAGGAATTATATTGTCTTTTGTAACGTATGTAATGTTACACAACAGATTCAAAAACTAGGAGCTTAATAATTGGGCTAAATATTAGCATTTTGCATGGATAACAATTATACAGTTTACTATTGGGTCACTCATGCATAAATCATTCATAGTACAACAGTAAATGGAAATTGTACTGCACTGTAGCACAGATTCCAATGGACCAGAGGTAATAACACATATATTAATATTAATTTAAAGCATAACTACATTGCTGGGAGGTTTTTAATGTAGAAAGTAAACAATTTTCATGATGCTCATTATGTAGGACTACTGCCTGCTGAGCACTACTGTTTTATTGGGATGGCCTAGAGGTGCTCTGCAGGAGGTTTGTGATACATGGTGGAATGTTCTACATGACTTGGCTCCTAACTTACTTTATTGCTGAGTTTCCATAAGTTAAAAAACTAAGGCTTATGAGGTATATAGCTCTTTTGTCAATCATAAGTATTATATAAATATCATTTATTTTTATAGCACCATTTATTCTATAGAGCTTTACAGGTGAAAAAGGGGCATACATAGACTAGTACAATAAACATGAGCAGTACAAGGCACACACAAGTACAAAAGGAGAGAGGACCCTGCCCATGAGGGCTCATAGTCTACAGGTATATATACAGTACAGATCAAAAGTTTGGACACACCTTCTCATTCAAAGATTTTTCTGTATTTTCATGACTATGAAAATTGTAGAATCACACTGAAGGCATCAAAACTATGAATTAACACATGTGGAATTATACATTACACTTTACAAAAAAGTGTGAAACAACTAAAATATGTCTTATATTCTAGGTTCTTCAAAGTAGCCACCTTTTGCTTTGATTACTGCTTTGCACGCAGTAAAGGTGAACGGATGGACTCTACATGCCTAGTTCCCACCGTGAAGCATGGAGGAGGTGGTGTGGTGATGTGGGGGTGCTTTGCTGGTGACACTGTTGGAGATTATTCAAAATTGAAGCGGTGAGCGGTCCAGCTCAATCCAAACCATCTCGATTAGGTTCAGGTCTGGTGACTGTGGAGGCCAGGTCATCTGGCGTAGCACCCCAACACTCTCCTTCTTGGTCAAATAGCCCTTACACAGTCTGGAGGTGTGTTTGGGGTCATTGTCCTGTTGAAAAATAAATGATGGTCCAACTAAACGCAAACCGGATGGAAAAGCATGCTGCTGCAAGATGCTGTGGTAGCCATGCTGGTTCACTATGCCTTCAATTTTGAATAAATCCCCAACAGTGTCACCAGCAAAGCACCCCCACACCATCACACCTCTTCCTCCATGCTTCACGGTGGGAACCAGGCATGTAGAGTCCATCCGTTCACCTTTTCTGCGTGCAAAGCAGTAATCAAAGCAAAAGGTGGCTACTTTGAAGAACCTAGAATATAAGACATATTTTCAGTTGTTTCACACTTTTTTGTAAAGTGTAATATATAATTCCACATGTGTTAATTCATAGTTTTGATGCCTTCAGTGTGATTCTACAATTTTCATTGTCATGAAAATGCAGAAAAATCGTTGAATGAGAAGGTGTGTCCAAACTTTTGGTCTGTACTGTATATATATAATGTCCTCAACCTTCTTTGTGTATACAGTTTCTAAGTAGACCTATGTATAGTTAAGATTGCATACCATGAACATACCCTGTATAGCCTAAATCTGCAGCCATACTCCCCTCTCTCTGTCCTCCACTTATTGCTAGAAGACTCAATGTCCACAGTGTAGGACAGACTACATGCAACACAAAGGGATAAGGAAAGGGGAACCAAACACTAGGGACAAACACTAGGGAAGGGGGGAGTGGAGACCCCATGACCAATCTAACATCACCCTGTCTGTCCTATCGTCCCTATATAGGTTCCGCACCTATCCTCGAGAAGGATACCTAAACCCTGCCTGACACTGGCAATAAGCCATTCACCCGCGAGGACACAATGAACGCTAGTCAATCCTTACTACAGCTAAAGACAACTGGGATAGACAAACAAAAGAAAGGGAATACTTAGCTTGAGAAGACTAAGAGAGAAACACCAATGTCCTCTAAACTTCAAAAAGGATGATAGCTGACAGCTACTTGTTATGAATGTGCTAGAGATGGTTTCTGAGCAGAGGCTCCCTCTGGTGGTTACAGACAGTACTGAACCTTTCAGCGAGGAGTGGCAATCAGGGATCACGGACTGGTCTGATATAAGAGAGGTTCGCTCCCATGATGGTTGCCGGTGATCAATTGTTCTTGTCTCAATTGTAGTGTTGAGCGATACTGCTCGATATCTAAAAATATCGGATCGGAATGGTATCGCCGATATCACTAAATATTGTCGATATCCGATTCCGATACCGGAAGTCCAATGTAAGTCTATGGGAACAAAATATCGCAACTAAAAAAAACCTTTATTTCCTTGTAAACACTAAATATACACACATAGAATACATATATATATATATATATATATACATGTCATTGTGACATATATATATACATATATGTATAGTTTATACACTTCTACATAGTAAAATATCCTCTGATTCAATTGTCGGGTAAAGCCGGCTTCTGTGAAAAGACAGAAGCACCCGACATGAAATGACACTTGGTGTACATAGGGTTAACCATGTCTTTTCATGTCCTTTGCTATCTGATTTGCACAAACAATTACATCAGTCTATGTGTGCAAAATTTCACACCTGTAGGGGTTAATTAAAGGTGTAAATTCGTTGTAAAAAAAACGGACTTTTTTGCTACGAATTTACACCTTTAATTAACCCCTACAGGTGTGAAATTTTGCACACATAGACTGATGTAATTGTTTGTGCAAATCAGATAGCAAAGGACATGAAAAGACATGGTTAGCCCTATGTACACCAAGTGTCATTTCATGTCGGGTTCTGCATTTTCACAAAAGCCGTCAATTGAATTAGCGGCTATTATACTATGTAGAAGTGTATGAACTATAAATATAAATATATATATATGTGTCACAAATTCAATTACATGTATTATATATATATATATGAGGTGTAAAATTGTTTAAAAAAAATGCGTGGGCTCCCGCCCTATTTTCGCAACCAGACAGACAAAGCCAGCGAATGGGGGCAGATAATAATAGCCCAGAGAGGGACCATTATTTTTGGCCCCCCCTGGCTACTAACATCTGCCCCCAGACACCCCAGAAAAGACAAATCTATAATTAGATTCGCCCTTTCTGGCACTTTGCCCGTCTATTCCCATTGCCCTGTAGCGGTGGCGAATGGGTTAATATGGGGTTAAAGCCACATTGCAATTGAAAGGTGACCTTAAGCAGGTTAATAATTGAGAGCTGTCAATTAGACAACTATCAATTATTAATCCTATTGCATGAAATAAAAATAAAACACACACACTTTAATTAAAAATCATTTTAATGAAATAAAGACACATGTTTTTGACCATCTTTTATTTGACTGCAAAAACCATTTCCTGTAATAAAAATAAAATAAAAAAGCAAAATTATTCTTACCTATCCCATGCACAGTCAGGTCCCACGGTGTAATCCTTCAGAAAGGGTTAATGTTTACTGCAGGGACCGCAGCTAATGCTGCAGCCTCACAGTAAACCCCCAAATGAATGAGTTCCTCTCCTGGCTGACAGGAGAGGAAGTGGAAAGCTTAATTGATTGCTTTCCACTTTCACTTCAGGTCAGCCAGGGACACAATCAGTGACGTCAGAGGGAACTGATTAACAAAAATAGGGGTTCCCTTCGAATAAAAAATGGCGTCGGGTCCCCCCTATTTTTGTTAACCAGCCAGATGAAGCAGACCGCTGAGGCCTGGATTTTCAGGCTGTTAAGGAGCCAAGATCCATGGACCTTGCCAGCCTGATAATACCAGGCCACAGCAGTCTGCATATCTTGGCTGATTAACAAAAATAGGGGATCCCCTCGAAAATAATTGGCGTGGGGTCCCCCCTATTTTTGTTAACCAGCCAGATGAAGCAGACCGCTGAGGCCTGGATTTTCAGGCTGTTAAGGAGCCAAGATCCATGGACCTTGCCAGCCTGATAATACCAGGCCACAGCAGTCTGCATATCTTGGCTGATTAACAAAAATAGGGGATCCCCTCGAAAAAAATTGGCGTGGGGTCCCCCCTATTTTTGTTAACCAGCCAGATGAAGCAGACCGCTGAGGCCTGGATTTTCAGGCTGTTAAGGAGCCAAGATCCATGGACCTTGCCAGCCTGATAATACCAGGCCACAGCAGTCTGCATATCTTGGCTGATTAACAAAAATAGGGGATCCCCTCGAAAATAATTGGCGTGGGGTCCCCCCTATTTTTGTTAACCAGCCAGATGAAGCAGACCGCTGAGGCCTGGATTTTCAGGCTGTTAAGGAGCCAAGATCCATGGACCTTGCCAGCCTGATAATACCAGGCCACAGCAGTCTGCATATCTTGGCTGATTAACAAAAATAGGGGATCCCCTCGAAAAAAATTGGCGTGGGGTCCCCCCTATTTTTGTTAACCAGCCAGATGAAGCAGACCGCTGAGGCCTGGATTTTCAGGCTGTTAAGGAGCCAAGATCCATGGACCTTGCCAGCCTGATAATACCAGGCCACAGCAGTCTGCATATCTTGGCTGATTAACAAAAATAGGGGATCCCCTCGAAAAAAATTGGCGTGGGGCCCCCCCTATTTTTGTTAACCAGCCAGATGAAGCAGACCGCTGAGGCCTGGTTTTTCAGGCTGGTAAGGATCCAATATCCATGGACCTTGCAAGCCTGATAATACCAGGCCACAGCAGTCTGCTAAGCTTGGCTGGTTAACAAAAATAGGGGATCCCCTCGAAAAAAAAAGGCGTAGGGGTCCCCCTATTTTTGTTAACCAGCCAAGTAAAATGCAGACTGCTGCGGCCTGGTATTAAAAGACTGTCAAGGCCCATGGATTTTGGCCCTCAACAGCCTGATAATACCAGGCTACAGCAGCCCCACATTTGGCGCATCAAAAGATGTGCCAATTGTGGCACTTTACCCGCTCTTCCCACTGACCTGTAGCGGTGGCAAGTGGGTAATAAGGGGTTAATGTCACCGTTGATTGCACGGTGACAATAAGCCCGGTTAATAATGGAGAGGTGTCAATAAGACACCGATCCATTATTAATCCCAAAGTTATTAAATGCATAAAAAAAGACAAAGCAAGAAAAAAGTATTTTAATGAAATAAAAGAGACAACAGTTTTCATTTCTTTTATTGTACTCTCATTCCTGCGACGCCATCGATCTCCTGTAAAAAAAGAAAAAAAACAAACCAACAGTATACCACCTGTCCGACGCAGTCCATAGTAACGACTGTCCCACGACGATCCAGCTCTGCTACATCGCAATGACAGGCAGAGCCTGTCATCGCGACGCAGCACAGCTGATTACCTGCTTCCCCGGCGGTGACGTCATCGGACTGACTGCTTTACGGCCGGGATTACCCAGCAGTCACTGCAGTTATCGCGAGAAACTGCATGTGACCGCCGGGGAAAGATGATGGCGGCCATGAAGCAGTCCAGGCCGTGACCGCCGGAGATCTTCTGCCAGGTAAGTGCCGCTGACTCCTGACAGACCCGACCGACGGACACTGACAGTGACAGACCCGACCGACGGACACTGACAGTGACAGTGACAATCCCGATTCCGGTATCCGATATGACGAAAATATCGGTACTCTGAATCGAAAGCCCGATACAGCTAATATCGGCCGATACCCGATATTTGCAGTATCGTATCGCTCAACACTACTCAATTGTGGTTCCTGGTTCATTTGGAAGTTTGCTGGAGTCTTGCCTGCATCTCCTGCTTTCAGATAAGATATTTTTTGCTTTTCTTTTTGTGCTTGCTTTTTGCATTGTTTTCTGCATTTTTGTGGAGGTCAGCCAGGTCCCCTCCTGGGCCTGAGCTCCTCACAGTTTATCTGCAGCCACTGTTATTTGCTAATTTGCTTTTTCCTGTTTTTTCAGCGGCTGCAGCTTGGTTTTGTTCACACTGAGATCTGATTTAGCGGGTGGCGAGATCGTGTGATCTCAGTATTTTTGTAATCAGAATTGTTGGATTTTTGTAGGGTTTTCTGGGTTGCAGAAAGTAATCTCTCCTTTCCTATCCTATTTAGTCAGCTTGTGGCCCCAGCGTTTGCTCAATCTATTTTCTGCCTATGTTTGTGTTTTCATCTTGTCTAACCGCCATTATATGTTTGGGGGCTTCCTATTTTCTTTGGGGATCTGCTCCGGGCAGATAGCTTTCATCTTTCTGCCTTTAGGTGTAGTCATCTCTCAGGCTGTGACGAGGCGTCTAGGATCAACGTAGGAACGCTCCACGGCTACATCTAGTTGTGTCGTTAGTTTAGGAATCTGCAACCCATCAGTTACCAACATCTCAGGTGTTCTGCTGCCCTGTTGTTGCTCCTGTCCTCCTCAGCTACCGAAACACAACAGTATCACCGGCCATAACTGAAAATTATATGGTACTCACAGAAGGGAAAAATAGTGTGGAAAGAAAAAAGTTGTCAGAGTTGTCAGAGATTTTTTTTTTCTGTCTGTTGCATTTTTTCCCTCTTTTTCTCTGGGTGCTGAGGATGATTTTTTTTCTTTCAATGGAGTTTGCACAGTTGTCTGGCCGTGTGGATCAGCTTGCCACTGAGGTTCGGAGTATTGCTACCTATCTTGCTAGGTTGCCGGTTGTGGAACCTAGGATTCCCATGCCAGATTTGTTTTTGGGGGATCGGGCTAAAGTTCTGAATTTCAAAAATAACTGTAAGTTGTTTTTTGTCTTAAAGCCTAAGTCCTCAGGTAACGCAGCACAGCAGGTTCAAATTGTCATCTCTCTCCTGCGCGGCGATCCTCAGGATTGGCTTTTTCCTTGACACCTGGGGATCCTGTTTTGAATGATATTGATGCATTTTTTCTGGCTCTGGGGTTATTGTACGATGAACCTAATGTCACTGATCAAGCTGAAAAAACCTTGTTGGCATTAAATCAGGGTCTTGAAGACGCTGAGTTGTACTGTCAAAAATTCCGAAAGTGGGCAGTCCTGACCAAATGGAATGATGATGCTTTGGCAGCCCTTTTTCGGAAGGGCTGTCAGAGAATCTAAAGGATGTTATGGTGGGATTCCCTGCTCCCTCTGGTCTCAATGATTCTATGTCATTGGCTATTCAAATTGACAGACGTTTGCGTGAGCGCAGAGGTATGCGTGAGATAGTGTTGCCTTGTGAGCCAGCTTCTGAGCCCATGCAGTGTGATAGAGTGACTTCTGGGGCACAGCGTCATGAGTTTCAAAGCGCAATGGTTATGTTTCTACTGTGGTGATGCCGCTCATGCTATTTCAGTCTGCCCTAAGCGGGGAAGACGTTTTGCACGCTCAGTTGTCTTGGGTAGTGTTCAGACTGAATTTCTGTTGACTGTTACCCTGATTTGCTCCCTGTCCACATTTTCTGCTTAGGCTTTTGTTGGTTCAGGAGCAGTTATTAACCTGATGGATTTTGACTTTGCCAAACGTTGTGGGTTTCCCATGATACCCCTGCGTAAGTCTATTCCCCTACTGGGCATTGATTCTACCCCTTTGGCGGAGAATAAACCCCAGTTTTCTACTCAGGTGATAATGAGGGTTGAACCAGATCATCAGGAGAGTTGCAAATTTCTGGTGCTGTTTAATCTGCATGACATTATTGTACTAGGTTTCCCTTGGTTACAGTCTCATAATCCTGTTTTGGATTGGAAATCTGTGTCTGTGACCAGTTGGGGCTGCCAATGTGTTAATGCCGACACTCTTGTTTTTTCTGCCTCTCCCAAGTCTCAGGATGTTCCTGAATTTTTGACTGATTTTTCGGATGTATTTACTGAAAGTAAATCTACATCATTGCCCCCTCAAAGGAGCTAACATTGCGCTATTGAATTAGTGCCTGGTTGTAAATTTACTAAAGGTCGCCTTTTTAACTTGTCTGTACCTGAACACGATGCTATGCGATCTTATATCAAGGAGTCATTGGAGAAGGGTCATATCAGACCATCCTCTTCACCCTTGGGTGCCGGTTTTTTCTTTGTGGCCAAAAAGGATGATTCATTGAGGCCGTGTATTGATTATCGTCTCTTGAATAAGATCACTGTGAAGTATCAATATCCGTTACCCTTGATTTCTGACCTGTTTTCCATTGTGAAAAGTGCTAGTTGGTTTACCAAGCTTGACCTCAGGGGGACGTATAACCTTATTCGCATTAAGCACGGGGATGAATGGAAGACGGCGTTTAATTCCCCAGAGGGGCATTTTGAGTACCTAGTGATGCCCTTTGGGCTCACTAATGCTCCTTCCGTCTTCCAATCCTTCATGAATGATATTTTCAGGGATTTTGTGGATAAATTTCTGATTGTTTATTTGGATGATATCTTGATTTTTTCCAATGACTGGGACTCTCATGTGAAACATGTTCGGACTGTGTTCCAGATTTTGAGAGAGAATGCACTGTATGTGAAGGATCAAAGTGTCTTTTTGGCGTACAGAAGGTCTCATTTCTGGGATTCATTTTGTCTCCGTCTGTTATTGAAATGGACCTCGTCAAGGTTCAGGCCATCTGTGATTGGGTCCTAACTACTTCATTAAAGGCTCTTCAGAGATTTTTGGGTTTTGCCAATTTTTATCGTAAATTTATTGGTAATTTCTCTGGTATTGTTAAACCATTGACTGATTTGACCAAAAAGGGTTCTGATGTGGTGAATTGGCCTCCTGAGGCAGTCTCCACGTTTCAGGAACTTAAGCAGAGATTCACTTCTGCTCCTGTTCTACGGCAGCCTGATGTTTCTCTACCGTTTCAGGTGGAGGTTGATGCCTCTGAAATTGGGGCAGGTGCCGTTTTGTCCCAAAGAGATCCAGAGACATCTAAGAGTAATCCTTGTGCCTTTTTCTCTCGAAAATTTTCTCCAACTGAACGTAATTATGACGTGGGTAATCGGGAGTTATTGGCCATGAAGTGGGCCTTTGAAGAGTGGAGACATTGGCTGGAAGGAGCCAAACATCAGGTGGTGGTCCTCACGGACCATAAGAATCTGGTTTATCTCGAATCAGCCAAGCGACTTAATCCTAGACAGGCCAGGTGGGCCTTTTTTTTTCACACGTTTTAATTTTGTGGTTTCTTTTCTTCCTGGCACTAAGAATGTTAAGGCGGATGCCCTCTCGAGGAGTTTCTTTGCGACTCTCCTGAGTTATCTAATCCTACTGTTATTTTGAAAGAGGGTGTAGTTCTTTCCGCCATCTCGCCCAATTTTAGACTGGCCTTGGAAGGGTGTCAGGAGGATAAACCTGAGCGCTGCCCTATTGGGAAATTGTTTGTCCCAGACCAGTGGAAGAAGAGTGTGATGTCTGAGATTCATTGTCCACGTTGGCTGGTCATCCCGGGATTTTTGGTACCAGAGACTTGGTGAGTCAGTCCTTTTGGTGGCCTACTTTGTCTCGTAACGTCAGGGAATTTGTGCAGTCCTGTGGGACTTGCTCTCTCTCCAAGCCTTGCTCTCGCTCTAGTGGTTTGTTAATGCCATTACCTGTGCCCAAGAGGCCATGGACCCATATCTCTATGGATTTTATTTCGACCTCCCTGTTTCTCAGAGAATGACCGTTATCTGGGTAATCTGTGATAGCTTTTCCATGATGATACATTTTGTACCATTACCTAAGTTACCTTCCTCCTCCGAATTGGTGCCTTTGTTCCTTCAGCACGTGGTTCGGTTACATGGCATTCCGGAGAACATTGTGTCTGACAGAGGAGTCCAGTTTGTTTCCAGATTTTGGAGGACATTTTGTTCTAAACTTGGTGTTCAATTATCTTTCTCCTCTGCTTTTCATCCTCAGACCAATGGACAAACTGAGAGAACAAACCATACCTTGGAGACTTATTTGAGATGTTTTGTGTCTGCTGATCAAGATGACTGGGTCTCTTTTTTGCCTTTGGCTGAGTTTGCTCTTAATAATAGGGCTAGCTCTGCCACCTTGATGTCTCCATTTTTCTGCAATTTTGGGTTTCACCCTCGATTTTCTTCGGGACAGGAGGAGGCTTCTGTCTGTCCAGGTGTTGACTCTGTTGTGGAGCGAATGCAGCAGATTTGGGACCAGGTAGTGGAGAGGTTGTCTCTCTCTCAGGAGAAGGCCCAACGTTTGCCAACCGGCATAGGACTGATGGTCCTCGGTTTAAAGTGGGGGACTTGGTTTGGTTGTCCTCAAGAAATATCCCTATGAGTGTTTCATCTCCAAGTTTAAGCCCAGGTTCATTGGACCTTATAAGATCATGGAGATTCTTTATCCTGTTTCCTTCCGTTTGCTTCTTCCAGGGACATTTAAGATCCATAACGTGTTCCACAAGTCCTTATTGAAGAGGTTTGTCGAGCCAGTGGTTCCTATGGCTGCGCCTCCTGACCCTGTTTTGGTTGAGGGCAATCTGGAGTATGTGGTTGAGAAAATATTGGATTCTCGCTTTTCTAGACAGAAACTCCTGTATTTGGTTAAGTGGAGAGGTTATGGTCAGGAGGACAATTCTTGGGTGTTTTTGCATATGCAGGAGACTGATCCGTGCTTATCACCGAGCTCATCCTGATCGGCCTGGTTGCACAAGTGAGGGTTCGGTGACCCCTCCTCAAGGGGGGGTACTGTTATGAATGTGCTAGAGATGGTTTCTGAGCAGAGGCTCCCTCTGGTGGTTACAGACAGTACTGAACCTTTCAGTGAGGAGTGGCAATCAGGGATCACGGACTGGCCTGATATAAGGGAGGTTCCCTCCCATGATGGTTGCCGGTGATCAATTGTTCTTGTCTCAATTGTGGTTCCTGGTTCATTTGGAAGTTTGCTGGAGTCTTGCCTGCATCTCCTGCTTTCAGATAAGATATTTTTTGCTTTTCTTTTTGTGCTTGCTTTTTGCATTGTTTTCTGCACTTTTGTGGAGGTCAGCCAGGTCCCCTCCTGGGGCCTGAGCTCCTCACAGTTTATCTGCAGCCACTGTTATTTGCTCATTGCTTTTTCCTGTTTTTTCAGCGGCTGCAGCTTGGTTTTGTTCACACTGAGATCTGATTTATGCGGGTGGCGAGATCGTGTGATCTCAGTATTTTTGTAATCAGAATTGTTGGATTTTTGTAGGGTTTTCTGGGTTGCAGAAAGTAATCTCTCCTTTCCTATCCTATTTAGTCAGCTTGTGGCCCCATCGTTTGCTCAATCTATTTTCTGCCTATGTTTGTGTTTTCATCTTGTCTAACCACCATTATATGTTTGGGGGCTTCCTATTTTCTTTGGGGATCTGCTCCGGGGCAGATAGCTTTCATCTTTCTGCCTTTAGGTGTAGTTATCTCTCAGGCTGTGACGAGGCGTCTAGGATCAACGTAGGAACGCTCCACGGCTACCTCTAGTTGTGTCGTTAGTTTAGGAATCTGCAACCCATCAGTTACCAACATCTCAGGTGTTCTGCTGCCCTGCTGTTGCTCCTGTCCTCCTTAGCTACCGAAACACAACAGCTACTGCTCCAAGCCTCAACAGGGAAATACAAATAGAAAATATCACCCTAGCTTAAAAGCAGCAAGCAGGAAGTATATCAACACACAGGTCTGAGTGTGGCCATTAGCCCCGGGAGTGGTGGCCACTCATCTGCAAAGCAAACTACTGAGACCTTCTACAGACAGATGCAGTGCAATGGTATGCAGTCTCTGACACATCCGTGACACCCACATACAGATGTAGTAAGCGCCAAACACTCGTCACGCTGTATCTATTGGTTTAAGTTGCTTTGCACTCTCTGCTATTTGCATAGTGCATGGTACATGTAATGAGAGTGCAAATGGACAGAGGTAACAGCACCAGAAATGTTAACAATTACTAAATATGTAGGAAGTGCACAAAAAATACTAGGATAACTAATGAATATTTTAGTTGCAATGGAGCAATAAAAATTGCAATTAAATTTAGAATGTCCCTTATATAGTCATTAAAGGGAACCTGACAACTGATAATGATATTAATCATCACTTTTATTTCTACAATAAATACATAACAGAGTAAACACATAATTCCACAGATACCAAGAGGAGTGAGGGCCCTGCTCACAAGCATGCAATCTATGAGGAATTAGGAGAGACACGAAAGGTGGATGGTAAAAAGTGCTTGTATTGTATGGTACAGTCATCAATATAATATTCACATAACGCTGCATAAACCGGTCATCAGACAGTATTCTTACAGTACAGATACAAAGTGCTATTAAGTACATGGCGGATGTGTAAACAGATGCTACAAGGGAGAATTTTAGGATGGGCAAAACTGGAAGAGTTACATTAGTGAGGTGAGGCCTAAACCACAGGCAGCAAAAGTCAGAAACCTGCCCTCATTGTTGCAGCCATGCGTGCTTTACTCTGCAATGATACATGGAACGATGCGAGTAGGATGACTAGTCCAAGAGGCAGGTCCCCAGTAGCTTCTCCTCTCCATAGTCCCTTTGATGGACCGGTCCCTCTCAATACATACACATAGGGAGACACCAGTCAGTCCAGTAGAGCAGGGCAGGAAAAATCAGAGGGAACCTACCTCTTGGAGTAATCATCCTAGTTGTATTGTTCCCAGGCCGGCTGTTAAAGTATGCGTTCTCTGAAGTGCTACAGCATTTACGAGTAATACATACTGTACCTAACTAAAACAATGGGGCAGCGAGAACAAAACCCGACTAATTGTGTTCCACCTGCTGGCATCACTCTTCTCATATGCCCGATGCAACGTTATGTACACTGCAATGATGACATCTCACCAAACCTACTAATCAGAAGAGATTTTGGGGAAGCCGGATGCTAATAGGTAGCTGGCAGGACTCTGGTACAGCAGATCTGGACTACCGGTGTAGCCACTTGACTAGACCTACAAATTCTTTTTTACTCAACTCTAATAAGGACACTTTGTAGATAGCATTTAGTTTAGGCATTTTTAATGCTCTTGTTGGGTAGGGGACAATAACAAAGTAACCTTCAAAATTGTTCTACCACATGCTGATGAGCAATGACTTACAGTTTGTTATAATACTCAAGCTATTTGCCACAAGAACAATTTATTAAGATGGTCCTTCTGTAGTAGAAAGACCATTTATGTCCAGTAGATGATCCAACCTTTATAAATCTCACATGAAATTTATGAACCATATATATTTTTAACTTAACTACAAATAGCACGGGTCACATTGAGGAAAGGACTTTTATGTTGCTTGTGTGATGATTTACTTTCTGATCACTTGAATAGGTAAATCAGTTACAGCGGAGAGCAAAAGAACTTTTTCATACATGTTCCTGTGACAGCATCATCAATCTATTAGATCATATCATCAATCAATTATCAGTTCATTGTCTAATTATCTAGCTAAAGGATATAACCGATTGAGAGCCTTAAATTACTTGAAATCTAGATGAAATATAAAATTATGTCTGCAGTTTATCCCATGTGAATGGTAGAGATCATCACACAGTATATATTTTTTCTATTTACTTTATTTTGAATATACAATATATGAAATGAATTCAATAAATAAAGTATTTAAATATATGCATGGTAGAAGACAAAAAGAAGACAAAAAGAAAAGATACAAAACAGGAAAATGCTATGAAGGCTCAAGATGAGATGGAATCAGAGGAAAACATAGTTGTCTTACAAACAATAGTTTGGCAGACATCTACCAATATGAATGACTATCATTAGTTGCATGGAACTGAAAACATGTTTACCCCCTCTCTGCCATCTGACGTACTATTCCGTCTATGTGATCTGGGACTTAAATCCCATGGACGGAATAGCACGTCATAGGCCCCTGGAACACTGTGATCAAACAAGATCGCAGCATTCCAGATTTGGCACAGGGGCTGACAGCCCCTCTGCCTTTGGATCGGAGACCCCACGGAGTGCCGATTGCTGCCATGGAGACCCGATGTCATCATGACAACATCCAGGTCTCTAGAGCTGAGAAACTTCCTGTCATGCACAGTGCATGTCAGGAAGCCTCTCAGGTCATAGTGCACAACATGCCGCGCTGACAGCTTCTATAGCATGCAGATCCTGCTTCATCTGCATGCTATAGAAGCGATCAGGATGCACAAAATGATTGTCCCATAGTGGGACAAAGTGTAAAACTTAGAATGAAATAAAAAAATTGTTTTAAAATAATTTTAAAAACATTTTTTAAAAATTAAAAATCAATATTTATTCTACCACTAAATAAATATTTGACAAAAAAAAATCTAAACAATAAAAGTATACATATTTGGTATTGCTGCCTCTGTAACGACCCGGCCCTATAAAACTGTCCCACTAGTTAAACCCCTTTAGTGAACACCATAAAAAAACAAGGCAAAAAACAATGCTTTATCATCATACCGTCAAACAAAAAAGAGAAATAACACACGAACAAAAAAGGGATATAAATAAACATGGTACAGCTGAAAACGTCATATTGTCTCGCAAAAAACGAGCTGCCATCTAGCATCATCAGCGAAAAAAAAAGTTATAGCTGTCAGAATAAAGTGATCCAAAAACAATAATTTTTTCTATAAAATAGTTTTTTATTATATAAAAGCGCCAAAACATAAAAAATGATATAAATGAGGCATCGCTGTGGTCGTACTGACCCAAACAATAAAGCTATCTTATCAATTTTATCACACGCAGAACGATGTAAATGCCCCCCCAAAAGAAATTCATGATGTTAGGGTTCGATTTCCCGCTGCTGCACAAGGGGAGTCTCGAACCCATCCCGCTGCGGTCTCCCATTCATCTCCGGCCGCAGTGGAGCCTGCTCAGCAGAGACGTCGGTCCAGGCGTCTTGCCCACTCCACTACTGGGCAGTGACTTGCTGTTGCCTTTCCTGGATCTGCATATATAGCCAGTGCTGGAGCAGACGTCTTTGGGAAAAAGTCTGCATTTTCCCTTCTGAGCATGCCCAGAGTGTGATCTCTCATTGGAGATCAGGGGTCACATGCTCAGGTACTGCAGCAGCTCCTATTGGCCCGCCAGGAAGGCCCTGTTACTACTAGTCTTCTGGAACAGGTTTCTCATTGTCCTTGTTCCTGGAAGTACCTGTAGCTGTTGCTATAAAAGGGTAGCATGGGCTGGGCCGCCATGCGCTAATATCAACCATTGTATGCTATGTGCCAGTGTGGTCATGCGTGTGTGTGGTTAGGGACCCGGCTGAAATAAGCCACTAGAATACCGACTTAATCGGTGAGGAGTTTGGTGTGCTAGCTGGTCAGGGTTGGTGTCCTAGATGCCCTAGATTACCGTCATAACCGTGTGAGGAGTTTGATTGCCGTATTCAGGGTCTGGCGTTCAGACGCCATAGATTGCGGGTGACTCCCGCGGGACATTAGCGCATGACCACGTATTATGCTCGCTTAGCAATTTACCGTGTACCTGAGAGCCTTACAGGACACGGTAACCTTTTCTCAGCGACTCTGTTGACGTAACAGGGTTCGCTGTAGACGTTAGACAGCGCCCTAGCGTTTTACTTTGCGGCTCACTAAAGCTAAGTGAGTTTCGCACCTATCGCCATATAGCGCTGTGGCATCCCGTTAGCGGCTCTGGGGATTAACAGAGTTCGCATTTACTGCCACAACGCGCTAAACGGCGTTTAATTTTAGCGACTACTGCGGATAACAGAGTTCGCTACTTTCGCCATTTTATTAGCAGCGGGCTTCGCCTTGCACGGTGGACCCCGGGCTAGAACGCCACCTCTATATTATATCTATTAGGTGCGTTCCGCAGACCCTAACACATGAATTGCTGGTTTTTGCTTATTCTGTCTCCCAAAAATCAGAATAGAAAGTGATCAAAAAATGTCATGTGCCCGAATTGGTACCAATAAAAACATTAACCCGTCCCGCAAAAAGCAAGACCTGACATGACTCTGTGGCCAAAATATGGAAAAATTATAGCTCTCAAAACGTGGTGATGCAAAAAACTATTTTTTGCAATAAAAAGCGTTTTTTAGTGTGTGACAGCTGACAAACATAAAAACCCGTTTATAAAAACCCACTATAAATAGTAAAGCAAACCCCCCTTTATCACCTCCTTAGTTAGGGAAAAATAATAAAATAAAAAATGTATTTATTTCATTTTCCCATTACGGTTAGGGCTAAATTATGGTTAGGGTTGGGATTAAAGTTAGGGTTAGGTTTGGGACTAAAGTTAGGGTTAGGATGTTGCAGGCAGCATGTTCACACTCAGCACATGTGACAGACGTGACAGAGTCTAGAGACGCATTGAGAGCGATCTGCTGCTTGCAACATCCTTCAGCATGACCAATTTGGCAGTGAGTCAGTAATGGTGTGGGGTGGCATTTCTTTGGAGGACCACACACCCCTCCATGTGCTCGCCAGAGGTAGCCTGATGGCAATTAGGTACCGAGATAAGATCCTCAGACCCCCTGTGAGACCATAATGATAGTGCGGTTGGCCCTGGTTCCTCCTAATGCAGGAAAATGCTAAATCTCATGTGGCTGGAGTGTGTCGGCAGTTCCTGCAAGATGAAGGCATTGAAGCTATGGACTAGCCTGCCCATTCCCCAGACCTGAATCTGATTGAGCACTTCTGGGACAGCATGTCTCGCTCCATTCACCAATGTCACGTTGCACCACAGACTGTCCAGGAGATGGCGGATGCTTTAGTCCAGGTCTGGGAGAAGATCTCTCAGGAGAACATCTGCAACCTCATCAGGAGCATGCCCAGGCATTGTAGGGAGGTCATACAGGCACATGGAGGCCACACACACTACTGAGCATCATTTTGACTTGTTTCCACTTTAAATTGTCTGTTTTGATTTTCATTTTGAATTGTTTCCACTTTCATTTGGGGGTCTCCCTAAATCCAGGCCTCCATTGATTCAACAATTTGATTTCCATTGATGATTTTTGTGTACAAACAAAGTATTCAATGAGAATATTTCATTCATTTTGATCTAGGAAGTGTTACTTGAGTGTTCCCTTTATTTTTTTGAGCAGTGGGATATATATATATATATAAATATATATATGTGTGTGTATATGTATATATATGTATATACAGTGCCTACAAGTAGTATTCAACCCCCTGCAGATTTAGCTGGTTTGATAAAGATGCAAATAAGTTAGAGCCTTCAAACTGCAAACGAGAGTAGGATTTATTAACAGAAGCATAAATCTTACAAAACAAAAAGTTATGTTGCTCAGTTGAATTTAATAAATTTTAAACATAAAAGTGTGGGGCAATTATTATACAACCCCTATGTTTTAAAATTTCGTGAATAACCCTTGTTTGCAATTACAGCTAATAATCGTCTTTTAAAGACCTGATCAGGCCGACACAGGTCTGTGGATTTATCTTGGCCCACTCCTCCATGCAGATCTTCTCCAAGTTATCTAGGTCGATTGGGTGTCTCATGTGGACTTTAATCTTGAGCTCCTTCCACAAGTTTTTCAAAATTGGGTTAAGGTCAGGAGACGACTAGGCCACTCCAACACCTTGACTTTTTCCCTCTTGAACCAGGCCTTGGGTTTTCTTGGCTGTGTGCTTTGGGTCGTTGTCTTGTTGGAAGATGAAATTAACGACCCATCTTAAAATCCTTGATGGAGGAGCGGAGGTTCTTGGCCAAAATCTCTAGGTAGGGCCGTGCTATCCATCCTCCCATGGATGCGGACCAGATGCCAGGCCCCTTGGCTGAGAAACAGCCCCACAGCATGATGCTGCCACCACCATGCTTGACTGTAGGGTGGTATTCTTGGGGTCGTATGCAGTGCCACCAGTCTCCAAACGTCACGTGTGTGGTTGGCACCAAAGATCTCGATCTTGGTCTCATCAGACCATAGAACCTTGAACCAGTCTGTCTCAGAGTCCTCCAAGTGATCATGAGCAAACTGTAGACGAGCCTTGACATGACGCTTTGAAAGTAAATGTACCTTACGGGCTCGTCTGGAACGGAGACCATTGCAGTGGAGTACGTTACTTATGGTATGACTGAAACCAATTCCCCACTGCCAGAGATCTTCCCGGAGCTCCTTCCTTGCTGTCCTTGGGTTAGCCTTGACTCTTCGGACAAGCCTGGCCCGGCC
>JARQOD010000006.1:283218331-283438451 GCA_033576555.1 Oophaga sylvatica | reverse complement strand
TTTATTGCCGCTGACTCTGACAGACCCGCCGACGGACACTGACAGACCTGACCGAGGGGACACTCACAGACCCGACCGACGACGGACACTGACAGTGACAGTGAAAAACCCGATTCCGGTATCCGATATGACAAAAATATCGGTACTCGGAATCAAAAAGGCCCCGATACAGCTAATATCGGCCGATACCCGATATTTGCAGTATCGTATCGCTCAACACTAGTGCTTAATTGTAAAACACTGGGCAAACTGTCACTGAAAAAGACCGGGGTGTATGGGTGGACGACAAATCACATTTAGTGGCCAATGTCAGGCAGCTGCTCCCAAAGGGCAAATAAAATAATGGGATGCATTAAAAGAGGCATATATGTTCATGAGGAGAACTTTAATTTTACCTCTATACAAGTCACTGGTGCGACCACACTTAGAATACTGTGTGCAGTTCTGTTCTCCGGTGTATAAGAAAGACATAGCTGAACTGGAGCAGGTGCAGAGAAGAGCGACCAAGGTTATTAGAGAACTGGGGGGTCTGCAATACCAAGACAGGTTATTACACTTGGGGTTATTTAGTTTGGAAAAATGAAGGCTTATGTATGAGGGGACAGTACAAAGACCTTTCTAATGATCTTTTTACTCTTAGACCTGTGACAAGGGGGCATCCTCTACGTCTGGAGGAAAGAAGGTTTAGTTATAATCACAGATGCAGATTCTTTACTGTAAGAGCAGTGAGACTATGGAACTCTCTGCCGTCTAATGTTGTAATGAGTGATTCCCTACTAAAATTTAAGAAGGGACTGGATGCCTTTCTTGAAAAGTATAATATTACAGGCTATATTCACTAGTTTCCTAGATACAGCGTTGATCCAGGGAGCTAGTCTGATTGCCGTATGTGGAGTCGGGAAGGAATTTTTTTCCCCAATGTGAAGCTTACTGTTTGCCACTTGGGTTTTTTTTGCCTTCCTCTGGATCAACATGTTAGGGCAGGTTAGGATAGGATATGGGTTGAACTAGATGGACTTAAAGTCTTCCTTCAACCTTAATAACTATGTTACTATGTTACTATGTTACTAATCCGTGCTCAAAACCCTTTGCTATATAAGTGTGCACTGATTAGGACCACCTCCTTCTCTGAAAGCCTAGAACGAGTGAAGATTTAAATAAATAAAACATGGGTAATGCTGTGTCATTCTCCACAAATGTCTTTATTAATCTCCTTGGCATCTCCTGTAGCATGCTGTCACAATGTGCCACATTCACTTTAAAAAGTTACAATTACACCATTCTACAGAACTTTTTGTGGGCTGACATGCAAATGATTAATCCCTTTCCAACATTAGTCATAATAGTACGCCGATGTTGGACTTCCTTCCTTTGATGTGGGCTCCAGCAGTGAGCACACATCTTTCCCAGGACATGTCAGCTGTTTTGAACAGCTGACATGTGCCCAGAATAGCAGCTATTAACCAGTTAAATGGCGCTGTCAAATGCTGACAGCGGCATTTAACATGGGCTTCTGGCAATCGTGCCGGAAATCTGCCCGGTCACGTGATTGCAGGTCACTGGTAGGTTGGCTTGACAACCAGAGGTCTCCTGGAGACCTCTATGGTTGTCAGTGCCGGATTGCTATGAGCGCCGCCTGGTAGTCGGTGCTTATAGCAAGTCAGTAAATCTATTACATACAGGTGATGTGATTGCCTGTGGAGCAGAGCCGATCAGGTTATGACAGCTTCTAGTCTCCCATTGAGACTATTGAAGCATGCCAAAAGTAAAAAAAAGTTTTTAAAAATCTAAAAAAAATTTAAAAGTAAAAGTTCAAATCACCTACTTTTACCCCATTCAAAATAAAACAATTAAAAAAATCAAACATACACACATTTAGTATCGCCGCTTTCAGAATCGCCCAATCTATCAATAAAAAAAAGGATTAAACCGATCGCTAAACGGCGTAACTAGAAACAAAGTCAAAATGCCAGAATTATGTTTTTTTTGGTCGCCGTGACATTGCATTAAAATGCAATAACGGGCACTGTAAAGAAGTTATCTGCACCAAAATTGTATCATTAAAAACGTCAGCTCGGCACACAAACAATAAGCACTCCCCAACCCAAGATCATGAGAAATGGAGACGCTATGGGTATCGGAATATGGCTTTTTTTTAACAAAGTTTAGAAATTTTTTCACCACTTAGATAAGAAAGAATCTAGACATGTTTGGTGTCTATGTACTCGTAATTAGCTGAATAAAACCTGGCACACACACAGATGAAATTAGAATAATTTTCATGAGGTGCAAAAGTGGTACAACTCCACAACTCAGTACAAATGATGTAGACGTTTCAGTAGTACAACAACGACCTTCATCAGTGTACTGACTGCTTTAGTGTTCATGTACGTCTGGTGTGAAAAAAGGAAAGGACCATTGGCGTCCTGGGGCTAGTGAATCTAGAAGTATGGGTCTTATAAATGGTGGATGTCACGTCCCGTAAGAATTTCATTACTACACACCGACTAAGTATTATCACTTAAGATGTAAGACCCAAACTTCTAGATTCATTAGTTTTATTCAGCTAAGTATAAAGGTCTGGGACCCTACTTAAGCACCAATAGACAGGGTTGTGCCACGTCATATATTCATAATTATGAACTTGTAATGACCTGGAGAATCATAATAGCAGGTCAGTTTTAGCATTTAGTGATTAGTGAACCTAGTAAAAAAGCCAAACAAAAACAAGTGTGTTATGTTTCGGTAGCTGAGGAGGACAGGAACAACAGCAGGGCAGCAGAACACTTCAGATGTAGGTAACTGATGGGTTGCAGATTCCTAAACTAACGACACAACTAGAGGTAGCCGTGGAGCGTTCCTACGTTGATCCTAGATGCCTCGTCACAGCCTGAGAGATAACTACACCTAAAGGCAGAAAGATGAAAGCTATCTGCCCCGGAGCAGATCCCCAAAGAAAATAGGAAGCCCCCAAACATATAATGGCGGTTAGACAAGATGAAAACACAAACATAGGCAGAAAATAGATTGAGCAAACGCTGGGGCCACAAGCTGACTAAATAGGATAGGAAAGGAGAAATTACTTTCTGCAACCCAGAAAACCCTACAAAAATCCAACAATTCTGATTACAAAAATACTGAGATCACACGATCTCGCCACCTGCTAAATCAGATCTCAGTGTGAACAAAACCAAGCTGCAGCCGCTGAAAAAACAGGAAAAAGCAAATGAGCAAATAACAGTGGCTGCAGATAAACTGTGAGGAGCTCAGGCCCCAGGAGGGGACCTGGCTGACCTTCACAAAAGTGCAGAAAAACAATGCAAAAAGCAAGCACAAAAAGAAAAGCAAAAAATATCTTATCTGAAAGCAGGAGATGCAGGCAAGACTCCAGCAAACTTCCAAATGAACCAGGAACCACAATTGAGACAAAAACAATTGATCACCGGCAGCGTTGGACTGGAACACCTTGGGCCCACCAGAGAAAATCATTCTTGGGGCCCACTATGTAGCTACATAGAAATAAATACAAGACCACAAATTGTGCAGTAAAACACACTAATATCAGGGTATAATATAAGGTAGTACATGTCTTAATTATGTAGCAGGAGTTGGGGTAGCCTCCCTCATAGATTATAAAGCAGCCCCCTCATAGGGGATAATGCTGCCCCCCATAGGGGATAATGCTGCCCCCCCTCATAGGGTATAATGCTATATATATATATATATATATATATATATATATTATATATAGATAAATAGATAGATACCATATATACTCGAGTATAAGCCTACCCCCCTAATTTTGCCACAAAAAACTGGGAAAACTTATCGACTCGAGTATAAGCCTAGGGTGGAAAATGAGATTATGCCCCATATGCTGCCCCATGTATTATGCCCTACAAGATGCTCCATAGATTGTGCCCCATATGCTGCCCATGTATTATGCCCCCATAGATGCTCCACAGATTGTGCCCTCATAGATACTCCATAGATTATGCCCCCATAAATGCTCCACAGATTATGCCCCCATAGATTATGCCCCCATAGATGCTCCACAGATTATGCCCCCATAGATGCTCCACAGATTATGCCCCCATAGATTATGCCCCCATAAATGCTCCACAGATTATGCCCCTATAGATGCTCCACAGATTATGCCCCCATAAATGCTCCACAGATTATGCCCCCATAAATGCTCCTTAGATTATGCCCCCATAAAAGCTCCATAGATTGTGCCCCCATAGATTATGCCCCTATAGATGCTCCATAGATTATGCCCCATAAATGCTCCTTAGATTATCCCCCCATAGATTATGCTCCCATAAATGCTCCACAGATTATTCCCCCATAAATGCTCCACACATTATGCCCCCTTAGATTATGCCCCATAAATGCTCCACAGATTATGCCCCCATAGATTATGCCCCCATAAATGCTCCTTAGATTATGCCCCCATAGATTATGCCCCCATAAATGCTCCACAGATTATGCCCCATAGATTATGCCCCCATAAATGCTCCACAGATTATGCCCCATAGATTATGCCCCATAAATGCTCCACAGATTATGCCCCCATAGATTATGCCCCCATAAATGCTCCACAGATTATGCCCCCATAGATTATGCCCCCATAGATGCTGCAAAAAAAAAAAAAAAGACATACTCACCTCTCGTCTCTGGGGGCCAGGTGCTGGTGTCCTGAGCAGGCGGGGACACCGGCGCGCTATGGGTGACAGGTGCCGGTGTCTCCGCTGGCTCAGGGCCCCGGCACCTGCGATATTTACCTGTCACCGGGTCCACTGCTGAGCGCCGCTGTCTTCGGTCCTCCGGCAGTGAATGCTCAGGCAGGGGGCGCGGCGCTCACTAATGACGTCATCGCGCCCTCTGCCTGAACATCGCAGCAAGAAAGGACGCGAGGACACAGCGGCGCTCAGCGGTTGGAGCTGGTGACAGGTAAGTAATGATATTCACTGCTTCCCACGCCCACATGGGCGTGGGAATCAGTGAATATTCATTTCTCTTTAGCAGCGGGGACAGGGGCTCCTGCCTCCTGTCACCCGCTGCTGCTCCGCTGGCACGGGGTCATCATGGCAACTGCGTGGTGTGCCGCTATTAGCGACACGCCACCGGCTGGGGGCCCCTGGAGCAGCGGGGGCCCTAGGCAACTGGCCCCTGTATGCCAGCAGGTGCCAAGGCCCCCCAAATGCCAGGGCCCACCGGAGAATTCTCTGGTTCTCCGGTGGGCCAGTCCGACACTGATCACCGGCAACCATCATGGGAGGGAACCTCCCTTATATCAGACCAGTCAGTGAACCCAAATTGCCATTCCTTGCTGAAAGGTTCAGTACTGTCTGTAACCACCAGAGAGAGCTTCTGCTCAGAAACCATCTCTAGCACATTCATAACAGTACCCCCCCCTTGAGGAGGGGTCACCGAACCCTCACTTGTGCAACCAGCCTGATCAGGATGAGCTCGGTGATAGGCACGGATAAGGCTCCTAGCATGGATGTTCGAAGCAAACACCCAAGAATTGTCCTCCTGACCATAACCTCTCCACTTAACCAAATACTGGAGTTTCTGTCTAGAAAAACGAGAATCCAATATTTTCTCAACCACGTACTCCAGATTGCCCTCAACCAAAACAGAATCAGGAGGCGCAGCCAAAGGAACCACTGGGTCGACAAACCTCTTCATTAAGGACTTGTGGAACACGTTATGGATCTTAAATGTCCCTGGAAGAAGTAAACGGAAGGAAACAGGATTAAGAATCTCCATGATCTTATAAGGTCCAATGAACCTGGGCTTAAACTTTGAAGATGCAACCCTCATAGGGATATTTCTTGAGGACAACCAAACCAAGTCCCCCACTTTAAACCGAGGACCATCAGTCCTATGCCGGTTGGCAAAACGTTGGGCCTTCTCCTGAGAGAGAGACAACCTTTCCACTACCTGGTCCCAAATCTGCTGCATTCGCTCCACAACAGAGTCAACACCCGGACAGACAGAAGCCTCCGCCTGTCCCGAAGAAAATCGAGGGTGAAACCCAAAATTGCAGAAAAATGGAGACATCAAGGTGGCAGAGCTAGCCCTATTATTAAGAGCAAACTCAGCCAAAGGCAAAAAAGAGACCCAGTCATCTTGATCAGCAGACACAAAACATCTCAAATAAGTCTCCAAGGTCTGGTTTGTTCTCTCGGTTTGTCCATTGGTCGGAGGATGAAAAGCAGAGGAGAAAGATAATTGAACACCAAGTTTAGAACAAAATGTCCTCCAAAATCTGGAAACAAACTGGACTCCTCTGTCAGACACAATGTTCTCCGGAATGCCATGTAACCGAACCACGTGCTGAAGGAACAAAGGCACCAATTCGGAGGAGGAAGGTAACTTAGGTAATGGCACAAGATGTATCATCTTGGAAAACCTATCACAGATTACCCAGATAACGGTCATTCTCTGAGAAACAGGGAGGTCGGAAATATAATCCATAGAGATATGGGTCCATGGCCTCTTGGGCACAGGTAATGGCATTAACAAACCACTAGAGCGATAGCAAGGCTTGGAGCGAGAGCAAGTCCCACAGGACTGCACAAATTCCCTGACGTCACGAGACAAAGTAGGCCACCAAAAGGACCGACTAACCAAGTCTCTGGTACCAAAAATTCCAGCCAACGCGGAACAATGAATCTCAGACATCACACTCTTCTTCCACTGGTCTGGGACAAACAATTTCCCATTAGGGCAGCGCTCAGGTTTATCCTCCTGACACCCTACCAAGGCCAGTCTCAAATTGGGCGAGATGGCAGAAAGAACTACACCCTCTTTCAAATAACAGTAGGATCAGATAACTCAGGAGAGTCCGCAAAGAAACTCCTCGAGAGGGCATCCGCCTTAACATTCTTAGTGCCAGGAAGAAAAGAAACCACAAAATTAAAACGTGTGAAAAACAAGGCCCACCTGGCCTATCTAGGATTAAGTCGCTTGGCTGATTCGAGATAAACCAGATGCTTATGGTCCGTGAGGACCACCACCTGATGTTTGGCTCCTTCCAGCCAATGTCTCCACTCTTCAAAGGCCCACTTCATGGCCAATAACTCCCGATTACCCACGTCATAATTACGTTCGGTTGGAGAAAATTTTCGAGAGAAAAAGGCACAAGGGTTACTCTTAGATGTCTCTGGATCTCTTTGGGACAAAATGGCACCTGCCCCAATTTCAGAGGCATCAACCTCCACCTGAAACGGTAGAGAAACATCAGGCTGCCGCAGAACAGGAGCAGAAGTGAATCTCTGCTTAAGTTCCTGAAACGCAGAGACTGCCTCAGGAGGCCAATTCACCACATCAGAACCCTTTTTGGTCAAATCAGTCAATGGTTTAACAATACCGGAGAAATTACCAATATATTTACGATAAAAATTGGCAAAACCCAAAAATCTCTGAAGAGCCTTTAATGAAGTAGGTTGGACCCAATCACAGATGGCCTGAACCTTGACCGGGTCCATTTCAATAACAGATGGAGACAAAATGAATCCCAGAAATGAGACCTTTTGTACTCCAAAAAGACACTTTGATCCCTTCACATACAGAGCATTCTCTCTCAAAATCTGGAACACAGTCCGAACATGTTTCACATGAGAGTCCCAGTCATTGGAAAAAATCAAGATATCATCCAAATAAACAATCAGAAATTTATCCACAAAATCCCTGAAAATATCATTCATGAAGGATTGGAAGAAGGAAGGAGCATTAGTGAGCCCAAAGGGCATCACTAGGTACTCAAAATGCCCCTCTGGGGTATTAAACGCCGTCTTCCATTCATCCCTGTGCTTAATGCGAATAAGGTTATACGTCCCCCTGAGGTCAAGCTTGGTAAACCAACTAGCACTTTTCACCCTGGAAAACAGTTCAGAAATCAAGGCTAACGGATATTGATACTTAACAGTGATTTTATTCAAGAGACGATAATCAATACACGGCCTCAATGAACCATCCTTTTTGGCCACAAAGAAAAAAACGGCACCCAAGGGTGAAGAGGATGGTCTGATATGACCCTTCTCCAATGACTCCTTGATATAAGATCGCATAGCATCGTGTTCAGGTACAGACAAGTTAAAAAGGCGACCTTTAGGAAATTTACCACCAGGCACTAATTCAATAGCGCAATCATAGCTCCTGTGAGGGGGCAAAGATGCAGAATTACTTTCACTAAATACATCCGAAAAATCAGTCAAAAAGTCAGGAACATCCTAAGACTTGGGAGAGGCAGAAAAAACAGGAGTGTCGGCATTAACACATTGGCAGCCCCAACTGGTCACAGACACAGATTTCCAATCCAAAACAGGATTATGAGACTGTAACCAAGGGAAACCTAGTACAATAATGTCATGCAGATTATACAGCACCAGAAATTTGCAACTCTCCTGATGATCTGGTTCAACCCTCATTATCACCTGAGTAGGAAACTGGGATTTATTCTCCGCCAAAGGGGTAGAATCAATGCCCAGTAGGGGAATAGACTTCTGCAGGGGTATCATGGGAAACCCACAACGTTTGGCAAAGTCAAAATCCATCAGGTTAATAGCTGCTCCTGAATCAACAAAAGCCTGAGCAGAAAATGTGGACAGGGAGCAAATCAGGGTAACAGTCAATAGAAATTTAGTCTGAACTAGGGTTGAGCGATACTTTCCGATATCAAGAAGTATCGGATCGGAATGGGTATCGCCGATACCCCAAAAGTATCGGCGAAACCCGATTCCGATACCGGAAATCCAATGCAAGTCTATGGGACAGAAATATCGTAACTAAAAAAAAACCTTTCTTTCCTTGTAAACACTAAATATACACACATATAATACATATATATATATATATATATATACATGTCATTGTGACATATATATATACATATATTTATAGTTTATACACTTCTACATAGTAAAATAGCCTCTGATTCAATTGCCGGGTAATGCCGGCTTTTGTGAAAATACAGAAGCACCCGACATGAAATGACACATGGTTTACATAGAGTTAACCATGTCTTTTCATGTAGTTTGATATCTGATTTTCACAAACAATTACATGAGTGTATGTGTGCAAAATTTCACACCTGTAGGGGTTAATTAAAGGTGTAAATTCGTTGTAAAAAAAGCGGACTTTTTTGCTATGAATTTACACCTTTAATTAACCCCTACAGGTGTGAAATTTTGCACACATACACTCATGTAATTGTTAGTGAAAACAATATATCAAACAACTTGAAATGACATGGTTAAATCTATGTAAACCATGTGTCATTTCATGTCGGGTTCTGCATTTTCACAAAAGCCGGCAATTGAATTAGCGGCTATTATACTATGTAGAAGTGTATGAACTATAAATATAAATATATATATATATATGTGTCACAAATTCAAAGACATGTATATATATATATGAGGTGTAAAATTGTTGAAAAAAAATGCGTGGGCTCCCGCCCTATTTTCTCAACCAGACAGACAAAGCCAGTGAGTGGGGGCAGATAATAATAGCCCAGAGAGGGACCATTATTTTTGCCCCCCCCTGGCTACTAACATCTGCCCCCAGACACCCCAGAAAAGACAAATCTATAATTAAATTCGCCCTTTCTGGCACTTTGCCCGTCTATTCCCATTGCCCTGTAGCGGTGGCGAATGGGTTAATAAGGGGTTAAAGCCACCTTGCTATTGAAAGGTGACCTTAAGCTAGGTTAATAATTGAGAGCTGTCAATTAGACAACTATCAATTATTAATCCTATTGCATGAAATAAAAATAAAACACACACATTTTAATTAAAAATCATTTTAATGAAATAAAGACACATGTTTTTGACCATCTTTTATTTTACTGTAAAAAACCATTTCCTGTAATAAAAATAAAATAAAAAAGCAAAATTATTCTTACCTATCCCATGCACAGTCAGGTCCCACGGTGTAATCCACCAGAAAGGGTTAATGTTTACTGCAGGGACCGCAGCTAATGCTGCAGCCTCACAGTAAACCCCCGAATGAATGAGCTCCTCTCCTGGCTGACAGGAGAGGAAGTGGAAAGCTTAATTGATTGCTTTCCACTTTCACTTCAGGTCAGCCAGGGACACCATCAGTGACGTCAGAGGGAACTGATTAACAAAAATAGGGGTTCCCTTTGAAAAAAAATGGCGTGGGGTCCCCCCTATTTTTGTTAACCAGCCTGATGAAGCAGGTATTAAGGCTGTTAAGGAGCCTATATCCATGGACCTTGCCAGCAGCGTCGGACTGGAGTACCTTGGGCCCACCAGAGAAAAATTATTCTTGGGGCCCACCATCATACTTCCCAACCTTTGAAGAAGGGAAAGAGGGACAAAGGCTGTGGCACGCTGTGCCTGCTGCAGCAAATTTTAGGCCATGCCACGTTGCACCACAGACTGTCCAGGAGTTGTTGGATGCTTTAGTCCAGGTGTGGGAGGAGATCCCTCAGGAGACCATCCGTCGCGCTCATCAGGAGCATGCCCAGAAGTTGTAGGGAGGTCATACAGCATACCTCCCAACTTTTGAAGACAGGAAAGAGGGTTAAAGGCTGCGGCGCAAATTTTAGGCCACGCCCCGACCACACCCATTTCACAACTATTCACACCCATATCCTCGCCCCAACCGTACCCATTTAGCACTGCTGATCACACTGACTGGTAATGAGGGCACAGTGGCTGGCATTATGGGTACAGTGGTTGGTACTGAGGAAAAGAAAGAAAAAGCAGCGAGAGAGAAAGAAAGGAGAGGGAGAGAAAGAACAAACAGAGAAAGAAAGAGGAAAGAAAGAAAAGAGAGAGAGAAAGAAAGAACAGAGAGAAAAAAGAACAGAGAGCGAGAAAGAAAGAACAGAGAAAGAGAGAACAGAGAGAGAAAGAAAGAACAGAGAGCGAGAGACTAGAGAGAGAAAGAAAGACTAGAGAGAGAGCCAGAGGCGTAGCTAGGGTTTTGGTTTAGTGGGGGCGAAACTTCTGAGTGGGCCCCTAACCAGAGAACCTCAGCAAATGACCGCGCTATTGCCAAAAATAATCTATATATAAAAAGACCAATATTGATATCACCGCCATATGGTGTGTGGTAAATAATACCAGTCCTGAACATATAATAGATTACAGCACAGGTATAGATAATGACTTACCGCTGATGTTCTTTCTAATGGAATTGTTCACTTTTCATGTCTTTTCCATCTGGCCCAGACCGACATGACGACTTCTCTAGCCAGGACTCGACTGCAGAGATTACAACAAAGACACATTTCACTTCTCATATTTTCAGCACTGTCACGGTCACCAATTGGACTATTCTCAACCTGCACAAACTCCTCATCCTGCTGATACCCCAATACTGAGCCGCTGCTGCCATATGTGTCCCTATTACTGCACCTGATACCCCAATACTGAGCCGCTGCTGCCATATGTGTCCCTATTTCTGCACCTGATACCACAATACTGAGCCGCTGCTGCCGTATGTGTCCCTATTACTGCACCTGATACCCCAATACTGAGCCGCTGCTGCCATATGTGTCCCTATTTCTGCACCTGATACCCCAATACTGAGCCGCTGCTGCCGTATGTGTCCCTATTACTGCACCTGATACCCCAATACTGAGTTGCTGCTGCCATATGTGTCCTATTACTGCACCTGCTGTGTGGTTCTGTGTGACCTCTAAATTCTAAAGCACCCCTCTAGAATATAGTAATGCCGGGTGCAAGTGCCCTAGAAAACAGTGCCCACATCTTGTCCCCTAGACTGTAATAATGCCATGTGTGCCCCTTTGACAGTCACAGTAACCCGAGTTCCCCTATAACAATAAATGTCCACTTTACATTTAATAATGTCCAAGTCTCCCCCTGTACATCTCCCCTATACACAGAATAATGCCCCTCACTGGATATATACTGAACCCTTAATGTCCCCAAACTATTTAATGGGTCCAACACTGTATGATGGCCCCTAGATAGCATCCATACAGCATAATACACCAGATAGTCCTCAATATAGTATAATGCACCCCCATAGGCAGCCTCTATATTATAATAAACCCCCATAGGCAGAGTCTATAATATAATGCACCACCATAGGCAGCCGCTATATTATAATGCACCCCCATAGGCAGCCTCTGTAGTATAATGCATCCCCATAGGGAGTCTCTGTAGTATAATGCACCCCCATATGGAGCCTCTGTAGTATAATGCAGCCTCCATATACAGCCTCTGTAGTATAATGCAGCCCCATATACAGCCTCTGTAGTGTAATGCAGCCCCATATACAGCCTCTGTAGTATAATGCACCCCCCATATAGAGCCTCTGTAGCATAATGCAGCCCCATATACAGCCTCTGTAGTATAATGCAGCCCCATATACAGCCTCTGTAGTATAATGCACCCCCCATATACAGCCTCTGTAGTATAATGTACCCCCATTAAAAAAAAAAAAAAAAAAAACAATACTCACCTTCCGGCTCCTGTGCTGCTCACTGTTCTCCCTCTCAGCGTCTGACAGCGGGCGCCGGCAGGTGACGTCATCGCGCCCGCTGTCAGACGCTGAGAGAGGGATTATGGGAGAGAAGGAGTGCTCGCTCCTTCTTTCTCTATGCGGTCAGCTGTATCGGCTGGATGGCGATACAGCTGACCCTCCGATGATGGGTGGGGGGCCCACTGCTGGCACCGGGCCCCCCCACCACTTGTTCAGGCCCCATAGCGGCCGGGCGGACAGAGCAGGGAGAGCGATTCTCCCTGCTCTGCCGCAGAATGTAACTGTAGCGTAGCTCCGGGTGGGCCCCCTCAGAGCGCGGGGCCCAGGGCCGCCGCCCCCTCTGCCCCGCGACCTATCCTTTCAAATCAGGGCCCACCACGCAGGATCTGGGGCGGGGTCCGACCCTGCTTGCCAGCCTGATAATACCAGGCCACAGCAGTCTGCTTATCTTGGCTGGTTAACAAAAATAGGGGATCCCCTCGAAAAAATTGGCATGGGTTCCCCCCTATTTTTGTTAACCAGCCAGATGAAGTAGACTGCTGAGGCCTGGATTTTCAGGCTGTTAAGGAGCCAAGATCCATGAACCTTGCCAGCCTGATAATACCAGGCCACAGCAGTCTTCTTATCTTGGCTGGTTAACAAAAATAGGGGATCCCCTCGAAAAAAATTGGCGTGGGGTCCCCCCTATTTTTGTTAACCAGCCAGATGAAGCAGACTGCTGAGGCCTGGTTTTTCAGGCTGGTAAGGATCCAATATCCATGGACCTTGCAAGCCTGATAATACCAGGCCACAGCAGTCTGCTTATCTTGGCTGGTTAACAAAAATAGGGGATCCCCTCGAAAAAAAAATGGCGTGGAGATCCCCCTATTTTTGTTAACCAGCCAAGTAAAATGCAGACTGCTGCGGCCTGGTATTAAAAGACTGTCAAGGCCCATGGATTTTGGCCCTCAACAGCCTGATAATACCAGGCTACAGCAGCCCCACATTTGGCGCATCAAAAGATGTGCCAATTGTGGCACTTTACCCGGCTCTTCCCACTTGCCCTGTAGCGGTGGCAAGCGGGGTAATAAGGGGTTAATGTCACCGTTGATTGCACGGTGACAATAAGCCCGGTTAATAATGGAGAGGCGTCAATAAGACACCGATCCATTATTAATCCCAAAGTTTTTAAAGGTTTAAAAAAAGACACAGCAAGAAAAAAGTATTTTAATGAAATAAAAGAGACAACACAGTTTTCATTTCTTTTGTTACATCTCATTCCTGCGACGCCATCGATCTCCTGTAAAAAAAGAAAAAAAAAAAACCAACAGTATACCACCTGTCCGACGCAGTCCATAGTAATGAGTGTCCCACGACGATTCAGCTCTGCTACATCGGAATGCCAGGCAGAGCCTAACATCCCGACGCAGCACAGCTGATTACCTGCTTCCCCGGCGGTGACATCATCGGACTGCTTTACGGCCGCGATTACCCGGCAGTCACTGCAGTTATCGCGAGAAACTGCATGTGACCGCCAGGGAGAAGATGATGGCGGCCATCAAGCAGTCCAGGACGAGACCACCGGAGATCTTCTGCAGGGTAAGTGCCGCTGACTCCTGACAGACCCGACCGACGGACACTGACCGTGACAGGAACATTCCGATTCCGGTATCCGATATGACAAAAATATCGGATCTCAGAATCGGAATTCCGATACAGCGAATATCGGCGATACCCGATATTTGCAGTATCGGAATGCTCAACACTAGTCTGAACACTACCCAAGACAACTGAGCGTGCAAAACGTCTTCCCCGCTTAGGGCAGGCTGAAATAGCATGAGAGGCATCACCACAGTAGAAACATAACCCATTGCGCTTTCGAAACTCATGACGCTGTGCCCAGAAGTCACTCTATCACACTGCATGGGTTCAGAAGCTGGCTCACAAGGCAACACTATCTCACGCATACCTCTGCGCTCACGCAAACGTCTATCAATTTGAATAGCCAATGACATAGAATCATTGAGACCAGAGGGAGCAGGGAATCCCACCATAACATCCTTTACATTCTCTGACAGCCCCTTCCGAAAAAGGGCTGCCAAAGCATCATCATTCCATTTGGACAGGACTGCCCACTTTCGGAATTTCTGACAGTACAACTCAGCGTCTTCAAGACCCTGATTTAATGCCAACAAGTTTTTTTCAGCTTGATCAGTGACATTAGGTTCATCGTACAATATCCCCAGAGCCAGAAAAAATGCATCAATATCATTCAAAACAGGATCCCCAGGTGTCAGGGAAAAAGCCCAATCCTGAGGATCGCCGCGCAGGAGAGAGATGACAATTTGAACCTGCTGTGCTGCGTTAACTGAGGACTTAGACTTTAAGGCAAAAAACAACTTACAGTTATTTTTGAAATTCAGAAATTTAGCCCGATCCCCAAAAACAAATCTGGCATGGGAATCCTAGGTTCCACAACCGGCAACCTAGCAAGATAGGTAGCAATACTCCAAACCTCAGTGGCAAGCTGATCCACACGGCCAGACAACTGTGCAAACTCCATTGAAAGAAAAAAAAAATCCTCCTCAGCACCCAGAGAAAAAGAGGGAAAAAATGCAACAGACAGAAAAAAAAAAAAATCTCTGACAACTCTGACAACTTTTTTCTTTCCACACTATTTTTCCCTTTTGTGAGTACCATATAATTTTCAGTTATGGCCGGTGATACTGTTATGTTTCGGTAGCTGAGGAGGACAGGAACAACAGCAGGGCAGCAGAACACCTGAGATGTAGGTAACTGATGGGTTGCAGATTCCTAAACTAATGACACAACTAGAGGTAGCCGTGGAGCGTTCCTACGTTGATCCTAGATGCCTTGTCACAGCCTGAGAGATAACTACACCTAAAGGAAGAAAGATGAAAGCTATCTGCCCCGGAGCAGATCCCCAAAGAAAATAGGAAGCCCCCAAACATATAATGGCGGTTAGACAAGATGAAAACACAAACATAGGCAGAAAATAGATTGAGCAAACGATGGGGCCACAAGCTGACTAAATAGGATAGGAAAGGAGAGATTACTTTCTGCAACCCAGAAAACCCTACAAAAATCCAACAATTCTGATTACAAAAATACTGAGATCACACGATCTCGCCACCCGCTAAATCAGATCTCAGTGTGAACAAAACCAAGCTGCAGCCGCTGAAAAAACAGGAAAAAGCAAATGAGCAAATAACAGTGGCTGCAGATAAACTGTGAGGAGCTCAGGCCCCAGGAGGGGACCTGGCTGACCTCCACAAAAGTGCAGAAAAACAATGCAAAAAGCAAGCACAAAAAGAAAAGCAAAAAATATCTTATCTGAAAGCAGGAGAGGCAGGCAAGACTCCAGCAAACTTCCAAATGAACCAGGAACCACAATTGAGACAAGAACACTTGATCACCGGCAACCATCATGGGAGGGAACCTCCCTTATATCAGACCAGTCAGTGACCCCAGATTGCTATTCCTCGCTGAAAGGTTCAGTACTGTCTGTAACCACCAGAGGGAGCCTCTGCTCAGAAACCATCTCTAGCACATTCATAACACAATTGTGGTATTGCACTTTTTTGCAGTTTCACCACACTTGGATTTTTTTTCCCGTTTTCTAGTACATGACATGGTAAAACCAATGTAGTTCAAAAGTATAACTCGTCCTGCTAAAAACAAGCCCTCACACGGCCATATTAGTAGAAAAATAAAAAAGTTATGGCTCTGGGAAGAAGGGGGCTGAAAAACGAAAATGCAAAAAATGAAAATACCTCCGGGGTTAAGGGGTTTAAAGAGATAGAAATTGTTCTGAACTGATAATCTGTTCTTGTCCCACTTTATTAACATTCTTATGATATTAGATAATATTTGGAAAAATATTGGAAAATATGCCTTAATGCTCATAAATTACAAAAATATACTAGCAAGTACTCATAAGTGTTAAAGTGTCTCATTATAATGCCATTTTTACATCTAGGCTCTCAAATTAATCCAACATAAGGAGAAAACCATGGAGTAGCTAATTCTTTCTGTATTAATGACTGATCCTCTATCTGTACCTGGGTATTACCTAGATGAGATGTTTATTATATAATAAGCATAAGTATGGCACAGTCAGCCAGTATGATGTGAAAAATCAAAAAAACAATTATGGGGATGTCATTGATAGTTCTTTGGCTCATGAGCTGAAACAGACATAATGAAGAGAGACTTCACCTCTGATGGAGGTGTGATGATGGGAAAACATAAGATTCGATACTGTAAGTAGAACTTCCACATTTTTCATATTACATTATCTTTTATGACACATTGTTTTCCAAACATTTATTTAGCTATAGAATACTCTAAACTAAATATTATTTTTTTTCGATGCGTGTCCAAAAAAAAAGTAATATAACTTACACAGTTATTTATACAGTACGTACCCCAAAACAGTTGTGAAAGTAATATTTGTACTGCTTAAAACAAAGTCTCATGATGCAATGTCAGCAAAAATTTAAAAAGTTATGGCTGCTGAAAAGCAGAGGCAAAAGCAAAAGCAAAAAAAGACCAGTCATTAAGGCCATTTTAGGTCTAGTCATTAAAGGGAATCTTTGACCACATTTGAGCAATCTGACCTATCAATATGGGCACATATAGACTGCTGAAAAAAAAGTCCTCCCTCTGTGTCTCATATCACATGCCTTGTTGTTAAGAAATCTTCTTTTATCATTTTATATAAATGACCTCTTCCAGGCTGTGGGGCTGACGCTGAAGAACACTTACGAGAAGCTGCGGCAGTCGGAATGCGCAGGCGCAGGATTTCCAACCACACGCCTGACGTTACAGGGACATATTGACTATGTGGGAGGAGAAAGGATAATGAAGCAAGGAGGCAGCATTTTCTTCCGGGCAGCATCCACACCATAGCCTGGAAGTGCTCATTTACTTCAGGCAATAAAAGCTGATTTCTTCACAATAAGGCATCTAATATGAGACATACAGGTAGGACTTTCTTCAGAGGTCTATAACCTGTATGCCCACATAAATAGGTAAGATAGTTCAAATGTGGTGATAGATTCCCTTTAAAAGGGAGTATATCATCAGAAAGTGACCTATTACAAGAACATTTTTTAAACACATCAAATTGTGGAAATTATTATTATTATTACAAGATTTATTGATTAAAATAAAATTTACTTTGTGGTAAAACCCCTTTAAGTGGTGTGCATCTCCTAATTAATCTAGCGTCTTGTACTCTGTCAATCTTGTGCTACACCAGTCTTGATGAATCAGCCCCATATTTCCTATTCTTTCTGGAAGAGTTTACAGCAGGTCTCCATATTGCCATATTGTCGGAACCTGGATTAAAGAGATAGGTAACACAGCAGGTGACCTGACACCTGACCCTGCGCCCTCTCCCTTAACAATGACCTGTGCACAGGGTTATTTGACACCTCAACACAAAAGAACAAAAGATAGGGTCAGGATCCCACCAATGTTGCTATATACATGTGTTTTTCCAGATACAATTGGAAATGAAAGGGAATCTGTCAGTAGGTTTTTGGTATGTAATCTGAAGACAGCAGGAAATAGAGGCTGAGACACTGAAGTCAGGGATGTGTCATGTGTCAAAGTGTGTACTTTTGTGTACTAAGTGTGAAGGATTTATCACTAAGAGATTAACATTGCCAGACGGGTTTGGAAACTAAGCACCGCACTGTCTATGGATTTTGTACACAGAGAGCCTGGTGTGGACGGGGTTAGCTTTCTTGGCTCTGATCTGCTGCACTGATAGGTCTAACAACTCTCAGTGTGTCAGAACGGCTGCACTCAGTAATCTAAGTGATACATCGTTGGATTCAGCTTCCCTTCCACATCAGGCTGTTATCAAATGAAGTAGCAAAAAACTGCTGACAGATTCCCTTTAAAAACTAAAAAGAAGCCCAAGTGGCCAGTGTGAAAATTGCAAGATTTATTTATTTTTCTTAATTTTTAATACAGGTTTTAACGTGTAAGGCTGGAGACACACTCACCGTACAAAAATACGGACCGTATTGTACGGCCGTATTATGCCAAAATGTTTTAGGCACAACAATCCATATTTCATGCATTTTCAGGGTGCGGCTGCATATTTTGCACATGTAAGCATCCGGATGCAATCTGTATGGCATCTGTATAGCGTATTTTTCTCGCTGCCTTGCAAAATGGACATTTAACGGTTTTTAGGCCCGAAAATCATTCAAATCATCATCAGCAAGGCTATTTATTGGCTCTGCATCATGTTGTAACCCCAATCTTGGCTTTTTTGTGGTCTACTTGTGTTGGAGGGCTGCTGCTTGCTTGCCAACATGTCTGACAGTCTTCAGTTCTCCCAAACTGATCGAGTGTTGTCCAACTGTGTTTTGTGCTGGCACTCTGGCCAGCCTTACCCAGTGATCGTTGATCCGCGAAGGAGGAGGCAAATGTGGGCTTTTCCGCATTTGAGGCAACGACTCAATAAAACCCATTTTCACCGGCTGTATGCATGACTGCAGACTCTTCCAAATTAATTTGTCCAGTTTTGTCTGATGACCATTCCCAGATTTGAGGTTTTGTGGGAGATTGTGCGGCCAGGGATCACCTACCAGGATGCGGAAAGCTATCTCTGCAGAGGAGCGACTTCTCCTTACGCTACGGTCTGGGTTTCTTACCTACGTACTAACTATGATGATGTGTTTTCCCACTAGTTTCCATTTACCTTTATGGCTGTTGCAGAAATATCCTCATAATATAGGCCATATATCACCTTGAAGTACCTGAACAATGATGTGAATATTAACATTAGAGGAAAATGGTACTTGGCCTACATTTAACTTATGATAGTTTGGACATTAAGTCATGTAAGGGTTATGTATAGTGTGTTTGTTAAACCTTTGTGCATGTGCATTGATTGTTCTCTGTACATTTGGTTAGTTGTAGGTTCATAACTACTGGCATATCCTATTCCGCACTCCATCTGCATTTTTGGATTGGGACGTCCAACATCTCTGGCATTGTGCGTGATACCTGCTCACAACTGTGTTACAGACTTCATCAACTGGTGATGCCTGAGCCAAAGATGGAAGAGTGGAAGAGGATTGCCAGGGGATTTGAGGACCAATGCAACTTCCCATATTCTCATAGTTTCTGTCTGGTGTTAATGGTTATAACACATGTGTTGTTGGTTGAGTACAAACAACTTATGAAAAAAGAGTCAAAACTTTTTATAAAAATAGATATTTATATGAGCGAACTGGCACTTGTGGTAGTGACTACCATAATTGCTTCATATGGTATTTGTATGAACAGCACAATAGTGTAAGTGTGCAGTCTTACACAAGAACCAAAATAAGGCATGACATTACAAATTGTTCCATACATAATAGTATATAAAGGCAAAAACCTATAGTCACTATGGGTAGTGCTGATCATATGTGACCCATATGTCGGATTGATCACATCACATAAGTGCAAAGATGCCTTTGACAACTGTTAGTCAAAATAAATGTACAACAAATACAACAGTTCACTATGTATAGTGAAGAACATATGTTACCCATATGTTTGGTTGACAAGATTATACTACTTCAAATATGCAGTAGCCAACATGGAGTGAAATTCAATTTAACCAAATAACCAACTTTCACTACCACTAGTGAGCACCATATCTGCCCCATATGGTTAGGTACTAAGACTAGACTAATGCAATGAAGCATTAGCCAACAATTTTTAACAGGGATGGTGACAAAATAACAAACATTGGCAGAAATTATAGTATCTAACGAACTAATAATCTTTTCCCATATCCCATATACCACCAGCTAAGCACCATATGGTATTTGTAGGCATTCAGATGAGTGCAAATATGCGTTACACAACATGGTGTTAAAATAAATGCTCACAAACAACTATCATTTCTCTCAATAGGACCACATAATGAAAATAATAGACGTTGACTATGCCTACTGAACAGCATATTGCTAGCATATGTTGTTTACAGGCATTTAGAATACTGCAAATGTCTTAGAGACAAGAGGAGGTTAAAGTAAATATAAAACCAATACTAACTGGTTGTTAAATCCTAAAATATAAGTTACATACAAATTCACAGCTGGTGGTATGTGGGTGGCGGGGTTGGCGGGTTTCCAGCATCTCTTTGTGGTTGGCTTGGATGACCACCTTGACCATCACCCAGTTGGGGTAGATTTTCAGGCCCCTGAGCTAACATCTGGCCATGGTCAGGTTGGTGTGTGGGCCCATTGCCATACAGATAAGGGAGATTATATTCCTGTGTAAGATGATACCCACGAGAATCATCCCCCCCAATATGACCATGTTGAGCACATCCTGGTTGGGACCAGCCTCCAACACTGGATCTGTATAAGTGGCCATATTGGGAAGTCGGATTATAGGCAGCCATTTGACCTTGTTGTTGCCAAGGTTGTTTCAGTGGTGGAATGGGTTGAGGTGTAGGCGCCCGTGCAGGAGGATCATCAGATCTGTTGGGAAATGAAAGGGGATTAGAACATGTTGGAGAGGTGAGCCTAAACTGCATATGTGGTATGTGGTGTGATGTATGTACTTACTGTTTGAGATCGGAATAGGTGCAAGAAAACCCAGCCTGTCAAAGTAAACGTACTTTCGCTTTCTGGGTGCTGCTGAGTCCTGACCCACTCTTGGCCCTCTGCTGGCTTTGGCGCCTGTAATGGTTGCGGATGCTTCTCCATCCTCTCATAATATCGTCCACTGCAATGACACATATAATGTAATAATTTAGCTAGCTGAATGTTATTACATTGGGGACAGGATGGGAGACAGTATTAGAGGATTGGGAACATTAATGTGGGACCGACGCAAGAATGGGGATCTTATTACTGGATGGGACATTATTACAGGAAGAGGACAAAATAAAGGACATAATTACTGGATGGGAGCTAAGACAGGGACATTATTACAGAGTGGGGGTGAATATTACAGGAACTGGGGACTTTTTACAGGATGGTAGAACATTATTACAGGTTGGGGGCCCATAAAACTCTAGTTGTGCCACTGGTCACCTGAAGCAGTTACACCCATGTAGCAAAGCATTAACCTAGTATAGAAAGTCTGTAGTAAAAAAAAATCCTGAGCTTGTCTTTCAGGCATGCTATGAAGGAGCTGCAGAACCTGGATTGTTGAGGCACAGAAAAGAAAGATATGTATGCCAAATCTATTGTGCTATGTAACTGAACAGCAACTATTAAGTCTTGTACCACCGCCTGCAACTGTCAATCAGTTATCTTTGTTCAAATTAAAAGCTATTTATGAGAAACTGGGTCTCACCATGTTATTCTGAAAATAATGTGTACCAAGAGTTACATGATGAATACAACTGGCCATCATTGAAACAGTAGAATGTTGTGAAGCCCTCTACATTTATGCAAATGTCTACAGCTCTGGCAAAAATTAAGAGACCACCACATTAAAACCCTGTCATGGGCAAACCAATCTCCAGACTTGAACCCCATTGAAAACCTCTGGAATGTAATCAAGAGGATGATGGATAGTCACCAGCCATCAAACAAAGAACTGCCTAAATTTTTGCGCCAGGAGCTGTGTGAAGACTGGTGGAAACCATGCCAAGACGCATGAAAGCTATGATTAAAAATCATGGTTATTCCACAAAATATTGAACTCTGAACTCTTCCTGAGTTAAAACATTAGTATTGTTGTTCTAAATGATTATGAACTTTGTTTTCTTTGCATTATTTGAGGTCTGAAAGCACTGGTTCTTTTATTTAATTTTGACCATTTCTAATTTTTAGAAAAAAAATACAAAATGTATTGCTTGGAAATTCGGAGACATGTTGTCAGTAGTTTATAGAATAAAAGAACATTTTACTCAAAAATATACCTATAAAGAGAAAAACAGACAAACTGAACATTTTGCATTGGTCTCTTAATTTTTGCCAGAGCTGTATATCATTAGTGTTTTGGTTTCAGCCTTCAACTAACTTACACCAAATTTTGACCCTGCTTGTTATGCAGGGAATAGTATGATGCAGTGGAAGGCCATCCTATTATGGTGGGAGAAAATGAGAAATTGCATGAACTGCAGCCTGGTCCATTATAGGAAAATGCTGGGACAGATTGTCAGACGCAGAAGAAGTCTGGACAATTGAGGGAAGAAGCTTGTGGAACAATGACATGAGCGAGAGCAGAAGTGCATCATTGTTGATCCAACTTGCCTTCCAGAAGCAAATCGTCAAAAGCACTCTAAATAGTTGTGTTCATAATAGTGCATTGATGTAGTTAGATGTTCAGAACCATGTTGAAGGGTGAGACAGGATATTGAATCAGGTATTGTCGCTAAGAAGATTTCAACACCAGCCGTTCTCAGGCCTCATCACCCCAGTAGCTCCTTTTGAGGCTCAGGAGTGAAGAAACCAATACTTTATCCTCCCTACTCATCTGTCCCTCTTGCTTCTTTAGGGGGTTTTAAAGGTATCTTTTTCAGATCTTTCAATTTTCCTCTCAATAGTTTCTGATACCACATGTCAGGATTCTTCTTTTATACTAGAGCAACTTGCTATCTCTTCGGTCTTTCCATTATAGCTAACAACT
This sequence comes from Oophaga sylvatica, assembly GCA_033576555.1. Taxonomy (NCBI): domain Eukaryota; kingdom Metazoa; phylum Chordata; class Amphibia; order Anura; family Dendrobatidae; genus Oophaga; species Oophaga sylvatica. The sequence goes on along the minus strand of JARQOD010000006.1, from coordinate 283,415,354 downwards.
GAAACTGCAAACTAACAAATAAACCATATACAGTAAATTCTAAACAACTCCCCTTTTCAAGAACTTTCTCCATGCTAACTAAGCATTCACTCTTCCCTTTTGTGCAGTGTGTGAACTATGCCCATGGAAGTTCAATACATATATTTTCCTTATTTAGAAGCAAAAGATCTGCTAGCAGAAAATACAACACAATTCAGTGCAATTAAGGCAATACAGGTGTTTTGCACAAATGCTTTAATATTATGCAAAAATGTGTGGGTACTTCTTACCCTCTTACATCCTCTTACATATGGACTAGAGTTAGAAGTTAGAACAAGAACCATGCTTCATCAATAGAGAACTAAAAAAATAAACAAAAAAAGTACACATATTTGGTATTGCAGCATCTGGAACGACCCAACCTATAAAACTGTCTCACTAAATAACCCTTTCAGTGAACGCAGTAAAAAAAAATTAAAAAAAACCCTGAAAAAACTATTCTTTTTCATCATAAGGCCAAACAAAGAGACAAATGTAATTAAAAATAATATAGCTGGAAATGTCATCTTGTCTCACAAAAAACAAGCCATCATACAGCTTTAGGCCTCTTTCAAACGTGTGTATTTCCAGTATGTGTGGTGACAGTTTTCACACGTACCGGAGACACTTACACCTGTAGACCCACTCAAGTGAATGGGTCTGCACACATGTCAATGTGTTTCTACGGACCATGTGTCCATTGGCAAAACACACTGACATGTCCGTTTTTTACCGTCAGCACGGGCTGCAAAATGCCCTGCACACGTGCGCACGGATGACACACATGGATGTCATCCATGTGGCAAGCCCCGGCGCCAGCAAAGAAGCGGTACAGTTCGCGATGTTCCCCGGTGCTGGGAACTAAAGATGGCTCGCATCATTCTCCCCGCAGTTCAAGCTCAGTGACTTCACAGCAGATCACGGTGAGAAATTCTCACGGTGATATGCTGTGAACTCACTGAGTTTTGTGAATTTTTTAGAATTGCTGGTCAACTTTTAACCCTTTTGACTTCTTAAATAAAATTATGTTTCAAAAATTGTGCTGATGTAAAGAAGACATGTGGGAAATTGAATTTATTAACTATTTCGTGTGACATAACTCTCTGGTTTAAGGGTACAAAATTAAAACTTTGAAAATTGCAAAATGTTCAAAACTTTTGCCAATTTCCAATTCTTTCACAAATAAATGTTATTCATATCGAACAAATTTTACCACTATCATGAAATACACTATGTCGTGAAAAAAACAGTTTCAGAATCAGTGGAATCCATTGAAGCGTTAAAGAGTTATGACCACATAAAGTGAATGGGGGTGAAGAGGTTAGAGTAATTGTTAGGCCATGCTCACATGTTCAGTTTTTGGTCAGTATTTTTCATCAGTGATTGCAAGCCAAACCAGGAGTGTGTTAAAAATGCAGAAGTGGTGCACGTGTTTTATTTAAACTTTTCCACTTCTAATTTTGCCTTCCAAAAATGGATGTAAAATACTGACCAATTACTGAACATGTGACCGTGGACTTAAAGTGCTTGGCTACTGTCAGTTCTAAACGTGTTTTCTAATGCTGGTCCTTCGTGTTGTGTTGTACTAAGAGTCCATTGTTATGGCAGAACCTGGATCCTGTTGTTCTCTGGTGGGACAGTCTGACCCTGCTATTAGTGCTATTACTTGGTGCTTAAGGATGTAGAAAATCAATTGGGATATGTGAATGCAATTGTAAGACTCCTATGCCTTTATTGTAATTTTCCTTTCATTTGTTATTCAAATGAACATTAAGAAATTAGTCATAATAATACTTTGATATGATGTTTGATATTTTAGCTAAATTCCGAATGTCTATTTTTATTAATGATACTCCAACTTTTTAGACATTCAAAGTATGATTAGTATTGTTAGTAGAAAATTCTGTAGTTTCCTTCTATGAAAAATGAAAACAAGAGAATTTTTCATTTGGATAATGCCGTGTTATTTAATTAATTATAATAAGTAAAGGACATTTGAAATCTAATCAATTTTTGCCTACCAACAAATATGACACGAATTGTATAGCTACTGATTTTTCCTCTAAGTGTTCTATTATGTTCAAGTTGACACGCGACTCAGACAGTTTGAAAGATGTAATTTTATAGACATACAGGATCTTTGTTATAATGTTTTATTGTCAGAGCAATTGACAACAGTTCTTTAAAAGAATTCTTTAAACAAAACCTCTTTGGATCAGCCTTAAAATCTGACTCCTTTCAAAGCCATTAATGAAATTTACATTGTTCACTGTATAGTTATTAAATTTGCCATTGTTTAGTATATAACCTGTATATCTGTTAGTATTTCTCTGTCTTTATTTTCAGTACCAAGAATTAACTTAAATCTACAGTCTATAGTAAATCATAAAAATAGAAATAAACTTGTGTAATATACCCATGCCAGGCAGTTATCAAGAGTTTCTGAGCACTATGTAGCTAAGGCAACTGGGTCTCTGCTACACTTTCATGCCTGATAATGAGGGCAAAAATAAATGGTGGTAATGGGCATGTAAAAGAGGAGAAGATGGCTGAAAACCAGCCCTGAAAACCTCTGTCATTACATTTTATGTGATCTGTTTATTATTGTATCCTTAATCATTATGTAGGCTGCAGTTTCCTTTTAGACAGGGGTAGGCAGAGTTTATTGTAAGGCCAGCCCATAGTTGGTAAGTAGTAAATAGACACTAGGGATTGGTGCTTGTTTTTATGGGAAGTTTTGGTTGATCTAGAGAGAGAAAAGGACACCCTAAGGCTACTTTCACACATCAGTTTTTTTGTGTCAGGCATAATCCGTCGAATACCTGATAGGACGGATCTGGCGCGGAAATGAAAAAACTGATGCAACGGATCAGTTTTTTTGCTGGATCCGACCTGAACTTTTGAACCCGGAAAAAGAAGTTTTGCAGCCGGAAAATGCAGGTATGCATGTCCGGACCGAGTAGTAGTAGTAGTTAGTAGTCCTTGATTTCCAGAATCCGGATCAGTCTTTTGACGGATTGCACAAAAGACTGATCCGGCACCATAGACTTGTATTGTTTCCGCCGGATCCGGCCAAAAAACGGATGCAACGCAACGACATCAGGCGCGATCCGGCGCTAATGAAAGTCAATTACAAAAAAACGCATCCGGTACCGGATCCGTTTTTTTTAAAAACACGCCGGATCGTGCCTGACGTCAAATAACTGATGTGTGAAAGTAGCCTTAGTCAGTTCTGGTCATCATCGGGTGTGTGCGAAGAGCAGACCTGCAAGGTATCATGTTTTCGCAAGTAACAGTGGCGGCAATCTTTCCTCATAGCAGGCAAAATGGGGCACCTACTGGAAGTGAATTTTAAGCAAGTCTCAGTGTTATCCAGAGCTGGAGGTCTTTGTGGATAAATATGGGACCAGTCAGGCTGTGGCATGTCTTTAAAGGTGGTAGCTGGAAGAGCTCTCTTAGACACTGCACAGCGTGCTGTTTGGGTGCAGTGGTCACAGTTCAACAAATCAGTTGGTATGGCCCTGTACTGTGAAGATGGAGGCCCTTAACATAACCTGTTATTCATTTGAAACATTCTACACAAGTTGTGTGCCACCGTATGCAACCATCAAGTTTGAACCACTGTCATACTGTACAGATGAAAAAGATAAGCATTGTTCCTGCTATCCATTGTACATATGTATGATGTATGTTGTACATATTAACAAGTTAATAAATGAAAAAAAAATATGTGGGGTCCCCCATCTTAAATAACCAGACAAGGAAAAGCAGACAGCCAGGTGCTGATGTTATTAGGCTGGGAAGGTCCATGGATATTGGCCCCTTCCCAGCCTAAACATACCAGCCCACAGCTACCCCAGAATTTTCATATTCTGTATATGTGTCAATTCTGGCACTTTGGGCGGCTCTTCCTGTTTGCCCTGGTGCAGTGCTGATAATATTTTTGGGGTTTAATGTCAGCTGTGTGATGTCTGCAGCATCCAGTCCAGGTGTAAGTAATGGAGAGGCGTCCATCAGACAACCCCATTACTTACCCAGTAGTAAAAATAAATAAACACACACAAAAAGTCTTTATTTGAAAAAAAATCCCTGACTCTTTCCCTTGTTCACCAATTTATTATTTTTTAAAAAAAAAAAAAAACTCCTGAGCAGGTCTGACGTAGTCCATGGATTCCCACAAGGTCCCACATCATCCAAAACCTGTAGAGCCTTGTTCTTAGAACAGTTCTTCATAGGTTTAGCAGGAGCCACTGCTAGCTTTCATACTGCACTCCGCGAGACCCAATGTTATGGGTGTCCCTGTTGTCAGGTCCTTCTTGTCCCTAATGCTAGGAGCAACCTATCTCACTCTGTTCCCAGAATTAATACTGACAGTGAGGATGCCACGGCACATACCATGCCTTAGCTCCTGAATCTGCCCTCAGTCTGTACCCTTCTCCCACCCAGGGTAGAGAGGAGTAGTAATAGTAGTACACCAACCAGACTAACAAGGTAATACGAACAGGGATGCAAATATACTCTTACAAACATCAGAGGTATACATCAAGGAATGGAGGATGGGGTAAAACCAAAGAAGGAGAAAAAGGCGAATTAGCACACACCCAAAACCTAGCGACAGTCACAGATAAATCCACCAAATGCCTTCTCAAATAACAACCAACAACCACCAGTCATGCAGCACAAGAATGCTCTGACAATGAGTGCTTACCAGGGCCCAGATTGTAAAGGAGATGGGAGTGGCTAATTGTGTACAGCTGAACCTTAATGCAGGAAAGCTTCCAGGAGCTCTCAACTGAGCAGATTAACCCATGCACTGCTAAAAGAAACATGCACTGTTTAATATGAAGGTGAGGGCTTCTAATCTATGCAGGGGAGAAATCAGATTCTGCCATCTTCTGGCTCCTCTCTGTCACGGTAAACCCTTGACAGTACTCTCCTGTGAGAGACCGGATTCTTAAAACTAGGTTTATCAGGGTGTGCAGTGTGAAAAGACCGGATTAACCTGGCTGCATGGTACCCACATCCTCTCTTCAGGATTATAACTCTTCCAGCGTACCAGATACTGAAGCGGCCATTGAGCCAAGAGAGAATCAACGATCTTAGCTATTAGAAATTCCAAATTTCCATGTACAATGACTGCAGATGGCTATAGCAGTGATGGTACAGAGGAGAAAACGTATTTTTGGAGTAGAGATCGATGAAACACATTATGGATCCTAAAAGTGGGCCGCAAAGCAAGGCGGAATGCAACAGGATTAATGACGGTCACAATCTTATAAGTATCGATGAATCTGGGACCCAGTTTCCAAGAGGGAACCTTCAACTTAATGTTCCTTGAGAACAACCACACTAAGGCCGGCATCACACTAAGGAGGAATATGGATGAGTGAGAGGCGTGAAAATCACGCATTACACTCGGACCAATATTTCTCTATGGGGCAGCTCATGCGTATTCTTCTCGGGCGTATTTTACGCTGCGAGACACTTGCAGCATGCTGCGATTGTCATCGTATTACGCCCGTTGTACGTCAATGAAAGTCTATGGGTGCGAGAAAACTACGGATTACACACGGACCACACGTGTGACTTGCGAGAAATACGCAAGACTTCTGCAGCTCACAGGAAATGGTGCAACACATGCATCAGGAAGCTGACACATGCAAATTAGCTAAAAAAGAGAGCCAGACATCCCGGAAGAACGCTTCCACGGAGTCGGCCATAATGTCTATGCACATCAATGTGGAGATGTTGATAGTGTTGGTCCAGGAGAGGCCTGAAATTTGGGACCAACGAGATGCACACTATGCAGACCGCGCAAGAAAAGAGGTGGCATGGAGGCGCATCTATGGGCAGATGTTTCCCCACTTTGGGGACAGCACACGCGAGGAGCAGCATCAAATGAGTTAGTTACCTTATTTTTTAGCAAACTTCCTCACGGTCAGAATGTAATAATTGCGATGATTTTTCCTAAAATAGACTTTTGTATGTTATAATTTTTTTTGTTAGTGCCAAAATGTTAGGATACTCACATCCGACTATGCCCCATGACTATGTGAAGTGTATGTAGAACAATTTGGCATTGTGCAGCTAGGTCAATTATTAAATTATATGTCACATTGCAGTAGATGATGTCATGAGAAGATGGAGAAGCATCCGCGACCAGTACCGGCGGGAATGGCAGCAGAGGTCAAGGAGCGGTTCTGCAGCACCCACCATGAGGAAGTATGTTTATTTAGACCGCCTTGGTTTTTTGGCTCCTATTCTGGATCTGAGATCGTAAGTACCTACATCACACCACATAACACATATGCTGTTTAGGCTCACATCTACAACATGTTCTAATACCATTTAATTTCCTAACAGAACTCAGTCCAACCTCACTGAGAGGGAGACAGGCTCAGACTCAGAGGCCTTTATAGACCCGGTTGGGGGAGGTGAAGAGGTGGCTGGCCCATCGTCTGACCCTCCCTGCTGCATCCCCCAAGCTTCCCAAGCACCAGGACCTGAATAAGCAGCTGCACCGCAACCTGTACCTGACCCATCAGCTGCAGCAGCAGGTCCCAGTGTTGAGGAAGCAGCAAATAGCAGCAGCCCCACTGTTCCTCTGGGGGTCTCCCCCCAGCCTGCAGCAATATCCCGCCGTGGGAGAAGACGTCGAGACATCATAGCTTCTGATACCTGCAGGCATGTGGACACTGGGGTCCTCAAATATCTGTCAAGGGCAGCTGTGGATGAGGGTGAGGAGGCCTATGCATGTAGCCTTGCCCGCTACCTTTGTCCCCTACCCCGTGATATCAAGCTCCGTGTGCGAGGATCAATTCACATCCTAATTAACGCATGCACACCCCCAATACCCCATATGAGGTGTTTGAATTCCTTGAGAGGTGGTAGCACTCAGCCGGTAACTTTCTGCGCCTTACCCCCCACCAAAATGTGCATGCTCAATTAGGATCTGAGGATCCTCCTGCACGTGCGTCCTACACCTCAACCCATTCCCCCACAAAACCAACCTTTGCAACAACAGGGTCAAATGGCAGGCTATAACCCGACTTCCCAATATGGCCACTTGTACAGATCCAGTGTTGGAGGCTGGTCCCAACCTGGATTTGCTCAACATGGTCATATTGGGGGTATGATTCTCGTGGGTACCATCTTTCCCAGGAATATAATCTCCCTTATCTTTATGGCAATATGCCCACAAACCAACCTGACCGTGGGCAGATGTTAGCTCAGGGCCCATAAAATCCACCCCAACAGGGGGATGGTCAAGGTTCTCATCCAAACCAACCACACAGAGACACTGGTCACCCGCCAACCCCACAACCCACATATCACCAGCTGTGATTTTTTATTTTACTTATATATTATGATTTAAAAACCAGTTTGTTATTTTTTTACATTTATTTTTAACTCATGTTGTGTCAAAGACATTTGTACTAATCTAAATGCCTCAAAACACCATATGGTACCAATATGGTCTTCAGTAGTCAAAGTTTGTTATTTTCATTATCTCTTATTGTTAGGGTCTGCGGAACGCACCAAATATATGATGTAGAGAGGTGCGTTCGCAGCCCGGGGTCCACCGTGCAGGCGGAGCCTGCTGCTAGTAAAATGGCGCAAGAAGCGAACTCTGTTATCCCACAGAGTCGCCAAAATAAACACCGTAACGCGCTGTGGCAATATGTGCGAACTCTGTTATTCCACAGAGCCACTAGAAGGAGTGCCGCAGCGCTATATGGCGATGTGTGCAAACTCACTTACCACTGAGTCGCAAAATAAAGACGCTAGGGCGCTGTCTAGCCCTGTTACATCACAGAGCCACTGAGACAAACTTCTGTGTCCTGTCAGGCACCCAGGTACACAGTTGACTGCTAAGCGAACATAGAAGTGATCATGCGCTAATGTCCTCGCAGGAGTCACCCGCAATCTATGGTGTCTGAACGCCAGGCCCTGAATACGGCAATCAAACTCCTCACCGGTTATGCCGGTAATCTAGGCATCTAGGACACCGACCATGACCAGCTAGCATACCAAACTCCTCACCGATTAAGTCGGTATTCTAGGGGCTTATTTCAGCCGAGCCCTAACCACACACACGCATGACCACACTGGCGCAAAGCATATAACGGTTGATATTAGCTCATGGCGGCCCAGCCATGCCACCCTTTTATAGCAACAGCTACAGGACCTGCCAGAAACAAGGACCAATGAGAAACTGTTCCAAAACACAAGTAGTTTCAGGACCTTCCTGGCGGACCAATAGGAGCTGCTGCAGTACCTGAACATGTGACCCCTGATCTCCAATGAGAGATCTTACCCTGGGCATGCTCAGAAGGGGAAACGCAGTACTTCGTCCCAAAGATGTCTGCTCCAGCACTGGCTATAATAGCAGATCCAGGAGAGGCAGCAGCAAGTCTCTGCACAGTACTGGAATGGGCAAGACGCTGGGACCGATGTCTCTGCTGAGCAGGCTCCACTGCGGCCGGAGATGAATGGGGACTGCAGCGGGACTGGTTCGAGACTCCCCTTGTGCAGCAGCAGGAACTCAAACCCTAACAGTTTGGCCCCAGCGTTTGCTCACTCTATTTTCTGCCTGTGTTTGTGTTTCGTCTTGTCTAATCGCCATTATATGTTTGGGGGCTGCCTATTCCTTTGGGGCTCTACTCCGGGGCAGTTAGCTTTCCTGCTTCTATCTTTAGGTGTAGTTAGCTCTCCGGCTGTGCCGAGGCGTCTAGGACCACCGTAGGTACGCTCCACGGCAACCCATTAGTTTCAAACCTCTCAGGTGTTCGGCTGCCTTGCTGTTTTGCTCCTGTCCTCCTCAGTTACCAAATCATAAAATTCATCCTTTCAAACTATATTTGCAAACACCAGGAGAGCAAGAGAAATACAAAAACATTCTGTAATAGCATAGACCTATCTGTCATAGAGTGGAGAAATTCCTTACTAACCAAATACTGTCAAAAGACACATCCCTGGATCAACATTCTACATTGTTTATACCAATATAAACAGTATATTTGATTATTCAAAAAAAATCTATCCTTTTCTTAAATCTTCACAAAACTGAATTATGAGAGGCACAGTGTATATATCTAATGATTATTGCTGTACTTTAATGTAAATCCTGTATGATCAGCTATACTAACCTAACCACTTAAGTTTCCTAAAACTTTTTCTCTACTTTGTGTGTTTACTTTTCACCTGTCAAAAGCCAAACCCCAGTCCTCTCTGCTCCAGGCCCAGCCAATATTCACTGACGGTCAAGCAGCGAAGATCTGTGAGGAGATGACAACTAAAGAAGCATGCCTGTGATTGCAGAGGAACAGCGCGAGTGAACACGGCCATCTCTTCCAATTTTGACGTATGGTACCGGGGTTGGCCAGGTTCAGGACAACAGGTTGGAAAAGGGTTGAGTGGTGCGTGGGAGGGTCAGCACGCTTTAATAGACTTCGCTAGGGCCAGAGTTCAAGAGAGAGGATCTACGTGGTAACTCCTATGAATGGGCGTACTACCTCCATTATTATTATTATTATTATTATTACACATTTATATAGCGCCATTTATTCCATGGCGCTTTACATATGAAAAGGGAAAATATAGACAGGTACAATAAACGTGTGCTAGACAAGGGACACACAAGTACAGAAGGAGAGAGGACCCTGCCCGCGAGGGCTCACAGTCTACAGGGATGGGTGAGGATACACTAGGAAAGGGTAGAGCTGGTCGTGCGATGGTTCAGTAGACTCCATGAAGAGAACATTGGTATTATACAGTGAACAACTCTCATTGCTAATTCACTCATATCAATATTTCATTTCTGGTTTATTTGCTTTGCTATTACCACCAGATGCTTACAATTACTGTAAATTACTATTGTATTTAAACAGAATTATATTATTCACTAACTGTTCTTGCCTTGTGTTATCTTTGTGTTCCACTACAAATACATGAAAAACATAACCAATAAATAAATGAATAATCACAGAATCATAGAATGGTAGAGTTGGAAGGGACCTCCAGGGTCATCGTGTCCAACGCCCTGCTTAAAGGGAATCTGTCACCCTAAATTGGCGGAATATTTAAATGATGGCAGTCAGGTCAGATGGGCGGTGTTTTGGGTACCTGCCTTAACATGTTGTTCGCCGCTGTCTCCATTATTTCTGGGAATTGTAGTCGTTGCCCTCCATATAACGCGCCTGCGCATTGCAATCTTGAATTGCGCACACGCAGTATGCTTTGCCCGCAGATTGCAATGCGCAGGCGCGTTATATGGAGGGCAACGACTACAACTCCCAGAAATAATGGAGACAGCGGCGAACAACATGTTAAGGCAAGTACCCAAAACACCGCCCATCTGACCTGACTGCCATCATTTAAATATCCCGCCAATTTAGGGTGACAGATTCCCTTTAAAGCAGGATTCACTAAATAAACCTAGACAGATGTCTGTCCAGCCTCTGTCTTCCATTGAAGGAGAACTTACCACCTCTCGTGGCAGCCTGTTCCACTCATTGTTCACCCTAACTGTCAAAAAGTTTTTTCTGATATCTAATCTGTTTCTCCTCCCATTCCGTTTCATCCCATTGCTTCTAGTCTTTCCTTGTGCAAATGAGAATAAAGATGATCCTTCTACAATGTGACAGCCCTTGAGATATTTGTAGACAACTATTAAGTCTCCTCTCAGTCTTTTTTTTGCAAGCTAAACATTCCCAAATCCTGCAACTTTTCCTCATTGGACATGGTTTGCAGACCGGTCACCATTCTGGTCGCTCTTCTCTGAACTTGCTCCAGTTTGCTGATGTCTTTTTTAACCCCTTAACGACCGCCAATACGCCTTTTAACGGCGGTCATTAAGGGTACTTAAAAAAGTGAATAGCCCCCCAGAGGCGCATTTTCTCCGGGAGAACATGAATCGGGTCGGTTTTTACCGACACCGATGTTGCGATCGCCGTTATTAAAACTATTAACTGCGATCGCAACAACAAAAAAAAATGTTGTGCCATTTAATTTCTCTGTCCTCTGATGTCATCGGACATTAGAGGACAGAGAAAAAGGGTCCCCGGGACCCCCATGTGGCCCCCGATCTCCTGCATGTGGCCCCCGATCTCCTGCATGTGGCCCCCGTGCCCTTCTGCCTCCACCGATGCCGCCGCCATTGAGAAAATGGCAGGCGCATGCTCAGTGCGCCCGCCGCTGTGCTGGGGGGGATGGGCAATTTTCTCTGTGGTCTCGGCTACCGGGGGTAGCCGAGACCCCAGAGAACATGATCCGGGTCAGTAGTTACCGACCCCGGTGTCAAGATCGCCGTTATACTAAGTATAACGGCGACCGCTAAAAAAAAAAAAAAAAGATTTCTCTCCCCTCTGATGTGATCGCACATCAGAGGGGAGAAAATGAGGGTCCACAGGTCCCCCAATCGCCCCCCCATACCTCCGGTGTCCTCGGTCCTCCCGCAGGCCCCAGGATCCCGGCGTCTTCTTCCTGGAAAAAAAAAATGGCGGGCGCATGCGCAATGCGCCCGTCCATCTGCTTGGCGGCAAATTCAAAAATTTTTCATTCATTCTCATAAAAGTAGATTTTGATCACTGTGATAAGCTATCACAGTGATCAAAATAAAAAAAACAGTACATAACCCCTCCATTTATCACCCCCTTAGTTAGGGACATATAATAAAAAATAGAAATTATATTTATTTTCATTTTTCCGCTAGGGTTAGGGTTATAATTAGGGTTAGGGTTATAATTAGGGTTAGGGTTAGCGTTAGGGTTAGCATTAGGGTTATAATTAGGGTTAGGGTTATAATTAGGGTTAGGCTGGGTTCATACTGCGTTATGGCAGTCCGTTAGATGGACAACATTACACAGCGGTATAACGCGTTGTGACGCAGTCCGTTAACGCTGCCATTCACCCCCATTTGAGGGCGCATCGCGACGCATGCCGTAAAGCAGCATGCATTCGCGACATGCCATCATTCAGTGATGGAGCCTCGGACGCGGGCTGCAGCGTCTGGGCTCCGTCACCGCTAGCGTAGATGAATCATCTGCTGATTCCTCTGCACTAGCGGGTATAGCATAACGCGATCGTGTTATGCTATACCGTTACCAGCCCGTCAACGCTATGTGTTGAACGGGCTGGAAAAACGCAAAATGAACCTAGCCTTAGGGTTAGGGTTATAATTAGGGTTAGAATTAGGGTTAGGGTTACAATAAGGGTTAGGGTTAAAATTAGGGTTAGGGTTACAATTAGAGTTAGGGTTACAATTAAGGTTAGGGTTACAATTAGGGTTGGAATTAGGGTTGGGATTTAGGTTAGGATTAGGGTTGGAATTAGGGTTAGGGGTGTGTTTGGGTTAGGGTTGGAGCTAGAATTGAGGGGTTTCCACTATTTAGGCACATCAGGGGGTCTCCAAACACAACGTGGCGTTCAAAAAGTCAAATGGCGCTCCCTCCCTTCCGAGCCCTGCCGTGCGCCCAAACAGTGGTTTACCCCAACATATGGTGTATCAGCGTACTCAGGACAAATTGCACACCAATTTTGGGGTTCTAATTTCTCCTGTTACCCTTGGGAAAATAAAAAATTGCTGGCTAAAAAAATCATTTTTGAGAAAAAAAATTATTTTTTATTTTCACAGCTCTGCGTTTATAAATTTCTGTGAAACACTTGGGGGTTCAAAGTGCTCACCACACATCTAGATAAGCTCCTTGGGGGGTCTAGTTTCCAAAATGGTGTCACTTGCAGAGGGTTTCTACTGTTTAGGCACATCAAGGGCCCTGCAAACACAACATGACGCCCGCAGAACATTCCATCAAAGTCTGCATGATAAAATAGCGCTCCTTCCCTTCCAAGCACTCCCATGCGCCCAAACAGTGGTTTCACCCCACATATGGGGTATCAGCGTACTCAGGAAAAATTGCACAACAGCTTTTTGGGTCCAATTTCTCCTGTTTCCCTTGGGAAAATAAAAAATAGCGGGCTAAAGACTCATTTTTGAGGAAAAAAATTATTTTTTATTTTCACGGCTCTGCATTAATAAATTTCTGTGAAGCAATTGGGGGTTCAAAGTGCTCACCACACATCTAGATAAGCTCCTTGGGGGGTCTAGTTTCCAAAATGGTGTCACTTGCAGGGGGTTTCTACTGTTTAGGCACATCAAGGCCTCTGCAAACACAACATGACGCCCGCAGAACATTCCATCAAAGTCTGCATTAAAAAATGGCGCTCCTTCCCTTCCAAGCACTCCCATGCGCCCAAACAGTGGTTTCACCCCACATATGGGGTATTGGCGTACTCAGGAAAAATTGCACAACAACTTTTGGGGTCCAATTTCTCCTGTTACCCTTGGGAAAATAAAAAATTGCTGGCTAAAAAAATCATTTTTGAGAAAAAAAATGATTTTTTTATTTTCACAGCTCTGCGTTTATAAATTTCTGTGAAACACTTGGGGGTTCAAAGTGCTCACCACACATCTAGATAAGCTCCTTGGGGGTCTAGTTTCCAAAATGGTGTCACTTGCAGGGGGTTTCTACTGTTTAGGCACATCAAGGGCCCTGCAAACACAACATGACACCCGCAGAACATTCCATCAAAGTCTGCATGACAAAATAGCGCTCCTTCCCTTCCAAGCACTCCCATGCGCCCAAACAGTGGTTTCACCCCACATATGGGGTATCAGCGTACTCAGGAAAAATTGCACAACAGCTTTTTGGGTCCAATTTCTCCTGTTTCCCTTGGGAAAATAAAAAAATAGCGGGCTAAAGACTCATTTTTGAGGAAAAAAATTATTTTTTATTTTCACGGCTCTGCATTAATAAATTTCTGTGAAGCACTTGGGGGTTCAAAGTGCTCACCACACATCTAGATAAGCTCCTTGGGGGTCTAGTTTCCAAAATGGTGTCACTTGCAGGGGGTTTCTACTGTTTAGGCACATCAAGGCCTCTGCAAACACAACATGACGCCCGCAGAACATTCCATCAAAGTCTGCATTACAAAATGGCGCTCCTTCCCTTCCAAGCACTCCCATGCGCCCAAACAGTGGTTTCACCCCACATATGGGGTATTGGCATACTCAGGAAAAATTGCACAACAACTTTTGGGGTCCAATTTCTCCTGTTACCCTTGGGAAAATAAAAAAAATAGCGGGCAAAAGAATCATTTTTGAGGAAAAAAATTATTTTTTATTTTCACGGCTCTACGTTTATAAATTTCTGTGAAGCACTTGGGGGTTCAAAGTGCTCACCACACATCTAGATAAGTTCCTTAAGAGGTCTAGTTTCCAAAATGGTGTCATTTGTGGGGGGTTTCCACTGTTTAGGCGTATCAGGGGCTCTCCAAACGCGACATGGCGTCCAATTTCAATTCCAGCCAATTTTGGTTTGAAAAAGTCAAACGGCACTCCTTCCCTATCAAGCCCTGCCGTGCACCCAAACAGTGGTCCCCCCCACATATGGGGTATCAGCGTACTCAGGACAAATTGGACAACAACTTTTGTGGTCTAATTTCTCCTGTTACCCTTGGAAAATAAAAAATTGGGGACTAAACGATCAGGTTTGTGGTAAAAATATGACTTTTTATTTTCATGCCCGGGAGTTATAAACTTCTGTGAAGCACTTGGGGGTTCAAAGTGCTCACCACACATCTATATAAGTTCCTTATGGGGTCTAGTTTCCAAAATGGTGTCACTTGTGGGGGGTTTCCACTGTTTAGACACATTAGGGCCTCTACAAACGCGACATGGCATCCAGCCAATTCTGCGTTGAAAAAGTCAAACGGCGCTCCTTCCCTTCCAAGCTCTGCCATGCACCCAAACAGTGGTTTACCCCCACATATAGGGTATCAGCATGCTCAGGACAAATTGCACAAAAACTTTTGGGGTCTTGTTACCCTTGGGAAAATAAAAATTGGGGTGAACAGATCGTTTTTGTGGAAAAAATATGATTTTTTATTTTCACGGTTCTATGTTATAAACTTCTGTGAAGCACTTGGAGGTTCAAAGTGCTCACCACACATCTAGATAAGTTCCTTAGGGGGTCTAGTTTCCAAAATGGGGTCACTTGTGGGGGTTTCCACTGTTTAGACACATCAGGGCCTCTACAAACATGACATGACATCCAGCCAATTCTGCGCTGAAAAAGTCAAACGGCGCTCCTTCCCTTCCAAGCTCTGCCATGCACCCAAACAGTGGTTTACCCCCACATATGGGGTATCATCATGCTCAGAACAAATTGCACAAAAACTTTTGTGGTCTTGTTACCCTTGGGAAAATAAAAATTGGGGTGAAAAGATTGTTTTTGTGGAAAAAATATGATTTTTTATTTTCACTGTTCTATGTTATAAACTTCTGTGAAGCACTTGGAGGTTCAAAGTGCTCACCACACATCTAGATAAGTTCTTTAGGGGGTCTAGTTTCCAAAATGGGGTCACTTGTGATGGGTTTCCACTGTTTAGACACATCAGGGCCTCAACAAACGCGACATGGCGTCCAGCCAATTATGCGTTGAAAAAGTCAAATGTCGCTCCTTCCCTTGCGACCTCTGCCGTGCGCCCAAAAAGTGGTTTACCCCGACATATGGGGTATCGGCTTATTCAGGAGAAATTGCACAACAAATTTTGTGGTTCATTTTTTCTTTTAACAGTTGTGAAAATAAAAAAAATTGGTTCCGAAGTAAAGTTTTTGCAAAAAAAGTTAAATGTTAATTTTTTCCTTCCACATTGCTTCAGTTCCTGTGAAGCACGTAAAGGGTTAATAAACTTCTTGAATGTGGTTTTGAGCACCTTGAGGGGTGCAGTTTTTAGAATGGTGTCACTTTTGGGTATTTTCTATCATATAGACCCCTCAAAGTGACTTCAAATGTGATGTGGTCCATAAAAAAAAAATGGTGTTGTAAAAATGAGAAATCGCTGGTCAACTTTTAACCCTTATAACTTCATAACAAAATTTTTTTTTTTTCCCAAAATTGTGCTGATGTAAAGTAGACATGTGGGAAATGTTATTTATTAAGAAAATTGTGTGACATATCTCTCTGATTTTAGGGCATAAAAATTTAAAGTTTGAAAATTGTTAAATTTTCAAAATTTTCGCCATATTTCTGTTTTTTTCATAAATAAACACAAGTCATATCAAAGAAATTTTACCACTAACGTGAAGTACAATATGTCACGAAAAAACAATCTCAGAATCAGCTGGATTCATTAAAGCATTCCAGAGTTATAACCTCATAAATTGACAGTGGTCAGAACTGTAAAAATTGGCCCTGTCATTAAGCTGCAAAATGGCTCTGTCACTAAGGGGTTAAAATGTGGTGCCCAAAACTGGACACAGTATTCCAGATGAGGTCTGACCAAAGAAGAGTAGAAGGCAAATAATCAGTTCATGTCATCTAGACTGTATGCTTCTGTTAATACATCCCAGAATTGTATTTGCCCTTTTTGCTGTTGTATCACACTGTTTTATACCCAAGTCTTTTTCACATGAGCTGTTGCTTAGCCCTATTCCTCCCATTCTGTATGTGCTTTTTCCATTGTTTTTGCCCAGATGCAGTACTTTGCATTTTTCCCTGGTAAAAACCATTCTGTTAGTTGCTGCCAACTGCTTCAGTTTATTTATATCTTTTTGAATCCTCTCTCTCTTCTCTAGTATTAACTATCCCTCCTAGCTTTGTGCCATCAGCAAATTTAATCAGTGTACCCTCAATTCTTTCAGCTAAATCATTGATAAATATTTGGAACAGCAGTCAATAATTTGGCAAAATTTATGCCATGCCTATCTTTTGCTTTCACTATCTATGCAGTACATTAAGACATCATGGATTAATTTCATTGTTTTCAAATACTCTGGAATAAGTAGAAATATTTTATCTAAAAAGAATGACGGATACTAAAACCATTCATATTATGTCTATTGTCTTTAAGGGGTTAGTTTTGAGAACATTTTATTCTAAATTTCTCTTCCTAAAAATTCCATATAAACTATGTTTTTCTGTACAGATGTCACTTTTCTTGTTAGTGAGGTTATGTCCCAGACAGACCAATTATTTCAGAAAGACGCAAGTGGGGCTACATGTGATGCTAAGGATATATGAATTGTGGAAAAGGTCAGTGCTATTGGAGAGGAGAAGAGAAATGTATGAATTATAAAATGTTGATTGATTGGCACTATTGCTGCCATGCCTGAAAGATGTATAAAACATTGACTGGGGATGTGGCTGAAGGCTGAGAACAGAAAGTCTGGTGGAGAAATTTAATGAAAATGATTCTATTTATATTTTTGATTTGTTTGATTTACTGTCTCCAAAAGCAGATTAGATTTTCAACAATGAAATTATTCACTTGGAAAAATGTTTATAAAATGCCTCTATTTTACTTTTCAAACTCTCAAATAAAATAATAAAATTCACAAGAAAAGAGACATAATCAATAAAAATGTACCTAGAACAAACATTTTAATCACAGATTTTAAAAGAGAATCTATAAATGAAATTACTTTGTATGTCAGCAGTTATTAAAATAGCTCAAAGTATTTAAAACATTTTATGATGCTAAATGTGTATTTTGTTTTTACTCTTTTTATTGTAGTGTGTTTATAGGCAACAAAGCAGCAGAATCATGTAAAGCAGAGATATAAAGTAAAGCTCTTGGGTCCAATGTAATATTTGTAACAAGGCTCCCCAATTATTGTGTTGTTTAATGCATTTGCCTTCTCACCAGGAAGACCATTTAGACATCCTCAAACCTCAGGACCATGTGCAGTCACAACCTCTGCACGCCCTATAATTCTGTTTCTGGTCTAATCTCCAGAATCCAGTACAAACTTATTACCCTCACCCACAAAACGCTCCATGGCTCAGCACCCACCTATATCTCCTCCCTTGTCTCAGTCTACTACCCTACCTGTGCCCTCCATTCTGTCATTGACCTGACGTTAACATCCTCAATAATCAGAATATCCCCCTCCCCCTCCAAGACTTTTCACTTTCTGCGCCAGTTCTTTGGAATGCACTACCCAGGTTAATACGATTAATCCCCAATCCCCACAGTTTTAAGCGTGCCCTAAAAATGCATTTGTTCTGACTGGCCTACCGCCTCAGTGCATTAACCTAACTATCCCTGTGTTGCCTATTCAAAATTTTTTTTACCATAACCAGTTTCCTTGCATCATGTTCTCACAAGCTTTATGTATTTAATAGCCCTCTGTGTCTGTATTGTTATACACTTAAGCTGATAACGGGTTCATGCAGCATTACATGAACACCTGATTCTTACACTTTGGCTGATCCGAACAACGAAAGCAATTGTCACCATCTACCTTCCGTGTCCCCTTTTAGTCATAAATTGTAAACTTGCGAGCTGGGCCCTCATTCCTCTTGGTATCTGTTTTATGTGTTTATTGTTATGCTGTAATGTCTATTGTCTGTACAAGTCCCCTCTAAAATGTAAAGTGCTGCGGAATATGTCGGCGCTATAGAAAAAAAAAATATTATTATTAATTATTATTAAGTGTTGGACATGACTATGATGATGTAAGTGCCCAAATAACTAAAACCCACAAGGTTGCCTTGTCTCTAAAGGATCAGCATTTAGTATCAAAAGACTGCTTTAAGGAATTATAGTATTTAAAAGAATAGTCCAAATAAAACTCAAAGGTAGATTTGAGCGAAACAGGTCGGTCAGATTCAAAAGTCGCCGACCATAGCGTGAAGTCGGCCATGCGGTCGTCGACCCGAGCGCCAAAGGCGGTTTTCCCACAATGCTTGCAGGCGCCTTTTCTCAGCCAATGAGCAAGGACGTACACTGTGGGCAACGAGATGACATGGCAGCGGCCACCACCATCTTAGAGAAGGGCATTGCAGTAATTGGCTTGCTTTGTGTGGCATCACAGTGGCTATAAAAGCCCTGACCGCCGACCGCCATTTTACTTCTGCTGATCTTAGCAGTAGGGAGAGGTTGCTAAAGCTGTTTATCAGTAGGGAGAGAGTTAGGGCTGGAAACCGAAGTTCTTATGTGCTTGTGCTGATAGCAGTTGGACTGTACAGTTAGTGTGCAGTGACAAGGGAGGATTTTCTTGTGTGCAGCAGCGCTGGTTATTAGGCTGCCTGCCAGTGACAGGGGAGAATTTTCTTGTGTGCAGCAGTGGTGGTTAATAGGCTGCCTGCTAGTTGTATTGCTGTGTGTACACTGTGGTGCAGACCTCTTTTTGCACAGCACTAATGCTTTTATTCTTTTTTTCTGCACAGTTAACTAGAGTTCAATTTTTCCCATACCGTATAGAGCTGTACGCTCCTCACACACTACCGTGTACCAGCTGGTATCACGGACAAATACATGCTGACTATCTGTGTGTGACTCCGGAAATGTATACAGAGATTTACAATTACCCCTAGACTGTATACAGCTGTACGCTTGTGATACAGTACCATTTTTATGCTTTTTATATTCTGGTCTAATCCATACTGAGCCTGTGAGCGTCTGTGTCTGACTCCGGAAATATATACGGAGATTTTCAATTTTCCCCTTCACCATATACAGCTGTACATTTCTGATACAGTACCATATATCTGCTGGTATTTTGGGTACATTTTCACAAATATGAGGAAGTATGGTGGAAGAGGTGGCGGACGTGGGCTTGGGGGGCCAGCTGGTACTGATGGTGGTGGTGGTGCATCTGCTGATAATGCCAAAAGCACAATAGCACCTAAGGCAGGAGGTGTTGAGCTGCGTCATCGTCTTGCTCCAGAAGGCCTGGAAGGCTCCCTTTTCTGGGAGTAGGTAAACCGCTTTTAAAGCCGGAGTATCAGGAACAGGTTTTGGCTTACATTGTCAAAACAGTCTCCAGCTCTATCGCCTACTCTTCTGAAGTTTCAAAAAATGCAAGCACTGAGTCTTCAGTGCAGGCTCCTGGTCAGGAACAACACCTTTCCTTGTGTCCTTCACCCCCACCAAAAGTGAAGAATGTGGCAGGCCACACTTCAGATTACTCACTGGAACTCTTTTCACATATCAAGTCAAATCCTGAATTCCCCAGTCCAAGATGAATATGACATGGAGTGCACTGATGCACAGCCACTGCTATATGATTCTGCTGGTACATTCACCCAGAGCACTACATTGCCCTGGCAGTCTACTGAGCCAGAATCTGACCCTGATGAAACTCAGGTGCCCCTTCCCGCATACTATACCACCTTACATGGTGACACAGAGGAAGGTGCAGATGAAATTGAAGAGGAAGTGATGGATGACCCAGTTGTTGACCCAGATTGGCATCCATTGGGGGAAGAGGGTGCCGCTGGCAACAGCTCAGAAGAGGAGAAGGATCCACAGCAGGCATCGACATCGCAGCAGCGGTTATCTGGCAGGCCCGTAGCTGTCCAAAAGCGTGGTAAAAAAACAAAAAGAGTTGCAGGACAGCTTGGCCAGACGGCCAAATTAGCACAGCGTGCAAGCCCTGAAAATTTATTCCAGAGTAGGAAGAGTGCAGTGTAGCACTTTTTTGACCAAAATCCTATTGATGAGGCAAAGGTTATCTGTAAGAAGTGCGGAAGGACCTTTAGCCGAGGGAAAAATCTCCAAAATTTGAATACCAGTTGCATGCTTAGACATTTAAACACCATGCACTTGCAAGCGTGGATGGACTACAAAACCTCAGTTAGCACATGTGCACCTGCTCCAACTGAAGGTAGCCAGCAACGCTACATTGCTTCCCCCACTGTAAGCCCACCGGATAGCACACCACCAGCAAGAAATGTTGAGGTGTCGTCGCAAGGCCAAAGCAGTCAGGGAATCACAATGTTTTTGCAACGAAAGACTGAATCTAGGCGATCACCACCACCACTACCACCACTATCACCATCACCAACCCCCTCTCAGTCCGTCATGTCCACCGCTAGTTCCCCCATATGCAGCTCTCAAGTCCAGCTCACCCTAGCAGACACTCTGAGTAGGAGAAGAGAGTACTCATCCTCTCATCAGCGTACACTGGCTTTGAACGCCTACATTGCCAAACTGATCTCATTAGAGATGATGCCCTTCCGTTTTGTTGAAAGCGCGGCGTTCCGAGAGCTCATGGCCTATGCTGTCCCATGCTATGACCTACCCAGTCGGCACTTCTTTTCTAGAAAAGCCATCCCTGCCCTCCACCTGCATGTGGAAGACCGCATTGTCCATGCACTCAAACAATCAGTGAGTGGAAAGGTGCACCTCACAACAGATGCATGTGCCAGTAGACATGGCCAGGGCTGTTACGTGTCCATCACTGCGCACTGGGTTAATGTGGTGGATGCAGGGTCCACAGAGGACAGCGGCGGTGGGACAGTGCTGCCTAGCCCATGGTATAGGCAACAGTTGGCTGTAGGCGTTCGACCCGCCTCCTCCTCCAGAAGCGAAAGCTCGTCGACAGAGCGCAGTTGCACGAGCACTCCATCCGCAGATGCCAGTGTTGCACACGAGGTGTCCCACTATCGAACAGCTAGTGGTAAGTGTCAGCAGTCTGTTTTAAAGATGATGTCTTTGGGCGACAACAGACACAACGCGGAGGTACTGGCCGACTACTTGCAGCGAGAGACTGAGTCATGGCTGGGCAGTATACATCTTGCTCCAGGCAAGGTAGTCAGTGATAACGGCTGTAATTTTGTGGCAGCCATAGTCCCTGGCAAAACTCAGACACATACCTTGCCTGGGTCACACCTTGAACCTGGTGGTGCAGTGCTTCATAAATAATTATCCGGAGTTAACAGCCCTGCTCCATAAGGTGCGAAGACTGTGCTCGCACCTTCATCGCTCGCCCGTAGACTCCAGTGATAGGCAGAGGCTGCAGCGACCGCTCCACCTCTCCAAGCACCGCCTAATCATAGATGTTGCAACAAGGTGGAACTCCACTATGCACATCGTTGAGAGGCTGTGCGAACAGAGGCAGGCTGTAATGCATTTGTGGGAGGATACACGGGCAGGTAGTTTGAGGGCAGACATGGAGTTGTCGGGTGTGCAGTGGTCAAAGCTGAAAGACCTCTGTAAAGTCCTTCAGTGTTTTGAGGAATGCACACGGCTGGTAAGCGCAGACGACGCCATCATAATCATGAGCATTCCACTTATGCGTCTGCTCATGCAAACCTTGAAGCACATTAAGGATCAGTCGTCTGCAGGGGAGGAGGAAGAGGAGGAGGAGGGAAGCCTTGATGACAGTCAGCTATTGTCTGCTCAGGGATCTGTCCTGGACGAGGTGTAGGAAGAAGAGGAAGAGGAGGAGGAGAATGAGCGGGATGATTATTTTGGGAAGAGGATGCTTCTCAGGGGCAAGAGAAAATGTTGGCTTGCCAAGGTAAATTACAGGATTTGTGCGTGACTGGAGGGATGTGGATTTTGCAGAAACTGCTCCTCCATCCACAGTGTCAGTGCATCATTGACACCAGGAACATTGGCCCACATGTGTGATTATGTCTTTGGATCCTAAAAAGGGACCCCCGCATTGCCAAAATTATGAAGGATGACGACTACTGGTTGGCCAGCATCATCGATCCACGCTATAAAGGCAAATTACAGAACATCATGCCACAGGAGAGCCTAGAGCTAATATTGGCGAACAAACAAGCAACTCTGGTAAACCGTTTGTTAGAGGCATTCCCAGCACACAGCAGCGGTGCAGGTTCTACCACGAGCCGTACTGGGACAAATGAAAGAGGTGTTTGTGGTGCACACAGCCAAACTGGCTATGGAGACAGGGGTTTCATGACCATGTTGTGGACTGATTTCTCGAGTACAGCTCACACGACTGTTAATACTGAATCGATTGCAACAGACAGGAGACAGCAGTTGTCAACTTTGGTTCAAAATTACTTCTCCTCCCCTATCGATGTTCTCCCTCACAGTTCATTCCCCTTTGACTACTGGGCCTGTAAACTTGACACCTGGCCTGAAATGGCACAATATGCCTTACAGGAGCTCGCTTGCCCTGCTGGTAGTGTGCTATCAGAAAGAGTCTTCAGTGCTGCTGGATCAATCCTGACAGAAAGAAGGACCCGGCTGTCGACCCAAAATGTTGGTGATCTCACCTTCATTAAAATGAACCATGCATGGGTTTCAAAGGATTTTGTCCCACCTTCCCCTGATGACACATAGGTTGCCAGCAAAATGGCTCGCTTTGTCCTCCTCTTCCTCCGACTTCTCCAATTCCTCCATTTGCAGCTTCTGAACGTCCTGCCTACACCTCAACATATGCCAGTTTTTCCACCTCCCTAACTGGGCTGTACCCCCCCAGGGCCGGCGTCAGCACCTGGCGCACCCGGGCAAGTGCCGGTGCCCTGAGCAGGTGGGGGGTCCCACTCGACGGCGATGGCACTGGCACAGGGCCACTGATAGTACGCTGGTGTCTCTGACGGTGATGGGGCCCACCCGCCGTCAGAGACACCGGCGTACTATGAGGGGCCCTGTGCCAGTGTCGTCGCCCATGAGTGGCCCCCCTGCTTGCTCAGGGCCCCAGTACTTGCAATACTTACCTCTCCCTGCTCCACCGCTGTGACGTCTTCCGCGTTTCCTGACAGTGACATTCAGGTCAGAGAGTGCGATGACGTCACGTCTGTACGCCCTCTGCCTGAACAGTCCAAGTGCAGAGAGCTGAAAGATGGCGACGCTGAGGAGTCCAGAGTAGAGCAGTGCCTAGCGAGGAGAGGTATTTCATTTTTTTGAATGTTTGGAGCAATATATGGGGAGCATTATACACAGGAGAATTATATATGGGGCCCATCATACACTTGAGCATCATAAATAGGGCCCATTGTACACTTGAGCATCATATGGGGCCCGGCCCATTATATATGGAGCATTATATAGGCCCATAATACACTGGAGCATTATAAATGTGGCCCATCATACAATGGAGCATCATATACAGGGCACATTAAACACTGGAGCATTATAAATGAAGCCCATTATATATGGAGCATTATTAGGCCTATACACTGGGCATCATCATGGGCCCATCATACACTGGAGCATCATCAACATGTGGGCCCATCATACACTGGAGCATTATAAATGTGGCCCATCTGTAAAATATTAGTATTTCAATAATAAAATATAGATCATTGAACATATACATTATGGAGTCCAATTAGCAAGCAGAGACTCTGGTTAGTGAATGAATGAGTTATTCTGAGGATGTTGGCAGAGACATCTGTTCCCTGGTCGTCAGAATTGTAAGCCTCTTGTCAGAACTGTCAATTTGTGACTATTTGGAGGTAGTAAATAGTTCCAAAGGTCATAGGCCACAGGCTTAAGTTTTTCAAAATAAGGTATCATATAAATAACTAATGCATATTCCATAAGTTTAGTAGTTCTTCTAGTGGTGTTCTAATATGGTAAAAGAACGAACTTAGCGGCAAATCACCATTTGTGGTTATAAGACAGGAGAAAACAGAAACCAATGTAAGTCTATGGATCGAAATAGAATATAAACCGAACCGACTCCTGTTCAGGCAGAGCTCTCATACCTTGAGAATCTCCAACACGGACCACATCATGCCTCAAGATCATATGTAAGAACCATTGAATGTTTGTTTTATTTTGTACTTCTTTTTGTGTGCTATGAACTTACTTTTCTTCATTTTTGTAATCACTTTTTCTGAATGAACATTAAACAAGTTTTGTTTTATCCATACAAGTCAATATTCTACTTTTTATCCTCACCGTGCTCTTACTTAAAGAAGTGAGAATGGTTATTTTTTTTAACACCATCATGCACTGGAGCATCATATACGTGGCCCATTATACACTGGAGCATTAGAAATGGGCCCCATTATATATAGAGCATTATATAGGCTCATCATACACTGGAGCATCATCCATGGGGCCCATCATACACTGGAGCATTATAAATGGGGCCCATCATACACTGGAGGATTATCCATGGGGCACATTATACACTGGAGCATTATAAATGGGGCCCATCATATATGGAGCATTATATAGGCCCATCATACACTGGAGCATTATCCATGGGGTCCATCATATACTGCAGCATCATATTGGGCCCATTATATATGGAGCATTATATAGGTCCATCATACACTGGAGCATCATCCATGGGGCCCATCATAACTGGAGCATCATATGGGGTTCATTATTTATGGGGCATCGTATAGGGTATGGAGCATCATATGGAGCACATATGGGGCCTATTCTGTATGGAGCATTATATGGAGCCCATTCTGTATGGAGCGATATATGGGGCCATTCATATACTGTATGGAGCTTTATATGCGACTCATTATACTGTATGGAGCAATATGTGAGGCTCATTCTACTCGATGGGGACCGTCCTATACTGTATGGCACATTATATGGGGACCATCATATACTGTAGCATGTATGTGGAGCTCATCATATACTGTATGGAACATTATTTGGGACCAATTATTCTGTATGGAGCAATATATGGGGCTCATTATTCTGTATGGCGCACTACGTGGGGCCATAATACTGTATGGAGGAATATTCTGTCTGTTTTTTGAGCTATTGTAGAATTTAAAATAGATATCAGTCATGTAATGTAAGAAGTGAAGTATTTGTCATTGTACTATACCTATATTTCTCTGCCGTATCGAGGGATCATGAATTGTGGTATGTGTTAAAGGGACCCACTGAGATTCTTTCACCTGGGGCACACGAAAACCTGGAGCCAGCTAACCCCCCCCCACAACTTTAGCCAAATAACCCACAGTTTTCAATGCGTAACTATTATTATAAAGTAAATGAAGGTTGTCTAGCTTAAGTAATAAGAATTGATGTCGTTGGCATTGAAATGGGCACTGTAGTGTGTTTACTGTCCTCCACTCCCTGCCGACTTTGCTTCCCCATTGAATTACATTGGGTTTCGTGTTTCAGTCGGACCTCCGACTTTTCCCGATAGTTGGCCGATTTCGTTCGACTCGAATTTTGAGAAAGTCTGGTTTCACGAAACCTGACTCGACCCTCCCAGAGGTAAAGTCGCTCATCGCTACTCAAAGGGGTTATTCTACTTTGTCAAATTATTTCCAACTAAAATATGTATTGCATGTGTACTTGCTTGTTTGGGGGAATTTTTTAATTAATGATTAAAGTTAAGTAAATAACCCAAAAATTTAATTGAATTTTGTTACTTTATATCGAATCTGTTGAGATCGGTTTGAAAAAATACAATCTTCTTTGGTCTTCTTCACCTACCAGTTGCTTCTGGGTCGTCTCTATTTTGACGCTGCATTGACTAGACCAAATGTGGTCACACAAGGCGAGACACAATGCATTGCAACATAATATAGAATTACCATACTATTGATTTGCCAATTGGCCTATGCTCCAAATATTTTGTTTATGAAATCACAAAAAGGATAATGAAAAATTATGCTTAGTTAGCTGTTCATATTGACATATTAAATTAATGGAAAGTATGTTATTCTTTTCAGCCTACAGTGCAGTTGACTAATCGACTGAACTTTGGATTTCTGTAAAATAAGAAGCAAAAGGCTTAATATGGGCACTAACAGAAACTAAATATACCAACCATCTAAACTAACCTAACATTCAGCTCTGGCAAAAATTAAGAGACCACCACATCAAATCCCTGTCATGGACAGCCCATTCTCCAGACCTGAACCCCATTGAAAACCTCTGGAATGTAATCAAGAGGATGATGAATAGTCACAAGCCATCAAACAAACAAGAACTGCTTAAATTTTTGAGCCAGGAGCTGTGTGAAAGACTGGTGGAAAGCATGCCAAGATGCATGAAAGCTGTTTTTAAAAATCATGGTTATTTCACACAATATTGATTTCAGAACTCTTCCTGAGTTAAAACATTAGTATTGTTGTTTCTAAATGATTATGAACTTGTTTTCTTAGCATTATTTGAGGTCTGATAGCACTTTTTTTTTTTAAATTTAGTTTAAGTACCATTACTAATGGTCTTCACTGAATTCATTGGAAGCAAACAGCTGAAAGATACAATTCCTACCTCTGTCTTGTATGCTGCAATATATACTAATGGTATGCACTCCATACTTCTGCTTGCTGCCAACCACTGCTTTACCATCTTGCAACATAGTTTAATGTGCCTGGTAAATCTTTGGTATAATTCATTTTTTGCACTGTGTTTAATACTTACTGCTTTATAACTCTGTGACTGGGGCCTCTCTAGATCTTATCAGGTGGAAGGTGCTGAAGCATATAGGTGTAGCCAGCTCTAGTGCCTTTGATGATCTAACCACCCCCTGGTGTGCTGGCCCCAGCTGCCAAATTATCCCAAACCAGCTCCCACAATCCCACTTACCTGACCATGTAGTGTGGGCTATATATTTAGGAATAGTCTAAGGGGAGCACGCAGTGTGGGGTGCAGCACGCAAGCATCCCAGAAGCAAAGCATCCCAGAAGATAAGCATCTTGTAAACGGCAGTTATCCATGGCAATTAATCAGGGCTGGAATCAGGTACCCCACACTTTGCTTTCT
The DNA here is from genome assembly GCA_033576555.1 of Oophaga sylvatica. Classification (NCBI taxonomy): domain Eukaryota; kingdom Metazoa; phylum Chordata; class Amphibia; order Anura; family Dendrobatidae; genus Oophaga; species Oophaga sylvatica. Next base: position 283,387,871 of record JARQOD010000006.1, on the reverse strand, counting down.
TTTTAATTATGTACTTTATTGCTATCCTCCTGTGTTCGCTTGCCATCCACATTCACCGCCCCATCCCCCCTCCATCACGACTAGTGTTGAGCGATACTGCCCGATATCCAGAAATATCGGATCGAATTGGATTGGCCCGATACTCAAAAAGTATCGGGTATCGCAGATTCCGATACCAGGAAACCCAATGCAAGTCAATGGGACAGAAATATCGTAATTAAAAAAAACCTTTCTTTCCTTGTAAACACTAGATATACACACATAGAATACATATATATATATATATATATATATATACATGTCATTGTGACATATATATATATATACATATATTTATAGTTCATACACTTCTACATAGTAAAATGGCCGCTGATTCAATTGCCAGGCAATGCCGGCTTTTGTGAAATTACAGAACCACCCGACAAGAAATGACACATGATTTACATAGAGTTAACCATGTCATTTCATGTAGTTTGACATATGGTTCTCACTAACAATTACATGAGTGTATGTGTGCAAAATTTCACACATGTAGGGGTTAATTAAAGGTGTAAATTCGTTGTAAAAAAACCATTTTTTTCTATGAATTTACACCTTTAATTAACCCTACATGTGTGAAATTTTGCACACATACACTCATGTAATTGTTAGTGAAAACCATATATAAAACTACATGAAATGACATGGTTAACTCTATGTAAACCATGTGTCATTTCATGTTGGGTCTAGTTTCACAAAAGCCGGCAATTGAATTAGCGGCTATTATACTATGTAGAAGTGTATGTACTATATATATATATATTATATATATATATATGTGTCACAAATTCAATGACATGTATATATATATATGAGGTGTAAAATTGTTGAAAAAAAATGCCTGGGCTCCCGCCCTATTTTCTCAACCAGACAGACAAAGCCAGTGAGTGGGGGAAGATAATAATAGCCAAGAGAGGGACCATTATTTTGGCCCCCCTCCTTGCTACTAACATCTGCCCCCAGACACCCCAGAAAAGGCAAATCTATAATTAGATTCGCCCTTTCTGGCACTTTGCCCATCTATTCCCATTGCCCTGTAGCGGTGGCTAATGGGTTAATAAGGGGTTAAATCCACCTTGCTATTGAAAGGTGACTTTAAGCCAGGTTAATAATTGAGAGCTGTCAATTAGACAACTATCTATTATTAATCCTATTGTATGAAATAAAAATAAAACACACACACTTCAATTAAAAATCATTTTAATGAAACAACCACAGTTTTTGACCATATTTTATTTTACTGCCATTCCTTGCGAAGCCCTTGTTCACCAGTAATAAAAATAAAATAATAAAGCAACATTATTCTTACCTATCCGATGTTCAGTCAGGTCCCCCGATGTAATCCTTCTGAAAGGGTTAATGTTTACTGCAGGGACCGCAGCTAATGCTGACAGCCTCGCAGTTAACCCCGAATAAATCATTTCCTCTCCTGGCTGACAGGAGAGGAAGTGGTTAGCATAATTGATTGCTTCCCACTTTCACTTCAGGTCAGCCAGGGACACCGCACAGCATCAGTGACGTTTTTCAGGCTGTTAAGGAGCCAATATCCATGAACCTTGCAAGCCTGATAATACCAGGCCACAGCAGTCTGCTTAACTTGGCTGGTTAACAAAAATAGGGGATCCCCTTGAAAAAAATGGCTTGGGGTCCCCCCTGTTTTTGTTAACCAGCCAGATGAAGCAGACTGCTGAGGCCTGGTTTTTCAGGCTGGTAAGGATCCAAGATCCATGAACCTTGCAAGTCTGATAATACCAGGCCACAGTAGTCTGATTAGCTTGGCTGGTTAACAAAAAAGGGGATCCCCTCGAAAAAAAATGGCGTGGGGGTACCCCTATTTTTGTTAACCAGCCAAGTAAAAAGCAGACTGCTGCGGCCTGGTTTTAAAAGACTGTCAAGGCCGTGGATTTTGGCCCTCAACAGCCTAAAAATACCAGGCTGCAGTAGCCCCACATTGGCGCACTTTACCCGGCTCTTCCCACTTGCCCTGTAGCAGTGGCAAGTGGGGTAATAAGGGGTTAATGTCTCCTTTGACTCAAAGGTGACAATAAGCCCGGTTAATAATGGAGAGGTGTCAATAAGACACCGATCCATTATTAATCATAAAGTTTGTAAATTTTTAAAAAAATACACAGCCAGAATAAAGTCTTTTAATGAAATAAAACACAACACAGTTTTCATTATTTTTATTTCATGCTCATCCTGCGACGCCATCGATCTCCTGTAAAAAGCCAAAAATTACAAACCAACACAAATACTCCCTGTTCGACGCAGTCCAAAATCACGAGTGTCCCACGACGAGTCCAGCTCTGCTACATCTGGATGACAGGCTGAGCCTGACATCCCGACGCAGCAGAGCTGCTTACCTAGGAGATTCCCCGGCGGTGACGTAATCGGACTGCTTTCCGGCCAGCTGTCACAAGAGTACAGCTAGCCGAGATTACCCGGTACCCGGCAGCATGTGCAGTTATCGCGAGAAGCTGCACGTGACCACCAGGGAGAGGGTAATGGCGGACATCCAGGAGGACGTGACCACCGGGGATCTTCTGCCAGGTAAGTGCTGACTCTGCTGAGTCCTGACTCCTGACAGACCCGACCGACACTGACAGTGACACTTTCGGGAAGTTCCTGTGTCACGTACTTCGTTCTGTGACACAGGAACTCCCCATAGACTTTACTGCCAACGTCCGATTCCGGTATCCGATATGCAAAAAATATCGGATCTCAGAATCGGAATTCCGATACAGCGAATATCGGCCGGTACCCGATATTTGCAGTATCGGAATGCTCAACACTAATCACGACTCATACACATCAGCCCCTCTATACTTCTCTCTCCCATGTACAGTTCTCATGTACTCCTCACCTTCCTGAGAAACCTCAGCCCATCTTGCCCAAACACATCACAGAAAAAACCTACTTACAACTCCAACAACTACATGCTCTTTATCTTCCTACTCCTACTGATTTCAGGGACATCTCCCCAACCCTGGTCCACCATCCCCCAACCTCAATCCCTACCCTACCTCATATCGAAACCATAATAATCTTATTAATATTACTTGCACTCCCTCATCTCCTTCTTTTCATTGTGCCCTCTGGAATCCACGGTCTGCATGCAACAAGCTATCCTTCCTGCACAACTACTTTCTGAACAACTCTCTTCATCTGTTGGCCCTCACGGAAACCTGGATTCAGGATTCTGACACTGTCTCCCCTGCTGCCATTTCCTATGGTGGCTTACAGTTCTCCCATTCCCCAAGACCCGCAAACAGACATGGTGGTGGAGTTGGCATACTCCTGTCCCCACAATGCACTTTCCAGGTCATCCCCCCAATTCCATCACTCTCATTCCCTTCTTTTGAGGTCCACACCATCAGGCTCTCCGTCCTTTCTCCCTCAGAGTAGCGGTCATATATCGGCCCCCAGGCTCGCCCACCTGGTTCCTTGACCACTTCTCAGCCTGGCTGCCGCACTTCATGTCCTCAGAACTACCAACCCTTATCCTTGGAGACTTCAACATCCCCATTAACAGCCCTACTTCCACATCTGCATCTCAGCTTCTATCACTAACCACTTCTCTAGGCCTCTCACAGCTTTCAACCTCTGAGACACACAAGGATGGTAACACCCTTGACCTGGTCTTTGTCCGCCTTTGTTCAATCTCCCACCTAAATAACTCACTGCTTCCACTCTCTGACCACAACATTCTCTCCTTCATCCTCACAAATCCTCGACCACCCCAGCGCACTCCTACCTTCCATACATTCAAAAATCTACAAGCCATTAACCCTCAGACACTTTCAGACTCCCTACACTCATCGCTGTCCCCAATCTCCTCTTTTTCTTGTCCTAATCTGGCTGTTCAGCACTACAATGACACTCTTAGAAGCACCCTTGATCAAGTAGCATCGCTCACCCTCAGAACTTCCAAACACATAGTAAAACAGCACTGGCTCTTATTACAAACTCAACTTCTTTAGCGATGCTCTAGGAGTGCTGAACGCCTCTGGAGAAAAACCCGCACACCAGAAGACTTCATCCACTTTAAATTCATGTTAAGAACTTATAATGCTGCCCTTCACCTCGCCAAACAAACCTACTTCACCACCCTGATCTCCTCCAACCCCAAGAAACTTTTTGACACTTTTCACTCCCTCCTCAGGCCAAAAGCACAAGCCCCTATTACAGACATTTGTGCTGACGACCTGGCCTCCCACTTTATAGAAAAAATAGATACTATCCATCAAGAAATCTGCTCTCAACCACCAAGTGCTTTGACTCCCATCCCACCCTGCATTTCCCCTGGCTCACTTTCCACATTTGATCCCATCACAGAAGAAGTCTCCAGACTTCTCTCTTCCTCTCGTCCGACTACATGCACTACCGACCCCATTCCCTCACATCTCCTCCAGTCTCTCTCTCCAGTTGTCACAACTCACCTAACTGCAATCTTTAATCTCTCACTCTCCTCTGGCATTTTCCCATCTTCCTTCAAACACTCCATCATTACTCCACTACTAAAGAAACCCACTCTCAACCCTTCCTGCACAAACAACTACAGACCGGTCTCCAATCTCCCCTTCATCTCTAAACTTTTGGAGCGCCTAGTCTACTCCCGCCTTACCTATTACCTCTCCACCTACTCCCTTCTAGAGCCTTCACAGTCTGGCTTCCGCCCCCTACATTCGACTGAAACTGCACTCATCAAAGTGACCAATGACCTTCTGACAGCAAAACGTAACGGCGACCAGTCTCTGCTCATTCTTCTCGACCTTTCTGCAGCTTTCGACACAGTTGACCACTGTCTCCTACTGTCTAGGCTCCAGTCACTAGGTATTAAGGGCACTGTTCTCTCCTGGTTCTCTTCCTATCTTTCTGACCTCTCCTTCAGTGTTTCGTTCTCTGGCTCCACGTCATCTCCTCTTCCTCTCACTGTCGGTGTACCCCAGGGCTCAGTCCTTGGCCCCCTTCTCTTCGCTCTCTACACGGCCCCAATTGGACAGACCATCAGCAGATTTGGCTTTCAGTACCATCTTTATGCTGATGACACACAACTATACACGTCATCCCTCGACCTTACCCCCGCTGTTCTACAGAACGCCACCGACTGTCTGTCCGCAGTCTCCAACATCATGTCCGCTCTCTATCTGAAACTTAACCTCTCCAAAACTGAACTCCTTCTGCTCCCGCCGTCTACTAACCTCCCTAAATTTGACATTTCCCTCTCCGTGGGCGGCACCATAATAATACCCCGACAGCAGGCTCGCTGTCTGTGTGTTATGTTTGACACCAATCTCTCCTTCACCTCCCATATACAATCTCTTGCCCGCTCTTGCCGCCTACACCTAAAGAACATCTCTAGAATCCACCCTTTTCTCACCATGGAAACAACAAAAACCCTCACTGTAACATTGATCCACTCCCGCCAGGACTACTGCAATGCTCTATTACTTGGCCTCCCCATTACTCGACTATCCCCTCTCCAGTCCATCCTTAATGCAGCAGCCAGGGTCATCCATCTGGCTAATCGGTACTCGGACGCGTCCGCTCTTCGCCAGTCCTTACACTGGCTGCCCATTCATTATAGGATCCAATTCAAAGTACTTGTTCTCACCCACAAAGCTCTCCACAGTGCAGCACCCCCCTACATCTCCTCCCTCATTTCTATCTATCGGCCTAACCGACTGCTCCGCTCTGCAAACGACTTTCGACTAGCCTCTGCACTAATCTGCACCTCCCACTCCCGACTCCAAGACTTCTCCCGTGCTGTGCCAATCCTCTGGAATGCTCTACCCCAAGAAATTAGGACTATCCACAATTTGCATGGTTTCAGGCGCTCCCTCAAAACACATTTGTTCAGAGCGGCCTATCACATTCACTAATCAAAGTCATTCTATGTGTAAGTGTGCGTATGTAGCCCATTCACTATCTCCATTCATCCCTCACTCCCTCAAGATGGCTGGACCATCATTGTAAATGCACCATTGTATATACACACCTGTACTTTGTATCTCCCCCACCTAATTGTAGATTGTAAGCTCTCACGAGCAGGGGCGGCTTATTTTGCTTTAATTATTGTATTGTTAACGTTGTTACTTATGACTTGTGTTTTGAAACTGTTAAACTGTAAATCGCTGCGGAATATGTTGGCGCTATATAAATAAAGATTATTATTATTATTTAATTTTGACCATTTTTCTTTGTCAGAAAAAAATACAAAATTTATTGCTTGGAAATTCGGACATGTTGTCAGAAGTTTATAGACTAAAAGAACAATTTACATTTTACTCAAAAATATACTTATATAGAGAAAAATCAGACAAACTGAACATTTGAACATGGTCTCTTAATTTTTGCCATATATAGAAAAATAGAAATTATGCCATTATATAGAAAAGTAGAAAAGTTCAATACTTTTTCTCGATAATTAAACATTTTAAGAAATCATAGTCATAGGATTTGGATACACATAGATTAGACATTAAATAACTGTTACTTCTGTTACCTACAGTATTACTTTCCTGTGTAGTATATGTTACTTGGTCTATTTTCATCCTACTGTAGAATACAGTAGTAAAGGTTGAGTGAAAGGTCAGACTATTGTACCCATGTAATTTAGTATTTTTGTCCTTCCCAAGTCTGTTTACATTGTAAGTCTCTTGACAGCCTTATTTTTTCTAACAGACTTGCTCAGCAGTCCTTTGATAGAATAACAATTCAGATGTCTATAAAGAATAATTCTTAGGGGATACTTGCTCCTGCTTTCTTCAATGGATAGTAGGTTAAGACCATTTATTGAAAATGGTTCACATGTTCTCTTTTAGTAGCATGTTTTAATCTAGACGCATTTTGAGAGCTGCAACAAATGTATACATTCATACTGTACTGTATATACGTTACCATGTGTTACAATGTAAGCAAGTGTGTAAAAATGCCGCAAAATAATAATTTTCAAATAAAGAATTATGGGAAAAATAGAACTGTTAATATTTAAATTTTATTAATTTGCATAATGTAAAGTGAAAAGTTAAAAGATGTATTTTAAATCAAAACATTATCTAGTTCAATCACTTTTTTCTTTAATAAGAACATCAATGTTTCTTGTTACAATTGCACTCAGGTTTTGAATAAAAAGAAAGCTGTACCAAACATCTTAAAGAACTAACCACAGATCTTCTGTGGATATAGACTTGCACAAATCCTTCTGTGTCTTCATGTAATCCCAAAAACACTCAATGTTGAGACTATTTGTTGTTGCTTTATCACATCCAGGGTTTCTTTTTCTTCTTTAAGGTATGCCACACTAAACAATATCGCTAAGGGATCGCTAAAAAACGTCACTATTTAGCGATCCCGTTAGCGATATTGTTCAGTGCGGCAGCTTCCAGCGACGAGCTTCCTGCTGTGATCTCGCTCGTCGCTGGAATCGCTCGGACCCTATTTCATCGCTGGCGCTCCGCTGGGTAAGTATCTAATCGCTGTGTGGCACCTTTTCTTAGCGATTTAGCGGTACTTTTGTACCGCTAAAGTCGTAAGAAGATCGCTAACGGCGATAGCGTCGTTAACTATATCGCTAAATGTGGCCGCATTTAGCGATATAGAAACAATCCCGCTAGCGATCTCATTAGTATGCAACGCTAACGAGATCGCTAGCGGGATAGCTTAGTGTGGCAGTACCTTTAGTCCTTAAGGACATTGGTTGTAAGATTGGGGGTTGTTATCTAACTGCAAAACAAATTGGAGCCCGTCAGATGAGTCTCTGATAGTATTGCATCTTTTATAACAATCTATCTTTATTTCTCAGGATTGAGGATTCCATTAATCGTCACCAAATTGCCAACTCTATATGCTGAAATTCAACCTCAGATTCAACCTCGTTATACCTTACTATTGTCCATAGACACTCATTGTTATACCACTCTCCAATACTTCAGAGAACAAACTAACTTCTGTTCCAGTCAAATATTTAAAATTTTAACTCATTAATGCAACATCCCTGCTGCAATTTCTCAACACCCCAATTCTTATGTTTCATGGATCATTGAGTTGCTTGACATTGTTTCATGTCAAAGGTATGGCATTTTGGGATCAATTCATTCAGACATCTCCAAATAATACATGGGTGTAGCTGGTCCCAAGGGTTGCTGTCAGTTTTGAGTTGATATCACTGGTGAACATCTTCTGATTTTGAAGAAAAGTAAGCAATAGAGTTGAGCATTCCGATACCACAAGTATCGGGTATCGGCCGATATTCGCTGTATCGGAATTCCGATACTTAGTTCCGATATTTTCCATATATCGTATACCGGAATCGGAAGTTCCCATAATTCTTTGAGAGGCAATGTGATTTTAGTCAGCCAATGAGGAATCCTAAGAAGTGTGGGCACATCCTGTAATGCTGCGGTCATGTTAACTAATGGCATGGCTGTGATTGGATGCTGAAATGATGTCAGAATGCACTATAAAAGGCGCCGCCGCCATTTTAGCGTCACTGTGCTGTGAATTCAGTTAGGGACAGAACGCTGCTCTGCTGACTCTGAGGGACAGTTAGAGATTGCGATTTTGTGTACTGTGCTTTAGGCAGGCTAGTTTACCAACCGCTGTGTAAAGCTTCCTTTTGCCTTGCAGTGTTGTTTTAACAGCTCTGTGCAAGGTGTGTGTGTGAGAGTGCAGGTGACACTGCAGTTTGCTCTGCATCCAATCGCTGTTTGTAGGCATCTGCACGTGTCACTCACAGACTCTTTTTTTTTCTTTAGTGTAAGTCTTGCAGCTCCATTCAATAGAAATTATAGTGTGACGCGCTTCCATCCGTATACAATACATTGGTTGCAAACACTATAGAAGTACAGAAAGGAGCCTTTCAGAGATAGTGAACAGTTGTGTGCAGTGTTCACTCTAGTCTATGAGGTTTTTTTTTTTTGAGTGCAGATCACGCTCCAGTTAGTTCTTCAACCACTGCTGCTTGTACTCTGCTGAGCGTGTCTCACTGCCTCATCCTTGACATTTTTCTCTAATTGTTGCTGCTACATTCTATTTCAAATAATTCAAATCTATTAGTGTGACGTGCTTCCATCCGTATCCAATACATTGGTTGCAAACATATAGAAGTACCAAAGGGCCTTTCACAGCTACTGAACAGTTGTGTGCAGTGTTTACTGTAGTCAGAGGTTTTCATTTTTGGAGTGCAATCCCGCTCCAGTTAGTTCTTCAACCACTGCTGCTTGTACTTGCTGAGCGTGTCTCACTGCCTCATCCTTGACATTTTTTCAATTGTCTGCTGCCATTCTATTTCAAAAAATCAAATCTATAGTGTGACGTGCTTCCATCGTATCCAATACATGGTTGCAAACAATATAGAAGTACAGAAACGGCTTTCACAGCTAATGAACAGTTGTGTGCAGTGTTTACTGTAGTCAGAGGTTTTCATTTTGGAGTGCAATCCGCTCCAGTTAGTTCTTCAACACTGCTGCATGTACTCTGCTGAGGTGTCTCACTGCCTCATCCTTGACATTTTTCTAATTGTGCTGCTACATTCTATTTAAAAATTAAATCTATTAGTGTGACGTGCTTCATCGTATCAATTACATTGGTTGCAAACAATATAGAAGTACAAACGGGCCTTTCACAGCTATGAACAGTTGTGTGCAGTGTTTACTGTAGTCAGGGGTTTCATTTTTGGAGTGCAGATCCCGCTCCAGTTATTCTTCAACCACTGCTGCTTGTACTCTGCTGAGCGTGTCTCACTGCCTCATCCTTGACATTTTTCTCTAATTGTTGCTGCTACATTCTATTTCAAATAATTCAAATCTATTATTGACGTGCTTCCATCCGTATCCAATACATTGTTGCAAACAATATAGAAGTACCAAACGGGCCTTTCACAGCTATGAACAGTTTGTGCAGTGTTTACTGTAGTCAGAGGTTTTCATTTTTGGAGTGCAGATCCGCTCCAGTTAGTTCTTCAACCACTGCTGCTTGTACTCTGCTGAGCGGTCTCACTCTCATCCTTGACATTTTTCTCTAATTGTGCTGCTCATTCTATTTAAAAATCAAATCTATTAGTGTGACGTGCTTCCATCCGTATCAAACTTGGTTGCAACAATATAGAAGTACACGAAACGGGCCTTTCACAGCTACTGAACAGTTGTGTGCAGTGTTTACTGTAGTCAGAGGTTTTCATTTTTGGAGTGCAGATCCGCTCCAGTTAGTTCTTCAACCACTGCTGCTTGTACTCTGCTGAGCGTGTCTCACTGCTCATCCTTGACATTTTTCTTAATTGTTGCTGCTCATTCTATTTACAAAAATTCAAATCTATTAGTGTGACGTGCTTCCATCGTATCAATACATTGGTTGCAAACAATATAGAAGTACAGAAACGGGCCTTTCAAGCTATGAACAGTTGTGTGCAGTGTTTACTGTAGTCAGAGGTTTTCATTTTGGAGTGCAGATCCCGCTCCAGTTAGTTCTTCAACCACTGCTGCTTGTACTCTCTGAGCGTGTCTCACTGCCTCATCCTTGACATTTTTCTCTAATTTTGTGCTACATTCTATTTCAAATAATTCAAATCTATTAGTGTGACGTGCTTCCACCCGTATCCAATACATTGGTTGCAAACAATATAGAAGTACCAAACGGCCTTTCACAGCTACTGAACAGTGTGTGCAGTGTTTACTGTAGTCAGAGGTTTCATTTTTGGAGTGCAGATCCGCTCCAGTTAGTTCTTCAACACTTGCTTGTACTCTGCTGAGCGTGTCTCACTGCCTCATCTTGACATTTTCTCTAATTGGTGCTGCTCCATTCTATTTCAAATAACTCAAATCTATTAGTGTGATGCGCTTCCATCCGTATATAATACATTGGTTGCAAACAGCCTTTTTGTTAAGGTACAGTATTATATCGACATTGTACAGGTGTCGCTATTCAGTCTGATAACTAGATATCATTCACCTTTTCTATCAGTTGTCGTTGTTTCAGCAAAACTTCAGGTATATATTTAGCTATTGTGACTATGCACTATTGACTTTAAAAGGTAATGCATGAGTTTTGTTACCGATTCTCATTTTTACATGATGACCTTTATGATATGGGTTGTTAAATTTGTAATTAAATATGTATTTTTTAAATGACACAAATATAAGTAATGTTGAAGAGGACTAGTCCTACATCCATTGTTTGCACATATTACAGGTGTACATCATGTCCTTAATCAACAATGGATTATTAAATTTACTTGTATGCTTTTATTTAAAAGCCAAGAACACTGAAGGCTAACCTTCGCACTGCAGCTGTTGTCAAAGTTCAACCCACATTATGCACTTCCAACATTGCAGCATTTGAGGCATGATGTGAGTTGAATTTGTCTAAGTTATGGAGTGACAAGGTTCACCATCAGTACCCTATAGCATAAGTAGGCTTTTGTGTTAGCATTTGTGTTCGACATGTGGATATCTGCAGTAATATGTCACAATTATTTTGTTACAGATTTGTGACAAAGACTAATAATTTTATGGTTTTAAAGGTGACGTTTCACTTGTTTACAGCTTAGAAATAAGGGTGTAGCCTCTTATCTATGTGTAGCAGTAGCCACTTTAACATGTCATGTTTTTTTCAACATGTGTAGCTACCTAGCAGTAATTTTTGCGGACACACAGCAGGGGAACAGCAGGCGTTACTGAACCCCACAAACACATCAGCGATTGTTTTGATCTGTGCATCCAACACTTCTGAGCAGCAACTGGCAGTGTTGTAGCCCAGGCAGTAGAGTTCAGGTGGTAGAAAGATGAACATAACAGGAGACATGGATAACGTTGCCAACCAGTTATTTAATCTGAAACCGGACAGGCAAATTCATGCGAGATCCATGCCTTGTTCATTTTCAGAAAAGTAAGCCGGTCTACATTATCGGAGGATAGTCGCATGCTACTGGTCTGTTAGTACACCACCTGCAGCACTAAAGAAGCGCTCCGATAATACACTGGCAGCAGGGCAAGCCAGCACCTCCATGCATACTGGCTAAGCTCTGGCCATGTATCCAGCTTAGAGACCCAAAACTTGAATGGGGAAGAGCCATCTGGGAGTACACTGAGAGGCCAAGACATGTAGTCTGTCACCATCTTACGGAAACTTTGCCTCCTGCTGACTGTAGCCGTCTCGGATGGTGTAGACATTGGTGGCGCTGCCACAAAACTTCGCCACATTTGGAACATACTGGTCTTGCTGTTGTGAATGTGCTAGAAATGAATTCTGAGCAGAAGCTCCCTCTGGTGGTTACAAACAGTACTGAACTATCCAATGAAGATTGTGAAGATTGGAGATCAGGTGTTACTGACTGGTGTTATATAAGGGAGGTTCCCTCCCATCAGGGTTGACGGTGATCAATTGTTCTGGTCTCATTTTGATTCCTGTACACTTTGTAGCTTGCTGTTTCGTGCCTGCATCTTTTTCTAACAGATAAGACATTTTCTCTTTTAGTTTTTTGTGTTTTTTTTGGCATTTTGTCCTGCACTTCTGTGGGGGTCTGCCGGGTCCCCTTGGGGGGCTTGTGCTCCTCTCAGTTTAGTTCAGCCACTGTTGTTTGTTCATTTTCCTGTTCCACTTTTTCTGTGGCTGCTGTTTAGTTTTTGTTACACCAGAGAACTAATTTAGGTGCTAGAGGTCGTGTCATCTCAGGTGTTTTTGTAATTAGTAGAGTTGGTACTTTTCATGGTTTTTTGTGATTGCATAAAGTGCCCTTCCTATCCTTTTCTATTTATGAAGTTTGAGCCCCAATGTTTGCTCATACTATTTTCTGTCTGTGTCAGTATTTCTTCTTGTCTAACCGCCATTACATGTTTGGGGGCTTTCTATGTTCTTTGTGGATCTGCTCCGGGGCAGATAGCTTTCCTCTTTCTATCTTTAGGTGTAGTTAGCTTCTCAGGCTGTGACGAGGCGTCTAGGACCAACGTAGGTACGCTCCACGGCTGCCTTTAGTTGTGGTGGTTAGTCAGGGTACTACAATCCCATAGATTCCAACCTCTCTGGTGTATTGCCTTTTTTGCCTGCTCTCCTCAGCTACCAAATCATAACATCTTGCCCTGTGCAGAGGCACTGCTTGTGCTCCCTCTTGTTGCAGAGCTGTCTCCACTGCCTCGACGCACAGAGCTGCTTTGTAAAGCAGTAGTAGCAGCAGTGCTCTCGGCTGGAATGGAGAACATTATGGATTGCACCAGTGTGTCTTGGTACTCCCGCATTTTACGCTCCCGGTTCAACGGTGTGATGAGGCTTTGTAAGTTGTCCCGGTAGCGAGGGTCTAGGAGGGTGTACACACAATAATCAGACGTGGTGAGAATGTGGGCGATGCTGGCGGTCGTTTCTCAGGCACTGCAGCATGAAATCAACCATGTGCTGCAGACTCCCAACTGGCCAAGAAACGCTGTCCCCTGCAAGAGGCGTCATCTCTGCCTGCTCTGCATCACCCCACCCTCGCTATTACATACTGACTAGAGCGTTGTGTACCTTTCCCCCTGGAGCGATGTCTTCCTCCTCCATTGACTCCTCCTCATCCTCCTCACAAAGTGAGCCCTGCCCAGCCCTTTGTGAGGAACCACGTTGCGCTGACTGTCCAGAAGGTGAGGAATTTGTGACTCCTCATCCTCCACCTCTTCCAAAACTCATCCCTTAGTGCTTGCATTGTTTTTTGAAGCAGGCAGATAAGGGGGACAGTCAGGCTGACTAGTGCATCATCTGCACTCGCCATCCGCGTTGACTCATCAAACGCACGCAAAAAGTGGCAGATGTCCTTCATAGAGTCCTTCGCCAGTCCTTACACTGGCTGCCCATTCATTATAGTATCCAATTCAAAGTACTGGTTGTCACCCACAAAGCTCTCCACAGTGCAGCACCCCCTACATCTCCTCCCTCATTTCTATCTATCGGCCTAACCGACTGCTGCGCTCTGCAAACGACCTTCGACTAACCTCTGCACTAATCCGTACCTCCCACTCCCGACTACAAGACTTCTCCCGTGCAGCGCCAATCCTCTGGAATGCTCTACCCCAAGAAATTAGACTATCCGCAATTAGCATGGTTTCAGGCGCTCCCTCAAAACACATTTGTTCAGAGCGACCTATCACATTCACTAATCAAAGTCATTCTATGTGTAAGTCTGTGTGTGTAGCCCATTCACTATCTCCATCCATCCATCACTCCCTCAAAATGGCTGGACCATCATTGTAAATACACCATTGTATATAAACACCTGTACTTTGTATCTCCCCCACCTCATTGTAGATTGTAAGCTGTCACGAGCAGGGGCGGCTTATATTGCTTTAATTATTGTATTGTTAACGTTGTTACTTATGACTTGTGTTCTGAAACTGTTAAACTGTAAAGCGCTGCGGAATATGTTGGCGCTATATAAATAAAGATTATTATTATTATAGAGGCCCAGTCAGTAGTGGTGAAGTGTGAACGGCGCAAATTGCGAGTTGATTGCGCCTGATGCAGCTGATACTCCATTACTGTTGGCTGCTGCTCACACAACCGCTCCAACATATGTAACGTGGAATTCCACCTGGTGGGTACGTCACATATGATGCGATGTTCAGGAAGGCGAAATCTGCGTTGCAGAGCTGCAATCAGCGATCTGGCCATGCTGGAACGTCGCAAGTGAGCGCACTCTAGGCGGACCTTGTGCAGCAGTGCATCAAGATCCGGATAGTCCCTCAAAAACTCTGCACGACCAAGTTGAGCACATGTGACAGACATGGTATGTGAGTGAGGTTGCCAAGGCCCAGAGCTGCCACCAGATTTCGGCCATTGTCACACACTACCAAGCCTGGCTGGAGATTCGCTGCCAAAAACCACACGTCGCTCTCCTGCTTGATGGCATTCCAGAGCTCCTGCGCTGTGTGGCTTCGATTCCCCATGGAAATTAATTTCAGGACGGCCTGTTGACGTTTGGGACACGGCTGTGCTCATATCGGTCGCAACAGGTAACCGTTCACGGGTCCATGTGGAGGTAGACCGTGACGGCTCCTGCAGCGATGATTCTGAGGAACTGGAGTAGGAGGAGGAGTCAATGTGTACAGACTTGATTCCTGCAATCCTTGGAGTTGGCAGAACACGTACAGCGCCACTCGCAAGATCAGTACCCGGCTCCACAACATTGACCCAATGGGCAGTGAGGGAAAGGTATCGTCCCTGGCCATGGGTGTTAGAACCCTCTTGTTAGGTTTTGTTTCAGTTTGCTGGTCACATGACCTTTTTTCCCTATTTAGTCTGGCTCCGCCCTTCTGGCTTTGCTTGACTTCATTGTATTATCTACTGTTAAGCTAGCGGGTGCTTAGGTTGCCTTACTCAGTCAGTTTTGCTTGATGTTAGGATCTCAAAGTATTTTGTTTTCTGTTTAATTATCCCTGCTACAATTTCTGTTAGGAGGTGTCCACCTTTTCTCCCAGTCCCTAGATCTTGTAGGGATTCCTCCCTCGCAACTATAGGTCTTCGTTCAGACTAGCTGAGGACTTTAGCGGGTCTGGTCGCAGGATCAGGTTCCCGTTACATCGTAGGGATTCAGCTTAGTTCTATTGTAGGGACAGAATTCCCTTCTTTCCTTAGTGGTTGTAGCAGATCATAACAATGGGTACTGGTCCACGCATCGTGGTCAGGTGGACCTTGCTACTGAGGGCGTTTAGTAGCGCATGTTTAATTTTTCCCTCAACATGCTTTTGCAGACCAGGGACGGCTTGCCTGCTGAAATGAAATCGGCTTGGCACATTGTATTGTGGGACTGACAATGATATTAAGTTACGGAAACTGTCTGTCTCCACCAGCCTGAATGACAGCATTTCAAGGGACAGGAGTTTTGCAATGCCAGCATTCAGAGCCTGTGCTCGTGGATGGTTTGCCGAGTATGGCCGTCTTTTATCCCATGCCTGTGCTACCGATGGCTGTTTTGTGGCCTGGGAGTGTGAGGATGACAGGGAACTTGCTTTCTGTGTGTGGAATAACACTTTGTCTCTGGACAACAGTGACCGAGGTTCTTCCATGGCGATCCTGTGAGGAAGCAGAACCAGCTGTGTGTGAGCTCGATGAAGAGGCTTCAACACAACCTGAAGATGTAGGTGCTGCTGTAGGTTGGCCTACATCTCCAGTGTGTCTTTGTAACTCAACTACGTGCTTTGTCCGCACATGTTTCCACATATTAGTGGTATTGAGGTTACTGACACTTTTACCTATTTTTAATTTTTGATTACACAGCTTGCATTTGACATAGCAAATATCATCTGCAAGTGTGTCAAAAAAGGACCACGCAGTGCAAGTCCTGGGAGCGCACGTTTTGACTTTTGGAAGACAACTGCTCCGAACAGGTGCCAAACTGGAGGCTACAGGCAACCGAGTCTGCAGCCTAACTCTCCCTCCTGTTTGTACCGTTGGGGCAATGTCTTCCTCTATCTTCCTTCTATCACTAACCACTTCTCTAGGGCTCTCACAGCTTTCAACCAAAGTACTGGTTCTCAGCCACAAAGCTATCCACAGTGCAGCACCCCCCTACATCTCCTCCCTCATTTCTATCTATCGGCCTAACCGACTGCTGCGCTCTGCAAACGACTTTCGACTAACCTCTGCACTAATCCGTACCTCCCACTCCCGACTCCAAGACTTCTCCCGCGCTGCGCCAATCCTCTGGAATGCTGTACCCCAAGAAATTAGGACTATCCACAATTTGCATGGTTTCAGGCGCTCCCTCAAAACACATTTGTTCAGAGCGGCCTATCACATTCACTAATCAAAGTCATTCTATGTATTCTGTGTAAGTGTGTGTGTGTGTGTGTGTGTGTCTAGCCCATTCACTATCTCCATCCTCACTCCCTTAAGATGGCTGGACCATCATTGTAAATGCACCATTGTATATAAACACCTATACTTTGTATCTCCCCCACCTCATTGTAGATTGTAAGCTGTCACGAGCAGGGGCACTTATTTTGCTTAAATTATTGTATTGTTAACGTTGTTACTTATGACTTGTGTTCTGAAACTGCTAAACTGTAAAGCGCTGCGGAATATGATGGCGCTATATAAATTAATATTATTATTATTATTATTAGTATTCCTCTGAGCTGCTCCCACCACCTTCCTGTTCCTCACGCCATGTTGGGTCTTGACTCATCATCTCCACTACCCTCTTCCAACACCTGCTGCTGTTGGGTGGTCTGGCCAGCACCATGCTCAACAGAAACTGGCACCTGAGTCTCATCATCATCAGATGCGTTCTGCGGTGTGCTGACCATCGGCACTGGCTCACCCGCCTCTTCAGATTCAGAGAGACACAGCTGTTGCGCATCACTGCATACTCCCTCTTCTTCACATTCCAGAATGCTGCTTGGCTGGGCCCCTGTTTGCAAGCCAACAGATTCTGAGAACAGAAGCAGACACTCAGCTGGCTCCTGTACAGAACTCTGTGACTGCCTGGGCAATTTGGAAGGCGGTGAAGAGACAGATGGTTGCTCAACAGTGCTGTGGTCCTGAGAGGAGGTGGAAGCAATTGAAGTCGATGCATTGGCTGACATCCAACCAACAACGGCTTCAATTTGTTCTTCCCGCAGCAGGGGGGTACGCCGACCTCCTACAAAAGTGCGCATGAAGGAATGCTCAAGGGGAAAACTGGTGGATGCTGTGTCACTGGGGGCGGCAGCAGCCACAGAATCCCCACGTCCTCTCCCTGCTGAAACTCCACGGCCACGACCACGTGCCTTACTCCCTGCCTTCTTCATCTTGGTAGATTGATAAAGAAAGTCTGAAAAGTTATAAGGCCTAAGTGTGGTTATTCCGCAGAGACTGCAGTGAACACTGCACACAACTGTTCACTACCCAACGCGTCACAGCAGGAAGGCAGTCTGTGCGTCCAAACAAAGGCGCAAGCATACATGCACGTACCCTGTTTATAAAGCTATATAAAAAAAATTATGTAGTATTGACGCACACTTTATTGAGGTACAGTATTACATGGCCATTCACCATCTGTGGCTATGCAGTCTCATCTATATATACCTTATCTATCCGTTGTCATGCTTGCAAGTCCACAGTCAGGCATAAATAGCAATTTGCACTATGCACTCTTTAAAGGTTATGTTTGTTAATAAAAATGATTATTGGCACATATTATGTTATGAGTATTACATGATGGAAATTGTATAATTTTTATAAACTGTTTAGTGACATTATTCAGCAAATGTAACATTTTATTAATGTCACAGATAGCTTGTAAGCTATGTGGTGCCTGCAGTTTTGGTCATTCCTATGTGTGTGTGGGATATGTAAATAAAGGCTGTTTCCATTGTCACAATAGACAAGCACCCACTGTAGGACTGTGTGATTCGGTATCTGCGGACGGCTTGCGGCCTGTCAACTTACATTTTCATGGGTGCCTTATGGTACCCGTCCGGGTTCCAGTACCGTCAACTGGTTCTCCGCAGTGCCTTTGGCCTAGGTGCCTCCATCTCGGTATCTGAGTTCCAGCAACATCTGCTGGTCCTTGGTAGTGCTTTGGAGCACAGGTACCTCCTGCTTAGTAACCGTGTCCAGTAACGTCAGCTGTCCTCGTTGTGCCATTGGCTCTTTTTTTCTGCTGCCCCTCCGGTTCCAGCACAGTCAGCTGGTCTCGTTACTTTGGGATTGCTCTTGACCTCTGCTACCCGTCCGGGTTCCAGTACCGTCAACTGGTTCTCCGCAGTGCCTTTGGCCTAGGTGCCTCCATCTCGGTATCTGAGTTCCAGCAACGTCTGCTGGTCCTTGGTAGTGCTTTGGAGCACAGGTACCTCCTGCTTAGTAACCGTGTCCCGTAACGTCAGCTGGTCCTCGGTTGTGCCATTGGCTCTTTTCTTTCTGCTGCCCCTCCGGGTTCCAGCACAGTCAGCTGGTCCTCGTTACTTGCATTGGCTCTTGTACCTTCTGCTACCCATCCGGGTTCCAGTACCGTCAACTGGTTCTCCGCAGTGCCTTTGGCCTAGGTGCCTCCATCTCGGTATCCGAGTTCCAGCAACGTCTGCTGGTCCTTGGTAGTGCTTTGGAGCACAGGTACCTCCTGCTTAGTAACCGTGTCCCAGTAACGTCAGCTGGTCCTTGGTTGTGCCATTGGCTCTTTTCCTTCTGCTGCCCCTCCGGGTTCCAGTAACGTCAGCTGGTTCTCGGAAGTTAGTCAGCCTTCTTGTACCTTCAGCTACATTTACAAATTGAAGATTTTTTAAATGTTTTTTTGGGTAATCACTCTGGATCTCCAACAATGAAGACGACGACCCTGATGACCACCCCGAAGAAGATGACGACCACAAGGACGACGAGCATCAAGCCAACTAGCCTGAACACCATCACAAAGAAGAAATAAAAGATTACCCAGAAGAACATCACCAACAGGACAAAAAAAGTTAAGACAAACTACAAGATACAGAAAAAGAGACAGAAGAACAATAAGCAGAAGATCAAAAAGCAGAAGAACATTAAGTATAAGACCAAAATGAAGAGCAAAATATATGCTCTAAATTATAAGCAGAAGAAGACTAAGCAGTGTATGGGGGTGAGTCCGTTCCTCCTCGTGGTGCCCCTGGAAAATGCCTGCTGCTGCAGGCTAAACTGAACACGGACAAATACTGTTGTAATTTAAATCTTTTGTGACAGCAAGAACGGAAGGATGAAAAATTCATACTTTTACAGATTACAAGTACAGGAATCTCTGTCACAAATAAGAATATGATGAAGAAGATGAATATGAAGTAGAATATGAAGAAGAATAATAGTTTAATAAGAACAATATGAGTAATGTTAACAAAAAGATGAATAGCTAGAAGTTTAAGAAGAAGATAAAGAAGGTGAAGATGAAGAATAATTTGATGAAAAAGATGATGTGCTGAAGATTATGAAGGAGAAAGTGTGTCAAAAGTTAAAAAGGTGAAGAGCATGGAAGTTGTGAAATATACATATTTGCCAAAATAGAAAAAACGTTAACAACATTGTCAATTTCTTCGTCAATCCGAACATCTTTAAAAAAAAATATTAATGCTGTTCCATTTGATTGGGTTAAACATCTATGCCTTTAATGTCTCCTCAACCTCCCCCAATACATTCTACATTACTCTTTGTTGTTTTCCTTCATGTACAATTAACCAACAAGGCAAGAATGTTTTTTTTTTAATTCCGATATTTTGTTCCCATAGACTTACATTGGATTTCCGGTATCGGGTATCGCCGATATTTTTGGGGTATCGGCGATACCATTCCGATTCCGATACTTTTGGATATCGGAAAGTATCGCTCAACTCTAGTAAGCAAATGTGTCTTTCATCTGCTACAGTAAGTTTCATTGTAAACCGCTTTATCTACGGTCCTCAACATTGCCCATTTCTTGTGGTTTTCCAGAAGAGTTTGCCCAGCACATCCAAAAGCTCCATTCAGCTTAGAAACCTTTGCCTGGGTGAGACCTTGATGATGCAGTGTAACTACCTTGTGCCATGTTGTTGTGCTCAGTTTTGCCATGGTACATGACCTGTGACATGAAACTGTATTCCAGAATCATATCTTTATAGAAGAGTTTGACTATTCCTCACCTAATTGTAAGCCTATTACATAGTTGCTTATGTATCAGTTAATTACAGTATTTTGATCAACATATTGTTAGGGTCTGCAGAACGCACCAAATATAAGATGTGGAGAGGTGCGTTCGCAGCCCGGGGTCCACCGTGCAGGCGGAGCCTGCTGCTAGTAAAATGGCGCAAGAAGCGAACTCTGTTATCCCGCAGAGTCGCCAAAATAAACGCCGTAACACGCTGTGGCAATATGTGCGAACTCTGTTAATCCACAGAGCCGCTAGAAGGAGTGCCGCAGCGCTATATGGCGATGTGTGCGAACTCACTTACACAACTGAGTCGCAAAATAAACATGCTAGGGCGCTGTCTAGCGTTGAAAGCGAACCCTCTTACGTCACAGAGCCGCTGAGACAAACTTCTGTGTCCTGTCAGGCACCCAGGTACACAGTGAACGGCTAAGCGAACATAGAACGTGATCATACGCTAATGTCCTCGCGGGAGTCACCCGCAATCTATGGCGTCTGAACGCCAGGCCCTGAATACGGCAATCAAACTCCTCACCGGTTATGTCGGCAATCTAGGGCATCTAGGACACTGACCCTGACCAGCTAGCATACCAAACTCCTCACCGATTAAGTCGGTATTCTAGGGGCTTATTTCAGCCGGGCCCTAACCACACACATGCATGACCACACTGGCGCTAAACATATAACGATTGATATTAGCGCATGGCGGCTCAGCCATGCCACCCTTTTATAGCAACAGCTACAGGACCTGCCAGAAACAAGGACCAATGAGAAACTGTTCCAAACACATGTAGTTTCAAGACCTTCCTGGCGGACCAATAGGAGCTGCTGCAGCACCTGAACATGTGACCCCTGATCTCCATTGAGAGATCTTACCCTGGGCATGCTCAGAAGGGGAAACGCAGGACTTCGTCCCAAAGACGTCTGCTCCAGCACTGGCTATAATAGCAGATCCAGGAGAGGCAGCAGCAAGTCTCTGCACAGTACTGGAATGGGCAAGACGCTGGGACCGACATCTCTGCTGAGCAGGCTCCACTGTGGCCGGAGATGAATGGGGGACCACAGCGGGACTGGTTCGAGACTCCCCTTATGCAGCAGCAGGAACTTGAGCCCTAACATTACCCCGCCTCCTAGGTCCCCCTTTCTTTGGGCCTCGCTGCGCTCAAAGGCAGTTATGAGCTGCGGAGCGTGAACATGCTCGGCAGCTCCCAGGACCTATCCTCAGGCCCATAACCCCTCCAATCCACCAAATAAATTTTTTTGCCTCGTACCACCTTGCACCCAACAATGGCGTTCACCTCATGATCATCGGTAGATGAACCCGACGTCCCGGCAGATGACTCAGAAAACCGGGAAATGGCCACGGGTTTCAGGAGGGACACGTGAAAGGTGTCAGTGATACCAAGGCGAGGTGCAAGGGCTAGGCGGTAAACCACCGGGTTCACCTGCTCAAGAACATTAAAGGGGCCCAAAAAGTGAGGTTCCAACTTGATGGACTCTACACGTAGCCTGATGTTTCAGGCAGAAAGCCACACTAGGTCACCCGGAGCAAATGTAGGAGGGGGCGCCGATGGGCATCGGCCGAAGACCTCATCCTCTCTTTGGAGGCCTGAGTGGCATCCTGGGTGCGGTCCCAAATGTCTCATGCCTCCACAGCCCAGTCTGCCACCCTGGAATCGGCGGAAGACACGGGCATGGGCACTGGTACCCGCGGATGCTGACCGTAGTTCAGGAGGAATGGGGTTTGTCCGGTGGAGTCAGCCACAGCATTATTTAGAGAAAACTCAGCCCACGGTAGCAAGGATGCCCAGTCATCCTGCCTGGCAGAGACAAAATGTCGCAAGTATGTGACCAAGGTCTGGTTGGCCCTCTCTACCAACCCATTCGTCTCGGGATGGTATGCAGAGGAGAGATTCAACTCAATGCTGAGTAAACGACACAGCTTTCTCCAGAACCAAGACACAAACTCGGGACCTCGATCACTGACAATTTTGTCTGGCATACCATGTAGGCGGAAAATATGCCTAATGAATAATGCTGCCAAGGCCCGTGCAGACGGTAACCGTGGTAATGGCACTAAGTGCACCATTTTGGAGAAGTGGTCGGTTATCACCCAGATGATGGTGCAGCCCGAGACTTGGGTAAGCCCACCACAAAATCCATCCCGACCATCTCCCAAGGCCTGTCTGCCACCGGTAAAGGGAAAAGTAACCCAGCTGGCCGTTGTCGAGGGGACTTATTCTTGGCGCAGGAGACACATGCCTGAACGTATTCCCTGACGTCACGGGCCATCTGTGGCCACCAGTATGTCCTCGACAGTAACTCAGAAGTCTTTTTTGTCCCAAAATGTCCACCCACCCTGGACGAATGTGCCCAAGAGAGTACTTCCGGTCGCAAATTGGTGGGCACAAAATTCTTGCCCGGAGGCACAGACTCAAGCGAAACCGGAGCCACCGTTCTTAGGCTCTCTGTGGGGACAATAAGCCGAGGCTCCTCCTCCACCTCCTCAGAGGACACCACGGAGCGAGATAGAGCGTTGCGAGAATGTTCTTCTCACCGGAGAGGAAATGGAGAGTGAAATGGAACTGGGAGAAGAACAAGGACCATCTGGCCTGACGGGAATTTAGCCGCTGGGCTGTCTGCAAATACACCAAGTTCTTGTGGTCCGTGAATACTTGGAAGGGGAAGCGAGCCCCTCCAGAAAATGTCTCCACTCGGAGATGGCCAACTTCATAGCCAGTAACTCCCTGTCCCCGATGGAATAATTCCTCTCTGCTGGTGTAAAGGTCTTGGAATAGAAGAAGCAGGGATGCTTCCGACCCTGGGCATCCTTTTGAAAAAGGACTGCTCCAGCGCCAACAGAGGAGGCATCCACCTCTAAGATAAACGGTTTATCGACATCGGGGTGATGTAAGATGGGAGCACTGGCGAAATGCGACTTGATGGAGGAGAACGCCTTGGTGACCTCCTCTGACCACAACTTGGGATTAGCTCCCTTCTTGGTGAGGGCTACCAAGGGAGCTACCAAAGTAGAGAAGTGGGGAATGAATTGGCGATAGTAGTTAATGAACCCCATAAAGCGCTGCACTGCCTTAAGGGAGTGGGGTTCTTGCCAATCCATCACAGCCTGTAGTTTGGTAGGATCCATAGCCAATCCCTGGGTGGAAATGATATAGCCCAGGAAAGGTAGAGACTCCTGCTCAAACATGCACTTCTCCAACTTCGCATATAGGAAATTTGCTCGCAAAAGGTCGAAGACCTTGCAGACATCTCTCCGGTGGGAGGCCATATCTGGAGAAAAGATGAGAATGTCATCCAGATAGACTACCACGAGGTGGTCAACATATCCCGAAGATGTCGTTCACAAAGTCTTGGAAGACAGCTGGAGCATTACAGAGCCCAAAGGGCATTACCAGATATTCATAATGCCCATCCCTGGTGTTAAATGCCGTCTTCCATTCGTCCCCCTCATGGATGCGAATCAGGTCATACGCACCCCGCAGGTCTAGCTTAGTAAATACCCTTGCTCCCCGAAGCCTGTCAAAGAGCTCAGAGATTAGCGGCAAAGGATACTTATTTTTCACGGTGATAGCGTTGAGACCCCTATAATCAATGCACAACGTAATTCTCTGTTCTTCTTCTGCACAAAGAAGAACCCCGCTTCCACTGGTGACACCGACTTCCTAATGAGTCCCCTTGCCAAGTTCTCCTGAATATATTGGGACATGGTCTCTGCCTCAGGAAGAGAGAGGGGATAAACCCTTCCTCTAGGAGGCTCAGCTCCAGGCAAGAGGTCGATAGGACAGTCATAGGGGCGATGAGGCGGAATAGTCTCCGCAGCCTTCTTCGAGAAAACGTCGGCATAAGACCAATAGACCTTGGGAAGAGGAGAGAGGTCTATGGGTATCTCAGTGGTGTTGACCTGCACGCTGTCCCTAATGCATCTGCCTTTACATAAATTACCCCAACCCAGAATTCTCCCTGAAAACCACTCAATATGGGGAGAGTGGTGGCAGAGCCAGGGTAATCCCAACAAAACCTCATCTATACCCTCAGGGAGGATAAAAAATTATATATTCTCCTGATGGGAAGGAGACATAGACAAGGTGAGTGGGACAGACTGATGGTGATTTGTGTGGGCAGAATTGCTCCGTTTAACACCCGTACCGATACTGGTTCAGCCAGCAACACCAAAGGCATGGTGTGGCGAAAAGCAAAGGAGGACGACATAAAATTCCCCTCTGCCCCAGAATCCACACACAGCTTGATGGGTAGGGTGGTAGAACCGTGGGTAATTATCCCCTTGAGGAGCACTTAAGGGGCAAAACTCATGGCGTCCAGTGACCCTGTTCCTACGGTTACTGGGCGCGACCGTTTATTCAGCTGCTGTGGACATCGGTTGGCAAAATGTCCCTGCTGCTGGCAAATATAACAAATCGGGGATGGACGAGTGACCCGAGATTTAGATACTGCAGGAGCAACCTCCTGAAGGTCGGGCGCCTGAACAGGCGACTCCAGAGGGGTGGCGAAGGTAGGAGCCAAGTGGACACTCTGCATACACTGGGCATGTTCCAGCCTCCGCTCGAGGAAACAGAGGTCGACGCGGGTGGAAATAGCGATAAGCTTCTCCAATGTGGCAGGAATCTCACTGGTAGCCAAGGCGTCTTTCACATGACCCGCCAGTCCTCTCCAGAATAGGGAATGAGGACTTTATCTGGCCACTCTAATTCCGAGGCCAGAGTCCGAAATTGGACAGCAAAATGGCTGACCAAAGCCGAACCCTGGGTACTTGCCAGCAGTTTGGAGCGCCGTATTGTGGGTGACTTGAGGTCCTAGAAAAACCTTTTTCAGAGCCTCCAGAAAACGAGAAGCGCTCTGCACCACACGGTCGTCGCGCTCCCACAGCGGCGTTGCCCTCTCCAACGCTCTGCCCGACAGAAGAGCTATCACAAAGCCCACTAGTGCCCGATCCGTGGGGAAACGTGCAGCCAGAAGCTCGAGGTGTATGGAGCACTGACTTACGAATCCCCGACATTGCTTGCTGTCACCAGCAAACTTGTCTGGAAGCGGGAGGTGGGACAATGTAGGGACAGAGGTGGCAGAGTACAAACTGGCTGCAGCTACGCTAGCAGCCTGAACAGCGACTGCGGTAGCATCCACAGCTGAGGTTGTGCGCTCAAGAGCCGCCAACCTACCCTCCAGCTGCTGGATGTACAGCTGTAAACGCTGTTCACCCGCCATTTTACTAGCCTGACCCTAGCGCTAATATTATGTTAAGGTCTGCGGAACGCACCAAATATAAGATGTGGAGAGGTGCGTTCGCAGCCGGGGTCCACCGTGCAGGCGGAGCCTGCTGCTAGTAAAATGGCGCAAAAGCGAACTCTGTTATCCTGCAGAGTCGCCAAATAAACGCCGTAACACGCTGTGGCAATATGTGCGAACTCTGTTAATCCACAGAGCCGCTAGAAGGAGTGCCGCAGCGCTATATGGCGATGTGTGCGAACTCACTTAACACAACTGAGTCGCAAATAAACACGCTAGGGCGCTGTCTAGCGTTGAGAGCAAACCTGTTACGTCACAGAGCCGCTGAGACAAACTTCTGTGTCCTGTTAGGTACACAGTGAACAGCTAAGCGAACATAGAACGTGATCATGCGCTAATGTCCTCGCGGGAGTCACCCGCAATCTATGGCGTCTGAACGCCAGGCCCTGAATACGGCAATCAAACTCCTCACCGGTTATGCCGGCAATCTAGGGCATCTAGGACACCGACCTGACCAGCTAGCATACCAAAACTCCTCACCGATTAAGTCGGTATTCTAGGGGCTTATTTCAGCCGAGCCCTAACCTCACACATGCATGACCACACTGGCGCTAAGCATATAACGATTGATATTAGCGCATGGCGGCCAGCCATGCCACCCTTTTATAGCAACAGCTACAGGACCTGCCAGAAACAAGGACCAATGAGAAACTGTTCGAAACACATGTAGTTTCAGGACCTTCCTGGCGGACCAATAGGAGCTGCTGCAGTACCTGAACATGTGACCCTGATCTCCAATGAGAGATTTTACCTGGGCATGCTCAGAAGGGAAACGCAGGACTTTGTCCAAAGATGTCTGCTCCAGCACTGGCTATAATAGCAGATCCAGGAGAGGCAGCAGCAAGTCTCTGCACAGTACTGGAATGGGCAAGACTCTGGGACCGATGTTTCTGCTGAGCAGGCTCCACTGCGGCCAGAGATGAATGGGGGACCGCGCGGGACTGGTTTGAGACTCACCTTGTGCAGCAGCGATAGCTCGATCTCTAACACATATGAAAATGATTATTATGAATGCTTTTGTATAATTGGTTACTCATACGGTTGATTATAATCCTACAAAATTCCTGATTTTGTGCAAGAGTATCTAGAATAATTAATGATGTTTTGAAGGCAAAGGGTGGACACTAGAGATGAGCAAGCGATAAAATGCTCAGGTGCACATTGCTCAAGCTGAGTAATTCCTAATACTCACATGCTCGTTTTGAGTAATGAGCATAATGGGAGTCAATGGGAAAGCCAAGTTTTTTCCCCGCAAGCACTACAAAGAGGTCTGGAAGGCAGTGAAAATGTTCAAATGGATGGGAAAAGTGCTGAATGGAAGGAGAACAGCATGGGAAGACCCCTGGAAGCACCTTTGACTCTCAGGTCGCTGCTAAGAATAATGGTGTCACACTTTTACTCCACTCTAACCCCTTCAGAACATGCGCCGTATATGTACAGGCATGTCGTTTCCCTCCTTTGTTGTGAGCTCCGGCGCTGAGTCTACATGTCAGCTGTTTGGAATCACTATCCACCCGCAGCTGTTAACCTTTAAATGGTGCTGTAAATCTCTGAGAGTGGCATTTAATGTGATTGCTCAGAAGCAAGTAAATAAACCCGCCCATCGTTGCCGTGTAATATGACTGCAGTTTGCCAATGGGTTGTCATGAGAATCTGGGGTCTGCAGGAGACCACTGTGGTTGTCATTGCTGGATTGCTATGAGCGCCGTTCAGCAGTCAGACCTCATAGAAAGTGAGCATTCCTGCCATACACAGTGATCTGATCATCACTTGTGTGTAGCAGAGGTGATCGGATTATCGCAGCTTCTAGTCTCTCATGGAGACTATTGAAACATGCAAAAAGTAAAAAAATGTTTTTAGAAATATCATAAAACTAAAAAATATAAAAGTTCAAATCACCCCCCATTTTCTCCATTCAAAATAAAGCAATTAAAAAAATAAAAAATACACATATGTCGTATTGCTGCTTTCAGAATCTCCCGATCTATCAAGATATGAAAATAATTATTGCAATCTGTAAACGAAGTAGCGAAAAAAAAGTCTAAACTCCAGAATTACGTTTTTTTGGTCACTGCAACATTGCATTAAAATGTTATAACGAGTGATCAAAAGATTGTATCCACACCAAAATAGCATCAATAAAAACGTCAGCTTGGCTCGCAAAATATAAGCCCCCACCCAGGCGCTGATCATGAAAAATGGAGACTATACGCGTCAAACACGCAGCGTCCAGATGTTACAGCATAGTGGAGGGGATTTCAAGAAATCCCGTCTCCACTATGCTTACAAACACGCAGGCGTAAGACCTGCGTTTCCGGACATGCGGCACGTCTTTTTAGACCGCAGCATGTCCTATTCCCTTGCGGCGACGCTGCGTTGCCGCAAGGGAAATAACACAGGGTTATGTAACCCTGCGGTCATTCCGCATGTGTTTCGGATGTGTTCCATGAACACATCCGGAATGACCGCGCGTTCAGAAGGGGCGGGGCTTTGGGCGGAGCGGACTTTCCGCTCCGTCCAAAGCGCTGTGTTTCCGGACCATGGAAACACAGCCTTAATCTGCAAAGTGTGCACAAAGCCTAAATTGAGAACACTTTTTTTAGGCTTATATAGCAATGAACTCTACCGAAGAAGATGTAATACCCTATGAAAGAGCAATATAATACCGATAGGTGTTTGAGCAAGTTTTTTGAGGGTTATCTACCAAGGAAATGTACTCAGGACAACAAAATAATCTATGGGTGAGCAACATAATACTGATAAGGGTATGCAAATTTATTGAATAATATTTCTGCATTATTTCTGCATTTTTTGGCAGGAAAAATGCAGCTGCAAAAACGCGCTGTTTTGGTGCATTTTTGTTGCGTTTGTGCCCTGCGTTTTTGATTGATTGGAGTCAAGACAATGGTGAAAAAAGCAGGGCAAAAATGCAGAGAACTGACATGCTGCAGATTATTTTCTAGACCAAGTCTGCAAATAAAAAATACTTAACGTATGCATGACACTTTAGGTTTCTCATTCACTTTGCTGGCATCTGGTTTTGCTTCAGATTTTGTCCCAAATGCATGCCAAAAAAATCGACAAAAGCACACGAAACCCACAACGTTAGCACACAGCCTAAAATTTTGAACAAGTTTTTTGAGCCTTACATAGCAATGAAATCTACCCAAGAATATGTAAAAGTCTATGGATGAGCAATATAAGAACGATACATTTTAAAATTAGTTCTTTGAGTCTTATATAGCAACGAACTATACACAAAAAGATGTAATACACTATGGATGTGCAATATAATACCGATTAATTTTTTAACAAGTTTTTTGAGGGTTATAAAGCAATGATATGTACTCCAGACTACGAAATAGTTTATGGATGAGCAATATAATACCAATAAATTGAACACTTTTTTTGAGAGTAATATACTAATAAAATGTACTCCAGTTAACGGAATAATCTATCGGTGAACAATGTAATACTGATGCATTTTTTAACTATTTTTTGGAGGGTTATATAACAACAAAATGTATCCCAGAAGATGGAAAGGTGTATTGGTGATAAATTTAACACAGCAAACTTTTGTAATGCTTTTTTGGAGTGTTATATATCATAAAAAATGTTCTCCAGAACACGGAATAGTGTTTTGGTGAGAAGTGTAACCCAGCTAAATTTTTAACACTTTTTGGAAGTGTTATATATCTAAAAATGTACCCAAAACCACACAATACTCTATTTGCACCACAGTAACCAAGCCAAATGTTTTTACGTTTTTTTGTACTGTTATATACCACCAAATCGGGACAGAAAGCACATAATAAACTATGGATGAGTAATCTAATCCAGAAATATTTTTCAACACTTTTTATGAGTTTTCCACATCACTATAATGCAATAATAACCATATTAAACTGTATGAATGACACACTGAATCTATTAAAAAATATAGAATGTAAAAATTTTGAAATTGTGGTTGATGTATTTATACAGTCCTAAAGGAAAGTGCAGAAAGTGCAAAACCAGGAAAAAATTACATCCTTAGACCCCTGAAAGACAACAACTGTCATATCTCCTTCAAATATTGAATATCAAAAACACTTTATGTACTTCTATCATCTAGTGGTGTGAAAAATTGTTGGCTTATCCAGGCTTTGTTCATTTTAATGAGAGTGAGCCTGTCAGTATTCTCAACTACAGGGAACGAAAAAGTTGATCCAGGTTCTGATCCATAGTTCATGGAGACGTGGTAAAAATCATGAAGTCTTTTTTCCAGAATAATTAAAAATCAGTAGGAAAATTCAAAAATATAAAATACAGGAAATAAACAAGTCTAAGAATGCACTTGCATTTGAAACGCATCAGGTATCCCTTTTTTGTGTCCCTCCTACTACTCCTCCATCATAGAAGATGTTTGCTTCCTGCATTTTTGAATTTTTCTATTAATGTTCAATTCTTGTTTCCTGTTTAAATGTGAGCAGCAACTCTTTAAATAGTGTGACAGAGTCACTGGCTTTGTAAAGGAAGGGAGATATGTGTCACTGTGTATGCAGCTGTCAGTGATGTGAAACTGGAGTCTTTTTATACTTCCAGCACACTATGTGCTGAGATGCAGTGCACAGAGTTTAATGGACCGGTTTCATGTGAGCACCCACATTGCAGGAAGGAGGGTTCTGACCGAACCTTTTTCCCTGCAGGACCTGCAGGTGTTTGAGGACCTGCAGTGATGTCATGATTACGTGACCACCACATGTGATGATATACCTGGAACTGTGGTTCAGTCTGGTGTTGGTGCTGTGGGGAGAGGCTGTACTTCCTATAGAAGTGAGGACTGAGAGTGGTTTTCCATAACAGTGTGCGAGAGGGCTCTGCACAAAGGAGAACTGAACTGTATGGTTTCATTTTTGTTTTGTATTTCCTGTCATGCCCGGAGGGCTGTGCTTTGTTTTCAACACCATGGCTTATGCTGCATATAATAAACCCACTGGTGTTTTATATGTACATGATCCTGGGTCTATCTGAGGGCTTCTACCAAGCATGACAACCCCTCACAGTAGGCACAGAAGCAGAATCATTGCACTGATTATGGCATCATTGCCGCTCACCAGCATAGAGGAGTCCTCAAAGTCCTGGAGAACTGCTCAAATGTCAGATATCCATGCCCACTCTCCATGTGCAGAGGCTGACCAAAATACCGATGGGCGTGTTGGAGCTGGTACTCAACCACAGGCCTCTGCTGCTCACAAGGCCCTGGCAGCATGTGCAGTTTGGAGTTCCATCATGTAGTGATGTTGCACACCAGTCATGAGCTGACACTTGCATGTGCTGCTGCAGCACTGACAGAGCAGCGGAAACTATAGACAACTGAAGTGTGAAGTGACTTAGCAGAAGCTCTAGCAAATCTGGTTAGGTTTTCAGAAACCACTGAACTACCAAGTTGAGCATAAGCTTCACAGTCGTCACCATGGTAAGGCCTATTATCACACACGACTATGTCTGTTTGGACGTTCAGCTGCAAAAACCACAGATCTGTCTGATCTGATATTCTGTTAAGTAACTGCCACGGTATGCAGTTTGTCTAGACAAATTAGCTTCAGCAGAGCTTGTTGCCACTTTGTTGAGGCAGTGCTGCAGAGCTTCCAGCTTCTGGCTGATGTGGACAACGAGCTCTGAGATAGCATTTCGGAGATGGAGGAGAAAGAGCAGGAGGAGGTGCAGCAACTGCTGTGGGAGGTGGAGGAAACCCTGATTGAACTAGGGACAGCAATCCTCGGTGTCGGGAACACATGTCAGGGTGTGACTCAACCCCAGCCTCCACAATGGTCATCCAGTGAACATGTAGCATCCCTAGCTACAAGCGCTTGTCTACTTGTCGGTCATTAAGTGGACAATCTCAGTAAGTGCGTTCGTAAGTGCACTGGTGATGTTCCAAGTCATGTACTGGTACAAGGCGGGGATGCCACACCGGGAAAAAAGTGGCGCCTAGGGACCGAGTACCAAGGGACAGCTGCTGCCATGAGTTGGTGGAAATCCTCCATGTCAACAAGCCAAAATGGCAACATTTCCATGGCAAGCAGCTTGGAAATGTGTCCGTTTAACCTTTGGGCCTGTGGGTGGTTTGCTACAAACTTTCTCTTTCATGCCACAGCCTGGGGTAGGGACAGCTGAATACTGTGCTGGGACAAGGATTTGGAATTGCCTGATGATGGTACCTCAGAATGTGCAAGGAAAGGTGCAGGGCAGGAGGCATCTGTGTCAGTGTTTTGAACAGGGGATTGGGAAGCACTTAGCACAGGGGAAGAGTCAATGGTGTCATTCATTGACACCAAACATGGACCCAGCCATTCTGCCAATCAAGTCTTGTGCTTAGATGACATGTGCCTGATAATGCTGATGGTGATTAGGTTCTTATCAGTCAGACCCCTGCTGAACTGGGCATGGCAGAGGTTGCAGATGGATGTTTTGTTTGTATCAGAACTCTCTTCAAAAAAATCCCAGACTGGGAAACACCTAGCTCTTTGAGGGAGAAATTCAGGAGAGTCGGTGCTGTGCTGAACAGTTTCCTGCCTCCAATCTGTTTTGGTGTATATATTATATATATATATATATATATATATATATATATATATATACAGTGGGGATAAAGTATTTAGTCAGCCACCAATTGTGCAAGTTCTCCCACTTAAAAAGATGACAGAAGCCTGTAATTGACATCATAGGTAGACCAACAATGAGAGTCAAATGAGAAAACAAATCCAGAAAATCACCTTGTCTGATTTGGCAAAATTAAATCTCCTCTAGAGCAGTGATATTTGGGCCTGTTGCTAGGCAACACAGACTTTCATATCCCTCCAAAGGTTTTCTGTGGGGTTGAGATCTGTAGGCTGGCTAGGCCACTCCAGGACCTTCATATGCTTCTTTCGAAATGTGTGTTATAACTAGGAAGTGCAAAGCTGAGTTGTTTTTGTTGCCTATTGCTTGAAGCATATGCCAAAAGATATTTATCTACCATGTGCATCAACAGAGCAGCATGTACAGTTTCACATCACTAATCAGTCAGCAGCTGGCAACAAACAGAGCTAAGCTCTGGACAGCTATTAGAGATGTACATTGTGAAGAAGTACAGGAGAGTGTTATGCGTCTGTGTTCGAACCTTTCAGCCTGTGCTTTGTGGTCAGCTTCTCTCTCCGCTGATCCACAGCAGTTACACTGTTTCTCCTGGTGTTAATTGTCTGGTATCTTTGCTTTAGTCTTTTTAGGTTGACAAGTGGTCTCTCAGAACGTGTCTTCAGCGCTGTGTCCTGATGGATAAGCGCATCCGGCTGTCCCCTGAAAGTGTAGACTGCCTAACTTCATCAAAATGAACAAGTTTTGGATCTCTAATGACTCTTGCATCCCAGTCACAGACTGGCCAGACTAGGCGATGTTGTAGTTTTTAGTGTCATGCATTGGCCTCTCATTATTGCAGTCTGTGCCAACCTTGTGTTTGTTTCTGTGCCTGCTGTTGTTACTGCTACTGAAGTTACAAACAATTTTTTGAAATATGGAGACTCTAAGTTGGGTCTCCATCTGGTGGGTTGCTTGTAGTGGAGGGTGTATCAGAGGTCTATTATACTGTTTCTACTCTGTGGAAATTGATGCCATTTTAGTGATGTGTGACAAACATTTTTTCAAATGGGGAGACTCCAAGTTGGCTCTCCATCCAGTGGGTTGCCTGTAGTGGAAGATGTGCCAGAGGCCTATTATACTATTTCTACTTTGTGGAAATTGATGCCACTTTAGTGGCGTGTGACAATAATTTTTTTGAAATGTGGAGACTCCAAGTTGGGTTTCCATGTGGTGGGTTGCCTGTGTAAGTAGGGCTTCCAGACAGTCAGGCCAGCACTTACTTTCAGTCAACTATCTGTGTTACTTTTCTTACATTTTTCTACCAATAGTAGTATATGAAACTGTTGTTTTTGCCATATAAGTGTGGCTACCCACACTGTATAATGGCTTCCATGTTAGTTCCTGCAGTAGCCCTCAAACTGTAAAATAGCTCCAACTATAGTCTCCACACTGAATGATTGCCCCCACAGTAGGTTACAAGCTGTAAAATGACCCTAGCATTAGCTCCCATGCTGTATAATGGCCCCAAAACTTTATGAGGACCCTCACAGATGTCCATACAATAAATGATACTCCACACTGTATGTGAGTTCCTCACTGTACTCTCCACACTGTATGATTGCCCTCACGGTAGGTCACCAAAGAGTATTATGGCCACAACATTTGCTCTCAAACGTTATAATGGCCCAGCATTAGGCTAAGTGCACACGATCAGGAATAATTGCGTTTTTTTCGCGGTTTTTCCGCGGTTTTCCGCGGTAAAAACGCGATAAAAACGCAAGCATTAAGCATCCTATACATGTTAATTGATTCCGCATGTTTTGGCCACATGTTGCGTTTTTTTCCGCGAAAAAAACGCTTCGCGGAAAAAATAGCAACATGTTCATTAATTTTGCGGAATGTAAGCGGTTCATGTGCGGTGGTACCCAGGGTCTGGAGGAGAGGAGACTCTCCTCCAGGCCCTGGGTACCATATCCCTGGTAAAACAATAATTAAAATAAAAAATAATGATATTCTCACCTTCCGGCGGCCCCGCAGCCTTCCCGCCTTCAGCGATGCTCCCGGCAACTTCCAGTCCCAGGAGTGCTTTGCGAGAATCACCCAGATGGCATAGCGGTCTCGCGAGATGTACGTCATCGGTGTGATTTGTCGCAAAGCACTCCTGGGACCGGAGTTGCCGGGAGCGTCACTGAGAGGCGGGAAGGCTGCGGGGGCCGCCGGAAGGTGAGAATATCATTATTTATTATTTTTTTTATTATTTTTACATTAGATCTTTTTACTATTGATGCGGCATAGGCGGCATCAATAGTAAAAAGTTGGTCACACGTGTCAAACACTATGTGTGACTCGTGTGACCAACCTGTCAATCAGTTTTCCAAGCGATGCTACAGATCGCTAGGAAAACGCTAGCATTCTGCAAGCTAATTACGCTTGCAAAACGCTATTATTCTGGCGGGAATCAGCATAAAAAAAACGTGCGTATTTCCTGCGGGAGAAGTGCGGGATTGCCGCGGAAATTTCCGCGGCAATTCCGCAACGTGTGAACTTAGCCTTAGTCTCCAAAATGTGTAATAGCCCCACATTTGCTTCCATGCTGTTTAATGGCCCTCACACTCTATAAGGAACCACATAGTAGTCCCTATAATATGAGGGCCCCTCACACTGTTTCAGGGTCAGCCACAGTAACCCCTCCCCACTCATTGTTTATGATGCCACAAGTTTTAAGCGATCAGTGCACACCCCTAACATGCTAATCATTATTTGTTTTGTTTTTTTATTCAGGAAACAGCACCACTTTTAGGCCATGTTTACACAGTCAGTATTTGGTCAGTATTTTACATCCGTATTTGTAATCATCAGGAGCAGAACAGAGGAAAAGTATAATAAAAACACATCCACCATCTCTGCATTTTTCACCCACTTCTGGCTTTGGCTTAAAAATACTGATGTAAGATGCTGACCAAATACTAAATGTGTGAACGTGGTCTTATCTTTAGGCTTTGTCTTGTATTACTATTCTAACTCCATAACTAGGCTTTGAGTTTGGGGCTCTTCAGACGTCTGTATTGACCAGAACTCACATAAAGACTTTTCATCAAATAGCTTCAAGCAACTGCTGAGGCACATATGAAAATTCCAGAAAAGTTTTATTTTTCAGCTGAATTTTTATATAATGCACAATAATAACAGCAGCTGTAGTAGTTGCAGTAGGTGCAATAGCAGTAGCTGTGGGTCACAGTAGACAAAAAAATGATTCTAAATAAAAGATGTATAGAGATGAACTAGCAACATGGCTGACATACACTATCTGACAAAGAAGGGAGGTTTTACTGACATCACAGTTGGGTTAGGCTAGGTTCACAAAGCGTTAATGCAGTCCGTTCAACGCATAGCGTTGACCGACTGCATTAACGCTACTGTCATTTTGTGATCGTGTTATGAGATCACGCTAGCGCAGCGTCTCTATCTGAGCTAGCAATGACGGACCCCCGAACGCTGCAGACCGCGTCCGAGGGTCCGTCACAGAATGACGGCACATTGCTAACGCATGCCGATTTCGGCATGCGTTAGGATGCGCTACTGCTGATGCGGGCAATGGCAGCGTTAACGCATCCGTTACATAGTGTTAGTGCCGCTATGTGACGGATGCCATCAGCGCATTGCCCGCAACGCAAAGTGAACCCACCCTTACAGTGGGAGAGACCTGACAAACGTCTAAAAACAATTCTAGAAGCAATGCAATGACAATACAATACTGTATGATTCCCAATGCATGGGACATGACAATTGGGACATAACAAATGCAAATGACGCTGAGAATGATGATCAATTCTTGATTACACATTAAAGTTCAATTAAAGAAGATTTTTGAGTAACTAAATATGGGCAAATTTATCATAATGGAATTAAATTCTGCTCGAATTTTATGACAATTTGCATTCTAAAGAATATTGACATTTTGTAATTCGCACCACGTGAATTCAGCAAAATGGCAGCAATTTTACAGATTTGTACAGTATGTGGTCGACAAAAGGTTAAAAAGCAAAAAACAAATTATTTGTCACCTCACCGCTCACCAGTTCCAACATCTCTACTGCCTGTCAAATGGTCCTCAGAGCCTCTTATTTCTGCAGTTGCATGCCATTGTCTCCAATCAAGAAGAGGACTTCCATTTGCGACCAGGCCTTAAAAGTCATGGCGCATCATAGTGCTGTAACATAATCAACAATTTAACATGATGACACACTGCAAAGTTACGATGCAGAAATAAAAGTCCAGCTCACCAGTGCAGCATACCAGAGATCGGAGCAAGGAACCGCTGTGTCAGACGTAGAACATTGCATGACTAAGGGTGCTGCGTCACCTGAAACGCGTTGATAACGCATTCATCTGCTGCTATCTATGCTGATACTCCTCTGTATTTGGAATGACAAGTGAATAAAGATTTTTTATCTTCACTTCATCGTTGAGCTGGATTTTCTCCTTTTGCAAGTTACGATGCACCATAAACTCTGAGGCCTGGCCATGGGCAAAAATTCAGTTATAGGCTGAAGACACCAGCATGCAACTATGGAAAGAAGAGGACCTGAGGACTGGAAGGGTATGAAGTGCGAAATATACTCACCTACTGCTACTCTCTCTATTGTCCAACGCAGTTCTTCTCTTGAGAATGATGTCACTGCTCTGGAGACTATCCGGGTCACACTGCACTCTGCATGACCCAGAAGTGACTTTTACAATGTTAGTCTATGGAGCTTCATAACAAGCCTCCATAGACTTACATTGTAAAAGAGACTTCCATTCCTGCATAGAGCACAAAGTGTCCTAGCTTGTCACAACTGTAGTGACATCACTGAGAAGAGGAGAAGGACGGCATTGGATACTAGAGAGAGCAGGAGTAGGTGAGTATATTAATATACTTGCACTATATAACATACACATAAATGCACATTTAATTTAATAAAACACTTAATGGGAGTGCTTCTTTAATATATGCCATGTACTTTTCTTTTCTGATGTACTTGCTTACAAAATTTCCTATACTGTATTTGAACAAAAAAAAAACTGATGTACAAACTGATTCCTAAATGTAACTTACATTTTGTGAGGTTACATTTAACATAATGAAATAACCATAATTTAACATCATACATTTTAATGCCATTAAATAAAGAAAATAAAAAAATGTGTTAGATTGGCATTTTCAGAATGCTGAATTGCTTTATTGAAATATTTTCATGGTGATGAAGTTAACATAATACACATTATTAAATTAGTAGCATTATTAAGAGTTCCTAGCGCTGTGACCTTATCCTATTGACAGATATTGATGGAAAGCTTTCAGCATGATAAGGCAATAGAAAATTATTTGTACATTGTTAAGATGAATAGTCTAGACAAATCTGAAAAAAAAATCTCCTGTTGTTTGAATTAATAATGTATTGAATAACTCCAACAAACTCCAATATGAAAAGTTTTATATTAATATCAATAATCCAGTAAAAAAAACAAGGAATATTTGTAAGTGCTTGTTTGAGAGTGATATTTATCAAAAGTGGAATTGAAAAGTGGTAAAGTGGTACTAAGGCTAGGTTTACATTTGCGTATATGTGCGCAGTGTATCATCTGCATATGCAAACGCATGCAAAAATGCACGCAAATGCATGTTTACACAGTGTTTTTTTTATCCGCATCATGTTACGCATGACGCCAAAAAAACGCTGCGTATGCATGAGTTTGTATGCGTTTTTTGCATGCGTTTGCTTTGTTTATGCGCATGCGTTAAATATGACAGACACTAAAAGGGCGTGTCTCATGAACAACGCATGCGTATCAAACGCATCCGTGTGCATGTCCTTGCGTATCAATGCGTTCCCATAGACAGTAATGCATTGTTTTGACACATTCATCCGCATGCACATGACTGTGCATATTTGACGGATTTTTGATGCTTCAAAAACCCAACATGCTGCGTTCGCAGGACACCGCCGCACACCGAGAAATGACGCATGCGGATGCATTTGCATGCAAACGCATGTCTCTGCGTACACCATGTTAAAGATATGTAATCATGATGCATGCGGATCTATGCAGATGAAACGCTGCGCACACAGACGCAAATGTGAAACCAGCCTTAGTGACAATCACATTCCAACTCTCAACATTTAGGGACTGCACATTTTTTAAATTCCCCATATTGTTTCCTTGCTAGCTCTTGTTTATGCTCCATCATTGTGCAATGTTGTAAAAATCTTATTAAGAGTCAAATACCCATTTTTGTTCTTCCAAAGGCAGATGAAAGAAGATGATCATGTTACTCTTCACATTTTTTATGAAGCTGTTTGAACTCATTTAGCATTGCCCAGCAAGTTCTTATTCCAGAAATGATTAATCTTGGAGTGAGAAGAATGTTCTAAAGCAGAATGTCTCAAACATTTGCTATTGGAACCTCACCAACCACAAAATGTAACCCCTAAAAATATATTCACTCTACAAGTGCCATGCATTTATCACGTGTGTAGGGTTAAAGTGGTACTTATCCACCCTGTGTTTAAAGGGAACCTGTCAGCTCATTTTTCCGCAATAAGTTGTGGCCACTGACTTTCGGGACTTATCTACAGCATTCTATAATGCTGTAGATAAGCCCCCGATCTAACCTGAAAAAGAAGAAAAAGAAGTCATATTATACTCACCCAGGGCGGTCCGGTCTTATGGGCGTCGCAGGTCCGGGTCCTGCGCCTCCCATCTTCATGCGATGCCGTCATCTTCCTTGCTTCTGTCGCGGCTCCTGCGCAGGCTTTATTCTCTGCCCTATTGAGGGCAGAGCAAAGTACTGCAGTGCGCAGGCGCTGGACCTCTCTGACCTTTCCTGGGCCTGCGCACTGCAGTACTTTGCTCTGCCCTCAACAGGGCAGATCAGTATGCCTGCGCAGGAGCCGTAGCATGAAGCAAGGAGGAGGACATCATTACATGAATATGGGAGGTGCCGGACCCGAACCTGCGACACCCATCGGACCGGACCGCCCCCAGGTGAGTATAATATAACTTGTTTTTCTTCTCTTTCAGGTTAGATCGGAGGCTTATCTACAGCATTACAGAATGCTGTAGATAAGCGCCGAAAGGCAGTGGCCACAGCGTATTGCTGAAAAACGAGCTGACAGGTTCCCTTTAGCATGTGATTAGTGTACATGTGACATGTGTTCATGGTGTCCAGCATGACAGCAACATGTTTCTAATGGAACGTGTGTGGGATGTGTGCTAGGTACTGGTAAGAAGAGATGGTCGAATCAATATGTAGGACTTCAGTCTATCGGTCAGGTCGCTAATCTGTGAGCGCTGATAATTACCTTATGTCTCAACATTCCCAGTTCTTCTTTTGATGAGTTGGACTGGTGCCACTTCCCACTGGCCTGGCTTTTCAAAAGAAGAGATGGGAATGTTGAGATGTAAGGAGATTCGCAGGCCTCCCATCCAGCGGTCACAGATTACAGACCTGGGTGATTGACCAAACTCCTGCAAATCCAATCTCTAATGGTAAGTGATAGATGCACTTTTTACACAGGAGTACTCTACTGTAATCATCTACTCCTTGATGCCATATTTGGACCATCTGTCTAAACAGACTAGAATTTGAGTTGATGGTGCAATCCAGACAAATTAATAAGTCATTGTATGTAATTTAATTTTATGCTTCTATCAGTTGTAGATCATGTGCAATTTTCTATCTCTCCGGTGCGTTATGAAGATCTTAGTGAATATGAAATACAACAGTTTGATTTACTGGTAATTTTCTTTATTTTCTGTCTTTCATTAAGTAGTTGGGAATATTTTGGTGACTGCAGTAACTTCTGTTTATTATTTGGCATTGATTTAATGTATATGAAATAATTTACTTCCTTGCCATGGATAATGCCAGTTTGTTTTACTGCTTTATACATACATCCTTTGCCAGATACATAGATGTGCTCTCATATTTAACATTATTTGTAATAAAATAAGTATAACCATATTCAAGAGCATGTTAGTTGTATAAAACATCATTACCAATCTGTTTTACATTGGAATATGTCACATTTAATGATATTGCGGTAGAGTTTGCTATACGTCATTATATACCACACATTAAATAGTTAATTGAAAAGAAGTTATAAACTTTTTAACATATAAATAACCTCTGAGATAAAGGGACATGATATCCTCCAAAGTTATAGCATTCCTCTCCAATATCAAGTAACAACCTAAAGATCAAACGTTTCTGCCTTGGAGTGGTGATCAATCTATAAAGATTTTATAAGTCTACATTTTCTCAGTTCCTAGACGAGTGACCTTTATTTCTTTCATTTTATGGTGACTGCTCTATTTTTGTCCACTGCTTAATCATATTATTTGGGATATACTTTAAGCATTCATTTGCAAATGTAGTTCTAAAGTTAATGTTAAGCTTCACAATTCAGTCTGTAATTGTATACTGTATCTCTTAAAATGCAGATCTCAAGGTTTCTAAGAATATGGAACTGTCTGCCCTGAATATGACCCTCCCCTGCTGGCAGATCATAAACCGAGTGGATATTATAATATGGTAGCTGGCCTACCTTTTCATGGTAGCTTAAGCAGAAACTTGAGAAAGAACAGATTAAGAATATGTTGGTTCTAACTGTGGATCAGAAAGAAAATGAGACCCCCCCCGAAAAGATCAAGTTTCCTTGGTTTATGACATGACGTTTCAGACTAAATGGGGAAATATAAAGGCCTTCTAAAAAGCCATCCACTATTAATTTTAAGATCAAAGCCCTATATAAGTTTCTTTCCATGTTAGATAAATGAAAAATTAAGAATTTGCTATTGAAATTCTATGCTCCCCCAACTAGGGGCAATGTTCTCATTCAGATTTCATACATTTATTATGTAAAATAAAAATTGCAATGTAGTCTCTTTATTGTACAAAATACCTATTTATAGGTTAGATTAATTGCATTGCTTATCCTTTTCCTAAGTAATTATAATGAACAATGTACATGTTTGGGAGATACTTTACTTCCTTGAAATAGCTGCAATTGAATTTGACCCTTCAGTGTTCAAGACTGAACTGCAATCTTCCCAACAATATTAGATGACATTTTTTTTTGTGAAATCCATTATTCCAATCACTCAAGTTGAAAAAGAACAGTGCAGATTGTGAAACTGTGACATTTCAAATAATTATCTAAAAACTTAGATGCGTGTCCTCCTGGAAACTTGGTCTGCCAGTCAACTTTGTTTTTCTTTTTAGATGCAAACCCTAATTAAGCGGCCAGTAGAGATGTAAACTTTACCTGTGCATCGGACTAATTCCTAATTTTAAGAATAGGATATTCTTTGGAATGTAAGCAAGGTATAGGATACCGCGAGCATGGATGAAGGATTACCTACATTTTCCAAACAGTTGGAAAACCTATTAAGACCACCTGGGGTGTCATATGTAACACAGTGTGGGCTGCAGAGGGGTAAAGGCTTTAGGCTTTCTGTTACAAATGAGCCTTTGGCAAGCAGTTTTCACCGGGGACCAATGTAAACAAAGAGATCCAAGGTGAAAATTCAGATATACAAGTTGTGTATTTCCTCTGATTTCTTGCCAGTAACTTAAGGCATATTTCTACTGATCTTTTTAATCAAATTTGATCTTGTTCCAGCTAAAATAAAATTTTAATGGCAACGAGTGTTTTCAGCTCTAGACTTGCTATGATTGAGTTGCATAACTATAAAAACATTTTATTACATGAAATATTTTTCATTTACTGATATGCATTTGTTTGTTATACAGGATTAGACTGCAATTTTTTGACAGTTTAAAATGTATTAATAAT
Source organism: Oophaga sylvatica (assembly GCA_033576555.1). Classification (NCBI taxonomy): domain Eukaryota; kingdom Metazoa; phylum Chordata; class Amphibia; order Anura; family Dendrobatidae; genus Oophaga; species Oophaga sylvatica. The sequence goes on along the minus strand of JARQOD010000006.1, from coordinate 283,345,487 downwards.
GATTCACCCATAGTCGCTTTTGGAGTAGGTAATAAAAAAGTCTTGCAAAGGTTATTATTTAATGAATCATTTCATTACATATTTTCATTTAAAGAGAATGTGCATCTTTTATCACTATGTTGTGTGTAGGTATAAGATTCTGCACTCATTAGTATCATAATACATCTTTCCATTCGTTCCCCAGCAGAAGCATACTGTAGATTTTGTCTGCCTGTAGCTGCCACTAGAGGGAGCTTAAGAGCTTTCTGCCTACTGTGTCATTTTTGAATTAAATGTATGAAGGATCCATTCCGGAACCTCCCTAATTTTTACCTTTTATTTTATTTAAGTCACTGTTGGGCTATACTGTTATTTGTATTTTAGCCTCTCATATATTTCAATGTGTGATCTGTTCTAAAGCTTTTTAATTCTAGATACATATGGTTTGTCTCTTGAATGTTTATATATTGTTTATGTGATTCCTGGGCAGGATGGATCTTTGTGTAACATACTTTATCATAATTTATTTTCATTTTGTTTATTATTAGGGATGAGCGGACCCGTGGAAGTTCATGTTCTTGAAAACAATGGAGACCCGAACTTTGGCGCTGGAAAAAAACCTCTCTCTGCAATGGACTTCTCGATGAAACTCCGAACATTGCAATGGACTTCCGAGAGAAGTCCGTATTTGGCATTTAGCACCGCACGCTAACTGTCCAATACGAACCTTAAACTTTTAAGTTTGGGTTTGCTAATCTCTAGTTGATATACTTTATGTGCTTATTTGCTTCTCTTTTTTTAGGGGGGGGGGATATTGCATTGTTGGGAGTGCCCCATACATTTTTTGGCCACATATAGATGTTTAAATGTACAAATAGTATACAATAAGCTGCTCATTTTCCACTTGTTATGTTTTTATGTAGTTTGCATGTTGTCTTTTATATCTATGTCTATGCTGGGAATTTGGAGCTCTGTGTTAGAAAACAGCACTACCAGCAGTTTGAAAATGCATTATGATATTAATTTGCGTACAAATCCTTATTAAGTTAGATTGATTAAACCACCTGGTGTTTAAAGAGAACCTGTCATCAGGAGGATCAAGCATATTAAACTAAATGTATGCGCATAAAGGAACTGTCCTCCAGGTTTAATAGGTACCCGCACTGTAGAAATATGCAGGCTGGTTGTTCTTTAATTATTTTTAGACGTTTTAATTATCTGTTATAAGTTTGTGTGCAGTAAGCTGTTCTTACATCAGGGTGGGTCAGTGGACGGCACTGTGGGTAGGGTCTTCGGCTCTATTCCGGACCCACAGTTGCCTCTTTTGTCAGTATCGTGTTACTGGTTTAAATTTTGCATGTATGTAGGCCAGCTATGTAAGAGCATGTACTGTATACCCTCCTGTCCAGGCCTTCTGAGAAGTCACAGAGTGATGGAGATATCAGAATGGACTGGCTGCATAACATTAATAAGTTACCATGGACAGAGTGCCAAAGATGTTGTAATTTTGAAAAAAAATGCTGAAGTTTTCTAAAAGACACTGTCACACTGCAAATATACAGCAATAAGCAAACATACTTTTGAAATAATCCCTGCAAATTTGGCTTACCTTTTTGATAGTATTGGAAACTGCACTACAGTGCCTCATGTTGGGAGCTTGTCTGATGTGAGTGTATAGAGCATGCTCAGGAGAAAAGCATGCGGCATACTCAGCTGATATTGGCTGTGTTCTACATCAGGCGCCTGCCTTAAACAGCACCAAAGAGAGTTATCTGTTAAACCACTTTGATCCTGCTGTCAGTTTCTGACAGTGGCATTTAATGGGGTATCTTCTTTTTATAAAATTGATATTGTTAGTTATACAACATGAAAAAAATCATGTTTGCAGTCAACTTGCCTTTTCTGCCTACTGTAGATCTCCTGCAACGAGAGCTTGTTGTTTAGGAGATCAAACATCAGAGCTTGGCTGAGGATTTTTCAGAAGTTGCATTCCAAGCTGAGGAGTTTAATTATGAGATCTCAGTCACCTCTCCAGTCAAATAACTTTTATACAGCAGTCAGCTACTCACATCTCTTCTTCTCCATGCCAGCTCCTGACTAGAGTTGAGCGATACTTTCCGATATCCAAAAGTATCGGAATCGGAATGGTATCACCGATACCCAAAAAATATCGGCGATACCCGATACAGATACCGGAAGTCCAATGTAAGTCTATGGGAACAAAATATCGAAATTAAAAAAACCCCATTCTTGCCTTGTAGGTTAATTGTACATGAAGGAAAACAACAAAGAGTAATGTAGAATGTATTGGGGGAGGTTGAGGAGACATTAAAGGCATAGATGTTTAACCCAATCCAATGGAATAGCATTAATTTTTTTTTTTTAGGAAATACGTTCGGATTGACGAAGAAATTGACAATGTTGTTAACCTTTTTTCTATTTTGTCAAATATGTATGTTTCACAACTTCCATGCTCTTCACCTTTTTAACTTTTGCCACACTTTCTCCTTCATAATCTTCAGCAGCATCATCTTTGTCATCAAATTATTCTTCATCTTCACCTTCTTTATCTTCTTCTAAAACTTCTTGCTTTTCATCTTTTTGTTAACATTACTCATATTGTTCTTTTTAAACTATTATTCTTCTTCATATTATAGTCCTTCATCTTCTTCATCATATTCTTATTTGTGACATAGATTCCTGTACTTGTAATCTGTAAAAGTATGATTTTTTCATCGTTCCGTTCTTGCTGCCACAAAAGATTTAAATTACAACAGTATTTGTCCGTGTTCAGTTTAGCCTGCAGCAGCAGGCATTTACCAGGGGCACCACGAGGAGGAACGGACTCACCCCCCATACACTGCTTAGTCTTCTTCTGCTTATAATTTAGAGCATATATTTTGCTCTTCATTTTGGTCTTATACTTCATGTTCTTCTGCTTTTAGATCTTCTGCTTATTGTTCTTGTGTCTCTTGTTCTGTATCTTGTATTTGTAGCACAACCTTGTACCAGCTGATGTTACTGGGACACGGTTACTAAGCAGGAGGTACCTGTGCTCCAAAGCACTACCAAGGACCAGCAGACGTTGCTGGAACTCGGATACCGAGATGGAGGCACCTAGGCCAAAGGCACTGCGGAGAACCAGCTGACGGTACTGGAACCCGGACGGGTAGCAGAAGGTACAAGAGCCAATGCAAGTAACGAGGACCAGCTGACTGTGCTGGAACCCGGAGGGGCAGCAGAAGGAAAAGAGCCAATGACACAACCGAGGACCAGCTGACGTTACTGGGACACGGTTACTAAGCAGGAGGTACCTGTGCTCCAAAGCACTACCAAGGACAAGCAAACATTGCAGGAACTCTGATACCGAGATGGAGGCACCTAGGCCAAAGGCACTGTGGAGAACCAGCTGACGGTACTGGAACTCGGACGGGTACCATAAGGCACCCATGAAAATGTAAGTTGACAGGCCGCAAGCCGTCTGCAGTTACCAAATCACACAGTCCTACAGTGGGTGCTTGTCCTATTTTCACAACGGAAAGAGCCTTTATTTACATATCCCACAGCACACATAGGAATCACCTAAACTGCAGGCACCATAGAGTCGGATAACCGGAATGCAACATGACAGGACAACTTATTGGAAGCTAATTTACGTTGACACTGCCAGGAAACAGCTGTGGTGCTGTAACCAGGGTGGGCATGAGTCAGTACCCGTGCCAATTACTTCCGAGCAACAACTGGCGGTGTTGAAGCCCAGGGATGAGAGGAGGACAGGGTGGAGGCAGCATGACTTTTTGTCGTACACACAGCAGGGGAACAGCTGCCATTACTCAACCCCAGTAACACAGGAGCAAGTGTTGACTGTGCTAACAGCACTTACAGGCAACAACTGGCGGTGTTGGAGCCCAGGGTCCAATGCATCGACTTCAATTGCTTCCACCTCCTCTCAGGAACACAGCACTGTTGATCAACCATCTGTCTCTTCACCGCCTGCCAAATTGCCCAGTCAGTCAGAGAGTTCTGTACAGGAGCCAGCAGAGTCTCTGCTTCTGTTCTCAGAATCTGTTGGTTTGCAAACAGGGGCACAGCCAAGCAGCATTCTGGAATGTGAAGAAGAGGGAGTATGCAGTGATGCGCAACAGCTGTGTCTCTCTGAATCTGAAGAGGCGGGTGAGACAGTGCCGATGGTCAGCACACCGCAGAACGCATCTGATGATGATGAGACTCAGGTGCCAGTTTCTGTTGAGCATGGTGGTGGCCAGACCACCCAACAGCAGCAGGTGTTGGAAGAGGTTAGTGGAGATGATGAGGTCCAAGAACCAACATGGCGTGAGGAACAGGAAGGTGGTGGTAGCAGCTCTGAGGAAGCGATTGCCCCAACGGTACAAACAGGAGGGAGAGTTAGGCTGCATACTCTGTTGCCTGTAGCCTCCATTTTGGCACCTGTTCGGATTTCTCTTCCAAAAGTCTAAACGGACGCTCCCAGGACTTGCACTGCGTGGTCCTTTTTTCACACACTTGCAGATGATATTTGCTATGTCAAATGCAAGCTGTGTAATCAAAAAGTAAAAAGAGGTAAAGTGTCAGTAACCTCAATACCACAAATATGTGTAAACATGTGCGGAGAAAACACGTAGTTGAGTTACAAAGACACACTGAAGATGTACAGTCTATAGAGAATCACTGCACAAGTTTAACTGCATATGTCATGGTTAAATTTGAAATTTTTATTGCACACTTGATGTGAAAAAAGAAAATAGCTATGAGACTACTGACTGATGTTTTGGGCAACGCAGTGGCCTTTATCAAATAGTCGCTGGAAGAGATAGAAAAATTTACAGTCAATGACAATGTATAATATATACAATATATACAATATATACATAGGGTGAAGAATATATATCCATAGGAATTAGGCAACATGTTAAACATTTGGGTGATACTGTAGAACACAGAGAATTATCCCTCTAGGGTATGCGGGTGGATAATGTAGTTTTTTTGTTGATTTTTGTGAGTGTGTAGAAAACAGGGGTGATGGGGTATTGAATATTAAGGAATGTCATAGTCTTAAGGTACTGCCACACTAAGCAATCCCGCTAGCGATCTCGTTAGCGTTGCATACTAATGAGATCGCTAGCGGGATTGTTTCTATATCGCTAAATGCGGTCACATTTAGCGATATAGTTAACGACGCTATCGCCGTTAGCGATCTTCTTAACGACTTTAGCGGTACAAAAGTACCGCTAAATCGCTAAGAAAAGGTGCCACACAGCGATAAGATACTTACCCAGCGGGAGCTCCAGCGATGAAATAGGGTCCGGAGCGATTCCAGCGACGAGCGAGATCACAGCAGGAAGCTCGTCGCTGGAAGCTGCCGCACTGAACAATATCGCTAACGGGATCGCTAAATAGTGACGTTTTTTAGCGATCCCGTTAGCGATATTGTTTAGTGTGGCATACCCTTTACAGTCTATGGTGATCAATTAAAGATGTTTTGTCAGGATACGATCAATTTTTTGACAGATGTAAAATGTAGGGTCACAATTGAGTTGTCTGTAGGTTAGGTTAACTGACAGTTGTCTATGAATTTCGGCAATAGATTGGGTCTTATTCATAATAACGATAGCACCCCCCTTATCTGCTGGTTTAATAATAATGTTGGGGTTATCTTTCAGAGATTTTATGGCTTGTTTATCTGTGGGTGTCAGGTTGTGGCGTATCGGGTGTAAGCCCAATCTCGGCAAACCATCCACGAGCACAGGCTCTGAATGCTGGCATTGCAAAACTCCTGTCCCTTGAAATGCTGTCATTCAGGCTGGTGGAGACTGACAGTTTACGGAACTTAATGGCATTGGCAGTCCCACAATACAATGTGCCAAGCTGATTTTATTTCAGCAGGCAAGCCGTCCCTGGTCTGCAAAAGCATGTTGTTGAGGTTAAAATTAAACATGCGCTACTAAACTCCGTCAGTAGCAATGTCCACCTGACCACCGCTGCGTGGACCAGTACCCATGGCCAGGGACGATACCTTTCCCTTACTGTCCCATTGGGTCAATGTTGTGGAGCCGGGTACAGATCTTGCGAGTGGCGCTGTACGTGTTCAGGCAACTACAAGGATTGCGGGAATCAAGTCTGTACACATTGACTCCTCCTTCTCCAGTTCCTCAGAAACATCATTGCAGGAGCCGTCACGGTCTACCTCCACATGGACCCGTGAACGCTTAATAAGAATCTTTAGTTATATAGCGCCAACAGATTACGCAGCGCTTTACAGTTTAACAGTTTCAGAACACAAGTCATAAGTAACAACGTTACCAATACAATAATGAAAGCAATATAATCCGCACATGCTCGTGAGAGCTTACAATTTACAAATATGTGGGGGAGATACAAAGTACAGGTGTTTATATACAATGGTGTATTTAGAATGATGGCCCAGCCATTTTGAGGGAGTGAGGGATGGATGGAGATAGTGAATGGGCTACACACACACACTTACACATAGAATGACTTTGATTAGTGAATGTGATAGGCCGCTATGAAGAAATGTGTTTTGAGTGAGCGCCCGAAAACATGCAAATTGTGGATAGTTCTAATTTCTTGGTGTACAGCATTCCACATTATTGGCGCAGCGCGGGAGAAGTCTTGGATTCGGGAGAGATGTTCTTTAGGTGTAGGCGGCAATAGCGGGCAACACATTGTATATGGGAGGTGAAGGAGAGATTGGTGTCAAACATAACACCCAGACAGCGAGCCTGTTGACCGATATGAGCACAGACGTGGCCAAACGTCAACAGGCCGTCCTGAAATTAATTTCCATGGGGAATCAAAGCCACACAGCGCTGGAGCTCTGGAATGCCATAAAGCAAGAGAGCGACATGTGTATTTTGCCAGCGAATCTCCAGCCAGGCTTGGTAGTGTGTGACAATGGCCGAAATCTGGTGGCAGGTCTGGGCCTAGGCAACGTCACTCACATACCATGTCTGGCACATGTGCTAAACTTGGTCGTCCAGAGTTTTTTGAGGGACTATCCGGATCTTGATGCACTGCTGCACAAGGTCCGCCTACAGTGCGCTAACTTACGACGTTCCACCATGGCCAGATCGCGTATTGCAGCTCTGCAACGCAGATTTTGCCTTCCTGAACATCGCATCATATGTGACGTACCCACCAGGTGGAATTCCACGTTACATATGTTGGAGCGGTTGTGTGAGCAGCAGCCAGCAGTAATGGAGTATCTGCTGCATCAGTCGCAATCAACTCGCAATTTGCGCCGTTCACTTCACCACTACTGAGTGGGCCTCTATAATAATAATCTTTATTTATATAGCGCCAACAGATTCCGCAGCGCTGTACAGTTTAACAGTTTCATAACACAAGTCATAAGTGACAACGTTAACAATACAATAATTAAAGCAATATAAGCCGCCCCTGCTCGTGAGACCTTACAATCTACAATGAGGAGGGGGAGCTACAAAGTACAGTTGTTTATATACAATGGTGTATTTACAATGATGGTCCAGCCATTTTCAGGGAGTGAGGGATGGATGGAGATAGTGAATGGGCTACACACACACAGTTACACATAGAATGACTTTGATTAGTGAATGTGATAGGCCGCTCTGAACAAATGTGTTTTGAGTGTGGAAGTAGGGCTGTTAATGGGGATGTTGAAGTCTCCAAGGATAAGGGTTGGTACTTCTGAGGACATGAAAGTGCGGCAGCCAGGCAGAGAAGTGGTCAAGGAACTGTGTGGGCGAGCCTGGGGTCCGATACATTACCGCTACTCTAAGGGAGAGGGGACGAAAGAGCCTGATGGTGTGGACCTAATAATTTGCAAAATCTTAATATAAAATTTACATGTTACATATTTACATCTAGTATAAAACATTTAACCATTAAGCCTACTTACAGAACAAGGAAGTGTAAAAAAAAACTTGTGCTTAAAAAAAAAAGTGCAAATAAAATGTGAGAAGGGCAGTGTAACAAATAATTTAGGAAAAAGATAAACTAACATCAAGTGCTGTGTGCTGTGTAAGAGCCAGACACACTAACATGAAATCAGTCTGGAATAGCAGTGATTTTCTCCCCATAACCCGAGTAACATTCTGGGGAGAGGGGTGTAGAGTCAACGATCAGCAACTAGCTACGGTAGATCAAATACCTGAAAAAAAAAAAAAAGTTATTTAACATTCATAAGATACATTTTATTTTATCAAAAAAAAAAAAATTATTTAACATTCATAAGATACAATGTATTTAAAAAAAAAAAAAATGTATTTAACATTCCTAAGATAAAATTTTTTTAAAACATAAAAACTATAATACACAGCAGGATCTTTAGTAAAAACCAGACTTACCACTGTAACCTCTTAATCCTTGCAAGCTTCAACACAACGTTGACAAGGTACACAGCAGGGGTGGTCGGTCTCCTAGACAACGAGCAAACTCCTTCATGTTGAGAGAGGCCACCATCTCCTTAGCTTTCTGGTACTTTTCTGTGGGAATGAGCTTGTCTCCAACCAGCCAGGAATATCCATTGAATGGCACACCATGGTTTGGTATTAGCACCCAGTACCAAAAGTGAAGCCAACCACAGTTCCCATTTCTCATGAACTTTATTTGATATACTGGCTGGCCAAACATTAGTTTCTCACAAAGGAGCTGAAGACCCTGAGTGGCAGTAGGTGCAAGTCTCTCCAGCATGACCTGTTTGTTAGATATTTGCCATCTACACCTAAAGAACATCTCTAGAATCCGCCCTTTTCTCACCATGGAAACAACAAAAACCCTCACTGTAGCATTGATCCACTCCCGCCTGGACTACTGCAATGCTCTATTACTTGGCCTCCCCATTACTCGACTATCCCCTCTCCAGTCCATCCTTAAAGCAGCAGCCAGGGTCATCCATCTGGCTAATCGGTACTCGGACGCGTCCGCTCTTCGCCAGTCCTTACACTGGCTACCCATTCATTATAGGATCCAATTCAAAGTACTGGTTCTCACCCACAAAGCTCTCCACAGTGCAGCACCCCCCTACATCTCCTCCCTCATTTCTATCTATCGGCCTAACCGACTGCTGCGCTCTGCAAATGACTTTCGACTAACCTCTGCAGTAATCCGTACCTCCCACTCCCGACTCCAAGACTTCTCCCGCGCTGCGCAAATCCTCTGGAATGCTCGACCACAAGAAATTAGGACTATCCACAATTTGCCTGGTTTCAGGCGCTCCCTCAAAACACATTTGTTCAGAGTGGCATATCACATTCAATAACCAAAGTCGTTCTATGTTTAAGTGTGTATGTGGAGCCCATTCACTACCTCCATCCATGCCTCACTCCCTCAAGATGGCTGGACCATCATTGTAAATGCACCATTATATATACACACCTGTACTTTGTATCTCCCCCACCTCATTGTAGATTGTAAGCTCTCACGAGCAGGGTCGGCTTATTTTGCTTTAATTATTGTATTGTTAACGTTGTTACCTATGACTTGTGTTTTGAAACTGTTAAAGTGTAAAGCGCTGCGGAATATGTTGGCGCTATATAAATAAAGATTATTATTATTATTATATCAGAGGGAGAAGAGGATTGGGTCTTGACAAGGTGCCCGATTGCATCTTAAGTCTTATTGAATGTTGGAGCCAGTCCACCGTATAAAAGCAGCCATAGAGTGTCCGGGTACCTGCTTGGATTTCGATCAAAATGAAGACTACTTTGATGTACATGTACACCAATTTGAGAAAAATGACAAGGATGAGGCAGTAAGACACGCTCAGCAGAGTACAAGCAGCATTGCTTGAAGAAGTAACTTGAGCGTGATCAAAATTGAATAAATTAAAATCTCAGACTACAGTGAACACAACTCTTAGCTGTGAAAGGGCTTTTTGTGTCCTTCTACAGTGTTTTCAACCAATGTATTGGATACGGATGGAAGCACGTCACACTATAATTTCAATTGAATGGAGCAGCAAGAATTACACTAAAGAAAAAAAAAAAAAAAGAGTGTGAGAGTGACATGTGCAGATGCCTACATACAGCGTTGTATGCCGAGCAAACTGCAGCGCGTCACCTGCACTCACACACACACCTTGCAGAGCTGTGAAAAAAACACTGCAAGGCAAAAGGAAGATGTACACAGCGGTTGGTAAAGTAGCCTGCCTAAAGCACAGTACACAAAATCGCAATCTCTAACTGTCCCTCAGAGTCAGCAGAGCAGCGTTCTGTCCCAAACTGAATTAACAGCACAGTGACGCTAAAATGGCGACTTTATCCGGCAACAATACCTTCCTTGTGTCACGGTTAGGGTAGCGTGTGTCTATTATATGAGTGTCTGTAAAATGTAACGTTACGCAGACTTATTCTGCCCTTGGGACGCAAAAAATAAGACAGCAGTAATCATTTACTGTATAAAACTCCACCTATGCGCAACAAAACAAGCACGTTCCCTCTTACGGTTCCTGCGCTGACATGTGAGTAGGGAGTTTGGAGACGTTCCTGAATTTATCCCAGGTATCCAAGCATATCAGGCCGATAGGAGAGCATTAAAACCACCCACGGTGGTGACTTAAATATGGTGAATCGAACCAGTGAAGAACTGTAGGTCGATGCGAATGAATGTGCGATCACATGACACACGTTTATAATAACCCTTGCTAGACACGAGTAACTTTGTAGACATTTGGACACACCTGAACCCAGATGGCAGTGAATATTCATTCTATTCGGCGCCACATGACTCTTGGTCCAGAATAGATTATATATTGCTAGCACAGGAGCTATTAAGGGGAGTGGAAGAGGCAGATGTGCACAACGTAGCTATATATGACCACGCGCCCGTATCAGTGACCCTGCCAGATATGGTGCAGATGGGGCGAAACCAAACTTGGCGCTTCCCGACCTATTTGTTAATGGATGAGAAGTTTCGACATCACGTGAAGCAATGGTGTTTTTAATATGTAAGGGATAATGGAGATACTAGGGATAGGCCGGAACTTTTATGGGCAGCAGGGAAGGGAGTAATGCGCGGGAAACTAATAGGTTATCAGACAACGCTAAAAAAGAAGATCGCGACAAACTACTCGCAGGCTAGCAGGATATTACGCGATAGGTACACGGCAAACAAGACAAGTTCATCAACACAGGTTAAAAATAGATGTAAGCAGGCTAAGGCTGACTTACACGTATGGGTATATCGACGAGAGAGAAGCAGTAATAACAATTATAGAGCCGATGTATATCGTTATGGTAGCAAATGAGGGAGACTATTAGCACGACTAGCGAAAGGAAATCACATTCGTCATCAACATATTACAGCGTTAACGAATAAACATGGGATCATGAACACAGACCCTCGAACCATAAACACCATTCTACAAGAATACTACTCAGACTTATATAAGGTGGAACATACGGATAGTGCGGAGGGTAACACCTTTGTAGATGGAATACGGTTACCATCCATCATAAACTATCAGCTTCTCCTTTTAAAAAAACAAACTGAGGTGACGAAGTGACAGCGGCGATAAGTTACTTTAAATACGGGAAAGCTCCAGGACCTGACGGGTTTACAGCCAAATTATTAAAATTATTGAGTGAGGATATCCCGTCCACATTGGTACGCACCTTCAATCATATATTGGAGACAGGAGGGTTGCCCAGCCATTCAACATGTCACACATGAAGTTGCTACTAAAACCAAACAAACCTTCACTTCTGCCTGGATCCTATCGTACATTCTCACTCATTGACCATTATATCAAGATTTTGTCCAGGATCATGGCAGATCTTTTGAGTAGCATTGTTCCTACGCTGATAGGGCGATCACAAGTGGCCTTTGTTAGCTACTTTGTTGGCTACTATCACAGTGTGCATCATATTTGCTCGTGATAGACACGAATGTTGTTGGGAGTGGGTGCACGGTATTGTATACTGTTCATCAATATCCTAAGCCTAACTACATTTGATGTGCGATATTGTTCAGTGGAGTAGACACCCTCTATCCTATCGCGAAGTGTTTAGTTTGGGGGATGATTGGAAGAGTATTTAGACACGCGGGACCTATGTAATTGTAATACATTCAAATGTGAGCAGGTGATCAACAATTGTTGTTAAGGCGCAACTCCGCGGCCCCTACGTTGAGTCTAGCCCGTGAAAATTTACTGGTTGTCAATGGGGAACCCCAACACCCCAGGGCAGCTACAGTATTTAAACAATTAGAGCTGAACCAAGATTTGCTGTATCAGGTTTATAAAATACATGTTGAAATTTTTTAGCAATTGCTGCTACCGCAGTCATATCGGAGGTTGGTAATGGACTTAGCGCATGCGCATGTACTAGGGTGACATTTGTGCCAAAAGAAAACCCTACACAGAATTATACAACGGTTTTACTGGCTGGGGGTCTATCAGGAAGTTAAACGGTATTGTAACTCTTGTCGCATGCGCCAGGTACACAGTCCTCAGCCTCATTTAGTGAGTCCCTTGGTGCCATTAAAAATTTTAGAGGTCCAGTTTGAGAGAATACCCATGGATCTGGTGGAGCCGGTTAAAAATCAGCAAGGGGTCATCAACAGGGGCAATAAAAGGAGCACTGTGTGGGTCACCAGTTTTGAGCACACCCGAGTTCAAAAGAGAATTCATTGTCCAGACTGATGCGTCAGAGGTAGGTCTGGGTGCCGTGTTGTCTCAGGACTGGAGATTAAGGGGAGGAGCATCCCATTAGTTTCCTGAGTCGAAAACTTACTCCATCAAAAAACAGAGACAGCATTGTAGAGAGAGAGTGCCTGGCGATAAAGTGGGCACTGGAGTCGTTGCGCTACTATTTGTTGGGGATAACATTTTGTTTTGTAAATGATCATTCCCCTGTGACTGGCAGTGTTGTAGCCCAGGGAGTAGAGTTCAGGTGGTAGAAAGATGAACATAACAGGAGACTTGGAAAACGTTGGCAAACAGTTATTTAATCTGAAAACGGACAGGCAAATTCAGGTGAGATCCATGCCTTGTTCATTTTCAGAAAAATAAGCCGGTCTACATTGTCTGAGGATAGTCGCATGCGACGGTCTGTTAGTACACCACCTGCAGCACTAAAGACGCGCTCAGATAATACACTGGCAGCAGGGCAAGCCAGCACCTCCAAGGCATACCACACATCAAATACAAATATAACAGTAATAATAATATTATTAATAAAAATGAAATTGCACACACAGTACACAGACACAGCTCATATGTGTGTATGAGAGAGTGTTTCTGTGTGTAGTTCATGCCTCTAGCCTAGAAGATCAGTCTTGCTAAAATCTTTAACACTGATCCCTGTTCTGTTCTTAAAATGGTGGATGCTGAACTGCTTCTCAGCCCCCTCATACACAATCATTATGTGGCACTGCTGGGCTCAGTCAGAGGCATCAGATTGAACTAGGCTGTCCTGAGTCATTCTCAATAGAACATTTTGTTCAGCAGTTCATCTAGTTCATTTAGTTCAGAGGTCACATGATGCATTTCCTATCAGCTCCTCACAGGATAGGGTGGAGAAAAACTGAACTAAATGAACTAATCTTTTGAACTAATCTTTTCAGTGAACTAGTTCATGGTGAACTAATCACCAAAATTAACTAGATTTCCCATCACTATGGTGTACACCTTGGTGGCGCTGTCACAAAACTTCGCCACATTTGTAACATACAGCTCTTGCCCTGTGCGGAGGCGCTGCTTGTGCTCCCTCTTGTTGCAGAGGTGTCTACAATGCCTCGACGCACAGAGCTGCTTTGTAAAGCAGTAGCAGCAGCAGCGCTCTCGGCTGAATGGAGAACATTATGGATTTCAACAGTGTGTCTTGGTCCTCCAGCATTTTACGGTCCCGGTTCAACGGTGTGATGAGGCTTTGTAAGTTGTCCCGGTAGCGAGGGTCTAGGAGGGTGTACACCCAATAATCTGACGTGGTGAGAATGTGGCCGATGCAGCGGTCGTTTCTCAGGCAGTGCAGCATGAAATCAACCATGTGCTGCAGACTCACAACTGGCCAACAAACGCTGTCCTCTGGAAGAGCGTCACACTAATAGATTTTTGTAAATTTAAAATAGAATAAAGCAGCAGCAATTTTTGAAAAATTACAAGGATGAGCCAGTGACAGACACTCAGCAGAGTACACGCTGCGGTGGTTGAAGTGGAGCGGGATCTACACTCCTACAAAAAAATTAAACCTCAGACTAGAGTGAACACTGAAACACAACTGTTCACTTGCTGTGAAAGGCCTTTTTGTGGACTTCTATTAAGTTTGCAGGCAATGTATTGTATTTTGATTGAAGAGCGTCACACTAATAGATTTTTGTAAATTTAAAATAGAAGAAAGCAGCAGCAATTTTTGAAAAATTACAAGGATGAGCCAGTGACAGACACTCAGCAGAGTACACGCTACGGTGGTTGAAGTGGAGCGGGATCTACACTCCTACAAAAAAATTAAACCTCAGACTAGAGTGAACACTGAAACACAACTGTTCACTTGCTGTGAAAGGACTTTTTGTGGACTTCTATTAAGTTTGCAAGCAATGTATTGTATTTTGATGGAAGAGCGTCACACTAATAGATTTTTGTAAATTTAAAATAGAATAAAGCAGCAGCAATTTTTCAAAAATTACAAGGATGAGCCAGTGACAGACACTCAGCAGAGTACACGCTGCGGTGGTTGAAGTAAGGGGAGCGGGATCTACACTCCTACAAAAAAATTAAACCTCAGACTACAGTGAACACTGAAACACAACTGTTCACTTGCTGTGAAAGGCCTTTTTGTGGACTTCTATTATGTTTGCAAGCAATGTATTGTGTTTTGATGGAAGAGCGTCACACTAATAGATTTTTGTAAATTTAAAATAGAAGAAAGCAGCAGCAATTTTTGAAAAATTACAAGGATGAGCCAGTGACAGACACTCAGCAGAGTACACGCTGCGGTGGTTGAAGTGGAGCGGGATCTACACTCCTACAAAAAAATTAAACCTCAGACTAGAGTGAACACTGAAACACAACTGTTCACTTGCTGTGAAAGGCCTTTTGTGGACTTCTATTATGTTTGCAAGCAATGTATTGTATTTTGATGGAAGAGCGTCACTGTAATGTATGTAGTACAGTTCATATAGCGTCTTGTGCTTGGGTGCGATGAAAACACAGGAGTCACAGGTTTGATATAGAAAAGTCCTGTATTACTTCATACAAGTTGGCAGAAATAGTCACACAGTTTGCAGACACAGAAACAGGAGACACAGCAGGCCAGAGTAATCCAAGCTCAGCAATCACTCTCCAATACAGATTCAGGATCTTCTTCTCTGTTACCGTAAGTCCATGCAAACGTGGGTCTTTCAAAGGGCAGGGTTCAGAGTCCACAAGTGCTTCAGAGTTCCTCAGTAGGAATAGCTGGAGTACAAGGTCCAAGGCTTACAGGAGTCAAGTCACAGGTTCACTGCAGGCTAGATTCTGAAGCACTGATTGCTCAGCTGTGGCTGCTTAAGAAGCAAAGGAGAGAATCAGGGCAGGAACATGCAAGCTGGAAACTCCATTTTGACTGAGGGCAAGATAGCTGCAGCAAGACAGAAAGTAAAATGGCTGACGAACAAACTGAGTTTCAGGAATATATACATAGAACCTTACATTACTCCCCCCTTAAGGACAACCTCCGGATGACCTCAGACCAGGCTTGTGTGGGTACCTCTGATGAAACTGACGGAGCAAGCGAGGAGCATTAACGTTATTGACCGGTTCCCATGAGTTGTCCTCCACTGGGTAGCCCTGCCATTTAATCAGATATTGTAACTGATTTCTATACAACCTGGAATCTAAAATCCTTTCCACCACAAATTCTTCCTGACCATCGACTAGCACTGGGTCAGGGCAAGGAGAGGAACGTCCAGGAAACGTATTGGGTGTCGCAGCCTTTAGTAGGGATACATGAAAGACAGGGTGGATTCTCATAGTTCTGGGCAGTTGAAGACGACAAGCAACGGCACTTATAATTTTACTGATTTTATAGGGTCCAATGTACTTATGTCCCAACTTAGACGATGGAATCCTTAACTTAAGATTTCTGGTTGACAGCCAGACCAAGTCTCCTACCTTGAAAGCTGGTGCAGGTTTACGAAATTTATCTGCTGCTTTCTTGTACCTTTCTTGAGCCGATTCCAGATTTTCCTTTAGAAGATCCATATTCTTCTGTAAAGACGTGATTCTTTCAGCCACTGCTGGTAAAGGCGTTTCTATGGGAAATCGTGGTAGAATGTTAGGATGATAACCTAGATTAGAGTAAAAAGGAGACTGTTTAGTGGAGGCACTCTGAGAGTTGTTATACGAGAACTCAGCTAATGGAAGTAGATCCACCCAATCATCCTGTAGGTGGCAGATAAAGCAGCGGAGATACTGCTCCAGGGTTTGATTGGTTCGTTCGGTCTGTCCATTAGTCTGGGGATGAAAAGCAGAAGAAAGGTTTACTTTAATGTCCAATGCTGCACAGAAATTTTGCCAAAACCTAGAAGTGAATTGCACCCCTCGATCCGAAATAACCTCATCCGGTACTCCATGTAAGCGAAACACATCTTTAATCATCAAATCTGATGTCTGTTTTGCAGTGGGTAAGCCGACACAAGGGATAAAATGAGCTGCCTTTGTTAGACGGTCAACCACCACTAGAATGGTGTTCTTCCCCTGAGAGGTTGGTAACTCCACAATGAAGTCCATAGAAATGGATCCCCACGGGCGGGACGGGGTGGGAAGAGGCTGTAACAGACCAGTTGGTGAGGAGCGAGGTGTTTTGCATCTTGCACAGACCTCACATGAAGTGACATAATTCAAAACATCCTTCCTGCAAGTGGGCCACCAAAAGAAACGAAAAAGAAATTCCTGTGTCTTTAGAATTCCTCTATGCCCAGCTATCTTGGAATCGTGAATGAGTTGCAATACTCTTAATCTGACTGTTTCAGGAATATACAGACGTTGTCCCTGAATCCACACACCATTCTTAAAGACAAGACTTACGTCCCTTGGGGTTGTGCCAAAAAGGAATCCGCATGGTATGCTTCCTTGATGTCCTTAAGTAGGTCTTGATTATGAATTACTCCTAGGAATCTAGAGTCAGGAAGAATAGTCTTAGGAGGAGTAATTGGACGTGTCTCTGCTGAGTAAATCCTAGAGAGTGCATCAGCCTTTCCATTGCGCGATCCTGGTCTATAAGAGATGATAAAATTAAATTGGTTTAAGAAAAGATTCCAGCGAGCCTGGCGAGGAGTCAGGCACTTAGCCGACCTGATAAACTCAAGGTTACGATGGTCTGTTAGGACGACTATTTGCTGTGCAGCCCCTGAAGAAGGTGTCTCCATTCTTTGAAGGCGGCAATAATGGCCAACAACTCTCTATTGCCCACATCGTAGTTCCTCTCAGCCGAAGACAACTGCTGGGAAAAGAAGGCACAGGGATGCAAGACATTCTTCTCACCTGTTCTCTGAGAGAGTATAGCTCCAACGGCACAGTCTGAAGCATCCACCTCTATTATGAAGGCAAGCTCGGGGTTGGGATGTACTAGGATAGGTGCAGTGGTAAATTTATCTTTTAGACAGGAAAATGCTTCCTGGGCTTGGGGAGTCCAGGAAAACCTAGACTCTTTCCGGGTAAGTTGAGTGATAGGTGACACTACCTCAGAGAAATTTCTAATGAAACGTCTATAGAAGTTGGCAAACCCGATGAAGCGCTGTACCTCCTTCACATTTCTAGGACTTGGCCAATCCTTGATGGCTTGGGTTTTGCTTCCATCCATACTAATTCCTTGTGTAGACAGTACATACCCCAGAAATTGAATTTCGGTCCTATGGAATTCACACTTTTCAAGTTTGATGTAAAGATGATTTTGTCTTAGACGTTCCAAGACCATTCTCACATGTCCATGATGTTCCTCTGTGGAGTTAGAAAAAATTAGAATATCATCCAAATAAATTACCACGAATGTATCTAGGAGATCCCTGAAGATGTCATTCACCAAGTGTTGGAAAGTGGCTGGGGCGGTACTCAGACCAAAAGGCATAACTAGATATTCAAAGTGTCCATAGCGTGACCTGAATGCAGTCTTCCATTCATCCCCAGGTCTAATACGGACTAAGTTATAGGCCCCACGAAGATCTAGTTTAGAAAAATTTTGGCATGTCGCACTCTCTCCAATAACTCAGGGATTAAAGGCAATGGATAACGGTTTCTAATAGTAACCTTATTGAGTTCCCTATAGTCTACGCATGGTCTCAGAGATCCATCTTTCTTCTTTACAAAGAAGATGGGTGCACCTGCAGGAGATGAAGAGGGGCGTATGAAGCCCTTGGCTAGATTTTCATCTATGTAATCCTTTAAAGCCTTTAGCTCGGGCCCCGCCAGGGGGTAGATCTTACCAAAAGGTATCTCTGCTCCAGGCAATAATTCAATTGGACAATCATATGGACGGTGAGGAGGAAGCTGGTCAGCGTTCTTCTTGTCACATAAATCCACATAGTCCTGGTATACAGCTGGTAATTCAGGGACTGACATGATTCCTTTAGGAACAGAGCAAGCTGAAACTTTTGGACTCATCTGTTTCTCTGGAAAGTGTAATTCCTTGGTCTCCCAGTTAATGGTAGGATTCTGAGCCTGCAGCCATGGTAGCCCTAGAATAATGGGAAAGTGGGGAGAAGAGATAAGCATAAAGGACAGTTTCTCTTGATGATCTTTACCCATAAGAACCCTCAAAGGCTCTGTTTCCTGATCCACTGGTCCAGAGGTCAGCAGGGAGCCATCCACAGTTTCCATCTGTACTGGAGTAGCCTTCTTCACTGAACGTATTCCCTGTTTCAGAGCAAAGGAGACATCCATAAAATTTCCACTTGCCCCTGAGTCGATCATAGCAGAGCTAGACACCCAAGCTGAGTCAACCCAGAGTTTGATGGAAAGAAAGCAATGAGAATTGTTTTTCTTACAACTCAGCTGGGACACCGCTGAGGAAACTTGAAAAATGGCAGCGTTTACACAGTCAACGTCCTCAGAGGTAACGGAGTTTAAGTCCGAGAAATCAAGATCTGTTGCTGCAGATCTCTCTGGAGCCTGAGGCTCGGACCTGACAGATCCCCTCTCGCAACACTCACAATGAATGAGTGCTGCAGTAGTCTTACGAGAACGGCTGGGGCAGTTTATAATGAAGTGCCCTGACTTACCACAATAGAAACATAGATTCTCCTTAAAACGATGTTCCTTGCGTGCATCACTAACCCGTCGTTGTAAAGAGTCTACCTGCATGGGTTCAGGTTCAGGTTCCCGTGTAATCCTACTCAAAGGTTCCTTAGCTGGAGAGGAAGGTAGGAAAAGGTTAGTACGATTGCTTTCGAACCATCTCTCTTGCCTGCGTTCAGTCAGACGAGTATCAATACGGATGCAGTAGTTAATAAAGTCACCTAACGCAGTGGGAGGGTCGGCACGAGCAAGTTCATCCTTAATCAGTGGAGATAACCCCTTTCGAAAAATAGATTTTTTGGCGGAACTGTCCCAGGTGGTATCAAGGGCCCATCTCCTGAAATCCAAGGCATATTCAGCTACCGAGTGCTTACCTTGGCGCAAAGCTAACATGGCTGCTTCAGCTGTTGCACCTCGATTGGGGTCATCAAACACCTGCCCCATGGCTGAAATAAAATCATCAAGGTGATTCAAACAATCATCCTCAGTCTCAATCAGAGGGTTTGCCCACATTAAAGCCTTGTTGGTAAGCAACATAATTATAGTAAGCACCTTAGATCGTTCAGTGGGAAATTGTGAAGCATGTGCAGAAAAAAAAAGATTGCATTGATTAATAAATCCCCTGAATTTCTCACGTTCACCGCCAAAACGAAAAGGGGGCAACTTGGGAATCCCAGCACTCGGGGCTACGGCAGGAGCCTGGACTCGCCCCTCTGGAACCTCAATCCTGGCTCGCAAATCCTGGGTAGTCTGTCCAACCACTTGCAAATTGTGATTATTGAGGTCCTGTAGATTTGTAAAACGGGTCTTTATATTCTGCAAATCTGCAAGGATATTATCAGTCACTCCGCAAAGTTCCTTTATGCGGGCCTCCATTTTCCAGATCTTTTAAGACAGGATTACTGGAAGAAGAGGAGAGAAAAAAAACAATAGTGTTCACCTGTGGCAACACTGCAGAGAGAAAAAAAAATTAAGGGAACTGCTCACCTGGAATGGTTGTGAGAAGTCACAACCACTATCATCACAGAAAGTTTCAACCAGACATCTGATATCCAGAGTTACAGCAGACAAAAAAGAGAAAAGAAAGGAAAAAAAAAAAAAAAAAACAATAGTGTTTACCTGTGGTAACACTGCAAAAGAAAAAACTTAAGGGAATTGCTCACCTGGAATGGTTGTGAGAAGTCACAACCACTGTCATCACAGAAAGTACAACCGACGTCTGATATCCACAGTACAGCAGACACAGTCTTCCAGACCCAGCAGACACTAACGTTTTGGCTTCAGAATCTTGTAATGTATGTAGTACAGTTCATATAGCGTCTTGTGCTTGGGTGCGATGAAAACACAGGAGTCACAGGTTTGATATAGAAAAGTCCTGTATTACTTCATACAAGTTGGCAGAAATAGTCACACAGTTTGCAGACACAGAAACAGGAGACACAGCAGGCCAGAGTAATCCAAGCTCAGCAATCACTCTCCAATACAGATTCAGGATCTTCTTCTCTGTTACCGTAAGTCCATGCAAACGTGGGTCTTTCAAAGGGCAGGGTTCAGAGTCCACAAGTGCTTCAGAGTTCCTCAGTAGGAATAGCTGGAGTACAAGGTCCAAGGCTTACAGGAGTCAAGTCACAGGTTCACTGCAGGCTAGATTCTGAAGCACTGATTGCTCAGCTGTGGCTGCTTAAGAAGCAAAGGAGAGAATCAGGGCGGGAACATGCAAGCTGGAAACTCCATTTTGACTGAGGGCAAGATAGCTGCAGCAAGACAGAAAGTAAAATGGCTGACGAACAAACTGAGTTTCAGGAATATATACATAGAACCTTACAGTCACACTAATAGATTTTTGTAAATTTAAAATAGAAGAAAGCAGCAGCAATTTTTCAAAAATTACAAGGATGAGCCAGTGACAGACACTCAGCAGAGTACACGCTGCGGTGGTTAAAGTGGAGCGGGATCTACACTCCTACAAAAAAATTAAACCTCAGACTACAGTGAACACTGAAACACAACTGTTCACTTGCTGTGAAAGGTCCTTTTTGTGGACTTCTATTAAGTTTGCAAGCAATGTATTGTATTTTGATGGAAGAGCGTCACACTAATATATTTTAGTAAATTTAAAATAGAAGAAAGCAGCAGCAATTTTTCAAAAATTACAAGGATGAGCCAGTGACAGACACTCAGCAGAGTACACGCTGCGGTGGTTGAAATGGAGAGGGATCTACACTCCTACAAAAAAATTAAACCTCAGACTACAGTGAACACTGAAACACAACTGTTCACTTGCTGTGAAAGGCCTTTTTGTGGACTTCTATTATGTTTGCAAGCAATGTATTGTATTTTGATGGAAGAGCGTCACATTAATAGATTTTTGTAAATTTAAAATAGAAGAAAGCAGCAGCAATTTTTGAAAAATTACAAGGATGAGCCAGTGACAGACGCTCAGCAGAGTACACGCAGCATTAGTTGAAGTAACTGGAGCGTGATCTGCACTCAAAAAAATTAAAAAAAATCACAGACTGCAGTGAACACTGAAACACAACTGTTCACTTGCTGTGAAAGGCTCTGTCATGTATAGTGTACAGTTCCTATAGCGTCTTGTGCTTGGGTGCGAGGAAAACACAGGAGACACAGGTTGATATGAAATGACTTGTATTGCTTCATACAAGCATGCTGAAAAGTTCACACAGTTTGCAGGAACAGCGACAGGAGACACAGCAGGCCAGAGTAACTTCAAGCACTACAATAAATCTCCAAAGCAGGTTCAGGATCTCTTCTCTGTACCGTACTTCCTCTGCAAACATGGATTCACCAAACAGCAGGTTTCCAGAGTCCAAAAGTGTTCCAAGGTTCCTCAGTAGGGAATAGCTGGAGTACAAGTCCAAGGTTTCCAGAAGTCAGGTCACAGACTGACTGAGGCTTGATTCAGGAGCACTGATTGTTCAGCTGAGGCTGCTTAAGAAGCAAGAGGGAAGAATCAGGGCGGGAACATGAAAACTGGAAACTCCATATTAACTGAGGGCAAGAGCTGCAGAAAGACAGAAAGCAAAATGGCAGACGGAAAACTGAGTTTCAAGGAACATGTCAACAGAGACAAAGAACCTTACAGGCTCCTTTGTCTACTTCTATAGTGTTTGCAACCAAGGTATTGTATACGGATGGAAGCACGTCACACTATTATTTCAATTGCATGGAGCAGCAAGAATTACACTGAAGAAAAAAAAAAGAGTCTGTCAGTGACACGTGCAGATGCCTACAGACAGCGTTGCATACAGAGCAAACTGCAGCGTCACCTGCACTCACACACACCTTGCAGAGCTGTTAAAACAACACTGCAGGCAAAAGGAAGCTTTACACAGCCGGTGGTAAACTAGCCTGCCTAAAGCACAGTACACTAAATCGCAATCTCTAACTGTCCCTCAGAGTCAGCAGAGCAGCGTTCTTTCCCTAACTGAGTTCACAGCACAGTGACGCTAAAATGGCGGCGGCGCCTTTTATAGTGCATTCTGACATCATTTCAGCATCCAATCACAGCCATGCCATTAGTTAACATGACCGCAGCAGTACATGATGTGCCCACTCTTCTTAGGATTACTCATTGGCTGACTAAAATCACATTGCCTCTCAAAGAATTATGGGAACTTCCGATTCCGGTATACGATATATGGAAAATATCGGAACTAAGTATCGGAATTCCGATACAGCGAATATCGGCCGATACCCGATACTTGCAGTATCGGAATGCTCAACACTAATAAGCAAATTGCCTCTTCAAACAAAGAGGACTTGTACTCTATAGCGCCACCTATTGGAAGTAGCGATCCTACAAGTCACAATCAACCCTTTAACGAGTCTTGTAATATGACTTAGGATAAAAGCCAAATCAGATTCTCCATTTGCAGACACGGTGTTTCGGACTGATGGTCCTCGTCAGTGCAAAGTAGGAGAGATCTGATTTGGCTAGATGAGAGGCTCTGGACTGGGGTCTGGGGGGTAAGGTTACTCCTTGTGGAGAGTGACATACCAGCTCTGGCGTGTCGAGGTAAGGAGGCTTATTCGCCGTGCAATGCTCCTCTGGGAAATTTTAATATGCAAATTGCCTCTTCAAACAAAGAGGACTTGTACTCTATAGCGCGACCTATTGGAAGTAGCTTTTTAGCTCTTTGTTTGAAGAGGCAATTTGCATATTAAAATTTCCCAGAGGAGCATTGCACGGCGAATAAGCCTCCTTACCTCGACACGCCAGAGCTGGTATGTCACTCTCCACAAGGAGCAACACTAATAACAAATAATCATATTTTAGATTGTAAAAGTCTGATCTATCTAAAATTGTTAAACCCATATTGTAAACACCTTAAAAAAAATCAGAATACCAGAACTGCCAGTTTTTGATTACTGCACTTCTATCAAAAAGCAATTAAAAAAATGGCACCAACAAAAACTGTGGCTTGCCATGCAAAAAAAAAAACAAGCCCTAATTCAGCTCCATCAATGGAAAAAAAATAAAAAGTTATGGGTTTAAGAAAAAAGATTACACAATCTATTTTGTTTTCAAACTTCAGTTTTTTTTAAACCAGTAAAATACTGTATAAAAAAATATAAATTTAGTATTATTATAATTGTATTGACTTGCAGAATCATGTTACCTGGTCATTTTTACCGCACATTGAATGCAGTAAACGCAAAACAAAAATTTTCACAGAATTGCAATTTTTCCATCATTTTACACTGCAAAAAAAGTGTAAGTAACGAGGAAGAAAGGGATGAAAAACAAATGGTCAAAAATGAAAATTGATGCTGATGGGAAGGGGTACACAATGTTTACAATTATATACATACAATAAAAAAGTAACATCTATCCTCAGAAAAAAGAAAGCTCTATTGTTTTGTAGCTTTATATGAAGAAAAGCTAGCATATACACCAGTCAGGAATAGGGTTAATACATCTACTTTTTCACTGCATGTTTCCAGGTTTCCTCATACAACCTCTGAGCAGCTATAGGAGCATGTGTTTGGTAAAAATCTGTAGAATATGGAAGAAATTATCTAAATGTTAAAAGTAACAAGAACTGCTTTAGCAGAGTGTTCTGCATTATGGTAAAATCAATGTATTAATGTAAACTCCTTTTTCCTGGCTTCTTTCCATCTATATATATTTGTAATAGAGTTGATGTAATTTGGTTGCAAAGGGACATTCTCCGAGGTAAAGTGGGTTAGTTTAGCTCTTGTTTGCCAGACATTCACTCAGTGTTATAGTATTCCAGTATGGAGCTAATGAGTAGAAATGGGAGTTATTCTGGGATTCATTTTTAGTAAAGCAGACAGAATATTTCACCATTTGTGAACCACTGAGCTAAGAATTTGCTGGAAATGAAGAAAACAAACCCTTTCAATTGGCTAATTATTAAAGGGGTATTCTCAAACTTAAAAGATACGTTGGTTGGACGACCCAGAGATCCTGAAAACATAAGCGGTGGTCGATCATGTACACTATTGCTCCATTCATACTTAATGTGAGTGCCGGAGATTGCTAAGCGCTGGACATGGCTGATCTTCTGCATTCCCATTTAAATGAATGGAGCAGCAGTGCGCATGATCGACCTTTGCTTTATTCACACAGGTTTTTCAGAGTCCTGAGTTCTTGAAATTGCTTGGGGCCACAGTGTTCAGACGCTCATAGTTCAAAAGTTATCCCCTATCCCGAGTTATCCCACCCTCCCATCCTGTATACATGGCTCCGCTCCCACCCTCCCATCCTGTATACACGGCTCCGCTCCCACCCTCCCATCCTATATACACGGCTCCACTCCACCCTCCCATCCTATATACACGGCTCCGCTCTCACCATCCTATCCTATATACACGGCTCCGCTCCCACCCTCCCATCCTATATACATGGCTTCGCTCCCACCCTCCCATCCTATATATACGGCTCTGCTCCCACCCTCCCATCCTATATACATGGCTCCGCGCCCACCCTCCCATCCTATATACAAGACTCCGCTCCCACCCTCCCATCCTATATACACGGCTCCGCTCCCACCCTATATACACGGCTCCGCTCCCACCCTCCCATCCTATATACACGGCTCTGCTCCCATCCTCCCATCCTATATACACAGCTCCGCTCCCACCCTCCCATCCTGTATACATGGCTCCGCTCCCACCCTCCCATCCTATATACAGGCTCCGCTCCCACCCTCCCATCCTATATACACGGCTCTGCTCCCACCCTCCATCCTATATACAGGGCTTCGCTCCCACCCTCCCATCCTATATAAAGGGCTTCGCTCCCACCCTCCCATCCTATATATACGGCTCTGCTCCCACCCTCCCATCCTATATACAGGGCTCCGCTCCCACCCTCCCATCCTATATTTACGGCTCCGCTCCCACCCTCCAATTCTATATACATGGCATCCTCTCCACCCTGTATACAGTCATGGCCAAAAGTTTTGAGAATGACACAAATATTATATTTTCACATGATCTGCTGCCCTCTGGTTTTTATGTGTGTTTGACAGATGTTTTTTATCACAGACAGAAATATAATAATTGCAAACATATGAGTAACAAAAGCTTATATTGACAGAATGAGTTAATGCAGCAAGTCAATATTTGCAGTGTTGACCCTTCTTCTTCAGGACCTCTACAATTCTCCCTGGCATGCTCTCAATCAACTTCTGGACCAAATCCTGACTGATAGCAGTCCATTCTTGCACAATCAATGCTTTCATTTTGTCAGAATTTTTAGGTTTTTGTTTGTCCACCCGTCTCTTGATGATTGACCACAAGTTCTCAATGGGATTAAGATCTGGGGAGTTTCCAGGCCATGGACCCAAAATCTCTATGTTTTGTTCCCTGAGCCATTTAGTTATCACCTTTGCTTTATGGCAAGGTGCTCCATCATGCTGGAAAAGGCATTGTTGATCGCCAAACTGCTCTTGGAGGGTTGGGAGAAGTTGCTCTTGGAGGACATTCTGGTACCATTCTTTATTCATGGCTGTGTTTTTAGGCAAGACTGTGAGAGAGCCGATTCCCTTGGCTGAGAAGCAACCCCACACATGAATGGTTTCAGGATGCTTAACAGTTGGCATGAGACAAGACTGGTGGTAGCTCTCACCTTGTCTTCTCCGAATGAGGCGTTTTCCTGATGTCCCAAACAATCGAAAAGGGGATTCATCAGAGAAAATAACTTTACCCCAGTCCTCAGCAGTCCACTGCCTGTACCTTTTGCAGAATATCAGTCTGTCCATGATGTTTTTTCTGGAGAGAAGTGGCTTCTTTGCTGCCCTCCTTGAGACCAGGCCTTGCTCCAAGAGTCTCCGCCTCACAGTGCGTGCAGATGCACTCACACCTGCCTGCTGCCATTCCTGAGCAAGCTCTGCACTGCTGGTAGCCCGATCCCGCAGCTGAAACACTTTTAAGAGACGGTCCTGGCGCTTGCTGGTCTTTCTTGGGCGCCCTGGAGCCTTTTTGGCAACAATGGAACCTCTCTCCTTGAAGTTCTTGATGATGCGATAGATTGTTGACTGAGGTGCAATCTTTCTAGCTGCGATACTCTTCCCTGTTAGGCCATTTTTGTGCATTGCAATGATGACTGCACGTGTTTCTTTAGAGATAACCATGGTTAACAGAAGAGAAACAATGATGCCAAGCACCAGCCTCCTTTTAAAGTGTCCAGTGGTGTCATTCTTACTTAATCATGACAGATTGATCTCCAGCCATGTCCTCATCAACACCCACACACTGTGTTAATGGAGCAATCACTGAAAAAAGGTTAGCTGTTCCTTTTAAGGCAGGGCTGCAATGATGTTGAAATGTGTTTTGGGGGATAAAGTTCATTTTCTAGCCAAATATTGACTTTGCAAGTAATTGCTGTTAAGCTGATCACTCTTTATAACATTCTGGAGTATATGCAAATTGCCATTAGAAAAAGTGAAGCAGTAGACTTTGTAAAAATTAATATTTGTGTCATTCTCAAAACTTTTGGCCATGACTGTACATGGCTCTGCTCCCACCTTGTATACATGGCTCCGCTCCCACCCTCTGCGGGGCTCCACCATTCTCCCCATCATACTTACCCTCCCCGCTCCATTGCTGCATGTCCCTGCATCTCTATCCCCACAGTCAGCTTCTTCCTCTGTGGAGCGGTCACGTGGTACCGCTCATTAAGGTCATGAATATGGACGCCACGCCTATAGGAGTGGCATCGCGTCCATATTCCTGACCTTACTGAGCGTTACTACGTAACAGCACCGCACTGGATAGAAGCAGACGCGCCGGACGGGACAGGGATGAAGGGACGGAAGGTGAGTATGTACCTAAAGATGACCCGCGGCTGATCTCCCGACGATAGCGGTGGCGAATCAGGTGAAATTCTGCGCCAATTCACGGCTGGATGTGCCTGTCGCTGATTGGTCGCGTCCCGCCGGGCACGACCAATCAGTGACGCAGGATTTCCGTTACAGCCAGAAGTTAAAAGTTAGACAATTATATAGATAGATGGTGGAAATAATCCCTAAAAGGCAATAGGAAAGTTTGATTTCACCCACAAACTATTTATATGAGCGTGTAGTTCTTGGAAAGAAGAGTCCATCCATGCCATGGGCTAGCAAGTCCATTCTTTCATTAAAGAGAAATCACCATGTGGATTAATATGAAAATTATACTGAAGAGGGCATAACAAGGCATTTCACCTGCTCTATTTCTCATCTAGTACTTCCTTCTCCTGCTTTGCTGATAGCTTCTTTGCTTGAAGACACACAGCAAAGGAGCTTTCAGTCAAACAGGAGAAGATGGCACTATGTAGTGAATACAGCGATGGAGACAGAGCCTTGGGAAGATCTTCACCACTACAAAAGGAATGCAGCCACATTTGCATATTTTTTCGAACAACATCAAACAAATGCAAAATGACCCCTGGTAGAGGTAATGTGTCCAAAAAGGCATCACTAAACATACATAAACCCAAAGACAAAGAATGCCAGGATTAAAGTCATTATTATAAAGTTATAAAGTTTTAAGCTTTATTAAAAATAAATGATAAAATTAGTAAAAACCAAGATACACACACAAAAATACATACATTGATGGGTGAGTAACTGAAGGGACCCCAAGGTAAGATTTCCAATAAATAGAATATACAGAAGCTGAGCAATGAAGTAAATATAAACAAGTTTGTATTGATAGTCAACTAGCACAAATAGAAATAAATGTATACCTAGAGAAAAACAGGTATCCCACAGTCAAGAAACATGAAGTCAGTAATCATATAAAAAGTATTGCTAGTCACTAACTCACACACCAAGGACACAATGCTCATTACTGATGAATCATTTGAAAAATGCGCATCGGGTCTTTGGTGGGTGAGTTAGTGACTAACAATAATTTTCATATGATTACTGACAGTAGGATAACTGTTATTCTCTAGGTATACATTTATATCTGCACTGCTCAAATAAAATAAGAGGAACACTTAAACAACACAATGTAACTCCAAGTCAATCACACTTCTGTGAAGTATACCTGTCCAGGTATGAAGCAACACCAATTGTGAATCAATATCTCCTGCTGTTGTGCAAATGGAACAGACAACATGTAGAAATGATAGGCAATTAGCAAGAGAACCCTTGTAAAAGAGAGGTTCTGCAGGTGGTGACCACAGACCATTTCTCTGTTCTCATCATTTTTGGCTGTTGTTTTGATCACTTTTGCATTTTGTCATTGCTTTCACCACTAGAGGTAAAGTAGCATGAAGCAGTGTCTACAACTCACAGACGTTGCTTATGTAGTGCATCTCATCTAGGATGGCACATCATTACAAGCTGTGGCAAGAATTGAAGTTGTGTCTGTCAGCACATTGTCCAGAGCATGGAGCAGATACCAGGAGACAGGCCAGTACACCAGGAGACATTGAGTGGGCCGTAGGAGGGCAACAACCCAGCCAGAGCCCTGCAAAATGACACCAACATCCATGTGTCTGCTCAAACTGTAAGAAATAGACTCCATGAATGTGGTATGAGGGCCTGATGTCCACAAGTGGGTATTGCGCTTACAACCCAACACCGTGCAGGGTGATTGGCATTTGCCAGAGAACACCAAGACTGGCAGTTTCGACATTGGCTCTCTATGTTCTTCATGGATGAGAGCAGATTCACACTGTGCGAGTACATGTGACAGATGTGACTGGAGACACCATGGAGAACGTTCTGCTGCCTGCAATATCCTCCAGCATGACCGGTTTGGCAGTGGGTCATTAATGGTGTGGGGAGGCATTTCTTTGGAGGGCCGCAAAGCTCTTCCTGTGCTAGTCAGAGGTACCCTAACTGCCATTACGTACAGGGATGAAATCTTCAGACGAATTGTGAGATCATATGCAGGTGCACTGGGCCCTGGGTTCCTTCTGATGAATGACAATGCTAGGTCTTATGTGGCTGAAGTGTGGCAGCAGTTCCTGCATGATGCTATCGACTGGCCAGCCCGTTCCCCAGGCCTGTATTCAATCGAGCATATCAGGACATTGTGACCCATTCCATCCACCAACGCCACGTTGCAGCACTGACTATACAGGAGTTGACTGATGCTTTAATCCAGGTCTGGGAGGAAATCCCTCAGGAGAAAATCTGCTGCCTCATGAGAACCATGTCCAGGCGTTGTATGGAGGTCATACAGGCATACATGCATGTGAAGGCCACACACACTACCGAGCATCATTTTCTTGTCTTGAGGCATTCCCAATGAAGTTGGATCAGTCTGTAATTTTATTTTCCACTTTGATTTTGAGTTACATTCCAAATCCAGACCTCCACGGAATATTAATTTTGATTTACATTGATCATTTGCATGTTTTATTGTTCTCATGCATTCTACCATGTAATGAATAAAGATTTGAAACTTGAATATTTCATTCAGTGATATCTAGGGTGTGGTATTTTAGTGTTCCCTTTATTTTTATGTGCAGTGAATTAATGTCATATTTATGTCAGTTGAGTGTGTATTATCATTATAAACTTATTTATATTTACTTTATTGCTCAGCTTTGTATATACTTCCAATATTCTATTTATTGGAAATCTTTCCTTGGAGTCCCTTCAGTTACCTACCCACCAATGTATGTGTTTTTGTGTCTGTAATTTGGTTTTTGCTAATTTTGTCATTTATATTTAATAAAACGTTTTAACTTTATAATGATGACTTTAGTCCTGGCATTCCTTATCTTTGGGTTTATGTATGTTTTCAAACAGTGATATACCGATAAAATAGGAACAGATTGGATAGCAGAAGGTTAGGATGGCAGTTAAACAGCTGGAGAGAGGAGAAGGCGAAACCAAGTTGCTATAGTTCCTTTATACAGTACATAATGTTAGGCAATTTCCATTTTTGTCTCATCTGTCCATAGGACATTCTCCCAGAAGCTTTGTGGCTTGTCAACATGTAGTTTGGCAAATTCCAGTCTGGCTTTTTTATGATTTTTTTCAACAATGGTGTCGTCCTTGGTCGTCTCCCATGAAGCCCACATTGGCTCATACAACGACGGATATTACGATATGACACTGATATTCCTTGAGCTTGAAGTTCACCTTTAATCTGTTTAGAAGTTTTTCTGGGCTCTTTTGTTTCCATTCATATTATCCATCTCTTTGATTTGTCATCAATTTTCCTCCTGCAGCCACGTCCAGGTAGGTTGGCTACAGTCCCATGGAGCTTAAATTTCTGAATAATATGTGCAACTGTAGTCACAAGAACATCAAGCTGCTTGGAGATGGTCTTATAACTTTTACCTTTAACTTCTTTGTCTATAATTTTCTTTCTAATCTCCTAAAACAACTCTTTCCTTCGTTTCCTCTGGTCCATGTTGAGTGTGATACACACCATGTCACCAAACAGCACAGTGAGTATTTGTAGCCCTCTGTACAGGCCCACTCACTGATTCCAAGATTGTAGACACCTGTGATGCTAATTAGTGGACACATCTTGATTTAACATGTACCTTTTGTCACATTATTTTCAGGGGTACCATCATTTCTGTTCAGGCCTCATTCATGAGTTTTATTTTTTTTTTAAGTCTGTGGAAGCATGGTTGAAAAAGAATGTCTGACTTTCATTTGTTCATTTTGATAGATTTTTGATTTATTATTACTTTTGTCAGATTCAAGTTATTTTTGTGGCCATTGTGTGTTTTTCTGTCATTAAACGAGGGGTGCCATCAATTTTGACCACGTGTGTATGTGCTGGGGCTGCTTTGCTGCATCTGGCACAGGGTGTCTAGAATCTGC
This sequence comes from Oophaga sylvatica, assembly GCA_033576555.1. Classification (NCBI taxonomy): domain Eukaryota; kingdom Metazoa; phylum Chordata; class Amphibia; order Anura; family Dendrobatidae; genus Oophaga; species Oophaga sylvatica. Next base: position 283,314,008 of record JARQOD010000006.1, on the reverse strand, counting down.
GCAGGGTGCAATGAAATCTCAAGACTATCAAGGGATTCTAGAGAGAAATATACTGCCCAGTGTCAAAAGCTTGGTCTCAGTCGCAAGTCATGGGTCTTGCAACAGGAGAATGACCCAAAACACACAGCTAAAAACACCCAAGAATGGCTAAGAGGATAACATTGGACTATTCTGAAGTGGCTTTCAATGAGCCCTGACCTAAATCCTATTGAGCATCTTTGCAAAGAGCTGAAGCATGCCATCTGGAAAAGGCAACCTTCAAATATGAGGCAACTGGAGCAATTTGCTCTTGAGAAGTGGGCCAAAATACCTGTCGAGAGGTGCAGAAGTCTTATTTACAGTTACAGGAATCGTTTCATTGCACTGTCTGCCTCAAAATATTAAGTTAAGGGTATCATCTTTTCTGTTCAGGCCTTTTTCATGAGTTTTATTTTTTTAAAATTTCTGTGGAGCATGTTTGAAAAGCAATGTCTGACTTTCATTTGTTCATTTTGATAGATTATTGATTTATTATTACTTTTTGTCAGATTCAAGTTATTTCTGTGACCATTGTGGGTTTTTCTGTCATTAATCGAGGGGTGCCAACAATTTGGACAACGTATATATGTATGTGCAGAAAAATATTTAGAAATGAGAGTCCTCAGTGGTTGATACCTTTTAATGGCTAACTGAAAAGATGGTAACAAATTGCAAGCTTTTGAGACTACTCAGGTCTCTTCATCAGGCAAAGACTAATACAACATCTGAAGAATTACATATTTATACACAACAGAACACAGGAATAGTGCAATAGATAAAACAAGTGATGTATCTATTGCACTTTTCCTGTGTCCTGTTGTGTATAAATATGTGATTCTTCAGATGTTGCATTAGTCTTTGCCTGATGAAGAGACCTGAGTAGTCTCAAAAGCTTGCAATTTGTTACCATCTTTTCAGTTAGCCATTAAAAGGTATCAACCACTGAGGACTCTCAATTCTAAATATTTTTCTATCTACTGGCTAACACGGTACTAAGATATACATCTTTCCTGTATGTATATGTATTTATTTTATTATCAATTATGTTTATTTATATAGCACCATCATATTCCATAGTGCTTTACAAACATCATCATCATTGTCGCCATTGGGGCTCACAATCCTTATTCCCTATCAGTATGTCCTTGGAGTGTGGGAGGAAACCTATGTACACAAGGGGAGAACATGCAAACTCTTTGCAGATGTTGTTGTTGGTGGGATTTGAACCAAGGACCCCAATACTGCAAAGCTTTAGTGCTAACCACTGAGCCACCATGGTGCCCCTTCTGATTGGCAATTCAGTCTGACCAGTATAAGGCTTATCTAAATGTGTAATACTGTATCTAAACTGTGTCTAAACTGAATAAATTACCAATTTATGCCATAAATCCCGAAAGTTTTCACTCACCTCTATTCATGGCATAAATATTTTAGTTGAGTTACTTTAATAAATACTGAATTTGCTATTTCCAAAATATTATTATTGCTGCTGCCACAAGAAACAGCAACACCATGTATAAGTACTCTGTGTCATTGAAAATGTTCAAAGCTCCTCTATTATCACATCCTGAAATTAAACCTCTGCAAAGCTTCAGTAGAAATCATTTTAAGAGGCAAATAACTCTTCACACAAGCTGATGGCAATCACAATGTCTGTATGAAACTGATAAGATTCACTGGTAAAATTCTACCAGACGCTCTGTAATGACTTGTCTGGTCTATAACCACAAAAATACCATTAGCTTTAATTTTACTCACCCCCTACCTACAAAAATCTATATGACGGTTCAGATGGCTGCACTGTGTGGGCAATATGTGATTACTGCTATTAAACAATCAGGTATGTTATACATACCATATCGATGTTCTGCCTTTGGATATTTCACATTGGGGATTCTTTTTCACAGCATTTTGACAAGAGATAGAATGTAGTTCATACCAGATAATATATTTATTATTCCAAAATCTTTGCATAACATGCATTATAAAAACCTATATAATGATATAGATACCGTATTATATGCACCTTAAAATAATGTTAAACATTAAGTTATATGAATGATGATCTGGCAGTATATAAATATTATCTACATTTAGTACATTGTTGTGAAGTTCCAAAACACTTGGTGCAAAGAAGAATTCATATTAGCTAGATTATTCCAACAAATGCAGGGTGTCGCAGGTAATTATTTCATTAGTTTTGAAGGAACAAGAATCATGCGTCATAGTCCTCTCTTTACTCAGCAATATATACCAGCGGTTTCAACAAATACTGGGGTCTGATGTCTATTCTGATTTCCAACTCATATTGAGATGATTCAGGGGAAATGCCTCCTTGTAGTAGTACTAAGGAAAAATATTATTTTAAATATCCGCACTATTCACACCTGTAGATCGTATAGGCAAAAATATACAGGGTGGTCCAAAAGTAAGTGGACATTATGTGTAATAGGTTTATGAAGGGGGAGATTTATCAAACATGGTGTAAAGTGAAACTGACTCAGTTGCCCTTAGCAACCAATCAGATTCCACTTTTCATTCTTCACAGACTCTTTGCAAAATGAAAGGTGGAATCTGATTGGTTGCTAAGGGCAACTGAGTCAGTTTCACAGATCCAGTTTTCACAAATAAATCTCCCCAAAATGGCAAATAATTTAAATACAGATCAAAGAAAATGGATTTTGAAAGAGTATTGGAAATCTCAAAATGCTGAAACAGTTACAGCAAATTGGGTTGAAACATTTGGTACTCAAGCCCCAAAGAGACAAACCACTTACCGCATTCGTGACAAATTCGATGCCACTGGCTCAATCCTTAATGCTCCAAAAACTCGTCGACCCAAAACAGCCTGTACAGAAAATAATAAACAACTTGTTGCTGAAACATTTGTTCAGAGTCCAAAAAAGTCCACCAGAAGAGTCTCTTTAGAATTGGGAATTTCACGAGCTTCCGTCATGCGAATCCTGAAATCTATTGGGTGGAAAGCTTATCGTCCACGTCTAATTCATGGTTTATTGGAGGATGATCCAGACAGGCAGCTGCAATTTAGTAAGATTATGCTTAATGAAATTGAAGAAAATCCAGTAATTTTAGATAACATTATGTGGAGTGATGAAGCTTCTTTCAAATTACCTGGCCATATTAACAGACATAATTGTATTTACTGGTATAATGAGAACATGCATTTAACATTAGCGCAACAACTAAATGAGCCTGGTGTTGATGTTTGGGGTGGTATTTCAAGTTTTGGTGTTTTTGGACCATTTTTTTTGATGGAACAGTCACAGGAGATAAGTATCTCAAAATTCTAATGAATCAAGTTGTTTCCCAGTTACAGCAACAGCCTAATTCAAATGACCTTTATTTCCAACAAGATGGGGCCCTTCCACATTATTCAAGAGTAGTCCGTGAGTATCTTGATGAAACATTTCCTAATAAATGGATTGGCCGAAGATGCCCACTTGATTGGCCGGTAAGATCACCAGACTTGACCCCAAAGGATTTTTTCTTTTGGGGAGTACTCAAGAACAAAGTTTATAGTTGAAAACCAAAAGTGTCAGTGATTTGAAAAGTTACATAAGTGATGCATTTCCACAAATTAGTACCCAAAGAGACTTGTGCAAAAATCTTTGTCGAAGCTTAAGAGGCAGACTTCAAAGCTCTGCAAATTGTGATGGAAAACAGTTGAGCACCTGCGTTGATAAAATTTAAGGGCTTTTGTATTGTTGTTCAGAATAAAATTTAATTTTCAATGTTATGCTTGTTTTAGTAAATATAATTTTATATATAAATCAAAATAAATGTTATTTTCTGTCCACCTACTTTTGGACTACCCTGTATATGTACAGAGACATACAGTACAGACCAAAAGTTTGGATATACCTTCTCATTTAAAGATTTTTCTGTATTTTCATGACTATGAAAATTGTACATTCACACTGAAGGCATCAAAACTATGAATTAACACATGTGGAATTATATACTTAACAAAAAAGTGTGTAACAACTGAAATTATGTCTTATATTTTAGATTCTTCAAAGTAGCCACCTTTTGCTTTGATGACTGCTTTGCACACTCTTGGCATTCTCTTGATGAGTGTAACGGGTCTGGGAGGCGGAACCACTGAGCTACTATACAAAGGGGCGGACCTTGTAAGGGAGCGGGTGGCAACCAGGGTAGATGGGCAGGAAGTCACAGCAGATAACCGGGTAGTCTCTGGATGAACAGGCAGGAGGTCACGGCAAGTGACCGGGGCAGTCTCTGGATGAGCGGGCAGGAGATCACGGCAAGTGACCGGGGCAGTCTCTGGATGAGCGGGCAGGAGATCACGGCAAGTGACCGGGGCAGTCTCTGGATGAGCGGGCAGGAGATCACGGCAAGTGACCAGGGCAGTCTCTGGATGAGCGGGCAGGAGGTCACGGTAAGTGACCGGGGCAGTCTCTGGATGAAGGTATATACGACCTGTGATGGCTGAGCCTCCCGGTAGGCTAGCAGGCAGGTAACAGATGAGCGCTCCCAGGTGAGCGGGCGAGGGTCACTGGAACAGCAGAAGGTCTCAGCACGTGACGGTAGAGCCTCCAGGTAGGCTAGCAGGCAGGTAACAGATGAGTGCTCCCAGGTGAGCGGGCGAGAGTCACTGGAACAGCAGCAGGTCTCAGCACGTGACAGTAGAGCCTCCAGGTAGGCTAGCAGGCAGGTAACAGAGGAGCGCTCCCAGGTGAGCGGGCAGGCTGATCTATGGACAGACTGGCAGGTGATGATAGGCAGACTGTCGAACCACTGGCTAGCAAGCAGTTAAGCGGAATAAGACCCACCTGTTCTGACAAGCCTACAACCTGCAATGATCCTCAGTGTACTGAACCATCGCACAACCAGCTCTACCCTCTCCTAGTGTATTCTCACCCATCCCTGTAGACTGTGAGCCCTCGCGGGCAGGGTCCTCTCTCCTTCTGTACTTATGCGTCCCTTGTCTAGCACATGTTTATTGTATCTGTCTATATTTTTCCCCTTTTCATATGTAAAGCGCCATGGAATAAATGGCGCTATATAAATATATAATAATAATAATAATAACAGGCAGGAACAAACAGCAAACTGGCAGGAATCTGGCAGGTAACTGGCAATGGACCCTGAGGACTGAAGCAGAGTAGTGAACAGTGCAACAACATTGCCCGGGCACCTCCATTTTGGAGGAAGTGCCTTACATAGGGTGAAGTCCTCCGGCCATTGGCCGGGGACTCCTTAAGACGGCGCGCGTGGCCCCTTTAAAGAGGGGGTAGCGCACACGCGCGCGCCCTAAGCAGAGTGGCCGGAAAGGAGCGCGCGCTGCCAGCAGAGCGGGAGGAGGACGCCGGACCCGGAGCAGAGGAGCAAGGGGAACAGCGCGCGCCGCCAGCAGAGCGGGAGGAGGACGCCGGACCCGGAGCAGAGGAGCAAGGGGAACAGCGCGCGCCGCCAGCAGAGCGGGAGGAGGACGCCGGACCAGGAGCAGAGGGGTGAGGGAACAGCGTCCCTGCCTGACAGAGGGCAGGGACGCCGACGCTACAGTACCCCCCCCTTTAGGTCCCCCCCTTTAGGCCAGACAGAAATTTAGCTAGGATGAGAGGGGCATGGATGTTCTCCCGTGGCTCCCACGTTCTCTCCTCAGGACCAAACCCCTTCCAATCAATCAAACCCCTCTTACCCTTTTGGTGGCCAGAATATTCTCTACCTCAAATTCGTTTTCAGCAGAAACGGAGCCGGAGGCGTGCCTGTAGACTTGGAAAAAGAGTTAAGTACCACCGGTTTGAGAAGAGATACATGGAAGGAGTTATAGGAAAGATGTGTATCTTCGTACCGTGTTAGGAAGGAGTTAGGGATCCGTAAGTTGGCCGGGAGTTTCAATTTATAGGCCACCGGATTGATCTGACTGATGACCTCCAGAGGACCGATGAACCGAGGGCTTAACTTATAGGAAGGAATCTTGAGCCGAACATACTTGGACGAGAGCCAGACCTTATCTCCAGGACAGAATTGAGGAGGATCCAGACGTTTTTTGTCAGCATGTCTTTTCATACGCTCGGAAGACAGAAGAAGTGCGGACCGGGTACTCTCCCATATGGAGGAAAATTTGTTAACAAGAGATTCAGCAGCCGGATTATCCACTGTGGTGGAGACGGGAAAAGGGATCCGAGGATGCTGACCGAAGACTACAAAAAACGGGGATTTGGAGGAAGATTCGCTCTCTTGATTGTTGTAAGAAAATTCGGCCCATGGCAGGAGATCGACCCAGTCAGAATGACGGACATTAACAAAGTGCCGGAGGTAACTGGTCAAGATCTGGTTGATCCGCTCCACTTGACCATTGGACTGTGGGTGTAGCGCCGACGTCCCTGCCCTCTGCCAGGCAGGGACGCTGTTCCCCTGCGACAGCGTCCTCTGCCAGGCAGGGACGTCGCCCCCCTTACCCGCGCTCAGCGTCCTCCTTCCGTCCTGCTGGGGCCGCGCGCTCCTTCCCTGCTTCTGGACTTAGGGCGCGCGCCCGCGCGCTCCCCCGCTCTTAAAGGGGTCGCGCGCATCTTTCAAAAAAGTCCCCGGCCTATGCCGGAGGACTCCACCCTATATAAAGTACTTCCTCCTTAATGGAGGTGCCCGAGCAATGTTGTTGTTGCACTGTTTAACTCTGCTTCAGCCCTCAGGGTCCGTTACCAGTTACCTGCCTGTTTCCTGCCAGTTTCCTGTTTGCTACCTGTCCGCAAGCCTGTCTGGAGGTTCGGCCGTCACATGCGGTGACCATCGGCAATTCCAGAGACTCTCGCCTGCTCACTTGGGGGCGCTCATCTGCCATCTGCCTGCAAGCCTACCTGGAGTTTCGGCCATCACCTGCGGTGTCCATCGGCTATTCCAGAGACTCTCGCCTGCTCACTTGGGGGCGCTCATCTGCCATCTGCCTGCAAGCCTACCTGGAGGTTCGGCCATCACCTGCGGTGTCCATCGGCTATTCCAGGACTCTCGCCTGCTCACTTGGGGGCGTTCATCTGTCATCTGCCTGCTAGCCTACCGGGAGGCTCCACCATCTCAGGTCGTATATACCTGTCCATTCAGAGACTGCCCCGGCCCCTTGCCTGCCTGTTTATCCAGAGACTGCCCCGGTCACTTGCCGTGACTACCTGCCTGTCTACCCAGAGACTGCCCCGGTCACTTGCCGTGACTACTTGCCTGTCTACCCAGAGACTGCCCCGGTCACTTGCCGTGACTACCCCCTGTTTGTCCAGAGACTGCCCCGGTCACTTGCCGTGACTACCTGCCTGTCTACCCAGAGACTGCCCCGGTCACTTGCCGTGACTACCTGCCTGTCAACCCAGAGACTGCCCCGGTCACTTGCCGTGACCACCCGCTTCTTTATCCAGAGACTGCCCCGGTCACTTGCCGTGATCTCCCACCTGTCTGTCCAGAGACTGCCCCCGTCACTTGCAGTGACTTCCCGTCCGTCTCCCCGGGCGCCCCCCGCTCCTTTACAAGGAAAGCCTCCTTGTATAATAAAGCTCAGAGGTTCCGCCTCCCAGACCCGTTACAGTGGGTGGTAAGCGGAGGAGAAGTCCAGGGTGAAGTCCAATAATTTACAAGTGGCTCTCCAGAAACGCGAGGTGAATTGTACCCCTCGATCCGACACGATGTGATGGGGCAGTCCATGAAGTCGGAAAATGTGGTGGATAAAGTCTTTAGCCAGCTCGGGTGCAGACGGAAGGCCTGGCAGGGGAATAAAGTGAGCCATCTTGGAAAAGCGGTCAGCGACCACCCAAATGACCGTGTAACCAGCAGAGACAGGAAGATCCGTTATGAAGTCCATGGCTATATGCTGCCAGGGGGCAGTGGGTACAGGAAGCGGAAGAAGGCGACCAGCAGGCTGGTGTCTCGGAACTTTGTTGCGGCCACAGGAGGCACAGGCAGCAACAAAATCTATTACGTCCTTGTGCAGGGTAGGCCACCAGTAATGCCGAGAAATAAGTTGGAGGGTCTTTCTCTGACCGGCGTGGCCAGCCAGTTTGGACGAATGACCCAGTGTAGGATCCTTTCCCGATCAGTTACCGATACGAACGTCTTACCGGGAGGAAGACGGTTCAGGCTCACGGGAGCCACCTGCATGACTCTGGCGGGATCGATGATATGTTTAGGTTCCTCCTCGCGATCCGACACCAGGAAGGATCGGGACAAGGCGTCCGCTTTGATGTTCTTGTCAGCCGGGCGAAAATGTAGAACAAAATCAAAGCGAGCAAAAAACAATGACCACCGAGCTTGGCGCGGGTTAAGCCTCTGGGCATGCTGGAGGTAAGCCAAGTTTTTGTTGTCGGTGTAAATAATCACCGGATGAAGAGCCCCCTCGAGTAGGTAACGCCACTCCTCCAATGCCAGCTTGATGGCCAATAACTCTCGGTCTCCTATGGAATAATTGCGCTCAGAAGAGGAGAAGAGTTTGGAGAAGAAGCCGCAAGTTACCATCCTCCCGGAAGATGATTTCTGAGTAAGTACCGCTCCGGCTCCAGAGGAGGAAGCGTCAACCTCCAGGAAGAACTGCTTGTTGCCATCCGGGCGATGCAGCACCGAGGCGGAAGAGAAAGCCTGTTTTAAGGAAAGAAAGGCCTCCTCAGCTTCGGGCGTCCACTCTTTGGGATTAGTGCCCTTACCGGTGAGCGCGGAATTTGGGGCAGTCCGGGAAGAGAAGTGCGGTATGAAGAGACGGTAATAGTTGGCAAAGCCCAGAAACCGCTGAATGGCCTTCAAACCCTCCGGTCGGGGCCATTTCTCGATGGCAGACAGTTTCTCTGGATCCATTCGTAGACCGGTCTGAGAAATAATGTAGCCCAAAAACGGAAGCGAGGTCTGCTCAAAGAGGCACTTCTCGTATTTAGCGAAGAGGTGATTCTGCCTGAGCAGAACCTGACGAACGTCCCTCCGGTGAGTCTGGAGATCCGGAGAGAAGACCAAGATGTCGTCCAGGTACACCACTACGCAGGAATAGAGAAGGTCCCGGAAGATGTCATTGACTAATTCTTGAAAGACGGCGGGAGCATTACAGAGACCAAAGGGCATCACCAGATACTCATAGTGGCCGTCCCGGGTGTTAACTGCAGTCTTCCATTCATCTCCTTGACGGATACGGACTAGATTGTACGCCCCACGGAGGTCCAGTTTGGTGAAGATTCTAGCCCCCCGCAGACGATCAAATAATTCAGGGATAAGCGGAAGGGGATACTTATTCTTCACTGTGATCTGGTTAAGTCCTCCATAGTCTATACAGGGACGGAGAGAGCCGTCCTTCTTTTTTACGAAAAAGAAGCCTGCTCCCGCCGGGGAAGTAGATTTCCGGATGAATCCCCTGGCCAAATTCTCCTCGATATATTCGGACATTGACCATGTCTCAGTAGCGGACAATGGGTAAATACGCCCACGGGGAGGCGTAGTACCAGGTAACAGGTCGATAGGACAGTCGTATGGTCTGTGAGGAGGTAATGTCTCTGCCTCTTTTTTATTAAAGACATCAGCAAATGACCAATAGGAAACCGGAAGTCCAGGTAGACTAGTTGGGGCAGGAGAAGGACAAACGAGATGAACAGGAGCCAAACACGTCTTATGACAATCCTGTCCCCAGCGAAGGACCTCTCCGGTCTGCCAGTCGAGCACGGGTGCATGTCTCTGGAGCCAAGGCAGACCTAGTAAGAGGGCGTGAGAGAGTTCAGGCAGAACATGAAAAGATATGCTCTCAGAATGCAACATTCCCACTTGCAGAGTTATGGATTCGGTCATGAGTTGGATGGGGCGTGGTAAGAGACCCCCATCCACAGCAGCGACTGATATTGGTACAGCCAAAGGTTTGGTGGGAATGCGGTACTTTTCTACCAGGGACTGTGAAATAAGATTCCCGGCTGCTCCAGAGTCAAGTTGGGCTAGTTCGAAATAACGATTCTCCCCGCAGAGAATTGAGACTGACAGCAGCAGAGATGGAGAGGCTTTCTCCTTGTCTAGGTCGACCTCTCTGAGCGAACCTAGACACAGGCATTTCCCGACCTCTCCGGACAGGTACGAATTCGGTGCTCCTTACTGCCACAGTAGAAGCAACTCCCCTCGGCACAGCGTAAGTCCTGACGGGTCTTGACCATCTTTGTCTGGTCGACCTGCATAGGCTCAGGAGAGTGTAACTGGGGAGAAACGGAGGGAGTGACGGATTTCTGAAACGTAGGAGCAAGACGTGGAAACCTCCTCTCGCGGGTGACCTCTTTGGCCCGCTCCTGGAACCATAGGTCAATCCGGGTGGCAAGAGTTATAAGGTCATCGAGAGTAGTAGGAATATCCCGACCGGCGAGTTCATCTTTAATACGGCCGGACAGACCCTCCCAGAAGACAGATACCAGAGCGTCGTTATCCCAGGCCAGCTCCGAGGCAAGGGTACGGAACCGTATGGCATATTGGCCCACGGTGAGACTTCCCTGACGGAGACGTAGCAGAGATGATGCGGATGAGATCTTTCGTCCGGGTTCGTCGAAGACTTTCCGGAAAGCCGCGAGAAAGGCAGACAGGTCGGACACCAGGGGGTCTCCTCTCTCCCAAAGAGGATTTAGCCAGGCCAGGGCCTCCCCGGAGAGATGGGACATGATGAAGGCAATTTTGGCCCGGTCGGAGTTAAACTGGTGGTAGAGAAGTTCAAAGTGGAGGGTGCACTGATTAATGAAGCCCTGAGCCTGAGCGGGGTCGCCTCCAAAGCGAGGAGGTGCAGAAAGCCGGGGTCCATGACAGGAAACCATGGAATTGGGAAGCAGAGGAGCTGCCGGATTGCGAGTCGTGGCACCAGCGGTGGTTGCTGGTGGAGCTGTCAGAGTGTCCAGGCGAGAATTAACATTTCGCAGGTGACCCAGGATGGATTCCTGTTGGGACCTCTGACGGGACAGTTCATGACACAGGTCTGAGATGGAGGGAGCTTGGGTGCCACCGGGTTCCATGGCCCGAGCAAACTGTAACGGGTCTGGGAGGCGGAACCACTGAGCTACTATACAAAGGGGCGGACCTTGTAAGGGAGCGGGTGGCAACCAGGGTAGACGGGCAGGAAGTCACAGCAGATAACCGGGGTAGTCTCTGGATGAACAGGCAGGAGGTCACGGCAAGTGACCGGGGCAGTCTCTTGATGAGCGGGCAGGAGATCACGGCAAGTGACCGGGGCAGTCTCTGGATGAGCGGGCAGGAGATCACGGCAAGTGACCGGGGCAGTCTCTGGATGAGCGGGCAGGAGGTCACGGTAAGTGACCGGGGCAGTCTCTGGATGAAGGTATATACGACCTGTGATGGCTGAGCCTCCCGGTAGGCTAGCAGGCAGGTAACAGAGGAGCGCTCCCAGGTGAGCGGGCAGGCTGATCTATGGACAGACTGGCAGGTGATGATAGGCAGACTGTCGAACCACTGGCTAGCAAGCAGTTAAGCGGAATAACAGGCAGGAACAGACAGCAAACTGGCAGGAATCTGGCAGGTAACTGGCAATGGACCCTGAGGACTGAAGCAGAGTAGTGAACAGTGCAACAACATTGCTCGGGCACCTCCATTTTGGAGGAAGTGCCTTACATAGGGTGAAGTCCTCCGGCCATTGGCCGGGGACTCCTTAAGACGACGCGCGCGGCCCCTTTAAGAGGGGGGGTAGCGCACGCATGCGCCCTAAGCAGAGTGGCCGGAATAGAGCGCGCGCTGCCAGCAGAGCGGGAGGAGGACGCCAGACCCGAAGCAGAGGAGCAAGGGGAACAGCGCGCGCCGCCAGCAGAGCGGGAGGAGGACGCCGGACCCGGAGCAGAGGAGCGAGGGGAACAGCGCGCGCCGCCAGCAGAGCAGGAGGAGGACGCCGGACCAGGAGCAGAGGGGTGAGGGGAACAGCTTCCCTGCCTGGCAGAGGGCAGGGACGCCGACGCTACAATGAGCTTCAAGAGGTAGTCACAGGAAATGGTCTTCCAACAATCTTGAAGGAGTTCCCAGAGATGCTTAGCACTTGTTGACCGTTTTGCCTTCTCTCTGCGGTCCAGCTCACCCCAAACTATCTCAATTGGGTTCAGGTCTGGTGACTGTGGAGGCCAGGTCATCTGGCGTAGCACCCCATCACTCTCCTTCTTGGTCAAATAACCCTTACACAGCCTGGAGGTGTGCTTGGGGTCATTGTCCTGTTGAAAAATAAATGATGGTCCAACTAAACGCAAACCGGATGGAATAGCATTCTGCTGCAAGATGCTGTGGTAGCCATGCTGGTTCAGTATGCCTTCAATTTTGAATAAATCCCAACAGTGTCACCAGCAAAGCACCCCACACCATCACACCTCCTCCTCCATGCTTCACGGTGGGAGCCAGGCATGTAGAGTCCATCCGTTCACCTTTTCTGCGTCGCACAAAGAAACGGTGGTTGGAACCAAATTTCTCATATTTGGACTCATAAGACCAAAGCACAGATTTCCACTGGTCTAATGTCCATTCCTTGTGTTCTTTAGCCCAAACAAGTCTCTTCTGCTTGTTGCCTGTCCTTAGCAGTGGTTTCCTAGCAGTAATTTTACCATGAAGGCCTGCTGCACAAAGTCTCCTCTTAACAGTTGTTGCAGAGATGTGTCTGCTGCTAGAACTCTGTGTGGTATTGACCTGGTCTCTAATCTGAGCTGCTGTAAACCTGCGATTTCTGAGGCTGGTGACTTGGATAAACTTATCCTCAGAAGCAGAGGTGACTCTTGGTCTTCCTTTCCTGGGGCGGTCCTCATTTGAGCCAGTTTCTTTGTAGCGCTTGATGGTTTTTGCAACTGCACTTGGGGACACGTTCAAAGTTTTCCCAATTTTTCGGACTGACTGACCTACATTTCTTAAAGTAATGATGACCACTCGTTTTTCTTTACTTAGCTGCTTTTTTCTTGCCATAATACACATTCTAACAGTCTATTCAGTAGGACTATCAGCTGTGTATCCACCAGACTTCTGCACAACACAACTGATGGTCCCAACCCCATTTATAAGGCCAGAAATCCCACTTATTAAACCTGACAGGGCACACCTGTGAAGTGGAAACCATTTCCGATGACTACCTCTTGAAGCTCATCAAGAGAATGCCAAGAGTGTGCAAAGCAGTCAACAAAGCAAAAGGTGGCTACTTTGAAGACCCTAGAATATAAGACATAATTTAATTTGTTTCACACTTTTTTGTTAAGTATATAATTCCACATGTGTTAATTCATAGTTTTGATGCCCTCAGTGTGAATGTACAATTTTCATAGTCATGAAAATACAGAAAAATCTTTGAATGAGAAGGTGTGTCCAAACTTTTGGTCTGTACTGTATATAAAAATAAGCTGCAAGAGTAAAAAAAAAACCATACCTAGTAGTGTATTAACTACATAATGTGAATATATGCGGTTTTTTGCCCTGATAAATACCTTACACACTATATCACAAAAGATTATGCGTAAAACTGATGAAAAACTGACATCAGTTGCTATTAATAGTAGTGATCATACACAGACAAAGTACAAGTAAATCTGTCTGTGTATGATCACTACTATTAATAACAAGTGATGTCAGTTTTTCACCAGTTTTATGCATTACTTTTGATGATATACAGTAGTGTGTATGGTATTTAACAGGGTACACACATGCAGGGCCGGCTCCTGGTTTTTATGGGCCCCGGGCGAAAAAGTCTCAGTGGGCCCCCTTAACACAGACCACGATTCATGATGCACGGATACTGCAAAGAAATATGGGTATAGTACAATGCCAAACACTTCTCTTCTTCCATTACATGACTGATACCTATTGTAAATTGTACAATAGCTCAAAAAACCCCAAATCCTCACAGCACACAGTACAGACTGGACAGTACAGTCCTCCATACAATATTATGGGCACCACATAGTCTCCCCCTCATCACCCATATAATACCCCATGCAGGATGTCACCCGCCATCCCCCATATAATGCTCCATACAGAATACTGGACCCAATATAATGCTCCATACAGAATACTGGACCACATATAATACTCCATACAAAATATGGAGCTCTCCTCTACACTGTGCTGCGTTCTGCACTGTTACGGCTCAGGAAAGGGCGCTGTGGAAAGACTCCCCATTATCATCATCATTGCCTGCCCATTATCATCATCATTGCCTCCACTCATCATCATTGCCTGCCCATCATCATCATCATTGCCTCCCTATCATCACCATTGCCTCCCCATTAATATCATCATCATCATCGCCTTCCCTTATCATTGCCTCCCCATCATCATCATTATCATTGCCTCCCCATTAATATCATCACCATTGCCTTCCCATTATCATTGCCTCCCCATCATCATCATTATCATTGCCTCCCCATTAATATCATCATCATCATTGCCTTCCCATTATCATTGCCTCACCATCATCATCATTATCATTGCCTCACCATTAATATCATCATCATAATTGCCTTCCCATTATCATTGCCTCCCCATCATCATCATATCATTGCCTCCCCATTAATATCATCATCATAATTGCCTTCCCATTATCATTGCCTCCCCATCATCATCATCATCATTGCCTCCTCACCACCATCACTGCCTCCCCCCACCACCATCACACATATAGCACCGCAGGCAGCACTCTCTCACATACACACACGCAGACACACACACACACACGCCTCACCTGTCCGGCGTCCGTGCGCTCTCTGCCACAGCCGGCCGCTGAATGATGACGTCATTCAGCGGCGCTGCTGTGAGAGAGGAAGCGTCGGCGCAGGCGCCCCCTGGAGCATGGAGCTGCGGCAGTGGAGGCACGGGGAGAGGTAAGTATTGCGCCGGCTGCTGCCGGGGCCCTGAGCAAGCGGGGGGGTGCCCAGTGGCGGCGCTGACACCGCTAACGGGCGCCGGAGTGCCTGACGGCGAGTGGGCCCCCCGCCTGCTCAGGGCCCCGCCACTTGCCCGTGTGTGCCGGGTGCTGACGCCGGCCCTGCAAACATGGTCAAATTGTTGGTACTCCTCGTTTAATGACAAAAAAAACCATAATAGTAACAAAAATAACTTGAATCTGACAAAAAGTAATAATAAATCAAAAATCTATCAAAATGAACAAATGAAAGTCAGACATTGCTTTTCAGCCATGCTTCCACAGAATTTTTAAAAAATAAAATTCATGAAATAGGCCTGGACAGAAATGATGGTATCCCTGAAACTAATGTGACAAATGTGACATGTTAAATCAAGGTGTGTCCACTAATAAGCATCACAGGTGTCTACAATCTTGGAATCAGTGAGTGGGCCTTTATAGAGGGCAACAGATAGTCACTGTGCTGTTTGGTGACATGGTGTGTATGACACTCAACATGGACCAGAGGAAGCTAGGGAAAGAGTTGTCTCAGGTGATTAGAAAGAAAATTATAGACAAGTATGTTAAAGGTAAAAGTTTTAAGGCCATCTCCAAGCAGCTTGATGTTCCTGTGACTACAGTTGCACATATTATTCAGAAATTTAAGCTCCATGGGACTGTAGCCACACTACCTGGACATGGCCGCAGGAGGAGAATTAATGACAAATCAAAGAGATGGATAACACGAATGGTAACAAAAGAGCCCAGAAAACCTTCTAAACAGATAAAAGGTGAACTTCAAGCTCAAGGAACATCAGTGTCAGATCGCACCATCCGTCGTTGTATGAGCCAAAGTCGACTTCATGAGAGATGACCAAGGAGGACACCATTGTTGAAAAAAATCATAAAAAAGCCAGACTGGAATTTGCCAAACTACATGTTGACAAGCCACAAAGCTTCTGGTAGAATGTCCTATGGACAGATGAGACAAAAAAATGGAACTTTTTTGCAAGGCACATCAGATCTGTTCACAGACGGAAAAATTAAGCATATCAAGAAAAGAACACTGTCCCTACTGTGAAACATGGAGGAAGCTCTGTTATGTGCTGGGGCTGCTTTGCTTCGTCTGGCACAGGGTGTCTAGAATCTGTGCAAGGTACAATGAAATCTCAAGACTATCAAGGGATTCTAAAAAGAAATGTGCTGCGCAGTGTCAGAAAGCTTGGTCTCAGTCACAGGTCATGGGTCTTGCAATAGGATACTAACCCAAAACACACAGCTAAAAACACCCAAGAATGGCTAAGAGGAATACATTAGGCTATTCTGAAGTAGCCTTCAGTGAGCCCTGACCTAAATCCTATTGAGTATCTTTGAAAAAAGCTGAAACATGAATCTGGAAAAGGCAACCTTCAAACACGAGACAACTGGAGCAGTTTGATCTTAAGGAGTGGGCCAAAATACCTGTCGAGAGGTGAAGAAGTCTCATTGACAGTTACAGGAATTGTTTACATTGATTGCCTCAAAAGGTTGTGCAACAAAATATTAAGCTAAGGGTACCTTCATTTCTGTCCAGGCCTATTTCATGACTTTTATTTTTTTTAAATTTCTGTGGAAGCATGGTTGAAAACAATGTCTGACTTTCATTTGTTCATTTTCATAGATTTGGGATTTATTATTGCTTTTGTCAGATTCAAGTTATTTTTGTCACCATTGTGGGTTTTTCTGCCATTAAACAAGGGGTACCAACAATTTTGACCACGTGTGTATATATTCACATTGTGTAGCGCTGACACATAATTTTATTAAAAGGAAATGCCTCTTTACTCATGAGTGTTGACATGGACCAGCTGAACATATTTAATCAGTTCATGACAGGGCCATTTACCTCCTTCCTGACCAGAGACATTTTTGGGTTTTATTGTACATAGACTTTTAATGACTCTATATTTTCTTCTCAGTCTATTTTTCAATTAATTTTTGCCTCATTTTAGTGATACATAAGGCTTAATTTTTGTGTATTTTTTATATTTCTCTTTTTTTTGATATTAGGGAAAACATGTAAAGATAAATGGGAAATACAAGATCCCTGCTAAGAAAAAGCTGACAACTGCCGGCTGATATTAATAGGCTGTAAAGGGCCATGGATATTGACCCCTTCCCAGCCTAATAAGACCAGCCCTTAGCCACCACAGAAAATGGCGCATCCATTAAATACGCCAATTATAGTGTTTATCCTCAGCTCTTCCCAATTGCCCTGGTGTTGTGGCAATCAGGGTAATAGTTTCGGGGTTGATGTCAGCTGTTTATTGTCCGCTGATATCAAACACAGGGGTTAGTAATTGAAAGGCATCTGTCAGAAACCCCTATTACTAACCCCATACTCAAAATAAAGACACACTCACACAGAAAAGTCCTATATATGTAAAAATACTCCCCAATAAGTTCCCTCTTTTACCCATTTATTAAAACTTGGCATGGCTGTGATGGGGCCAGAAGTGCCCACACCAGAAAAGCTTTTTGATTGGCTGCGCTACAGCCTTTCAACAAGCTTTGTTTGGGCAGCGGAACCCTAACTGTAGCATGGACTTCTGTGAGAAGTCCATGTTCGGAGTCCTTGCATGAAAACTAGGTGTCCGGTATGAACCCCAAACTGTACAGTTAGGGTTCACTCATCCCTACTATCCAATAAACTTTACATTGCAACAAACTCATCTCATTAACTATCTCATCTAGAATGACACAAACTTCTAATGGCTATCAATGCAACTCAGTTACATTTTGCCTTACTCATAAAAGTGAGAAAAAACAGCGATTTCACCAAATTTACTTCTGATTCCAGCCATTGTGCTTCTGCCAATGTCAGAAATTGGTACCTTTTGTGGTTAATAGGAGTTGATGGTATATGTATGTTCATGTAGCTTTTCTTTAATAGGCTGACATGTCTGGCTGAAATAGGTGCGTCCATATGGACATTTGAAAATATAAATACAATTTTTGTGTTAAATGTGAAAAACCTACATGCTGCAATTTTACTTCCCTTTACTTGATGATAAACCACATCGCACTTAAAAATTAACTGTTATTCTAATTTTAATTTTGGGTGTCGGGAGGCCTGGGGTGCACTCAGCCTGTGAAGCTACATTGAAATATGGACTCAAACTACATTGGGCGGAAGGTATTGCAATCTGAATATACTGCTGGTGGTGGAGAAGAAGTTGTATCTGTTACCTGTGGAAAGATGGCAACCCGTTGGGCCTTATCCTTATATCTGCCTGTAAATACTGCCAAGTAAAAGTTTTGTAGTTTTTATGAACCTTGTGTCTCCTTGATTAATTGCTGTTCTGATTGCAGAAGAGGGATTCCTGGAGTCAGAAGAAGAGGCCCAGCAGCCCTGAAGTATGTGAGATGCACCTCACACACAGTAGCACACCAGGACTGGGACATAAAATGTCTGTAGGATGCCAAAGCGAGTGGGAACAGAAGATCGCCCACAACTACGTTGCTCTGGCATCTTACATCTTATCAGCAAAAATATGATTCTTTCTCCTCCAGAACAAAGCATTCAATCTAAAAAATTCTCAAATCACGATAACATTTGTATTCAGTGAAGGCAGATTGTTACATTACTGATAGGGGATGATGTAGATGTAGAATATAGAAGAGAGGGGCTCTTCCTTTCGCTCCTTCCTTCTCCATCTCCATAAAATCTTATCACGAGCAAGTGTCAACTCCTATCTCAAAAATAGGATAATTGTCTGTCTTCACTGAATACAGATTTTTCCCAGGAATTGAGAATTTTAAGAATGAATAATCAGTTCTGGCATAAAAACTTAGAAATTGAATTCTCTGATAAGATATATTACAAAGTTGCTAATTGTTCAGGTCTGCCATTGATTTATGAAATAAAAATTAAAACATCAATTCATTATGGAATTATCATTTTGTCAACTGAGAGTCAAATGCGCCCTTCATTCTCGTAGGCAAAACTTTTTGTCAAAGTGTTTTTTTTTCGTTTAAATAATACTCCTAACTTACATGTTAGCAATAGATTACCCTTCATGATATCCAAAAAAGGATCAGCATCAGATATGGTTCCAGATTTGGAATATTGCTTGAAGATTTCCTAAAATTTACATTCAACTCTTTTGTTCATAAATGAATATTTAGCATACTGCATGGAAAAAAGTTTTTTCTTCACTAAACTTCCTTGTCGGCCCACCTCTGGTATTTGCCTCATTAAACTATCAGTTTTCTGCTACTTGTGCCACCTCTGTTACTTGTGCAACATTGACTTTTTAAGGCCACAAATTTCTCTCTCGTAAAGTCTTAACGTCTATACTTGGGTCATCATTCTCCTGAGTAGTTGAGATTCTGTCAACTCTCATAAACTAACTACAAGGTAAACTTTTAAACAATAAGCAGCATGATTACTCCTGAAGTGAAACACATCATTTTCATCAGAATATTTAGTGAACAAATAACAATTTAATTTACCATCAAATCAAATCTAATTAATTACTCTGCAGCTGTCATAATCAATCAATTTGCTAGATTATGAAATGAGTATAACTGAAATGTAACTAATTGGCCTAAGTACAGATAAGCACATGAAAAACCATCCCTCTTTCAACTGGAAAAAACAGACAATTTTAATTCGTATTCCATTCATATGCCATAAATATGTCCATTTATTTTACATCTGTATAACATCCATAATACATCCGTTTTAATACATCAACAATTAAATTTAAGATTCAATACAGTTTCCTACTTTAAGAGTTGCAAAGTATAAGTAAATATCATATGCAATACGGATGATCTGTATGGGATCTGCCTTTTTTTACGCATCCGTATACTATAAATAAATGGGTGAGTTTCATTGGAAGAGAATAGGACATGCTGCAATTTATTTTCTCACCAACACTCGGTCCGTGCAAAAAAAAACAACTCCCTATTCAATAACAATAATCTATGAATTGTCCATGTGCCGCCTGATTTTAACAAGTATTAGGATCTTAAATGAAGTGAATGACAGTCACAACTAATGATGGTGAATGCTGTCAAACATATCCAGCTGTGTTATATTCTGACAGCTGTCAGGTTGCAGTCAAGGTTGTAACATACCCACATTTACTATAATGTGGAGTAGAGCAACATTGCAACCTTACAGGGTTTGTTCATCATATGGCAAACCCCTTCTCATTCCTCATGTTAGGCCCCATTAAAATAAAAATGCCTATACCCACCTCTGATGCTGGCCACGTCCCTGACTTCCTGAAGTCCGAAGGTAGGTCGTAGGGCTCATGTATCATAACAACTTCACTTCAGCCAAGGAATGTGAGCGCTGCCACTGGAACGGCGCCGAAGCAGGAGATGAGTATAAGAGCTTTTACTTAAAACGGGACCAAACATGAGAAATGAGAAAGGGTTGTCCAAGTACTGGACAATGGCTTCAAGCTGTCTACAAGTCGTGTAGCTACTAGAGTGAATTCAGAGCTACACTGAAACTTTTTTTTCAAAGAAACTCATTGATTTTAATCATTTACAGGAGCAGTCCAGCCGATTGCAGACAGCTAGTTCAAATCAGTCATGCTATAACACGTTTTTACTGAGAACTGATACAGTTTTGTGAAGCCATATTGGCTGTGTCTTTTTACATGTAAACACTGTTAAGGCTGGCGGAACGCACAAAATAATATAAATAATAAGTGCGTTTGCAGCCCGGGGTCCACCGAGCAGGCGAAGCCTGCTGCTGGCAAAGAGGCGCAAGAAGCAAACTCTGTTATCCCGCAGAGCTGCCAACATAAACGCCGTAATGCGCTGTGGCAATGAGTGCGAACTCTGTTACTCCACAGAGCCGCTAGAAGAGGAGCCGCAACGCTATATGGCGATGTGTGCGCACTCACTAGACACAACTGAGTGGCAAAGAAAAGAACTAGGGCACTGACTAGCGTTGAAAGCGAACCCTGTTACGTCACAGGGCCGCTGAGAAAAAGCACTGTGTCCTGTAAGGCTCCAGATACACAGTTAAGTGCTAAGCGCACATAAAGCGTGATCATGCGCTAATGTCCTCGCGGGAGTCACCCGCAATCTATGCGTCTGAACGCCAGGCCCTGAATACGGCAATCAAACTCCTCACCGGTTATGCCGGTAATCTAGGGCATCTAGGACACCGACCCTGACCAGCTACCATACCAAACTCCTCACCGATTAAGTCGGTATTCTAGTGGCTTATTTCAGCCGGGTCCCTATCCACACATACACATGACCACACTGGCACATAGCATACAATGATTGATATTAGCGCATGGCGGCCCAGCCATGCTACCCTTTTATAGCAACAGCTACAGGACCTTCCAGGAACAAGGACCAATGAGAAGCTGTTACAAACAAACGTAGCTACATGACCTTCCTGGCGGACCAATAGGAGCCGCTGCAGCACCTGAACATGTGACCCCTGATCTCCAATGAGAGATCTCACTCTGGGCATGCTCAGATGGGAAAACGCGGGACTTTGTCTCAAAGACGACTGCTCCAGCACTGGCTATAATAGCAGATCCAGGAAAGGCAGCAGCAAGTCACTGCCCAGTAGTGGAGTGGGCAAGGCGCCTGGACCGACGTCTCTGCTGAGCAGGCTCCACTGCGGCCGAAGATGAATGGGAGACCGCAGCGGGACGGGTTCGAGACTCCCCTTGTGCAGCAGCGGGAAATTGAACCCTAACATTACCCCCCCTCCTAGGCCCCCCTTCTTTGGGCCTCGCTGCGCTCAAAGGCAGCGATGAGCTGCAGAGCGTGAATATGCTCGGCAAGCTCCCAAGACCTATCCTCAGGCCCATAGCCCCTCCAGTCCACCAAATAAAACTTTTTGCCCCGTACCACCTTACACCCTATGATGGCGTTCACCTCATGGTCATCCGTAGATGAACCCGATGTCCCGGCAGATGACTCAGAAAACCGGACATGAGCACGGGTTTCAGGAGGGATACATGAAAGGTGTCTGAGATACCCAGGCGTGGTGGAAGAGCCAAACGGTATACCACAGGCTTAACCTGCTCGAGGACCTTGAAAGGACCCAGGTAGCGGGGTGCCAACTTAGTGGACTCAACTCGCAGCCTGATGTTACGGGCGGAGAGCCACACCAAGTCCCCAGGAGCAAATGTTGGAGCGGGGCGCCGATGTGCGTCGGCGGAGGACCTCATCCTCTCCTTGGACGCCTGAATGGCATCCTGGGTACAGTCCCAAATGTCCCGTGCCTCCACAGCCCAGTCTGCCACCCTGAAGTCGGCGGAAGACACGGGCATGGGCACCGGAACCCGCGGATGCTGACCGTAGTTCAGAAGGAGAGGAGTCTGTCCGGTGGAGTCAGCCACAGCATTGTTTAATGCAAACTCAGCCCATGGTAGCAAGGATGCCCAGTCATCCTGCCTGGCAGAGACAAAATGTCGTAGATAGGTGACCAAGGTCTGGTTGGCCCTCTCCACCAACCCATTCGTCTCAGGATGATACGCTGAAGAGAGATTTAACTCAATACTGAGTAGACGACAAAGCTCTCTCCAGAACCGAAGCGCAAACTGGGGACCTCGGTCACTGACAATTTTGTCCGGCATGCCGTGTAGACGGAAGATGTGCCTAACGAACAACGCTGCCAGAGCCCGTGCAGAAGGTAACCGTGGAAGCGGCACCAAATGCACCATTTTGGAAAAATGGTCGGTGATTACCCAAATGATGGTGCAACCCTGAGACTTGGGCAAGCCCACCACAAAGTCCATCCCAACCATCTCCCAGGGCCTGTCTGCCACCGGCAAAGGGTAAAGTAACCCAGCTGGCCGTTGTCGTGGAGACTTATTCTTGGCGCAGGAGACACACGCCCAAACATAGTACCCAACGTCACGGACCATATGCGGCCACCAGTATGTCCTTGCCAGCAATTCAGATGTCCTCTTTGTCCCAAAGTGTCCACCCACCCTGGACGAATGTGCCCAAGATAGTACCTCCGGTCGCAAATTGGTAGGCACAAAAGTCTTGCCCGGGGGCACAGACTCTAGCGAAACCGGGGCCACTGTTCTCAGGCTCTCTGTAGGGACGATAAGCCGAGGCTCCTCCACCTCCTCCTCCGAGGACACCACAGAGCGAGAGAGAGCGTCGGCACGGATGTTCTTCTCTCCCGAGAGGAAATGCAGTGTGAAATGAAACCGGGAGAAGAACAAGGACCATCTGGCCTGGCGAGAATTAAGCCGCTGGGCTGTCTGAAGATATACCAAATTTTTGTGATCCGTGAAGACTTGGAAGGGAAAGCGAGCCCCCTCCAACAGATGTCTCCACTCCGAGAAGGCCAACTTCATTGCTAGCAACTCCCTGTCCCCGATGGAATAATTCCTCTCCGCTGGTGTGAAAGTCTTGGAGAAAAAGAAGCATGGATGCTTCCGACCTTGAGCATCCTTTTGGAAGAGGACTGCTCCAGCACCAACGGACGAGGCATCCACCTCCAATATAAATGGCTTATCAACATCGGGGCGATGTAGGATGGGAGCGCTAGCGAAATGGGACTTAATAGACGTGAAGGCCTTGGAGACCTCTTCGGACCACAATTTGGGATTAGCTCCCTTTTTGGTGAGGGCAACCACGGGAGCTACCAAAGTTGAGAAGTGAGGAATAAACTGGCGGTAGTAATTAATGAACCCCATAAAGCGCTGCACCGCCTTTAGAGAATGGGGTTCTTGCCAGTCCATCACCGCTTGTAGTTTGGCAGGATCCATAGCCAATCCCTGGGCGGAGATGATATAGCCCAGAAAAGGTAAGGACTCCTGCTCAAACACACATTTCTCCAACTTTGCGTAGAGGGAATTTGCCCGTAGGAGGTCGAAGACTCTGCAAACATCTCTCCGGTGGGAGTCAATATCTGGGGAAAAGATGAGAATATCATCCAGATAGACTACGACTGAGGTGGAGAGCATATCCCGGAAGATGTCATTAACAAAGTCTTGGAAGACGGCTGGGGCATTACAGAGCCCGAAGGGCATCACCAGATATTCATAGTGCCCGTCCCTGGTATTAAAAGCCGTCTTCCATTCGTCCCCCTCACGGATGCGTATCAGGTTATAAGCACCCCGCAGATCTAACTTTGTAAATATCCTTGCCCCCCGTAGCCTATCAAATAGCTCAGAAATTAGAGGCAACGGGTATTTATTCTTAACGGTGATGGCATTAAGACCCCTGTAATCGATGCATGGACGTAACTCTCCGTTCTTCCTCTGCACGAAGAAGAACCCCGCCCCTGCAGTGACACTGACTTCCTAATGAATCCTCTTGCCAAGTTCTCCTGGATATATTGGGACATAGCCTCCGTCTCCGGGAGAGAAAGGGGATAGACCCGTCCCTGAGGAGGATCTGCTCCAGGCAAGAGGTCAATAGGACAGTCATAGGGACGGTGAGGTGGAAGGACTTCTGCAGCCTTTTTGGAGAATACGTCTGCATATGACCAATAGTAATTAGTAAGAGAAGTAAGATCTGCGGGCATCTCTGTAGTGGCCACCTGAATGCATTCCCTCATACATCTGCCTTTACATGACTCACCCCAACCCAATATCCTCCCAGAGTTCCACTCAATGTGTGGGGAATGGAAATGGAGCCAGGGCATCCCTAACAAAATCTCGTCTATTCCCTCGGGAATGACTAAAAGTGAGATAACCTCTTGATGGGAAGGTGACATTGACAACGTGAAAGGGATGGTCTGATGTGTGATTGGTGAAGGCAGTGTTCGACCCATTCACTACTCGAACAGTCACGGGTTTGGCGAGCATCACCAGAGGTATAGAGTGGCGGAGAGCGAAGGTAGAAGACATGAAATTTCCTTCGGCTCCAGAATCCACACAAAGCGTGACTGTTAAAGTGGATGAGCCAAAATTGATTGTCCCCCTAAAGGACAACTTGGAGGCGTGTACTGCTGTGTCTAGTGAACCCCTCCAATGGTTACTAGACGCGGTAGTTTCCCGCCCGCCGTGGACATTTGTTAGCATAATGCCCTATTTGTTGGCAGGCATTACAGGTCACAGATACTCGAGCAGCCCGAGACTTAGGTCTCACTCGAGAAATCTCCATGGCCTCAGGGGAATCGGACGCCTGAATGGAAGATTCCAGAGGTCTGGCGAAGGTGGGCGCCAGCCGGAACCTCTGCCTACACTGGGCCCGCTCCAACCTCCGCTCGTTAAAACGAAGGTCGATGCGGGTAGATATGGTAATGAGCTCCTCCAGTGTGGCAGGTATCTCCCTGGTGGACAAGGCGTCCTTCACATGGTCTGCCAGTCCCCTCCAGTACACGGGTATAAGGACTTTATCTGGCCAATCCAGCTCAGAGACCAGAGTCCGAAATTGGACGGCAAACTGGCTGACCATGGATGAACCCTGAGTGATAGCCAACAATTGAAGAGCCGTATCGTGGGTGACACGAGGTCCTAAAAAGACCTGTTTAAGAGTGTCCAAGAAGAGAGGAGCACTCTGCACCACACGATCATCGCGCTCCCATAATGGCGTTGCCCACTCCAACGCCCTGCTCGACAAAAGGGATATGATAAAACCCACTTTCGCCCGCTCCGTGGGATAACGTGCAGCCAGAAGCTCTAGATGTATGGAGCACTGACTGACGAAACCCCGACATTGTTTACTGTCACCGGTAAACTTGTCTGGAAGTGGGAGGCGGGAAATAGTCGGAGCAGGGGTAGCAGAGGACAAACTGGCGGCGGCCACACTAGCAGCCTGAACCGCGACTGCGGTAACATCCACCGCTGAGGTTGTGCGCTATAGAGTCGCTAACCTACCCTCCAGCTGCTGGATATACCGCTGCAGACGCTGGTCGTCCGCCATTTTACCAGCCAGACCCTGGCGCTAATATTATGTTAAGGCTGGCGGAACGCAAAAAATAATATAAATAATAAGTACGTTCGCAGCCCGGGGTCCACCGTGCAGGCGAAGCCCGCTGCTGGCAAAAAGGCGCAAGAAGCAAACTTGTTATCCCGCAGAGCTGCCAACATAAACGCCGTAATGCGCTGTGGCAATGACTGCGAACTCTGTTACTCCACAGAGCCGCTAGAAGAGGAGCCGCAATGCTATATGGCGATGTGTGCGCACTCACTAGACACAACTGAGTGGCAAAGAAAAGACGCTAGGGCGCTGACTAGCGTTGAAAGCGAACCCTGTTACGTCACAGGGCCGCTGAGAAAAAGCACTGTGTCCTGTAAGGCTCCCAGATACACAGTTAAGTGCTAAGCGCACATAAAGCGTGATCATGCGCTAATGTCCTCGCGGGAGTCACCCGCAATCTATGGCGTCTGAACGCCAGGCCCTGAATACGGCAATCAAACTCCTCACCGGTTATGCCGGTAATCTAGGGCATCTAGGACACCGACCCTGACCAGCTACCATACCAAACTCCTCACCGATTAAGTCGGCATTCTAGTGGCTTATTTCAGCCGGGTCCCTATCCACACATACACATGACCACACTGGCGCATAGCATACAATGATTGATATTAGCGCATGGCGCCCAGCCATGCTACCCTTTTATAGCAACAGCTACAGGACCTTCCAGGAACAAGGACCAATGAGAAGCTGTTACAAACAAACGTAGCTACATGACCTTCCTGGCGGACCAATAGGAGCAGCTGCAGCACCTGAACATGTGACCCCTGATCTCCAATGAGAGATCTCACTCTGGGCATGCTCAGATGGGAAAACGCAGGACTTTGTCTCAAAGACGACTGCTCCAGCACTGGCTATAATAGCAGATCCAGGAAAGGCAGCAGCAAGTCACTGCACAGTAGAGGAGTGGGCAAGACGCCTGGACCAACGTCTCTGCTGAGCAGGCTCCACTGCGGCCGGAGATGAATGGGAGACCGCAGCGGGACGGGCTCGAGACTCCCCTTGTGCAGCAGGGGAAATCGAACCCTAACAAACACATTCAGAAATTTTAATTCTTAAAATCTTGAAACGAAAAGGCACAAAATTGGTTCTCTTGATATTAAAAATGTGTAAGGTTTTTAATATGTGTTTTTCCTATAAGAACAAAATAAAAAAAACAGTATAAAAACCTAGCATTTTGGCCACGGTTTTGTTTTTTGTGCAGTTTTTTGTAGTCATTGCATAAACAACTGCTGCAGCATCATTAATAAAGTAGCATGTATCTTTTTGTATGATCATCATATACTGCAACTACGTTGGCAACGCTCCCCTGGTCTGTGTGCCATTGAGTAAACAATACTGGAAGCTTTGGCTAGGATATTTTCATACAAAGTTAGGGCAGGAAACCAAATTTTTATTCCAAGTGAAGGAAATCCTATCATTATTAATATTTGGTTGCTTATGCTGATGTCTCTGCATCTTTATCTAGTTGCATTATAATATAAACCAATATTTAATTAAGCTGCATAAAAGACTTTAAATAATTTGCAATATTTTATATGAATTATGTTTGCCTCTGCCAACCCAATGCTGTAATGAAAATATACATTCCATAAATGCAGAGGTGACATCTAGCTGTACAGATTCATGATTTAATTTAATAGCATTATGCAGATGATATCCTGCATATAATTGTGCAGACGCATGAGGTAACATACATAAGGTTCCATTTCATATTTATTTCTGACTTTAGCCACCATTCATTTTGACACAGACAACCTCTATTACATTTTTCACAACCAATGTCATTTTGATTAACCTATGGAGTTAAGTTCTAATTGAGTGTTACTGATAGTTATTTATATGAAAATGTATTTATTTATCATCATGTTCATTGCATTACTGCTGTGGAATCAGATATTAGTTTATTATTTTTATTTCAGGATTTAGACTTATCTGAGAAAAACCATAGAAATGCATTTTTCAGCATAAAAATATTGAAAACTCAAAAGTAACTAAGGCAAGACAGAGTTTTGACATTTCTCATCTGTATTTACCATATAGATTGATCTTTTTAACACAATTTGACAGAATCTGTAAACAATCTCTTTCCAACCTCCAAATAATTGGGATACGTGACCAAGATTACATTTACTGTAGCTCAGAGGCGGACATAATGCCGCTGCAGCCAGAGCAGCGCATTGGGGTCTAGAGGTGAAGGAGGGCTCTCCATCACCAGCGACTGCATCAGCTGGATGTGCACCTGAGGACGCACATTCAGCTGAAATATATCGCAGCATAGGAAACCCACCAGCGACCCGCGCAGCACTATATGCCACCGGCCAATCAAAAGTCGGTAGCTGACATTGGCGTGCTCATGACTGGGGGCGCATGGCAGTGACGTCATGTGCCATGACGTAGATGTCAAAGTCAGCTTGTAGTATTGTTTGATCTTAATGCATTACAAACATGGCACATTATAGCAGGATGGAGGTCACATATACCATGATGGAGCACATTACATCAGGATGGGGCACATGTATTCCAGGATGGGACACATATATACAGTAGGGAAAAAAAGTATTTGATACACTGCCAAGTTTTCAAGTTTTCCAACCTCCAAAGAACGGAAAGGTCTGGAATTAGTATCATAGGTGCAATTCACCTGTGAGAAACAGAATAAAAAAATCACATTGTATGATTTTTAAATAATTAAACTGCATTTTATTGTATGAAATAAGTATTTGATCACCTATCAACCAGCAAGAATTCTGGCTCACACCGACCTGAACTCCTTCACACAATTTGCCCCCACAGTATACCCCACTTGCAAATTATGATGCCTCTACAGTACCCCTAACAGAATATGATGCCCCCACAGTTTCTTTTCACATATTATGATGCTGCCACTGCATACACATGACAATAGGATGTCCCCATAGTGACCTGCAGCATAGTGTAATGCCTTTTACATACACTGAAACAGTATATTATCCTGCACAACTTGATGCCCCTAATGAATGATATCCAGATAGTTCCCCCTGATTCCAGTGATGTATCACTTAGTTTACTGAGTGCAGCAGTTATGATAAAATAACAGTTTTCTCTACAGTAGATGCAGCAGAGCTCAGATGATGAGCTGGGAATAAACCCACCCACTTCACTGATTGGCAGCTTCCTGTGTACAATGTATAGTGACAGAAAGCTTCTTATCAGTGCTGGGTGAGTGGCTGGACTAGAATTCACAAGACATCTTGTCCTGTACCTGCTGATTAAACACTGATTGTATTAAAACAGCAAAACACGGCCCAGTAAGTGACACATAACTATAATCAGGGTCTAGACCCCTACATTATGCTGCTCTCAGTTTATATAGAAAAATTTTGCTAACAGATTCCTTTTAATGTTTCAATTCCAAATAAGTTAATTTATTTATTTACGGGATGGAAAAATAGGGGAGAATTGAATGTTAATGTTTTAGAGGATTTTAATATATATCTTTTAAATTTCTAAATTAAACATGTGATGACTTGATCACTTATACAATACACTGCCATACTTCTGCTTGTAATGAGGGAAGAAAGTGGGGTGACAAAGACCCCCCATCTGAAACCAAAAAGCATACACTTGCAGCAATTTTAAACTTTTATGATAGTACCGTGTCTTGCTCAAAAATTGCTCAACTATTAATAAGATCAGGATATTACTAGCTTCATTATAAGTGTTTGTATTTAATATTTCAGATGACCAAAATGTAAATGTCAGAAGATTGTTCAAACAGTATTTCTCCTGAGACAGTATTAAAAAGAAAGTAGAAGTTACCTTCAGCTGTCAAACCTGCCATAAGCATGTCTATTGTATTCTGACTGCAGCTTTCATAATCCATTGGTGTCGCTGTAAAGCAGAAATCTTGACTCAGCGTTTTATTAATCATGATGAAATCCTTATAAGATACATAGGACTGAATATGAGAAATTTCAATGAGTTACTTGTCAGAATGATTATCTCTTGGAATATTTTACTTGAAGTATTTCCATGAATAAAGAAAAAAGTGAAATTATTATTTCAGTATCTCAGTTTTTCTAGCAGGCAGCACCATACAACATCACACAGTACATAGTATACATCACCACTTTGTATTCTATAAAAGGTTTCTTCTTGTTAAATAAAAATATTATATAAAATAAAAATCTGTAGTAATAAATATGTTAAAGAATAAATTATAGAAGTGCCAGCAAAGTGAGTTTTTTCACTTTTTTGATTAAAAAAATCTTTTAATAAAATCTCTTAAATGACAGTGTTCTTCTTGTTTTCTTGGATGTGTGCTAAACAATATGGACTAGAGGCGTGTGAACTTGCCAACTTTAGATTTGCATTCCATTCACCCAATTCATGGCAAAAACTTGATTTGAATCGATGCACAGAAAAAGCCTCTGATTGCTGCTCTGAAAAGATGCGCAAGTCACTCACAAGTGTTAACATCAACTTCAACTGGGCAACATTGTCAGTCGCCTAGGAAGGAGCATTGGGCAAGTCGCTGATATTCTACTTTGCATAGAATTATATTTTTAAAGGCTTGGTGAGTAATATATATTATGCTTTATTTTATCACAGTTTATTAGTTTTATAGAAATCATTCATCTGATTCATAAATGGATTAAATGTCCTTAACGTATGATCTAGTTTAATTGGAGAATAGCTACAACTGGAAAAGTTGTCAATGCAAAGACCCCCATGCACCTTAGCTTAGCGTCAGCCAAACCCGCTAATATAAGCTGGCTCAACTGAAGTTAGTTTAATGTGTATGTGGGTATACAGCCTCTTCCCTAACTGTGATGCTAGGGGAGAAAAGAATCTTGATTTACTGAAAAAGTTCAAGGAAGGCCTGAACGCCTTTCTTGAAAAATATAATACAGGTTATACACCAGATTCTGTGTTGGGGCATTAATCAAGGGAAGCAATCTGATTTCCTTGTGTGGAATCGGGAAATAATTTTTCCCCTTATATAGGTCATTTTGCGTTTGCTTTTAATGGGGGAGGGGGGTTGCTTTCCTCTTAATCAACAATCTACAGAAAAATCTACAGGAAATTATATCCTGTGTACAATTTCTACTGGACAGCTCTAAAAACATGAAATCTTTTCGAGGTCTAGCAGACTTTTAATGTTAGAAGAATCCCCTTAAAATTAGGTTCTATACTAAATTAATACTGAATTAAGCAACTAAATCTACTGCAACCATCTATCTTGTTTGATATTAAAATGTCTGAATGATATCTGTAGACATTTAATCATTCATTTTTTGGCGGAATGTCAGGTTTTATCATTGACAACTTAATTATTATTTTGTATTTATAATGTTGATTGCTTGAGACTGTGCCTATTAATTTTCTCAATATATAGTTAAGAAGTACTATACAGAGCTACAAATCTCATACATAGACGTAGATGATGACAATTTCCTGATGCCACTAGAGGGAGCTTTGGAGCTTGCTGTGTTATGATTTGGTAGCTGAGGAGAGCAGGCAAAAAAGGCAATACACCAGAGAGGTTGGAATCTACTGGATTGCAGTACCCTGACTGACCACCACAACTAAAGGCAGCCGTGGAGCGTACCTACGTTGGTCCTAGACGCCTCGTCACAGCCTGAGAAGCTAACTACACCTAAAGATAGAAAGAGGAAAACTATCTGCCCCGGAGCAGATCCCCAAAGAACATAGGAAGCCCCCAAACATGTAATGGCGGTTAGACAAGAGGAAATACAGACACAGACAGAAAATAGTATGATCAAACGTTGGGGCCTAATCTTCCTAGAAAGAAAAGGATAGGAAGGACACTTACTGCAATCCAAAAAACCCTAAAAAAATACCAACTCACTAATTGCAAAAACACCTGAGATCACACGACCTCTACCACCTAAATTAGTTTTCTGGTGTAACAAAACTAAGCAGCAGCCACTGAAAAAACTGGAAAAGGCAAATGAACAAATAACAGTGGCTCAGATAAACTGAGAGGAGCACAAGCCTCCGGAGGGGACCTGGCTGACCTCCACAGAAGTGCAGGACAAAATGCAAAAAGCAAGCACAAAAATAAAAGCAGAAAATATCTTATCTGTTAGCAGAAGATGCAGGCAAGACACAGCAAGCTTCCAAGAGAACCAGGACCAAAGTTGAGACAAGAACAATTGATCACCGGCAACCCTGATGGGAGGGAACCTCCCTTATATAAGACCAGTCTGTAACACCTGATTGCCAATCTTCACAATCTTCATTGAATAGTTCAGTACTGTTTGTAACCACCAGAGGGAGCTTCTGCTCAGAATTCATTTCTAACACATTCACAACAGTACCCCCCCTTGAGGAGGGGTCAACGAACCCTCATTTGGGCAACCAGGTCGGTCAGGATGAGCTCTGTGATATGTACGGATCAATCTCCTAGCATGGATGTCCGAAGCAAACACCCAAGAATTGTCCTCCTGACCATAACCTCTCCACTTAACCAAATACTGGAGTTTCCGTCTAGAAAAACGAGAATCCAATATTTTCTCAACCACATACTCCAGATTGCCCTCAACCAAAACAGGGTCAGGAGGCGCAGCGATAGGAACCACTGGCTCGACAAACCTCTTCAATAAGGACTTGTGGAACACGTTATGGATCTTAAATGTCCCTGGAAGAAGTAAACGAAAGGAAACAGGATTAAGAATCTCCATGATCTTATAAGGTCCAATGAACCTAGGCTTAAACTTAGGAGATGCAACTCTCATAGAGATATTTCTTGAGGACAACCAGACCAAGTCCCCCACTTCAAACCGAGGACCATCAGTCCTATGCCGGTTGGCAAACCGCTGGGCCCTCTCCTGAGAGAGGGACAACCTATCCACTACCTGGTCCCAAATCTGCTGCATACGCTCCACAACAGAGTCAACACCTGGACAGACAGAAGCCTCCGTCTGTCCCAAGAAAATCGAGGGTGAAACCCAAAATTGCAGAAAAATGGAGACATCAAAGTGGCAGAGCTAGCCCTATTATTAAGAGCAAACTAAGCCAAAGGCAAAAAAGAGACCCAGTCATCCTGATCAGCAGACACAAAGCATCTCAGATAAGTCTCCAATGTCTGGTTTGTTCTCTCAGTTTGTCCATTGGTCTGAGGATGAAAAGCCGAGGAGAAAGACAATTGAACACCAAGTTTAGAACAAAAAGTCCTCCAAAATCTGGAAACAAACTGGACTCCTCTGTCAGACACAATGTTCTCAGGAATGCCGTGTAACCGAACCACGTGCTGAAGGAACAAAGGCACCAATTCGGAGGAGGAAGGCAACTTAGGTAATGGCACAAGATGTATCATTTTGGAAAACCTATCCACAAATCACCCAGATAACGGTCATTCTCTGAGAAACAGGGAGGTCGGAAATGAAATCCATAGAGATATGGGTCCATGGTCTCTTGGGCACAGGCAATGGCATCAACAAACCACTAAAGCGAGAGCAAGGCTTGGAGCGAGAGCAAGTCCCGCAGGACTGCACAAATTCCCTGATGTCACGAGACAAAGTAGGCCACCAAAAGGACCGACTAACCAAGTCTCTGGTACCAAAAATTCCGGATGACCGGCCAACGTGGAACAATGAATCTCAGACATCACACTCTTTTTCCACGGTCGGGACAAACAATTTCCAACAGGGCAGGCTCGGGCCTATCCTCCTGACACCCTTCTAGAGCAAGTCTCAAATTGGGCGAGATGGCGGAAAGAACTACACCCTCTTTCAAAATAACAGCAGGATCAGATAACTCAGGAGAGTCCGCAAGGAAACTCCTCGAGAGGCCATCCGCTTTAACATTCTTAGTGTCAGGAAGAAAGGAAACCACAAAATTAAAACGTGTGAAAAACAAGGCCCACCTGGCCTGTCTAGGATTAAGTCGCTTGGCTGATTCCAGATAAACCAGATTCTTATGGTCCATGAGGACCACCACCTGATGTTTGGCTCCCTCCAGCCAATGTCTCCACTCTTCCAAAGCCCACTTCATGGTCAATAACTCCCGATTACCCACGTCATAATTGCGTTCAGTTGGAGAAAATTTTCGAGAGAAAAAGGCACAAGGGTTACTTTTAGAGGTCTCTGGATCTCTTTGGGACAAAACGGCACCTGCCCCAATTTCAGAGGCATCAACCTCCACCTGAAATGGCAGAGAAACATCAGGCTGCCGTAGAACAGGAGCAGAAGTGAATCTCTGCTTAAGTTCCTGAAACGCAGAGACTGCCTCAGGAGGCCAATTCACCACATCAGAACCCTTCTTGGTCAAATCAGTCAATGGTTTAACAATAACAGAGAAATTACCAATAAATTTACGATAAAAATTGGCAAAACCCAAGAATCTCTGAAGAGCCTTTAATGAAGTAGGTTGGACCCAATCACAGATGGCCTGAACCTTGACCGGGTCCATTTCAATAACAGATGGGGACAAAATGAATCCCAGAAATGAGATCCTCTGTACGCCAAAAAGACTGTTAGGGTCTGCGGAACGCACCTAATAGATATAATAGAGAGGTGCGTTCGCAGCCCGGGGTCCACCGTGCAGGCGAAGCCCGCTGCTAATAAGATGGCGAAAGTAGCGAACTCTGTTATCCCGCAGAGTGGCTAAAAATAAACGCCGTAGCGCGTTGTGGCAGTAAGTGCGAACTCTGTTAATCCCAGAGCCACTAACGGGATGCCACAGCGCTATATGGCGATAGGTGCGAAGTCACTTAGCTTTAGTGAGCCGCAAACTAAACACGCTAGGGCGCTGTCTAGCGTCAAAAGCGAACCCTGTTACGTCACAGAGCCCTGAGAAAAGGTACCGTGTCCTGTCAAGCTCTCAGGTACACGGTTAATTGCTAGCGAGCATAATACGTGGCCATGCGCTAATGTCCTCGCGGGAGTCACCCGCAATCTATGCGTCTGAACGCCAGACCCTGAATACGGCAATCAAACTCCTCACCGGTTATGCCGGTAATCTAGGGCATCTAGGACACCGACCCTGACCAACTAGCACACCAAACACCTCACCGATTAAGTCGGTATTCTAGTGGCTTATTTCAGCCGGGTCCCTAACCACACACATGCATGACCATAAAGGCGCATAGCATACAATGGTTGATATTAGCGCATGGCGGCCCAGCCATGCTACCCTTTATAGCAACAGCTACAGGACCTTCCAGGAACAAGGACCAATGAGAAGCTGTTACAAACACACGTAGCTACATGACCTTCCTGGCGGACCAATAGGAGCCGCTGCAGCACCTGAACATGTGACCCCTGATCTCCAATGACAGATCTCACTCTGGGCATGCTCAGATGGGAAAACGCAGGACTTTGTCTCAAAGATGGCTGCTCCAGCACTGGCTATAATAGCAGATCCAGGAAAGGCAGCAGCAAGTCACTGCCCAGTAGTGGAGTGGGCAAGACGCCTGGACCGACGTCTCTGCTGAGCAGGCTCCACTGCGACCGGAGACGAATGGGAGACCGCAGCGGGACGGGTTCGAGACTCCCCTTGTGCAGCAGCGGGAAATCGAACCCTAACAAAGACACTTTGATCCCTTCACATACAGAGCATTCTCTCTCAAAATCTGGAACACAGTCCGAACATGTTTCACATGAGAGTCCCAGTCATTGGAAAAAATCAAGATATCATCCAAATAAACAATCAGAAATTTATCCACAAAATCCCTGAAAATGTCATTCATGAAGGACTGGAAGACGGAGGGAGCATTAGTGAGCCCAAAGGGCATCACTAGGTACTCAAAATGCCCCTCTGGGGTATTAAATGCCGTCTTCCATTCATCCCCGTGCTTAATGCGAATAAGGTTATACGCCCCCTGAGGTCAAGCTTGGTAAACCAAGTAGCACTTTTCACCCTGGAAAACAGGTCAGAAATCAAGGGTAACGGATATTGATATTTCACAGTGATATTGTTCAAGAGACGATAATCAATACACGGCCTTAATGAACCATCCTTTTTGGCCACAAAGAAAAAACCGGCACCCAAGGGTGAAGAGGATGGTCTGATATGACCCATCTCCAATGAATCCTTGATATAAGACCGCATAGTGTCATGTTCAGGTACAGACAAGTTAAAAGGCGACCTTTAGGGAATTTACTACCAGGCACTAATTCAATAGCGCAGTCATAGCTCCTATGGGGGGGCAAGGATGCAGATTTACTTTCGCTAAACACATCAGAAAAATCAGTCAAAAAGTCAGGAACATCCTGAGCCTGGGGAGAGGCAGAAAAAACAGGAGTGTTGGCATTAACACATTGGCAGCCCCAACTGGTTACAGACACAGATTTCCAATCCAAAACAGGATTATGAGATTGTAACCAAGGGAAACCTAGTACAATAATGCCATGCAGATTATACAGCACCAAAAATTTGCAACTCTCCTGATGATCAGGTTCAAACCTCATTATCACCTGAGTAGAGAACTGGGGTTTATTCTCAGCCAAAGGGGTAGAGTCAATCCCCAGTAGGGAATAGACTTCCATAGGGGTATCAAGGGAAACCCACAACGTTTAGCAAAATCAAAATCCATCAGGTTAATAGCTGCTCCCGAATCAACAAAAGCCTGAGCAGAAAATGTGGACAGGGAGCAAATCAGGGTAACAGTCAACAGAAATTTAGTCTGAACACTACCCAAGACAACTGAGCATGCAAAACGTTTTCCCCGCTTAGGGCAGACTGAAAAAGCATGAGAGGCGTCACCACAGTAGAAACATAACCCGTTGCGTTTTCGAAACTCATGACGCTGTGCCCCAGAAGCCACTCTATCACACTGCATGGGTTCAGAAGCTGGTTCACAAGGCAACACTATTCCACGCATACCTCTACGCTCACGCAAACGTCTGTCAATTTGAATCGCCAATGACATAGAATCATTGAGACCAGAGGGAGCAGGGAAACCCGCCATAACATCTTTTACATTCTCTGACAGACCCTTCCGAAAAAGGGTTGCCAAAGCATCATCATTCCATTTGGTCAGGACTGCCCACCTTCGGAATCTCTGACAGTACAACTCAGCATCCTCAATCCCTTGATTTAATGCCAACAAGGCTTTTTCAGCTTGATTAGTGACATTAGGTTCATCGTACAATAACCCCAGAGCCAGAAAAAATGCATCAACATTACTCAAAACAGGATCCCCAGGTGTCAGGGAAAAAGCCCAATCCTGAGGATCGCTGCGCAGGAGAGAGATGACAATTTGAACCTGCTGTGCTGCGTTCCCTGAGGACTTAGGTTTTAAGGCAAAAAACAACTTACAGTTATTTTTGAATTTCTGAAATTTAGCTCGATCCCCTAAAAACAAATCTGGCATGGGGATCCTAGGTTCCACAACCGGCAACCCAGCAAGATAGGTAGCAATACTCCGAACTTCAGTGCCAAGCTGATCCACACGGCCAGACAACTGTGCAAACTCCATTGAGAGAAAAAAAAATCCTCAGCACCCAGAGAAAAAGAGGGAAAAAAAAAATATCTCTGACAACTCTGACAACTTTTTTTTTTTTTCACTATCTTTCCCTTCTGTGAGTACCATATAATTTTCAGTTTGGCCGGTGATACTGTTATGATTTGGTAGCTGAAGAGAGCAGGCAAAAAAGGCAATACACCAGAGAGGTTGGAATCTACTGGATTGCAGTACCCTGACTAACCACCACAACTAAAGGCAGCCGTGGAGCGTACCTACATTGGTCCTAGACGCCTCGTCACAGCCTGAGAAGCTAACTACACCTAAAGATAGAAAGAGGAAAACTATCTGCCCCGGAGCAGATCCCCAAAGAACATAGGAAGCCCCCAAACATGTAATGGCGGTTAGACAAGAAGAAATACAGACACAGACAGAAAATAGTATGAGCAAACGTTGGGGCCCAATCTTCCTAGAAAGAAAAGGATAGGAAGGACGCTTACTGCAATCCAAAAAACCCTAAAAAATACCAACTCACTAATTGCAAAAACACCTGAGATCACACGACCTCTACCACCTAAATTAGTTCTCAGGTGTAACAAAACTAAGCAGCAGCCACTGAAAAAACTGGAAAAGGCAAATGAACAAATAACAGTGGCTCAGAACCTCCCTTATATAAGACCAGTCTGTAACACCTGATTGCCAATCTTCACAATCTTCATTGAATAGTTCAGTACTGTTTGTAACCACCAGAGGGAGCTTCTGCTCGAATTCATTTCTAACACATTCACAACATTGCTGCATACTGCTATATTAAATCTATGTCTAAGATGATCTGTTTAGGAGCGCTCCCTGTTACACAGGCTCACTCACCGCAGGGACACAGAAGTGTCTGCATCCTCCACTGTGCCACCAATGAATCAAGCCCTTACTCCCTGGAGACTGGCTCATCCTAACCCATTGCATACACTGGGCATTGACTCTAGACTGCGACTATATGATAAAGGCCAATGATTGGCCGAAACGTCATTTAAATTGTCGCTTCACCTAGCTGCATCAAATAAATACTCACTTGAAGCATTATTTTTCCTATATGTGTGCAGTGATTTTTTCTGAACCTATGCTTATGGGACCTCAGGTTCCTTTCATTAGCACCATTTCGCAAAAAGTCAAGTGCTAACCATATTTTTCTTCTAAGATGATGCAAACCTTGATATCAGAAGAACAAAGCTGAAATGGCTGTAAAGAAATATTAATAAACTAATCAGTACATAATTTTTAACCTAGTACATTAAAAAGATAATATAATATTCCAGGGTGGATATTCTCTTAAGGGCTAGACTCTTCATTGCATTTCTGCCAGTTTTTCTTTGTCAAGAATACCTCTCAGTTAAGCTAGGTTCACATTAGCATTTGAGTCCGCAGCGTATCATCCGCATGTGCAACGAGACACAACCATGTTAACGAGCTTTTAGCAACTTGCCCAATCTTCCATAGAAGAAAAAGAATAGGTACGCTTGCTGAAGTCAATATTCGCTTAAAAAATTCCCTCACTAATTGTTAAGTCACTGGATCACGATCTACACACCAAATTAGTTCTCAGGTTAAAAATAGCAGCACACAAACTGAAAGGAAATGCACCTACATGTGCTCGATAATGCAAGCTCAAGCCGGGGCTGGGACTTCCTAACTGATTTGACCAATGAAAATGGCCTGCCATATTTTTGAAAAAGAAAAAAGAAGAGAAAGGCGGAAGACGCATCACGTATAGCATCCACCAGAATCTGAACCAAGTGAGAGAAGCAATGTGGACCTACCACCCTTGATAAGGATGAGAACACTAGATACACAGTAGTACCTGATGAATTTCGAACAGAGCTTCATTAATAGTTCTACTGTTGTCCCAGGATGCGACATTGCTGGAATTCATCTGCTAAACTTCAGCAATCATTGGAACTCTGTATGGTGACTCTGAGGATTAAGATATTTTTAAGGAAGCTCCATAACAGGCTCACTACATACCGCAGGACAAATGGAATACATGCAATTCAATGCCAATAATAGCCTTAACTCTAGAAGAACTTGGACGTTAAATAATACATGGCAACTTTAAAGACGCACAACATAAAGCAATGTGGCCAAACTGTCTTAGTCCCTACCTAGTGCACAATAATACCTCATTGAACGATATTTTTCCTGATTTGCACTATTTCGAACCTGCTTTATGGGTAAAGTAGGTCCTGTTATAACATTCGCAAAAATGAGTGCGAACATTTCGTCTAAGAGATCAACCTTAATAGAAAAAAAACTGACTGGCTCATCAAAAATAGTAATAACTACAACCCAGGAATTTTAACCTATGAATTAAAATAATAAAAACTCCAGTGATTCTTAAGGCTAAGAATATCATGCATTTCTGATTCAATTGGCTTGGAAACCTAGTAAATTGAAAGCATTGATCCGGCCAAACTTTAAAGCCATCAACCATCGTAAAGGTGGTCTACCATGCGTGTTGATCCAACTACGCATGTGAAAACTAACGGCTACGTGATTATGCTTTTCTGTTGTTGATATGCCACTGTGTGATGTATTTCATGGTAATAGGACAGACACCCAATGGATCCACTTGGGAGTGTGTCATCAGCACAGCAAAAAATCCAATACCTCTGCACATCCAGACTTCGAATGGTCTTACATTGGGAGCTTCCCCACTTGATTGCATTACAAAAATGGCTTGCCTCAGCTTTGCTTGTGAAAAGAAATAAGAAGAAATTTGAGAAAGCATATGGCTTTGAATTAAGAAAAATCTTGAGCGCTAGAAGACATGGGCCTACCATCTTTAACCACAACCATGTCAAAGTGATACATTTTCGATCCCTGAGAATGTGGACAGAGCTAATTACTTGCCTGCTACGTGTCGAGATTTCTGGAGTGAAACTAGTCAGCAACTTCTAGCAAGTCTGTTGTACTCTGGGTAAGTATGTTTAAAAAGAAACACCTGTATTAATTATTGTTCTAAAAGCCATGTACTGTTTTTTTTTCTCATTTTCTGTTCTGCAGATTACTGGCTACCGGAGAGACCTTAACATCTCTCCATTTTCAAATCAGGATTGGAGTGTCCACCATTTCTGGGATTGTTGCAGACACCTGCCGTGGTTTATGCAACATTCTGCATGAAGAATTCCTCCCCCAACCTGCAACTGAACTCTGGCTGGAAAATGCTGCCAAATTCAGGGACATTTGTAATTTTCCCAACTGTTTGGGGGTTGTGGATGGCAAACATATTCGCATAATGAAACCTGCTGGAAGTGGATCCGAGTATTTCAATTATAAAAAATATTTTCCATTGTTCTAATGGCGATTGCAGATGCTGACTGTAGATTTGTCGCCATGGACATTGGCTCATTTGGACAAGGAAATGACTCACAGACTTTCAAAAACTCTGACATGGGCCAACGTTTGTATGGTAATGATTTTAATTTTCCACAGCCACGACCTCTTCCCAACACTGAAGGACCCCCAATGCCATTTGTTGTGGTTGAGGCATTCCAAATGTGTGCCAACATCAAAAAACCATACTCCAGTCGGGACTTAAATCACACAAAAAGGATTTACAACTATCGACTGAAAAGGGCACGAAGAACTGTGGAGTCTGTCTTTGGATTACTGGTATCTAAATGGCACATTTTGGGAAAAGCCATTAATCTAAAAATTAAGACAATTGATGAGGTTGTGAAAGCGTGTGTTGTTCTGCACAACTACATCCTGTCTAAAGAGGAACCCAACTTACAATTAGAGAAACCTGATACTACCACATTGCGTGATTAACAAGATCACCCTCTGAGGACTACAGTGGAAGTTGCCCAAGTGAGGGAAAAATTTGCCGCCTACTTTGTTTCTGATAATGGACGTGTGGCATGGCAAGAAGAAATGGTTTAAGCTGCTATTAATTGAAATGTACCTGTAATGTTTTCTGTGTTCAATAATAACACCTTGACTGTAAGTTTAATACTAAACCCCTTGAGTGTAACACCCGTTAATACTTTATTTACATCAAGAGATAAAGAAAAGACAGAGACAGGAATTGTGAAACAAAAATAATTTTTATTAACAAAAATAAAAACAATGCTTATTTTAACATAAATAAATAAAAACAATAAAAAAGTATTTTACTTTTGCCGTCTGCACGTTGGTGTGACATGGTGGACCTGTGGGGTGTCGGGCTGGGATGATTGGCTAGGGGTGGTTAAAGAAGTGGTTAAAGGGGAAGGGCAGTTAATTGGAGGACTTGGTCAGATACATTGGCAGCAGATGAAACATTGGGGAAGAGGATACATTAGGAGTGGAAAATAGAAATGAGCGACTTTGCCTCCGGGAGGGTCGAGTCGAAGGTCCGACTGAAACTCGAACCAACCCCAATGCAAGTCAATGGGGAAGAAAAGTCGGCAGGGAGTGGAGGACAGTAAACACACCTACAGTGCCCATTTCAATGCCAACGACATCAATTCTTATTACGTAAGCTTGTCAACCTTAATATACT
This sequence comes from Oophaga sylvatica, assembly GCA_033576555.1. Taxonomy (NCBI): domain Eukaryota; kingdom Metazoa; phylum Chordata; class Amphibia; order Anura; family Dendrobatidae; genus Oophaga; species Oophaga sylvatica. The sequence continues at coordinate 283,272,296 of JARQOD010000006.1, read as the reverse complement.
TTATAATAATAGTAACGCATTGAAAACTGGGGGTTAATTGGCTAAAGTTGTGGGGGGGGGCTGGGCTGGCTCCAGGTTTTCGTGGGCCCCGGGCGAAAGAGTCTCAGTGGGCCCCTTCAACACATACCACAATTCACGATGATCCGATACGGCAGAGAAATATAGGTACAGTACAATGCCAAATGCTTCACTTCTTATATTACATGAGTGATATCTATTGTAAATTCTACAATAGCTCAAAAACCGGACAGTATAGTCCTCCATACAGTATTATGGCCACCACTAGTGCGCCATACCGAATAATGAGCCCCATATATTGCTCCATACAGAATAATGAGTCCCATATATGAAGCTCCATACAGAATAATGGGCCCAATATAATGCTTCATACAGTATAATGAGCCACATATCTTGCTCCATACAAAATAATGAGCCCCATATATTGCTCCATACATAATTGGCCCCATATAATGTTCCATACAGTATATGATGAGCTCCACATAATGCTCCAGTATATGATGGTCCCCATATAATGTGCCATACAGTATAGGACGGTCCCCATAGAGTATAATGAGCCCCACATATTGCTCCATACAGTATGAGTCGCATATAAAGCTCCATACAGTATATGATGGGCCACATAAATTGCTCTATACAGAATGGGCTCCATATAATGCTCCATACAGAATAGGCCACATATGTGCTCCATATGATGCTCCATATATAAAGGGCCCTATATGATGCCCATAAATAATGAACCCCAAATGATGCTCTAGTATATGATGGGCCCCATATAAGATGCTCCAGTGTATGATGAGCCCCATATAATGCTCCAAATATAATGGTCCCCATATATAATGCTCCATATCGAATGGGCCTCATATGATGCTCCAGTATATGATGGGCCCCATAGCTGATGCTCCAGTGTATGATGGGCCTATATAATGCTCCATGTATAATGGGCCCCATATGATGCTACAGCTTATAATGGGCCCCGTATATGATGCTCCAGTGTATGATGTGCCCCATATATAATGCTCCAGTGTGCAACCTATGTGTCATCAGGGAAGATGGTACAAAATCCTTTGAAACCCAGGCATGGTTCATTTTAATGAAGGTGAGATCACCAACATTTTGGGTCGACAGCCGGGTCCTTCTTTCTGTCAGGATTGATCCAGCAGCACTGAAGACTCTTTCTGATAGCACACTACCAGCAGGGCAAGCGAGCTCCTGTAAGGCATATTGTGCCAGTTCAGGCAAGGTGTCCAGTTTACAGGCCCAGTAGTCAAAGGGGAATGAACTGTGAGGGAGAACATCGATAGGGGTGGAGAGGTAATTTTGAACCATAGTTGACAACTGCTGTCTCCTGTCTATTGCAATCGATTCAGTATTAACAGTCGTGTGAGCGGTACTTGAGAAATCAGTCCACAACATGGTCATGAAACCCCTGTCTCTAACGCCACTTCGGCTGTGTGCACCACGAACACCTCTTCCATGTTACCCAGTACGGCTTGTGGAAGAACCTGCACCGCTGCTGTGTGCTGGGAATCCCTCTAACAAACGGTTTACCAGAGTTGCTTGTCACCAATATTAGCTGTAGGTTCTCCTGTGGCATGATGTTCTGTAATTTGCCTTTATGGCGTGGATCGAGGATGCTGGCCAACCAGTAGTCGTCATCCTTCATCATTTTGGCAATGTGGGGGTCCCTTTTTAGGATCCGCAAGACATAATCACACATGTGGGCCAATGTTCCAGGTATCAATGATGCACTGCCAGTGGTGGGTGGAGGAGCACTTTCTGCCAAATCCACATCCCTCCAGTCACGCACAAACCCTGTACCTGACCTTGGCAAGCCAACATTTTCTCTTGCCCCCTGAGAATCATCCTTCTCCCCAAAATAATTATCCCCCCTCCTCCTCCTCCTAGTCCTCTTGTTCCTCCACCTCTTCCAGGACAGTTCCCTGAGCAGACAATGGCTGACTGTCATCGTCTTCCCTCCTCCTCTTCCTCCTCCACTGCAGATGCCTGATCCTTAATATGTGTCAAAGATTGCATGAGCAGACGCATAAGTGGGATACTCATGCTTATGATGGTGTCATCTGCGCTTATCAGCCGTGTGCATTCCTCAAAACACTGAAGGACTTTACAGAGGTTTTTCAGCTTTGACCACTGCACACCCGACAACTCGATGTCTACCCTCAAACTGGCTGCCCATGTATCCATCCACAAATGCATTACAGCCTTCCTCTGTTCACACAGCCTCTCAACCATGTGCATGGTGGAGTTCCACCTTGTTGCAACGTTTATCATTAGGCGGTGCTTGGGGAGGTGGAGCGATCTCTGCAGCCTCTGCATACGACTGGAGTCTACGGGCGAGCGACGGATGTGCGAGCACAGTCTTCGCACCTTATGGAGCAGGGCTGGTAACTCCGGATAATTATTTATGAAGCACTGCAACACCAGGTTCAAGGTGTGAGCCAGGCAAGGTATGTGTCTGAATTTTGCCAGGGCTATGGCCGCCACAAAATTTCGGTCATTATCACTCACAACCTTGCCTGGCTTAAGATGTAGACTGCCCAGCGATGACTCAGTTTCTCACTGCAAGTAGTCAGCCAGTACCTCCGCGGTGTGTCTGTTGTCACCCAAAGACATCATTTTTAAAACAGCCTGCTGACGCTTATCACTAGCTGTTCGATAGTGGGACATCTCATGTGCAACACTGAGAGCTGCGGATGGAGTGCTTGTTCGACTGCTCTGTCGACAAGCGTTCGCTTCTGGAGTAGGATAGAAAGCCTAAAGCCAACTGTTGCCTATGCCGTGGGCTAGGCAGCACTGTCCCACCGCCGCTGTCCCTTGTGGACCCTGCATTCACCACATTAACCCAGTGTGAAGTGATGGACTCGTAATGGCCCAGGCCATGCCTACTGGCCCATGCATCTGTTGTGAGGTGCACCTTTCCACTCACTGATTGTTTGAGTGCATGGACAATGTGGTCTTTCACATTCAGGTGGATGGCAGGGATGGCTTTTCTAGAAAAGAAGTGCCGACTGGATAGGTCATAGTGTGGGACAGCGTAGGCCATGAGCTCTTGGAACGCTGCGCTTTCAACCAAACAGAAGGGCATCATCTCTAATGAGATCAGTTTGGCAATGTAGGCGTACAAAGCCAGTGTACGCAAATGAGAGGATGAGTACATTCTTGTCCTTCTCAGAGTGTCTGCTAGGGTGAGCTGGACTTGAGAGCTGCATATGGGGGAACTAGCTGTGGACATGGTGGACTGAGAGGGGGTTGGTGATAGTGGTGGTGGTGATGGCCTAGATTCAGTCTTTCATTGGAAAAACATTGTGATTCCCTGATTGCTTTGGCCTTGCAACAGCACCTCAACATTTCTTGCTGGTGGTGTGCTAACCGGTGGGCTTACAGTGGGGGAAGCAATGTAGCATTGCTGGCTACCTTCAGTCGGAGCAGGTGCACATGTGCTACTTGAGATTTTGTAGTCCATCCACGCTTGCAAGTGCATGGTGTTTAAATGTCTAAGCATGCAACTGATATTCAAATTTCGGAGATTTTTCCCTCGGCTAAAGGTCCTTCCGCATTTCTTACAGATAACCTTTGCCTCATCAATAGAATTTTGGTCAAAAAAGTGCCACACTGCACTCTTCCTACTATGGGCTAGATTTTCAGGGCTTGCACGCTGTGCTAATTGGACCGTCTGGCCAAGCTGTCCTGCAACACTTTTTGTTTTTTTTAACACATTTTTGGACTGCTACGGGCCTGCCAGATAACCGCAGCTGCGATGTCGATGCCTGCTGTGGATCCTCCTACTCTTCTGAGCTATTGCCAGCGGCACCCTCTTCCCCCAATGGATGCCAATCCGGGTCAACAACAGGGTCATCCATCACCTCCTCTTCAATTTCATCTGCATCTTCCTCTGTGTCACCGTGTAAGGTGGTAGAGTATGTGGGAAGGGGCACCTGAGTTTCATCAGGGTCAGAATCTGCCTCAGTAGACTGCGAGGGCAATACAGTGCTCTGGGTGAATGTACCAGCAGAATCATATAGCAGTGGCTGTGCATCAGTGATCTCCATGTCATATTCATCTTGGACTGGGGAATTCAGGATTTCACTTGATAACCCATGCATGGTATGTGAAAAGAGCTCCAGGGAGTAATCTGAAGTGTGGCCTGCCGCATCCTTCACTTTTGTTGGGGGTGAAGGACACAAGGAAAGGTGTCGTTCCTTACCAGGAGCCTGCATTGATGGCTCAGTGCTTGCAGTTTTTGAAACTTCAGAAGAGGAGGCGATAGAGCTGGAGGCTGTTCCGGCAATGTAAGCCAAAACCTGTTCCTGATACTCCGGCTTTAAAAGCTGTTTACAGACTCCCAGAAAAGGGAGCCTTCCAGGCCTTCTGGAGCCAGACGATGACGCAGGCTCAACACCTCCCGCCTTAGGTGCTATTGTGCTTTTGGCACTACCAGCAGATGCACCACTACCACCATCAGTACCAGCTGGCCCCCCCCGCTCACATCCGCAGCCTCTTCCACCATACTTCCTCATGTTTGGGAAAATGTACCAAAAATACCAGCAGATATATGGTACTGTATCAGAAGCGTACAGCTGTATACAGTGTAGGGGAAAATTTAAATCTCCGTATATATTTCCGGAATCACACACAGACGCTCATTCAGTATGGATTTGACCATAATACAAAAGGCAGAAAAACGGTACTGTATTAGAAGCATACAGCTGGATACAGTGTAGGGGAAAATTTACATCTCCGTATATATTTCCGAAGTCACACACAGACGCTCACTCAGTATGGACTTGACCAGAATACAAAAAACAGAAAAACCGTACTGTATCAGAAGCGTACAGCAGGATACAGTGAAGGGGAAAATTTAAATCTCCGTATATATTTCCGGAGTCACATACAGACACTCACTCAGTATGGATTTGACCGTAATACATAAGGCAGAAAATCGGTACTGTATCAGAAGCGTACAGCTGTATACAGTGTAGGGGAAAATTGAAATCTCCTTATATATTTCTGGAGTCACACACAGACGCTCACTCAGTATGGATTTGACCGTAATACAAAAGGCAGAAAAATGGTACTGTATCAGAAGCATACAGCTGTATACAGTGTAGGAGAAAATTGAAATCTCCGTATATATTTCCGGAGTCACACACAGATGCTCATTTAGTATGGATTAGACCAGAATACAAAAAGCAGAAAAACGGTACTGTATCAGAAGCGTACAGCTGTATACAGTGTAGGGGAAAATTTAAATCTCCGTACATATTTCCGGAGTCACACACAGATAGTCAGCATGTATTTGTCCATGATACCAGCCGGCACACGGTAGTGTGTGATGAGCGTACAGCTCTATATGGTGTGGGAAAAAATGAACGCTCAGTAACTGTGCAGAAAAAAAGAATAAACGTTTTAGTGCTGTGTAAAAAGCAGTCTGCACAGCAGTGTACACACAGCAATACAGCTATCAGGCAGCCTAATAACCAGCGCTGCTGCACACAAGAAAATCCTCCCCTGTCCCTGCACACTAACTGTACAGCACAATTGCTATCAGCACAAGCACATAAGAACTTCTCTTTCCAGCCCTAACTCTCTCCCTACTGATAAACAGCATCAGCAACCTCTCCCTACTTTTAAGATCAGCAGAAGTAAAATGGCGGTCGGCGGTGAGGGTTTTTATAGGCACTGTGACACACCCAAAGCAAGCCAATCACTGCAATGCCCTTCTCTAAGATGGTGGTGGCCGCTGCCCATGTCATCGCGTTTCCCACAGTGTGTGTCCTTGCTCATTGGCTGAGAAAAGGCCCTTCAAGCATTATGGGACAACTGACTTTGGTGCTCGTTTTGCCGAACGCTTGACCGACTTCACGCTATGGTCGGGTTTCGCTGACCTGTTTCGCTCAACTCTAGTAGAAAACAAATTAAAAGAGATTGACACATTGGAAGGGAGAGAACCAAGGGAAATTGGGACATACTTGGAAATGGAGACACATTGGGACTTGGTGGGTTTGGCTTTTTTTCCAACTTTCCTTTTCTTGGACATTTTTCTGGTTCTTAGACGTTTGGCTTTTCCCTGTTCCTTGGGTGCTGCACTCGGCTGCATGGTGGAAGTTGAAGGCATGGCTGTTGCACTCGGCTGCATGGTGGAAGTTGAAGGCATGGCTGATGCACTCTGATGCGTGGTGGAAGTTGAAGACATGGCTGATGCACTCGACTGCGTGATGTAGCTGGGTACTGTAGGAACAGTCCTAATGTCCAGCGTTGGTTGTGGTGGTGGATAGCTCATTTGGTGAGCAGACCGGTATAGGAAAGGTGCTGGTGGATTCTGCCACTACTGCTGTGCTGGAGCTTGTTGGCCTCTATGGAAAGAACTTTGTGCCTGCTGCTGGTATCGGGACTGCTGCAATGCCTGGCTGTAAGCAGCCTGGCAGGCCTGCGTAACATTCAGCTGGAGATCAGGCATTAGGTTTTCCGTCACGCACCGCTCTATTGAGGAAAAAAAATCTTGCGCCCGTCTATTAAGGTCGGCTTCCAGGCGGTCAAGGCATCTGTGGAAATCCTGGAACAGTGTGTTCACCTCAGTGAACACACTGTCCATTCTTTCTAAAACCGCCTTCATCCCATCCTGAAAAGTCGAGCTTAAATTAATAAACAATGGGCATGAGTGACCTCTTCCAGGACCTCTGCCACTGGTGACCAGACCCAAGTAAAGTAGAGGCAGAGGGCTGGGAGAGGTGAAAACCTGCTAGACCGGCTGCCTATTCCCCAGCCTGTGAAGCCTGCCTGGTTGCTCCATTGCTGGTGCATGTTTGGGATTGTGCTGGTTCTTTGGCTGATCGATTAAGGGCAGCTCCAATTGAGGATGATCCAGGTTCTATTGTGCTGCTCCAGGTTCTGTGTGGAAAATAAATGAAAAACATTAGTAAAAAAAAAAAAGCTTAAATCATAGTAAGATAGCACAAAAGATACTCACATTCACTGAGCAACTGCAGGCTTCAAAAAAGAAAGCTGCTGATGGTACTTATATTTTCTGATTTTTCGAGCAGCACAACTTCGAACCCGAATGTCTTCTCTCATGTCCTTATTGAAGTGATCCTTCATCGAGCGCCAATGGACTTTTATTCTCTTCACTGTGAAGGGTGAAAAAAGGAGAAAATTATTTGTAAAGCAATGCACCTACAGGTTCACTGCCACGTCAGATCACATTGCAATACTTACAAAAATCCTTTCTGGCATGTGGCGTGGCATGGTCCCAATCATCCAGCAGCAATTTGGCCACTTCTTCCCAGAGTCATGGGATCAAGGCTGAGTAGGAATGATTCCGATCACAGGATCCCACAAAGGTGCTCGCTCTTGCACAGCTTGAATAAGTAGGTTGTTATCTATGTCACGCTGTCCTTCCTCACGTTGTGGAGCCTATAGATCAAATTAAAATAAAGAATTGGTAAGTAAAAATGAAAAACAATTCAATTACAATTCTGATAATGAAAAGACTACTTAAACCCAGTCTTTCCTCAGAAACTTGAGGCAAACGACCCTGGGAAGATTTATTTCCACTCGACTGCTCCTGCACTTCTGCACTGCAAGGTACTTGTAAAGAAAATACATGATTTAACACATGTATAGTATTGCCAGTCAATATATACCAATCAGTAAATCTAATGTGGTTACATAACCACTGTCATGTCCAGTTTCGGAAGCTTCAGTGGAGGACATGGTGGAATAGCAGGCAGCAGCCAAGTGAAACACTAGAGAAAAGAACAGATAAGAAAAATTAAACTAGGTAAGAGCCAAACACAATGTAGTCAAAAAAATAAAAAATTGGACACCAAGACTTACTTTACAGGCAGTAGTCCAACAGCACGGCTGTCAGGCAGCAGAGGACAGCAGCACCACAGCACCAGGAGAGCAGCAACAGGACAGCACCACTAGGACAGCAGAAACAGGACGGCAGCACCAGGAAGGCAGCACCAGGAAGGCAGCTTGGGGCCAGATCAGCGCAGTCTACAAGGAACAGAAAGAAAAATTAGTACAGAGTACAGAATGCAAAGACAGTCAGACATTTTCAAAGCTTCTATACGTACATACAGTGTATTTTGCTCGGATCCAGAGTCTTGAGAGGAATGAACTTGCTGTGTCCTCATCCCCTTTTATACCCCTTTTTTTGAGGTGTGGATGAAAACAACTTCCTGGATATGTTCAGTGTGAAGTACGCATGGGTATCGAATGCATGCATTCGCATGACTTTGCGCTCCAAAACATTCCCATAGACAGTAATGTGTTGTTTTGATGCACTCCATCTGCAATCATCTGCATGCGCATGGCTGCGCATAATTGACGCCTCAAGAAATGCAAGATGTTGCATTCGCCGCGCCCCGCCACACACTGCCAAATGACGCATGCGTACGCAAATGCATGTCCCTGTGTATACTATGTTAAAGATATGTACTCATCACGCATGCGGATCTATGCAGATCAAACGCTGCGCACCGATACGCAAATGTGAAACCATCCTTAGCGATTTTTTGACTTGTGATGCATTCTTCAAATAATTTACACAATTTTCATACTGTATCTTGTGGTTTAGTAATTTTTCTGATTTTTATGTCATTGTGACTTTTCCAGATGTTTTACACACATTCGTTCACTTTATTCCCTATCTAGAGTAATTTTATGTAAGCCAGTTATTTTGGCTCATTTTTTGCAACATTTTGCAAAATGTCTGACTTTTAACAATAGTGTCATGAAACCAGTTAAAAGCAGACTAAAAGACAATTAGGGGCAAAACATTATGAATTACATGTGCCATTTTGATGAATTTGGTGCAAAAACATCAACAAAAATCTTAAGTCAAAAAGAATAGTGACTTCCCCCTCCAACCAGGGGAAAAACCTGTGCAGTGACATTTCAACGTTTGATTTTCCTCTTTAAGTTCTGGGCAAAACAACAATGTATACAAGAATATATGTGTATGAATATTTCATACACAATAGTTCATAAATAAATGCCACGATTTGTCAAGGAAAATGAATTATGTATTTTTTTATTTTAATATACATATTTTTATAGAGAGAACTTTTAGTTTAGTTTGAATAAAAAATGTTTCACTTTCTGCCAAATTTCTGTACACTATGGGAAGTATTGTCTGTTGAATATCCATTCTTTTTGCTCAGTGTGCATTTTAGAGGACAGTAAATTCGCACATAAGAGAAGCATGACTTCATCCTTTTGTCAGAATTACAGACTAATGACCTGTCATTCCCTTCTTATAAAAAAACAATTTGTCTCCTCTTGCAGAACCTGAGAGAGAACATATTACATTGAGGATGATTGGAAGCATTCAGCAGGTACTGTAGACTCTATAGAAAACCACATATAACCTGGTGGACTGCTGATATCAGTCTAATCTTCTACATTATATTTTATGCCACACTTGTAATAGAAGCATTCTTACCCTAAAATAATCAAATGGTGTAGATGCTTACAGAAATTCATTCTGTACATTGGAAATTTAGAAGACTCTTCACAGTCAAGTGCTTCCACTTCTACATCATTTTAACCAGAAACATTATTTTCTTATTTTATAGAAGAAGAAAATCTCAGACAAACGTTCTGACTAGACTTCATGATGAAATTCCGATCATCTTATCTTTTGTACTAAATTTGAAATTTCAAAAACCTGCAAAGCAAAGGTCAAGAAGTCACTTAGCCTGTTATAGAGTTATTTTGATTCCTGCCTTTCATTTCATAGCTGAGATGTGAATAACTTCTAGCTCGTGGCCACCAGAGTCAGTATTATGTAACTGCACTGTTTGAGTAAATCTCCAAACAATAAATGGGAGTTACATAAACAGCATAACACAGTGAGCTATGTTGTTTCAGAAACTCAGAATTATGCTAACAGCACAACTCACTTTCCTAAGATGTTTCCATAAATCCCATTCATTCCTTTGGGAGTTAAAGGGAATCTGTCAGTAGGGTAAAGTCTCCTAAGCCGTCTACATGGGCACACAGGTCATAGAAGCTGAATAACATGATTACTTGATATCTGCGATCCAATGTTTTATTCCAGAGAAATCCACATTTTTCTTATATTAATGAGCTGTTCAGGACTATGGGCCGGACGCTGATCTGCATGAGAATCTGCCTTCAGAGATTATTATTAATGAAAAAAGGCGTTACCAGTGTGATGTGTAATGGCCGCTCTCTACTCTCCTGATCTCACTGTAGAGTTGTGTGTGATTTTACCTGACACATCTGCAGGTTCCTCACAGCTTCAGCTTCCATCTCACAGGCAGACAGGGTTGTAATATTGTAGCGATACAGCAGAGCTGTGAGAGCTGCAGCTACTAGCGTATTTGTTATGAGACAAAGTTCAGTTCTTCTGTTTTGTGCTAGTTACATATCACACTGGTAACTCCCCCTTTCATTTAAAATAAACTCTTGAGGCAGATTTTCAGGGAGATCTGTGTGCCAGTGTAGACAGCTTAGGAGGGACGATCCTACTGACAGCTTCCCTGTAAGCATATAGTTCAGTTGTGTTTGTAACCCTACTTCTTAAGGTACTGCCACACTACACGATCCCGCTAACGAACTCGTTAGCATCGCATACTAATGAGATCGCTAGCGGGATCGTTTACAATATCGCTAGTGTCGGCCACATTTAGCGATGTCGTTAAGGACGCTATCGCGGTTAGCGATCTCCTTAACGACTTTAGCGGTACAAAAGTACCGCTAAATCGCTAAAAAAGGTGCCACACTCAGCGATATATACTTACCCAGCGGGACGCCGACGATCAGAATAGGGTCCGGAACGATCAGGACGACGGACGAGATCACAGCAGGGGCCACGTCGTTGCTGCATGCCGCACACAACAACATCGCTAACGGGATCGCTAAATAGTGATGTTTTTTAGCGATCCCGTTAGCGATGTTGTTTAGTGTGGCATACCCTTTACAGTCATTCAATTATGAAAAGCAGTCATGTTAATAACCCTTAAGTGAATTTAAAATAATATTCTGTTTCCACACACTTTCAAAGCATGTTTCCACATTGCACTAAATAGTTACTCTGGAAAAAATATTTGCATCAGAACCTGAAATCATCAAAGAGGAAATGACTCCCTGTCAGCTGATGGCTCTCTGAACAGCTATGCGATAGCTGCACATTTACCTTCATAGACTGTGCCGTTGATAATGATTTCTGTCTATATAACAGTAGACAAAGCTCAGTAATAATTGATAGTTTTATAATTGAGTTTCTATTATATTTACAATAACCTGTTTTATAGTTGGTTGTAAACAAGCAAATTATAGAGAGAAGGTATAAAAGGTGCACAGGTATAGTCTGGAATTTCATATGTCAATCTCAAACTGAATTTATTAAATTAAAATGCACCAAATGTAATCTAAAATTACAAATGTGATCTACAAGTATTATGATTTGCTTTGCACAGTTCACCACAAAAACACAATGCAGACTATTGCATCAACCGTAGAAAGCTCACATGACCTTAGGTGTGGTCAAGTGGGCTTCCCTATAATGCATAGCAGCTATCATATTACATAAAGGACAGTTGTCCACTAAGCACTATTATAGCCAGTGTAAATGCAAAGACAGTGAATTGAATGCAGCAGCCATTTTGTAGTGAATCTGGATATTAAGAGACTGTCACAGTTTAGCCATAATGAAATGGAAAGAAAACCGTAAAATTGTGAAATAATTTTATAGATAGTTTGTGGGACAGCATAGCAGTTACCATCTGTTTAATCTGTTTAAACATAATCAAATATGTTACAATCACTTTCACTTTAGTACGGCTGTGTTTTTCTTAAAGAGCTTGGGATCTAAGAGGTAACGTTTCTCCTTGTGGAGAGCGACAAGCCAGGCCTAACATGTCAGAATGAGGAAACTTATAGGCCATTCATGCACCTCTTGGAAATTAAACATGCAAATTGTATCTTCAAAGAGAAAGAGGACAAGAACTTTAGTGCCACCTATGGGAAATAGCAATCCTAAAATTCAGTATCGACCCTTTAACAAGCTTTGCCATATGACTTAGGGTAAAAGTCAAATCAGAACCTCAATTTTGCAGACATGGTGTTTTGGGGTATTGACCCTCGTCAGTGCAAAGTATGAAATCTGATTTAGCTAGGCTAGAGGCTTAAGACTGGGATCAAAAGGGTAACATTTCTCTTTGTGGAGAGAGCTTGAAAGTAGTTGAATAGATTTCTAGGAGACCTCAAATGTTATAAACATCTTTTATGGCAATTGGAGGTTCTGCAGTACTTGAGATTTCCAGCTAACCAAATCGCAGCAAGTACATTTTTGGGAAAACTCTGTGAAGCTGTGACTTTGAATGTCAAAATATGTACTTTTCCCTAACATGTAATATTACTAGAGTTGAGCATTCCGATACCGCAAGTATCGGTTATCGGCTGATATTCGCTGTATCGGAATTCCGATACTTAGTTCCGATATTTTTCATATATCGTATACCGGAATCGGAAGTTCCCATAATTCTTTGAGAGGCAATGTGATTTTAGACAGCCAATGAGGAATCCTACGAAGTGTGGGCACATCCTGTAATGCTGCGGTCATGTTAACTAATGGCATGGCTGTGATTGGATGCTGAAATGATGTCAGAATGCACTATAAAAGCCGCCGCCGCCATTTTAGCGTCACTGTGCTGTGAATTCAGTTAGGGACAGGACGCTGCTCTGCTGACTCTGAGGGACAGTTAGAGATAGCGTTTTTGTGAATTGTTCTGTAGGCAGGCTATTTGAGAAACCGCTTTCTAAATCATCCTTGCAGTGTTGTTTTCACAGCTCTGTGCAAGGTGTGTGTGTGAGTGCAGGTGACGCTGCAGTTTGCTCTGCATCCAACGCTGTTTGTAGTCATCTGCACGTGTCACTCACTGACTCTTTTTGTTTTTTATTTTGTGGAATTGGTGCTGCTCCATTCAATTGAATTTAACAGTGATCTATTAGTGTGACGCGCTTCCATCCGTATACAATACAATACATTGGTTGCAAACACTATAGAAGTACACAAAGGAGCCTTTCACAGCTAGTGAACAGTTGTGTGCAGTGTTCACTGTAGTGTGTGAGGTTTTCATTTTTTGAGTGCAGATCACGCTACAGTTAGTTCTTCAACCACTGCTGGTTGTAGTCTGCTAAGCGTGTGTCACTGCCTCATCCTTGACATTTTTCTCTAATTGGTGCTGCTCCATTATATTTCAAAAAACTCCAATCTATTAGTGTGACGCGCTTCCATCCGTATACAATACATTGGTTGCAAACACTATAGAAGTACACAAAGGGGCCTTTCACAGCTAGTGAACAGTTGTGTGCAGTTTTCACTGTAGTGTGTGAGGTTTTCATTTTTTGAGTGCAGATCACGCTACAGTTAGTTCTTCAACCACTGCTGGTTGTAGTCTGCTAAGCGTGTGTCACTGCCTCATCCTTGACATTTTTCTCTAATTGGTGCTGCTCCATTCTATTTCAAAAAACTCAAATCTATTAGTGTGACGCGCTTCCATCCGTATACAATACATTGGTTGCAAACACTATAGAAGTACACAAAGGGGCCTTTCACAGCTAGTGAACAGTTGTGTGCAGTGTTCACTGTAGTCTGTGAGGTTTTCACTTTTTGAGTGCAGATCACGCTACAGTTATTTCTTCAACCACTGCTGGTTGTAGTCTGCTGAGCGTGTGTCACTGCTTCATCCTTGACATTTTTCTCTAATTGATGCTGCTCCATTATATTTCAAAAAACTCCAATCTATTAGTGTGACGCGCTTCCATCCGTATACAATACATTGGTTGCAAACACTATAGAAGTACACAAAGGGGCCTTTCACAGCTAGTGAACAGTTGTGTGCAGTGTTCACTGTAGTGTGTGAGGTTTTCATTTTTTGAGTGCAGATCATGCTACAGTTAGTTCTTCAACCACTGCTGGTTGTAGTCTGCTAAGCATGTGTCACTGCCTCATCCTTGACATTTTTCTCTAATTGGTGCTGCTCCATTCTATTTAAAAAAACTCAAATCTATTAGTGTGACGCGCTTCCATCCGTATACAATACATTGGTTGCAAACACTATAGAAGTACACAAAGGGGCCTTTCACAGCTAGTGAACAGTTGTGTGCAGTGTTCACTGTAGTCTGTGAGGTTTTCATTTTTTGAGTGCAGATCACGCTACAGTTAGTTCTTCAACCACTGCTGGTTGTAGTCTGCTGAGCGTGTGTCACTGCCTCATCCTTGACATTTTTCTCTAATTGGTGCTGCTCCATTGTATTTCAAAAACTCAAATCTATTAGTGTGACGCGCTTCCATCCGTATACAATACATTGGTTGCAAACACAATAGAAGTACACAAAGGGGCCTTTCACAGCTAGTGAACAGTTGTCTGCAGTGTTCACTGCAGTCTCTGAGGGATAACCACACTTAGGCCTTATAACTTTTCTGACTTTCTTTATCAATCGACCAAGATGAAGAAGGCAGGGAGTAAGGCACGTGCTCGTGGCCGTGGAGTTTCAGCAGGGAGAGGACGTGGGGATTCTGTGGCTGCTGCCGCCCCCAGTGACACAGCATCCACTAGTTTTCCCGTGAGCGTTCCTTTATGCGCACTTTTGTAGGAGCTCGGCGTACCCCCCTGCTGCGGGAAGAACAAATTGAAGCCGTTGTTGGTTGGATGGCAGCCAATGCATCGACTTCAATTGCTTCCACCTCCTCTCAGGACCACAGCACTGTTGAACAACCATCTGTTTCTTCACCGCCTGCCAAATTGCCCAGGCAGTCAGAGAGCTCTGTACAGGAGCCAGCTGAGTCTCTGCTTCTGTTCTCAGAATCTGTTGGCTTGCAAACAGGGGCCCAGCCAAGCAGCATTCTGGAATGTGAAGAAGAGGGAGTATGCAGTGATGCGCAACAGCTGTGTCTCTCTGAATGTGAAGAGGCGGGTGAGCCAGTGCCGATGGTCAGCACACCGCAGAACGCATCTGTCATGATCCCAGTTCAGGGTTGACCTGCACGCTAGGGGTTAAGGTTTTGATCCCAGTGCAAGCTCTTACCTGCACACCTGGGGCTTATTATTGTGGCCTCTCCTTGGTTCGGGGAGAGCTTCTTATAGCCCTGTCAGTTATACTTCTTATAGCCCTGTCAGTTATACTTTCGCCCTTGGCAGAGTGTGTTGACTCCTGAGTGTGTTTGTGCTGTGTTCTGGTTTGCCTGATACTTTGGTTTTGACTCGGTCTGTTCTCTGGATACTGCTTGTTGGATTCTGTTTCTGTACCTTCGCTGTCTGTTTGGTTTTGACCTCTGCCTGGCCCCGACTATCCGTTCTGTCTCATCCTTTGTTCTGTACTGTCTTCTCGTGCTTTGACCTTGGCTTGTTCAGATTTACGTCTCTGTCTGTGCCCCTGGGTAACTTTGTCCCGTAGTTACCTTTCTAGGAGTTTTCCCTCAGCTTCTAGCTCCTGGAGCTGAAGCCACGCCCCTCAACTGTCAGGTGATTCAGGCCCTGAAACCATCTCTCTCCTGCCTTGCTCACCCTGCGTTCCTAGGAGCCTGAAGCTTTCTTCTGTACTCGTCTTCCGGGAGACTGCACTGGTGAGTTCTCTTGCAATCCTCACCGTGATAGCATCTGATGATGATGAGACTCAGGTGCCAGTTTCTGTTGAGCATGGTGCTGGCCAGACCACCCAACAGCAGCAGGTGTTGGAAGAGGGTAGTGGAGATGATGAGGTCCAAGACCCAACATGGCGTGAGGAACAGGAAGGTGGTGGGAGCAGCTCTGAGGAAGAGATTGGCCCAACGGTACAAACAGGAGGGAGAGGTAGGCTGCAGACTCGGTTGCCTGTAGCCTCCACTTTGGCACCCGTTCGGAGCAGTTCTCTTACAAAAGCCAAAACGGGCGCTCCCAGGACTTGCACTGCGTGGTCCTTTTTGACACACTTGCAGATGATATTTGCTATGTCAAATGCAAGCTGTGTAATCAAAAAGTAAAAAGAGGTAAAAGTGTCACTAACCTCAATACCACAAATATGTGGAAACATGTGCGGACAAAGCACGTGGTTGAGTTACAAAGACACACTGGAGATGTAGGTCAACCTACAGCAGCACCTACATCTTCAGCTCGTGTTGGAGCCTCTTCCTCCAGCTCACACACAGCTGGTTCGGCTTCCTCACAGGATCGCCATGGAAGAACCTCTGTCACTGTTGTCCAGAGATCCAGTGTTATTCCACCCACAGCTGCAAGTTCCCTGTCATCCTCACACTCCCAGGCCACAAAACAGCCATCGGTAGCACAGGCATGGGATAAAAGACGGCCATATTTGGCAAACCATCCACGAGCACAGGCTCTGAATGCTGGCATTGCAAAACTCCTGTCCCTTGAAATGCTGTCATTCAGGCTGGTGGAGACTGACAGTTTCCGTAACTTAATGGCATTGGCAGTCCCACAATACAATGTGCCCAGTCGATTTTATTTCAGCAGGCAAGCCGTCCCTGTTCTGCAAAAGCATGTTGAGGGAAAAATTAAACATGCGCTACTAAATGCCGTCAGTAGCAAGGTCCACCTGACCACCGATGCGTGGACCAGTACCCATGGCCAGGGACGATACCTTTCCCTCACTGCCCATTGGGTCAATGTTGTGGAGCCGGGTACAGATCTTGCGAGTGGCGCTGTACGTGTTCTGCCAACTCCAAGGATTGCAGGAATCCAGTCTGTACACATTGACTCCTCCTCCTACTCCAGTTCCTCAGAATCATCGCTGCAGGAGCCGTCACGGTCTACCTCCACATGGACCCGTGAACGCTTACCTGTTGCGACCGATATGAGCACAGCCGTGGCCAAACGTCAACAGGCCGTCCTGAAATTAATTTCCATGGGGTATCGAAGCCACACAGCGCAGGAGCTCTGGAATGCCATCAAGCAGGAGAGCGACGTGTGGTTTTTGACAGCGAATCTCCAGCCAGGCTTGGTAGTGTGTGACAATGGCCGAAATCTGGTGGCAGCTCTGGGCCTTGGCAACCTCACTCACATACCATGTCTGGCACATGTGCTCAACATGGTCGTGCAGAGTTTTTTGAGGGACTATCCGGATCTTGATGCACTGCTGCACAAGGTCCACCTAGAGTGCGCTCACTTGCGACGTTCCAGCATGGCCAGATTGCGCATTGCAGCTCTGCAACGCAGATTTCGCCTTCCTGAACATCGCATCATATGTGACGTACCCACCAGGTGGAATTCCACGTTACATATGTTGGAGCGGTTGTGTGAGCAGCAGCCAGCAGTAATGGAGTATCAGCTGCATCAGGCGCAATCAACACGCAATTTGCGCCGTTCACACTTCACCACTACTGAGTGGGCCTCTATGAAGGACATCTGCCACGTTTTGCGTGCGTTTGATGAGTCAACGCAGATGGCGAGTGCAGATGATGCACTAGTCAGCCTGACTGTCCCCCTTATCTGCCTGCTTCAAAAAACACTGCAAGCACTAAGGGATGAGGTTTTGGAAGAGGTGGAGGATGACGAGTCACAAATTCCATCACCTTCTGGACAGTCAGCGCAACGTGGTTCCTTACAAAGGGCTGGGCAGGGCTCACTTTTTGAGGAGGATGACGAGGAGTCAATGGAGGAGGAAGACATCGCTCCAGAGGGAGGTACACAACGCTCTAGTCAGTATGTAGAGCGAGGGTGGGGTGATGCAGAGCAGGCAGAGATGACGCCTCTTGCAGGGGACATCGGTTCTTGGCCAGTTGGGAGTCTGCAGCACATGGTTGATTTCATGCTGCAGTGCCTGAGAAACGACCGCCGCATCGCCCACATTCTCACCACGTCTGATTATTGGGTGTACACCCTCCTAGACCCTCGCTACCGGGACAACTTACAAAGCCTCATCACACCGTTGAACCGGGAGCGTAAAATGCAGGAGTACCAAGACACACTGGTGCAATCCATAATGTTCTCCATTCCAGCCGAGAGCACTGCTGCTGCTACTGCTTTACAAAGCAGCTCTGTGCGTCGAGGCAGTGGAGACAGCACTGCAACAAGAGGGAACACAAGCAGCGCCTCTGCACAGGGCAAGACCAGTATGTTCCAAATGTGGCGAAGTTTTGTGGCAGCGCCACAAATGTCTACTCCATCCGAAATGGCTCCAGTCAGCAGGAAGCAACGTTTCCGTAAGATGGTGACAGACTACGTGTCTTTCCCTCTCAGTGTACTCCCAGATGGCTCTTCCCCATTCAAGTTTTGGGTCTCTAAGCTGGATACATGGCCAGAGCTTAGCCAGTATGCATTGGAGGTGCTGACTTGCCCTGCTGCCAGTGTATTATCGGAGCGCGTCTTTAGTGCTGCAGGTGGTGTACTAACAGACCGTCGCATGCGACTATCCTCCGATAATGTAGACCGGCTTTCTTTTCTGAAAATGAACAAGGCATGGATCTCGCCTGAATTTGCCTGTCCGTTTTTCGATTAAATAACTGGTTGGCAACGTTATCCATGTCTCCTGTTATGTTCATCTTTCTACCACCTGAACTCTACTCCCTGGGCTAAAACACTGTCAGTTGCTGCTCAGACGTGTCGTGTCCACAGAACAATACACAAGCTATAGTGTTAGTGGGGTTCAGTAACGCCAGCTATTCCCCTGCTGTGTGTCCGGCAAGAAGTCTCCTGTTCACTACACATGCACAGAAAAACCCATGTGCAACATGCTTCAAATAGGGAAGAGCCGTCACCCTGATTGT
This sequence comes from Oophaga sylvatica, assembly GCA_033576555.1. Lineage (NCBI taxonomy): Eukaryota > Metazoa > Chordata > Amphibia > Anura > Dendrobatidae > Oophaga > Oophaga sylvatica. The sequence continues at coordinate 283,253,518 of JARQOD010000006.1, read as the reverse complement.
TATGCTTAAAACAGGAAAGTTTGAAGTTTTCCAGGCCTAGAATGATAAATTTTTAGAAGAAATATTGACAAAGAATAATTTGTCATCACAGCGCATATCTGCACATGTCTATTAGAAATGGTAACAAAAACTAATACATAGTGTTCACTTTTGGTAATTAATGCATAAAAGTACATTTCATACTTATCAATTAATGCTTTTTAAGGAACTTTATCTGTACCTGTAAGATAATGCAGTCAATGGATGTACGAATCATAAACATCATCATCATCATCCTCACGAGTTATATTTATGACAGACATAATAAAATACACAGAGTGATGCCAACTGTAACTTCACACACCATATATGAAATGGCCAGCATATAAACCTGGTAATAATGTGCAATAATAAATTATTACATCTAGAAGGTGCATCATGCATACTGACAATAGGTAGTTATACCTGCAAGTGCTGGTGAAACAACCACAACAGATATAAATTAATAATGGTATATAGGTATCACAGTGCATAGTTACTCATGGACAATGTCGATGTAATACTGTACCTCAATAAAGGCAGCGTCAACCATCATGCTTGTTAGTCTTGTAGATTGTTAAAGAGGGAACGGGCTTTTTTTCTTGCTCATAGGTGGAGTATTATACAGTAAATGATTACTGCTGTCGTATTTTTTGCGTCCCTAGGGCAGAATAACGCTGCGTAAGGTCACATTTTATAGAGAGTCATATAATAGACACACGCTACCCTACCCTACGCGTCACAGTAGGAAGGTAGTGTTGACGGATAAAGCCTTGCGCAACCAGACATGCTGTTACCCTCTTCAACACTGTACAAGCAAAAAATGCATGATTGCAGCCGCAGACTTTATTGACGTACAGTATAACATTGCCATTACCCATCAGAGGCTGTCCACTGTCTGATACAGACATAGAATATACGTTTGCTATCCGTAGCCTTTGTTTCACCTACACTTGCAGGCACACACTTAAATTGTGACAATGCATTATGTTTTTTTAAATGTTTATTTTTTATCCTACATTATTGCGTCATCACATTGATGAGTCCATGCTGGACATGTCATACATGCTGTCCAAAGTAACAATTTTCTTAACTGAAATAATTGAAATGTGTGTGACTGTCACATATAAATTGCAATGATGATGATGAGTGACTATTACAAAATCCATTGTCTTCACTATGTTATGGTTTAACATAGCGTTCCTTACGCATTATTACTAAATACTAAAATGTACTTTTATTCTTAAATGTACAACACTATATTTTGTAAACTAATTTTTGGGTGGTGTGTTGTTCCATTTCTTGTTGCCATGTGCTTATATGCGTTTATATTTGCATGGTGTTTATTTTTATTCTTGGAATTAGGAAAGATGTGTATCTTGGTACCGTGTTAGACAGTAGATAGAAAATTATTTAGACTTCAGAGTCCTCAGTGGTTGATACCTTTTAATGGCTAACTAAAAAGATGGTAAAAAAAGCAAGCTTTCGAGACTACTCAGGTCTCTTCATTAGGCAAAGACTAAAACAAAAACTGAAGAATCACATATTTATATACACAACAGGACACAGGAATAGTGCAATAGGTAAGACAAGTGACGTGAAGCAGAACTGTCATTATGGCATAGGGATGAACATAAATATTGGAACAGTTCATAGATAAGGAGAGAAAGTTTTATTGCCCTCTGATTGGGGTCTGGTGTTGTGTTTTTATGCCCCTAGAAGGTCAGAGACGCAGATTCCTTAATTGATATAGAATGACATGAATCCGTGTGATATATTCATTCCAGCACTAAGAGTGTCAAAGGTCATCATGAGCTTATATTCCCAAACCTTTCTATCTTTCTCAGATTTGAAGTTATATTTTAATACCAGTAATTCCATATCCATCATGCTATGACCGGGCATACAAATTTTTTTTGCCAAAGGTAAATCCATAATTTTTTCTCTTATTGTGTGGCGATGAGAATTCATCCTTGTTCTCAGTTTTTGCCCGGTGTCCCCCACATACAGACCCCCAGTTGGACATTTAGTACATATAATTAGGTACACCACATTAGATGTGATGCAGCTGAAAGTACCTGTGATCTTGTAGTCCTGATGGGAGTTGGGGATCTTTATCTTGTCCGTGGTCATTATAGATGCACAGGTTTTACATTTCTTCTTGTTGCAAGGAAAGGTTACTGCAGCTGTTGGGGAGGACAGGGAGATTCTGACAATGATGCTTCTTAGATTTGGGGGCTGCCTAAAACACAGTAGTGGGGGGTCGCCTCAGAAAGACTTTTTTCAACCAGGGATACCATCCAAGAGCAATTGAAAACCAAATTTCAAGAGCCACCAGAATATCAAGGAATCACCTGCTACATTACAGAGCTAAAGAAGAAAATAACCGGGTGCCTCTAGTGGTCACCTACAATCCAAATCTGGAGGTGCTAAGGTGAGCTACACGGACACTACAACCTTTACTACAAAAAGATGCCCGATTACAATCCATATTTCCAGACCCCCCACTACTGTGTTTTAGGCAGCCCCCAAATCTAAGAAGCATCATTGTCAGAAGCTCCCTGTCCTCCCCAACAGCTGCAGTAACCTTTCCTTGCAACAAGAAGAAATGTAAAACCTGTGCATCTATAATGACCACGGACAAGATAAAGATCCCCAACTCCCATCAGGACTACAAGATCACAGGTACTTTCAGCTGCATCACATCTAATGTGGTGTACCTAATTATATGTACTAAATGTCCAACTGGGGTCTGTATGTGGGGGACACCGGGCAAAAACTGAGAACAAGGATGAATTCTCATCGCCACACAATAAGAGAAAAAATTATGGATTTACCTTTGGCAAAAAAATTTTGTATGCCCGGTCATAGCATGATGGATATGGAATTACTGGTATTAAAATATAACTTCAAATCTGAGAAAGACAGAAAGGTTTGGGAATATAAGCTCATGATGACCTTTGACACTCTTAGTGCTGGAATGAATATATCACACGGATTCATGTCATTCTATATCAATTAAGGAATCTGCGTCTCTGACCTTCTAGGGGCATAAAAACACAACACCAGACCCCAATCAGAGGGCAATAAAACTTTCTCTCCTTATCTATGAACTGTTCCAATATTTATGTTCATCCCTATGCCATAATGACAGTTCTGCTTCACGTCACTTGTCTTACCTATTGCACTATTACTGTGTCCTGTTGTGTATATAAATATGTGATTCTTCAGTTTTTGTTTTAGTCTTTGCCTGATGAACAGACCTGAGTAGTCGCGAAAGCTTGCAATTTGTTACCATATTTTCAGTTAGCCATTAAAAGGTATCAACCACTGAGGACTCTCAAGTCTAAAATATTTTTTATTCTTGGAATTGAAATTCATCTTTTTATTGTCCTAGTAAAACTTTATTTATTCTTGTTTGAAGTACATACATTTGCAATGGCCACGTAACAAGGCAATAACTGAATATTTTATTTCAAAACCCTCCTTGACCCTGGGCTTCAACACCGCCAGTTGCTGCTCATAAGTGTTGGATGCACAGATGAAAACAATCGCTGATGTGTTTGTGGGGTTCAGTAACGCCTGCTGTTCCCCTGCTGTGTGTCTGGCAAAATTTACTGCTGCTAACTACAAATTAAAATTCAAACATCTCATACTAGGCCTCTGCCTACACCCTCCTTGACCCTGGGCTTCAACACCGCCAGTTGCTGCTCATAAGTGTTGGATGCACAGATGAAAACAATCGCTGATGTGTTTGTGGGGTTCAGTAACGCCTGCTGTTCCCCTGCTGTGTGTCTGGCAAAAATTACTGCTGTTAACTACAAATTAAAATTCAAACATCTCATACTAGGCCTCTGCCTACACCCTCCTTGACCCTGGGCTTCAACACAGCCAGTTGCTGCTCATAAGTGTTGGATGCACAGATGAAAACAATCGCTGATGTGTTTGTGGGGTTCAGTAACGCCTGCTGTTCCCAAGCTGTGTGTCCGGCAAAAATTACTGCTAGCTACCTACACATGGTGAAAAAAACATGACATGTCAAAGTGGCTAGTGCTACACATAGATATGAGGCAACACCCTGATTTATGAGCTGTAAACAAGTGAAACGTCAGCTTAAAAACCATAAAATGATTAGTCTTTGTCACAAATCTGTAACAAAATAATTGTGACATCTTATTGCAGATATGCACATGTCGAACACAAATGCTAACACAAAAGCATACTTATGCTATAGGATACGGATGGTCAACCTTGTCACTCCATAGCTTAGACAAATCCAACTCACATCATGACTCAAATGCTGCAATGTTGGAAGTGCATAATGTGGGTTGAACTTTGACAACAGCTGCAGCGAGAAGGTTAGACTTCAGTGTTCTTGGCTTTTAAATAAAAGCATACTTGTAAATATAATAATCCAATGTTGATTAAGGGACGTGATGTACACCTGTAATATTGTGCAAACAATGCTTGTAGGAATAGTCCTCTTCAACATTACTTATATTTGTGTCATTTTCAAAAATACATATTGAATTAGAACGTTAACAGCCCATATCATAAAGGTCCATCATGTAAACATGATAATCGGTAACAAAAATCATGCATTACCTTGTTAAAGTCAATAGTGCATAGTCACAATAGCAAAATATATACCTGCAAGTGGTGCTGAAAGAACGACAACTGATAGAATAGGTGAATGATATCTATTTATCAGACTGAATAGCGACACCTGTACAATGTCGATATAATACTGTACCTTAACAAAACAGCTGTGTCACACCTCACACGCGTTTTTCTTGTAGCTTCTTATGTAATAGGGCACATGCGTGTATGTTTCATCATAGGTGCATGTTTACTGAGTAAAAAATTCATGACAACGCCTTTGTGTTGTCGGTACGCTTGCGATGATGAACGATGCGCAACGTGAATGTTAGTCTGCGTCATAAGACGCACAGACGCTCCAATACCCAACGCGTCACAGCAGGAAGACAGTCTGTGCGTCCAAACAAAGGCGCAAGCATACATGCACGTACCCTGTTTATAAAGCTATATAAAAAAAAGGATGTAGTAGTGACGCACAGTTTATTGAGGTACAGTATTACATCGCCATTGACCATCTGTAGCTATGCAGTCTCATCTATATATACCTTATCTATCCATTGTCATGCTTGCAAGTCCACAGTCAGGCATAAATAGCTATTTTCACTATGCACTATGCACCTTTTTAAAGGTTATGTTTGTTAATATAAATGATTGGCACATATTATCAGTATATAACAGTATATCACAAATCTCTCCACAGTGCAGCACCCCCCTACATCTCCTCCCTCATTTCTATCTATCGGCCCAACCGACTGCTGCGCTCTGCAAACGACGTTCGACTAACCTCTGCACTAATCCGTACCTCCCACTCCCGACTCCAAGACTTCTCCCGTGCTGCGCCAATCCTCTGGAATGCTCTACCCCAAGAAATTAGGACTATCCACAATTTGCATGGTTTCAGGCGCTCCCTCAAAACACATTTGTTCAGAGCGGCCTATCACATTCACTAACCAAAGTCATTCTATGTGTAAGTGTGTGTGTGTAGCCCATTCACTATCTCCATCCATCCCTCACTCCCTCAAGATGGCTGGACCATCATTGTAAATGCACCATTGTATATATACACCTGTACTTTGTATCTCCCCCACCTCATTGTAGATTGTAAGCTCTCACGAGCAGGGTCGGCTTATTTTGCTTTAATTATTGTATTGTTAACGTTGTTACTTATGACTTGTGTTTTGAAATTGTTAAACTGTAAAGCGCTGCGGAATATGTTGGCACTATATAAATAAAGATTATTATTATTATTATTATTACATGATGGAAATTTTATATATTTTTATAAACTGTTTAGTGATATTATTCTGCAAATGTAAAGTTTTATGAATGTCACAGATAACTTGTAATGCTGATTATGACACCAGCTGGCCTTAATGAGCAGTTGAGCTTTGCCTCTTTTTTATAAATATTTTCTTATACCCCCCCTTTTTTTTTTTTAATTATGTGTTCATGTTCTTTGTTTTTAATCTGTGTTTTTCTGTATAGTGTTCTTTTTTCGTGTGCCCTAATGCTACTTTTATTTTCTAGCTTTGCCTCTTATTGTCGTACTTACACCGCAAATTGTTTTCTGAAGAATGCAAGGATTCTACTATCTTGGATGAAGTTCTGCACAAGCACTTTAATTGAATGAAATATTGTCTTCTCTCTTATTATAAAATCACTTTTGTTATATCTTTTGAATATATTATATATTACACATTTATTTATTATATTTTTTTATTTATTTTTTCATTATTATTATTATCATTATTAATTGTTATTTATTATTATTTATTATTTCTTATTTCTTTTTTATATTTTTTATTATTATTTTTTTATTATTATTTCTTTTTTATTATGTTTTACACAATTTGATACAATGTATACACATGCTAGTATATATCATAAGCGTTAAAATTATTATTACACTTGGTATATTGATATGTGCACAATTATATATTTTTTTCACCATTTCCCATCCTTCACTTGCACTAGGACACTTATTGCAGTGTTAGTTTTATTATTATTCTACGTTATCCCATTCATTCAATTCATTTTTTGTATTAGCTGATTGTGAACCGGTGCGCGTGCGCAGTCCCGCTGTCGGCTGGAGCGTCGCACAGGGCGTCCATTGATGACACGTGCGGGTCATTGACGTCATCACAGGGTTTTCCCGTGACCCGCAGTGCCAGGGACGCCTAGCGTGACGTAACTTCCGGCGCGACGGAGCTGTACACGCGCCGTTACTCGATTCACCTGTGATTTGGGAGTAACATGGGCATATATAGCAGGTAGGGCGCACTTTATACACACGGCCCCCCGAAGAAGCCCACGCGAAACGCGCGTCGGGGCTAACGTGTTTATTGATACGAGGCACTATGGGTGAGTGTGGATGCTTTTGAAATACCATTGTAACTTCTGCTATGGTCTACCATGATCGAGGTGCTTTCATGTGTATAGTGTTGTAGCTAAAGATACCGGGTGACGTCACTGATTAACCTATACTATTGTGACTTAGCTCTTCTTTTGGGAATATAATCCTTTATACATATAGTATTTTATATACCCTTGATTGTCATCATTCTAGCAGGCTACATTTATGTATATATATTATTTCTAACATCACCCCCCACCTCGTGATATTATGGACCACAACACTATATATGGTCGCTTGTCTTTTCCCTTATTTGTGCCTCATAGGCGATTTTGTATTTTTGTATAAAAAAGATTCTTTTTTTGATACCAATAAAATTTATATTTTATTATACTAGTGGTGTGTATACACTTTGTTCTTCATGTTTATAGTTATTCTAATAGTGTACCACGTGATATTTACATACCTTTAAATTCTTGAAAATTCAGGAAAGGGTTAATTGATTATGTATACAATATGCATTTTGTCCTAATTTGTATATTTTATGTTTTGAAGTCAGACATTCATTGTCTATACAATAAAAATGGTGTACATACTGTTACTTATCCATCATTAATGGACTCTGATATGTACTTGTATGCTTTTATTTAAAACCGTATAGCAGATTACTTAACCCATTTTTTTTGTGGTTTGCATTGCTTTTCAACATGTTAATGTATGCGTTTATGTTTGTCAATTCTTAATTTATATTGATTTTTTAAAGTAAAATCATCATCTTATGGTACTAAAGGTTATATTTCTCTTGTTTGGAGTATAGACATTTTTAATTGACACGTAACAAGGAAAATACTTGATCTAGTATTTAAACATCCTCCTTGACCCTGGGCTCCAACACCCCCATTTGTTGCTCGGAAGTGCTGTTAGCACAGTCAACACTTGCTCCTGTGTTACTGGGGTTCAGGAATGTCAGCTGTTCCCCTACTGTGTGTACGGCAAAAAGTCCTGCTGCCTCCACCATGTTCTCCTCTCATCCCTGGGCTCCAACACCGCCAGTTGTTGCCTGGAAGTGCTGTTAGCACAGTCAACACTTGCTCCTGTGTTACTGGGGTTCAGTAATGTCAGCTGTTCCCCTGCTGTGTGAACGGCAAAAAGTCCTGCTGCCTCCACTCTGTTCTCCTCTCATCCCTGGGCTCCAACACCGCCAGTTGTTGCTCGGAAGTGCTGTTAGCACAGTCAACACTTGCTCCTGTGTTACTGGGGTTCAGTAATGTCAGCTGTTCCCCTGCTGTGTGAACGGCAAAAAGTCCTGCTGCCTCCACTCTATTCTCCTCTCATCCCTGGGCTCCAACACCGCCAGTTGTTGCTCGGAAGTGCTGTTAGCACAGTCAACACTTGCTCCTGTGTTACTGGGGTTCAGTAATGTCAGCTGTTCCCCTACTGTGTGTACGGCAAAAAGTCCTGCTGCCTCCACCATGTTCTCCTCTCATCCCTGGGCTCCAACACCGCCAGTTGTTGCCTGGAAGTGCTGTTAGCACAGTCAACACTTGCTCCTGTGTTACTGGGGTTCAGTAATGTCAGCTGTTCCCCTGCTGTGTGAACGGCAAAAAGTCCTGCTGCCTCCACTCTGTTCTCCTCTCATCCCTGGGCTCCAACACCGCCAGTTGTTGCTCGAAAGTGCTGTTAGCACAGTCAACACTTGCTCCTGTGTTACTGGGGTTCAGTAATGTCAGCTGTTCCCCTGCTGTGTGAACAGCAAAAAGTCCTGCTGCCTCCACTCTGTTCTCCTCTCATCCCTGGGCTCCAACACCGCCAGTTGTTGCTCGGAAGTGCTGTTAGCACAGTCAACACTTGCTCCTGTGTTACTGGGGTTCAGTAATGTCAGCTGTTCCCCTACTGTGTGTACGGCAAAAAGTCCTGCTGCCTCCACCATGTTCTCCTCTCATCCCTGGGCTCCAACACCGCCAGTTGTTGCCTGGAAGTGCTGTTAGCACAGTCAACACTTGCTCCTGTGTTACTGGGGTTCAGTAATGTCAGCTGTTCCCCTGCTGTGTGAACGGCAAAAAGTCCTGCTGCCTCCACTCTGTTCTCATCTCATCCCTGGGCTCCAACACCGCCAGTTGTTGCCTGGAAGTGCTGTTAGCACAGTCAACACTTGCTCCTGTGTTACTGGGGTTCAATAATGATAGCTGTTCCCCTGCTGTGTGAATGGCAAAAAGTCCTGCTGCCTCCACTCTGTTCTCATCTCATCCCTGGGCTCCAACACCACCAGTTGTTGCTCGGAAGTGTAATTGGCACGGGTACTCACTCCTGCCCAGACTGGTTACAGCACGCCAGCTGTTTCCTGTCAATGTAAACTTCACTTAGCCTCCAATAAGTTGTCCTGTCGTGTTGCGGTCGGGTTAGCCGACTCTATGGTGCCTGCAGTTTAGGTGCTTCCTATGTGTGCTGCGGGATATGTAAATAAAGGCTGTTTCCTTTGTGACAATAGGACAATCACCACTGTAGGACTGTGGGATTCGGTAACTGCGGCCGGCTCGCGGCCTGTCAACTTAAATTTCCATGGGTACATTCTGCTACCCGTCCAGGTTCCAGTACCGTCAGCTGGTTCTCCGCAGTGCCTTTGGCCTAGGTGCCTCCATCTCGGTATCCGAGTTCCAGCAACGTCTGCTGGTCCTTGGTAGTGCTTTGGAGCACAGGTACCTCCTGCTTAGTAACCGTGTCCCAGTAACGTCAGCTGGTCCTCGGTTGTGCCATTGGCTTCTTTTCCTTCTGCTGCCCCTCCGGGTTCCAGTACAGTCAGCTGTCCTCGTTACTTCCATTGGCTCTTGTACCTTCTGCTACCCGTCCGGGTTCCAGTACCGTCAGCTGGTTCTCCGCAGTGCCTTTGGCCTAGGTGCCTCCATCTCGGTATCCGAGTTCCAGCAACGGCTGCTAGTCCTTGGTAGTGCTTTGGAGCACAGGTACCTCCTGCTTAGTAACCGTGTACCAGTAACGCCAGCTGGTCCTCGGTTGTGCCATTGGCTCTTTTCCTTCTGCTGCCCCTCCGGGTTCCAGCACAGTCAGCTGGTCCTCGTTACTTCCATTGTCTCTTGTACCATCTGATACCCGTCCAGGTTCCAGTAACATCAGCTGGTTCTCGGAAGTTAGTCAGCCTTCTTGTACCCTCAGCTACATTTCTAAATTGAAGATTTTTAAAATTTTTTTTTGGGTAATCACTATGGATATCCAACTATGAAGACGACGACCCTGATGACCACCCCGAAGAAGACGACGACCACAAGGACGACGAGCATCAAGCCAACCAGCCTGAACACCATCACAAAGAACAAAGAAAAGATTACCCAGAAGAAGATCACCAACAGGACAAAAGAAGGTTAAGACAAACTACAAGATACAGAACAAGAGACAGAAGAACAATAAGCAGAAGATCAAAAAGCAGAACATGAAGTATAAGACCAAAATTAAGAGCTAAATATATGCTGTAAATTATAAGCAGAAGAAGACTAAGCAGTGTATGGGGGTGAGTCCGTTCCTCCTCGTGGTGCCCCTGGAAAAGGCCTGCTGCTGCTGCTGCAGGCTAAACTGAACGCGGACAAACACTGTTGTAATTTAAATCTTTGGTGACAGCAAGAACGGAAGGATGAAAAATTCATACTTTTACAGATTACAAGTACAGGAATCTCTGTCACAAATAAGAATATTATGAAGAAGATGAATAGGAAGAAGATGAAGAAGTAGAATATGAAGAAGAATAATAGTTTAATAAGAAGAATATGAGTCATGTTAACAAAAAGATCAATAGCAAGAAGTTTAAGAAGAAGATAAATAAGGTGAAGATGAAGAATAATTTGATGAAAAAGATGATGCTGCTGAAGATTATGAAGGAGAAAGTGTGGCAGAAGTTAAAAAGGTGAATAGCATGCAAGTTGTGAAACATACATATTTCCCAAAATAGAAAAAAGGTTAACAACATTGTCAATTTCTTCGTCAATTCGAACATCTTTTAAAAAAAAAAATATTAATGCTATTCCATTTGATTGGGTTAAACATCTATGCCTTTAATGTCTACTCAACCTCCCCCAATACATTCTACATTACTCTTTGTTGTTTTCCTTCATGTACAATTAACCAACAAGGCAAGAATGGGTTTTTTTTTAATTCCGATATTTTGTTCCCATAGACTTACATTGGATTTCCGGTATCGGTATCGGGTATCGCCAATACTTTTTGGGTATCGGCGATACCAATTCCGATCCGATACTTATTGGTATCGGAAAGTATCGCTCAACTCTAAATATTACTCATCTGTAGTGTTGAGCATTCCGATACTGCAAATATCGGGTATCGGCCGATATTGGCTGTATCGGAATTCCGATTCCGAGTACCGATATTTTCGTCATATCGGATACCGGAATCGGAATGTCACTGTCACTGTCAGTGTCCGTCGGTCGGGTCTGTCAGGAGTCAGCGGCACTTACCCGGCAGAAGATCTCCGGTGGTCTCGTCCTGTACTGCTTGATGGCCACCATCCTCTTCTCCCTGGCGGTCACATGCAGTTTCTCGCGATAACTGCAGTGACTGCTGGGTAATCGCGGCCGTAAAGCAGTCCGATGACGTCACCGCCGGAGAAGCAGGTAATCAGCTGTGCTGCGCCGGGATGTCAGGCTTTGCCTGGCATTCCGATGTAGCAGAGCTGGATCGTCGTGGGACACTCGTTACTATGGACTGCGTCGGACAGGTGGTATACTGTTGGTTTTTTTTTTTATTTTTTTACAGGAGATCGATGGCGTCGCAGGAATGAGAGTATAATAAAATTAATGAAAACTGTGTTGTCTCTTTTATTTCATTAAAAGACTTTTTTCTTGCTGTGTCTTTTTTTAAACATTTAAAAACTTTGGGATTAATAATGGATCGGTGTCTTATTGACGCCTCTCCATTATTAACCGGGCTTATTGTCACCGTGCAATCAACGGTGACATTAACCCCTTATTACCCCGCTTGCCACCGCTACAGGGCAAGTGGGAAGAGCCGGGTAAAGTGCCACAATTGGCACATCTTTTGATGCGCCAAATGTGGGGCTGCTGTAGCCTGGTATTATCAGGCTGTTGAGGGCCAAAATCCATGGGCCTTGACAGTCTTTTAATACCAGGCCGCAGCAGTCTGCATTTTACTTGGCTGGTTAACAAAAATAGGGGGACCCCTACGCCGTTTTTTTTTCGAGGGGATCCCCTATTTTTGTTAACCAGCCAAGCTAAGCAGACTGCTGTGGCCTGGTATTATCAGGCTGGCAAGGTCCATGGATATTGGATCCTTACCAGCCTGAAAAACCAGGCCTCAGCGGTCTGCTTCATCTGGCTGGTTAACAAAAATAGGGGGGACCCCACGCCAATTTTTTTCGAGGGGATCCCCTATTTTTGTTAATCAGCCAAGATATGCAGACTGCTGTGGCCTGGTATTATCAGGCTGGCAAGGTCCATGGATCTTGGCTCCTTAACAGCCTGAAAATCCAGGCCTCAGCGGTCTGCTTCATCTGGCTGGTTAACAAAAATAGGGGGGACCCCACGCCAATTTTTTTCGAGGGGATCCCCTATTTTTGTTAATCAGCCAAGATATGCAGACTGCTGTGGCCTGGTATTATCAGGCTGGCAAGGTCCATGGATCTTGGCTCCTTAACAGCCTGAAAATCCAGGCCTCAGCGGTCTGCTTCATCTGGCTGGTTAACAAAAATAGGGGGGACCCCACGCCAATTTTTTTCGAGGGGATCCCCTATTTTTGTTAACCAGCAAAGATAAGCAGACTGCTGTGGCCTGGTATTATCAGGCTGGCAAGCAGGGTCGGACTGAGCCACCGGGACACCGGAGAAACCTCCGGTGGGCCCCAGTTCCTGCGTGGTGGGCCCTGATTTGAAAGGATAGGTCGCGGGGGGGGCGGTGGCCCCGGGCCACGCGCTCTGAGGGGGCCCACCCGGAGCTACGCTACAGTAACTGTATCGGCGTGCACAGCACGCCGATACAGTTACATTCTGCAGCAGAGCAGGGAGAATCGCTCTCCCTGCTCTGCCGCCCGGAAGCTATGGGGCCTGAACAGCGGTGGGGGGGCCCGGTACCAGCAGTGGGCCCCCCACCCGTCATCGGAGGGTCAGCTGTATCGGCATCCAGCCGATACAGCTGACCGCATAGAGAGAGAAGGAGCGAGCGCTCCTTCTCTCCCATAATCCCCTCTCTAGCATCTGACAGCGGGCGCGATGACATCACCTTCCGGCGCCCGCTGTCAGACGCAGAGAGGGAGAACAGTGAGCAGCACAGGAGCCGGGAGGTGAGTATTGTTTTTTTTTTTTTTTTTTAATGGGGGTGCATTATACTACAGAGGCTGTATATGGGGGTGCATTATACTACAGAGGCTGTATATGGGGGCTGCATTATACTACAGAGGCTCCATATTGGGGTGCATTATACTACAGAGACTCCCTATGGGGATGCATTATACTACAGAGGCTGCCTATGGGGGTGCATTATAATATAGCGGCTGCCTATGGTGGTGCATTATATTATAGACTCTGCCTATGGGGGTTTATTATAATATAGAGGCTGCCTATGGGGGTGCATTATACTATATTGAGGACTATCTGGTGTATTATGCTGTATGGATGCTATCTAGGGGCCATCATACAGTGTTGAACCCATTAAATAGTTTGGGGACATTAAGGGGTCAGTATATATCCAGTGAGGGGCATTATTCTGTGTATAGGGGAGATGTACAGGGGGAGACTTGGGACATTATTAAATGTAAAGTGGACACTTATTGTTATAGGGGAACTCGGGTTACTGTGACTGTCAAAGGGGCACACAGGCATTATTACAGTCTAGGGGACAAAATGTGGGCACTGTTTTCTAGGGCACTTGCACCCGGCATTACTATATTCTAGAGGGGTGCTTTAAAATTTAGAGGTCACACAGAACCACACAGCAGGTGCAGTAATAGGGACACATACGGCAGCAGCAGCTCAGTATTGGGGTATCAGGTGCAGTAATAGGGACACATACGGCAGCAGAGGCTCAGTATTGGGGTATCAGGTGCAGAAATAGGGACACATATGGCAGCAGCGGCTCAGTATTGGGGTATCAGGTGCAGTAATAGGGACACATACGGCAGCAGCGGCTCAGTATTGGGGTATCAGGTGCAGAAATAGGGACACATATGGCAACAGCGGCTCAGTATTGGGGTATCAGCAGGATGAGGAGTTTGTGCAGGTTGAGAATAGTCCAATTGGTGACCGTGACAGTGCTAAAAATATGAGAAGTGAAATGTGTCTTTGTTGTAATCTCTGCAGTCGAGTCCTGGCTGGAGAAGTCGTCATGTCGGTCTGGGCCAGATGGAAAAGACATGAAAAGTGAACAATTCCATTAGAAAGAACATCAGCGGTAAGTCATTATCTGTACCTGTGCTGTAATCTATTATATGTTCTGTAGGACTGGTATTATTTACCACAGACCATATGGAGGTAATATCAATATTGGTCTTTTTATATATAGATTATTTTTGGCAACAGCGCGGTCATTTGTTGAGGTTCTCTGATTAGGGGCCCACTCAGAAGTTTCGCCCCACTAAACCAAAACCCTAGCTACGCCTCTGGCTCTCTCTCTAGTCTTTCTTTCTCTCTCTAGTCTTTCTCGCTCTCTGTTCTTTCCTTCTCGCTCTCTGTTCTTTCTTTCTCTCTGTTCTTTCTTTCTCTCTCTTTTTCTTTCTTTCCTCTCTTTCTTTCTCTGCTTGTTCTTTCTCTCTCGCTGCTCTTTCTTTCTTTTCCTCAGTACCAGCCACTGTGCCCTCATTACCAGTCAGTGTGATCAGCAGTGCTAAATGGGTACGCTTGGGGCGAGGATATGGGTGTGATTAGCTGTGAAATGGGTGTGGTCGGGGCGTGGCCTAAAATTTGCAGCGGCGCGCTTAGCGCGCCGCAGCCTTTAACCCTCTTTCCTGTCTTCAAAATTTGGGAGGTAATGTGTATGACCTCCCTACAACTTCTGGGCATGCTCCTGATGAGCACGACGGATGGTCTCCTGAGGGATCTCCTCCCACACCTGGACTAAAG
Source organism: Oophaga sylvatica (assembly GCA_033576555.1). NCBI lineage: Eukaryota > Metazoa > Chordata > Amphibia > Anura > Dendrobatidae > Oophaga > Oophaga sylvatica. The sequence continues at coordinate 283,238,459 of JARQOD010000006.1, read as the reverse complement.
CATCCACCAACTCCTGGACAGTCTGTGGTGCAACGTGGCATGGCCTAAAATTTGCTGCAGCAGGCACAGCGTGCCACAGCCTTTGTCCCTCTTTCCCTTCTTCAAAGGTTGGGAAGTATGATGGTGGGCCCCAAGAATAATTTTTCTCTGGTGGGCCCAAGGTACTCCAGTCCGACGCTACTGGCAAGGTCCATGGATATTGGCTCCCTAACAGCCTTAAATACCATGCCTCAGCAGTCTGCTTCATCAGGCTGGTTAACAAAAATAGGGGGGACCCCACGCCATTTTTTTTTCTAAGGGAACCCCTATTTTTGTTAATCAGTTCCCTCTGACGTCACTGATTGTGTCCCTGGCTGACCTGAAGTGAAAGTGGAAAGCAATCAATTAAGCTTTCCACTTCCTCTCCTGTGAGCCAGGAGAGGAACTCATTCATTTGGGGGTTTACTGTGAGGCTGCAGCATTAGCTGCGGTCCCTGCAGTAAACATTAACCCTTTCTGAAGGATTACACCGTGGGACCTGACTGTGCATGGGATAGGTAAGAATAATTTTGCTTTTTTATTTTATTTTTATTACAGGAAATGGTTTTTGCAGTAAAATAAAAGATGGTCAAAAACATGTGTCTTTATTTCATTAAAATGATTTTTAATGAAAGTGTGTGTGTTTTATTTTTATTTCATGCAAAAGGATTAATAATTGATAGTTGTCTAATTGACAGCTCTCAATTATTAACCTGGCTTAAGGTCACCTTTCAATAGCAAGGTGGCTTTAACCCCATATTAACCCATTCGCCACCGCTACAGGGCAATGGGAATAGACGGGCAAAGTGCCAGAAAGGGCGAATCTAATTATAGATTTGTCTTTTCTGGGGTGTCTGGGGGCAGATGTTAGTAGCCAGGGGGGGGCAAAAATAATGGTCCCTCTCTGGGCTATTATTATCTGCCCACACTCACTGGCTTTGTCTGTCTGGTTGCGAAAATAGGGCGGGAGCCCACGCATTTTTTTTCAGCAATTTTACACCTCATATATATATATACATGTCATTGAATTTGTGACACATATATATATATATATACATATATATATATATATATATTTATATTTATAGTTCATACACTTCTACATAGTATAATAGCCGCTAATTCAATTGCCGGCTTTTGTGAAAATGCAGAACCCGACATGAAATGACACTTGGTTTACATAGAGTTAACCATGTCTTTTCATGTAGTTTGATATCTGATTTGCACAAACAATTACATGAGTGTAAGTGTGCAAAATTTCACACCTGTAGGGGTTAATTAAAGGTGTAAATTCGTAGCAAAAAAGTCAGGTTTTTTTACAGCGAATTTACACCTTTAATTAACCCCTACAGGTGTGAAATTTTGCACACTTACACTCATGTAATTGTTTGTGCAAATCAGATATCAAACTACATGAAAAGACATGGTTAACTCTATGTAAACCAAGTGTCATTTCATGTCGGGTGCTTCTGTCTTTTCACAAAAGCCGGCTTTACCCGGCAATTGAATCAGAGGCTATTTTACTATGTAGAAGTGTATAAACTATAAATATATGTATATATATGTCACAATGACATGTATATATATATATATATATATATGTATTCTATGTGTGTATATTTAGTGTTTACAAGGAAAGAAAGAGGTTTTTTTAGTTACGATATTTTGATCATATAGACTTACATTGGATTTCCGGTATCGGTATCGGGTATCGCCGATATTTTAATGGTATCGGCGATACCATTCCGATTCCGATACTTTTGGATATCGGAAAGTATCGCTCAACTCTACTCATCTGTGTCACAAGGCCAAAAAACCAGCAGCGAATTCATAACAATACAATTTAATTCTGCAGAGACTAGCCTAATAGATTTGACAATCTTCAGTTTACTGCCTCAGGGATTTACAGACTTTACCAGAGGGGATTCCCATGTTGATTTACTAGAATAAACCCTGTAGCCATGCATAATAATTTTCTTTTTATATGTTGAAAGATGAAAGGTGAATTCTGTAAAAACTAATGACTAATACAGGGTGGGCCATTTATATGGATACACCTAAATAAAATGGGAATTGATGGTGATATCAACTTCCTGTTTGTGGCACAATAGTATATGGGAGAGGGAAAACTTTTCAAGATGGGTGGTGACCATGGCAGCCATTTAGAAGTTGGCCATTTTGGATCCAACTTTATTTTTTTCAAGGGGAATCTCAAACCAGTCCCTCTGCGGTCCCCCATCCATCTCCGGCCACAGTGGAGCGTGCTCAGCAGAGACGTCGGTCCCAGCGTCTCGCCCAGTCTAATACTGTGCAGAGGATTACTGCTGCTCTTCCAGGTTCTGCTATTGTAGCCAGTACTGGTCAGCGGCGAGCAGACCTCTTTGGGACTAAGTCCTGCGCAGGGCCGGCGTCAGCACCCGGCACACCCGGGCAAGTGCCGGGGCCCTGAGCAGGTGGGGGGGTCCACTCGCAGTCTGGCACCCCCACGCCCGTTAGCGGAGGAGAGCGGTGTCAGTGCCGCCACTGGGCCCCCCCGCCCGCTCAGGCCCCGGCATCAGCTGGCACAATACTTACCTCTCCCGTGCCTCCGCTGCTGCAGCTCCGGGCTCCAGGGGGCGCCGGCGCTTCCTCTCACAGCAGCGCCGCTGAATGACGTCATCATTCAGCGGCCGGCTGTGGCAGAGAGCGCGGACGCTGGGCAGGTAAGACGTGTGTGTGTGTGTCTCTGTGTGTGTCTGTGTGTATGTAGTGCGGTGCTGTGTGTGTGTGTTGTTGTGAGAGAGTGCTTGTGTGCTGTGATGTGCTGTCTGTGTGTGTGATGTGTGCATGTGCTGTGTGTGATAAGGGGCAGGATGTGATAAGGCATTGATGATGATGATGGGAGAGATGATGATAATGGGCAGGCATGATGATAATGGCAGGCATGATGGGGGAAGATGATGATGGGCAGGCATTTCTGATAATGGGGAGGCATTGATGATGATGGGGAGAAGATGATGATAATGGGCAGGCATTGATGATAATGGGCAGGCATTGATGATGGGGAGAAGATGATGATGGGGAGGAGATGATGATGATGGGCAGGCATTGATGATAATGGGGAGGCCATGATGATGATGGGGAGGCAATGATGATGATAAGGAGGCAATGATGATGATGGGGAGGTAATCATGATGAAAATGGGGAGACTTTCCACAGCGCCCTTTCCTGAGCCGTAACAGTGCAGAACGAAGTACAGCACAGAGGAGAGCTCCATATTCTGTATGGAGCATTATATGGGGACCAGTATCCTGTATGGAGCATTATATGGGGACCAGTATCCTGTATGGAGCATTATATTGGGTCCAGTATTCTGTATGGAGCATTATTTTGGGTCCAGTAATCTGTATGGAGCATTATATGGGGGGTGACATCCTGCATGGGGTATTATCTGGGTGATGAGGGGGAGACTGTGGTGCCCATAATATTGTATGGAGGACTGTACTGTCCAGTCTGTACTGTGCGCTGTGAGGATTTGGCGGTTTTTGAGCTATTGTACAATTTACAATAGATATCACTCATGTAATGGAAGAAGTGAAGTATTTGGCATTGTACTGTACCCATATTTCTCTGCTGTATCTGTGCATCATGAATCGTGGTCTGTGTTAAAGGGGCCCACTGAGGCTCTTTCGCCCGGGGCCCATAAAAACCTGGAGCCGGCCCTGGTCCTGCGTTTCCCCTTCTGAGCATGCCCAGGCTAAGATCTCTCATTGGAGATCAAGGGTCACATGCTCAGATACTGCAGCAACTCCTATTGGTCCACCAGGAAGGTTCTGAAACTGCTGAGGTTCTGAAACAGTTTCTCATTGGTCCTTTTCTGGAAGGTCTTGTAGTTGCTGCTATAAAAGGGTTGCATGGCCGCTCGGCCATGCGCTAGTATCAATCCTGTTATGTGCTTTGCGCCAGTGTGATCATGCACGCATGCGGTTAGGGCTCGGCTGAAATAAGCCCCTAGAATACCGGCACCACCGGTGAGGAGATTTGTATGCACGTGTTCAGGGCTTGGCTGAAATAGCCTCTAGAATACCGGCTACTCCGGTGAGGAGCTGCTTTTTTGCGTTGCTGACTGCATGACCACAGACTGCTATCCGCACAGCAGTTATCTGTGTACTCCTGTGGTGTTAACAGGACACAGTCTCTATCTCAGCGTCTATGTCAGCGTCTCTGTGGTGTAACAGAGTTTGCTCATACCGCCATATAGTGCCACAGCGTCTATGTTTGCGACTCTGTGAAGTAACAGAGCTCGCTTATACCGCCATATCCTGTCATCTCACTAGCAGCAGGCTTTGCCTGCACGGTGGACCCCGGGCTGCGAATGCACCCATTATTTATATTTATTTGGTGCGTTCCACAGACCCTAACAAAAGGCAACAAGTTTCTGCTACTAACCAAGAAAAATTATCTTACACCATTGGTGCAGAATCCAACCAGAGGAGCAGCACTTTTAGACCTAATACTATCTAATAGACATGACAGAATAACGAATTTGCAGGTCATCAGGCATCTAGGAAATAGCGACCACAACATTGTACAGTTTCACTTGTCTTTCTCTAGTTGGACTTATCAGGGAGTCACAAAAACACTGAACTTTAGGAAGGCAAAGTTTGACCTGTTTAGAGATGCCCTTAATCTGATTGACTGGGACAATCTCCTCAGAAATAAGAATACAGATAATAAATGGAAAATGTTTAAGAACATCCTAAATAGGCACTGTAAGTGGTTTATACCTTGTGGGAATAAAAGGACAAGTAGGAAAAACCCAATGTGGCTAAACAAAGAAGTGAGAGGGGCAAGTAACAGTAAAAAGAAAGCATTTAAACTGCTAAAGCAGGATGGCACTGTTAAAGCTCTAAAAAACTATAGGGAGAAAAATACTTAATCTAAAAAATTAATTAAAGCTGCCAAAAGGAAACAGAGAAGCACATTGCTAAGGAGAGTAAAACTAATCCCAAACTATTCTTCAACTATATCAATAGTAAAAGAATCTTAAGTGAAAGTGTAGGCCCTTAAAAAATTGTGAGGAAAGAATGGTTGTACATGACGAGGAAAAAGCTAATATATTAAACACCTTCTCCACGGTATTCACGGTGGAAAATAAAATGCTAGGTGAAATCCAAAGAGACAAAGAAAACCTTATATTAAGGGTCACCAATCTAACCCAAGAAGAGGTGCGAAACCGGCTAAATAAGATTAAAATAGATAATTCTCCGGGTTCAGATGGCATACACCCATGAGTACTAAGAGAACTAAGTAATATAATAGACAAAACGTTATTTCTTATACAGGTCCTTCTCAAAAAATTAGCATATAGTGCAAAATTTCATTATTTTCCATAATGTAATGATTACAATTAAACTTTCATATATTTTAGAATCATTACACACCAACTGAAATTTGTCAGGTCTTTTATTGTTTTAATACTGATGATTTTGGCATACAACTCCTGATAACCCAAAAAACCTGTCTCAAAAAATTAACATATTTCAACCGTCCAATAAAATAAAAGTGTTTTTTAAAACAAACAAAAAAAACATCAAATAATAAAGTTCAGTTATGCACTCAATACTTGGTCGGGAATCCTTTTGCAGAAATGACTGCTTCAATGCGGCGTGGCATGGAGGCAATCAGCCTGTGACACTGCTGAGGTGTTATGGAGGCCCAGGATGCTTCGATAGCGGCCTTAAGCTCATCCAGAGTGTTGGGTCTTGCGTCTCTCAACTTTCTCTTCACAATATCCCACAGATTCTCTATGGGGTTCAGGTCAGGAGAGTTGGCAGGCCAATTGAGCACAGTAATACCATGGTCAGTAAACCATTTACCAGTGGTTTTGGCACTGTGAGCAGGTGCCAGGTCGTGCTGAAAAATGAAATCTTCACATCCATAAAGCATTTCAGCCGATGGAAGCATGAAGTGCTCCAAAATCTCCTGATAGCTAGCTGCATTGACCCTGCCCTTGATGAAACACAGTGGACCAACACCAGCAGCTGACATGGCACCCCACACCATCACTGACTGTGGGTACTTGACACTGGACTTCAGGCATTTTGGCATTTCCTTCTCCCCAGTCTTCCTCCAGACTCTGGCACCTTGATTTCCGAATGACATGCAAAATTTGCTTTCATCAGAAAAAAGTACTTAGCAACAGTCCAGTGCTGCTTCTCTGTAGCCCAGGTCAGGCGCTTCTGCCGCTGTTTATGGTTCAAAAGTGGATTTATCTGGGGAATGCGGCACCTGTAGCCCATTTCCTGCACACGCCTTTGCACGGTGGCTCTGGATGTTTCTACACCAGACTCAGTCCACTGCTTCCTCAGGTCCCCCAAGGTCTGGAATCGGTCCTTCTCCACAATCTTCCTCAGGGTCCGGTCACCTCTTCTCGTTGTACAGCGTTTTCTGCCACATTGTTTCCTTCCAACAGACTTCCCATTGAGGTGCCTTGATACAACACTCTGGGAACAGCCTATTTGTTGAGAAATTTCTTTCTGGGTCTTACCCTCTTGCTTGAGGGTGTCAATGATGGCCTTCTTGACATTAGTAAGGTCGCTAGTCTTACGCATGATGGGGGTTTTGAGTAATGAACCAGGCAGGGAGTTTTTAAAAGCCTCAGGAATCTTTTGCATGTGTTAGAGTTAATTAGTTGATTCAGAAGATTAGGGTAATAGGTCGTTTAGAGAACCTTTTCTTGATATGCTAATTTTTTGAGACAGGTTTTTTGGGTTATCAGGAGTTGTATGCCAAAATCATCAGTATTAAAACAATAAAAGACCTGACAAATTTCAGTTGGTGTGTAATGAATCTAAAATATATGAAAGTTTAATTGTAATCATTACAATATGGAAAATAATGAAATTTAGCACTATATGCTAATTTTTTGAGAAGGACCTGTATTTAGGGACTCTATAGCGATGGGGTCTGTTCCACAAGACTGGCGCATAGCAAATGTGGTACTAATATTCATAAAGGGCTCTAAAAGTGAACCTGGAAATTATAGGCCAGTAAGTCTAAACTTTATTGTTGGTAAAATATTTGAAGGGTTTCTGAGGGATGTTATTCTGGATTATCTCAATGAGAATAACTATTTAACTCCATATCAGCATGGGTTTATGAGGAATCTCTCATGTCAAACCAACCTAATCAGTTTTTATGAAGAGGTTAGCTATAGACTGGACCAAAGTGAGACACTGGATGTGGTATATCTTGATTTTTCCAAAGCGTTTGATACCGTGCCACACAAGTGGTTGGTACACAAAATGAGAATGTTGGGTCTAGGGGAAAATTTGTGTAAATGGGTAAGTAACTGGCTTAGTGATAGAAAGCAGAGGGTGGTTATAAATGGTATATTCTCTAAATGGGTCACTGTGTCCAGTGGGGTACCGCAGGGGTCAGTGTTGGGACCTATTCTCTTCAACAGACAGTTTCTTGCAAAAGTATTCGGCCCCCAAGAACTTTTCAACCTTTTCCCACATATGCTTCAAACATAAAGATACCAAATGTAAATTTTTGATGAAGAATCAACAAGTGGGACACAATTGTGAAGTTGAATGAAATTTATTGGTTATTTTAAATTTTTGTGGAAACACAAAAACTGAAAATTGGGGCGTGCAATATTATTCGGCCTCTTTAACTTAATACTTTGTTGCACTACCTTTTGCTGCGATTGCAGCTGCAAGTCGCTTGGGGTATGTCCCTATCAGTTTTGTACATCGAGAGACTGAAATTCTTGCCCATTCTTCCTTGGCAAACAGCTCGAGCTCAGTAAGGTTGGATGGAGATCGTTTGTGAACAGCAGTTTTCAGCTCTTTCCACAGATTCTCGATTGGATTCAAGTCTGGACTTTGACTTGGCCATTCTAACACCTAGATACGTTTATTTGTGAACCATTCCATTGTAGATTTTGCTTTATGTTTGGGATCATTGTCTTGTTGGAAGACAAATCTTCGTCCCAGTCTCAGGTCTTTTGCAGACTCTAACAGGTTTTCTTCAAGAATGGTCCTGTATTTGGCTCCATCCATCTTCCCATCAATTTTAACCATCTTTCATGTCCCTGCTGAAGAAAAGCAGGCCCAAACCATGATGCTGCCACCACCATGTTTGGCAGTGGGGATGGTGTGATCAGGGTGATGAGCTGTGCTGCCTTTACGCCAAACATATCGTTTGGCATTGTTGCCAAAAAGTTCGATTTTGGTTTCATCTGACCAGAGCACCTTCTTCCACATATTTGGTGTGTCTCCCAGTGGCTTGATGCAAACTTTAAACAGCACATTTTATGGATATCTTTGAGAAATGACTTTCTTCTTGCCACTCTTCCATAAAGGCCAGATTTGTGCAGTGTATGACTGATTGTTGTCCTATTGACAGACTGTCCCACCTGAGCTGTAGAGCTCTGCAGTTCATCCAGAGTAATCATGGGCCTCTTGGCTGCATCTCTGATCAGTCTTCTGCTAGTTTGAGATGAAAGTTTAGAGGGATGGCCGGGTCAATATGATCGCTTGCACAGTGCTCCTTGGGATGTTTAAAGTTTTAGAAATCATTTTGTATCCAAGTCCGGCTTTAAACGTCTCCACAACAGTATCACGGACCTGCCTATTGTGTTCTTTGGTCTTCATGATGCTCTCTGTGCTTCAAACAGAATCCTGAGATTATCACAGAGCAGGTGCATTTATACAGAGACTTGATTACACACAGGTGGATTATATTTATCATCAGTAGTTATTTAGGACAACATTGGATCATTCAGAGATCCACAATGAACTTCTGGAGTGAGTTTGCTGCACTGAAAGTAAAGGGGCCGAATAATATTTTACGCCCCACTTTTCAGTTTTTGTATTTCCACAAAATTTTAAAATAACCTATAAATTTCGTTTAACTTCACAATTGTGTCCCACTTGTTGATTCTAATCTTCACCAAAAATGTACATTTAGTATCTTTATGTTTGAAGCATGATATGTGGGAAAAGGTTGAAAAGTTCCAGAGGGCTGAATACTTTCACAAGGCACTGTATTTATTAACGATCTGGTAGAAGGTTTACACAGTAAAATATTGATATTTGCAGATGATACCAATCTATGTAAAGCAGTCAATACAAGAGAAGATAGTATTCTGCTACAGATGGATCTGGATAAGATGGAAACTTGGACCAAAAGGTGGCAGATGGGGTTTAACAATGATAAATGTAAGGTTATATACATGGGAAGAAGGAATCAATATCACCATTACACACTGAATGGGAAACCACTGGGTAAATCTGACATGGTGAAGGACTTGGAGATCCTAGTTAATGATAAACTTAACTGGAGCAGCCAGTGCCAGGCAGCAGCTGCCAAGGCAAACAGGATCATGGGGTGCATTAAAAGAGGTCTGGATACACATGATGAGAGCATTATACTACCTCTGTACAAATCCCTGGTTAGACCGCACATGGAGTAGTACTGTGTACAGCTTTGGGCACCGGTGCTCACGAAGGATGTAATGGAACTAGAGTGAGTACGAAGGAGGGCAACAAAATTAATAAAGGGGATGGGGGAAGAAAGATTAGCAAAATTAGGATTATTTAGTCTAGAAAAAAGACGATTGAGGGGCGATCTAATAACCATGTATAAGTATATAAGGGGACAATACAAATATCTCTCCGAATATATGTTTATACCAGGGAAGGTGATGGTCACAAGAGGGCATTCTCTGCGTTTGGAGGAGAGAAAGTTTCTCCACCAACATAAAAGAGGAATCTTTACTTTTAGGGAAGTGAGAATCTGGAATTCCTTGCCTGAGGAGGTGGTGATGGCGAACTCAGTTGAACCGTGACGGCAAACTCAGTTGAGGGGCTCAAGAGAGGCCTGGATGTCTTCCTAGAGCGTAACAATATTGTATCATACAGTTATTAGGTTCTTTAGAAGGATGTAAATCTGAGGATTTATCCTGACGGAATATAGGCTAAACTAGATGGACAAATATCATTTTTCGGCATTGCTAACTATGTAACTATGTAATTAGGTCTCATTAAGGTGCAGTTTGCTGCATAGAGGTAATAAACTCTGAAGTACATAGAAAAGTATCAACAGTAATATTACAGTACATACAACAACATAACACATTAAAGGAAAATTGTGTATAATTGTTTAGAAAAAATGTAAAAATATACATCTAAGATTTATAGTTGTGCTTTGTACAATTAGTGTTACTAATGAACCATGTGTGGCAGTATTGGGCTTAGATAAAGTAATGGAAGTAGTCCAGTTACAGTCAATTAGCATGACATCCTGAGTGATGATCAACCTTCTACCCTAAAGTATCACGCTCCAGCTCTCTGAAATTACTGTTACGGATAAGGAACAGATTACTTTCCCAGTTTCGCATGACAGCTGCACAAATCAAGTACTAGTTCACAGATTCCCTGAGCTTCTGCGTTACTACTACAATTGAGTGAGAAGATAACGTGATAATATTGGTACTTACAGCCCTCACATATGTTGAATCTATTTGACTACAATGTTTTATAAAATGGAGACATGTAACCTTTCCAACAGGTAGATGTGTTAATAGAAAATAGTAAAGTCTTTTCTGATTGAATGCAAATTAATTCATTGGCAATTTTTTGAGCTGCAAGAGGCATCTATTTTTAATGAATATTTGAGGCAACTAATGCTTCTTAGCTGTACTTTCTCATGTGTTTGACCTTTTTCCTTTACGTGAATTTACGTTATATGGAATGGAAAAGGGTAAATGCCAGTAAGCAGCATATTGAATTGCTGATACTGATTGCCTTTTTTTGTCAACAATTAATTACATGTACACGTGAAAATTAGACATTCACATGATGTGTCAAAAGCATTGTACTATAGAGTAATACATTGTACTATATGATGTTTTACCACTAGTCATTACCAAGCACACATGTGGTCACTGAAAAATATACCATCATGGACTAATGATTGTAATTATAAAATTAGGCAGCATATGTTGGCTCTACATGAAATTATTATTATTATTATTTACCAACAATTTTCTGAGAGTTATACTGTAGCTTGAAGTTCTTCTTCCAATGTTTAACAGCTTTATGATGTGTCTCCTCAATTAGTATGGGTCATTGTTCCTCTCTATGTCTTTTTTTCTTTATGTAATTTTTTGTAGTCATCGGTTGATAAGGTCTTTCAGGCTCCAGTTGATGCTGCTACCTCTGTACTTCCATTAGATATGACACTGTATTTTATTATTGAAGTAAGAGGCGAGAAGGCAATGTGTCTAGAAAATGTTTTTAAATTGACAGATTTGTGTCTGCTAAATTGTTCATCACTTAAAAGGGTTATCTGCTATTAAAGTATTTCCGTAGGATCAGTATCAGATCAGTGGGACAGATTACTGTCTAACATTCGTACAGTTGAAACATTTTTACACTTTAAAAAAAATAATTGAGAATGCTTGGGAAAATCTGAACTTCACTGCAAAGCTCAAAATTGTGAGACATTTAGGAAACCTTATGATGGGTTGTTTTTCTACTTCTGGCTGCATTGTCATAAATTTTACCAAATTTAGGAAAGTGCTGTATGAGTTTGATAAATTGACCACATCTACACAGATAACACTTCTGTCTAAAGATGTATTTTTCACTTTTACTCTTTTACTAGAGTGAGTTAGTTATTTTTTTTAAACACTCCATAAATTTGGCTTAAAGGAGTTGTCTAAAAATGTGATAAAATGGTTACTATCAGCTCACCCTAGTCACGTGTTAATATGGGTTGCAGTAGTCTGAGGAAACCCAACTCTTGAGACCTATGTCATTTAACATGCACACGAAGACAATACCACCTGTGATTGAAGACACTCAGTCACCAGTAGCAAATCTGTTTTATTGATTTGAAGGCACATCCTTTCATAGGTTATCCCTTATCAGTGTAAATCTGTGGTTAAACCCCTTAAGTCCTCCTGACTTTAGGAGGACTTTAATCAATATTCATTAGTTTTATGATTCTAGTATTTTCTTAGGCATTACTTAATTCATGATTAGCTCAGTAGACACGTTGGCATACCAAAGTCCACCTGAGTGTTAACCTACTGTCAGGTATGACTTAAAGCATGTAAACACATTAATCTGTGATTCTTATACAGTATATATATATATATTCAGCAAAGCGTCCATTTTGTCTGCAAGCATCCATTTTGGATATCTTCAAATCAAATACATATCCTTAACAACATCATAGCTGATGGATAAGGACAATATCATGAGAAGAAATAAATCTCCTCAGCTCACTGAGCAGAATGAATTTTTTTTCAGCAGCCTCAATCCTCTGTGCTTAGTCAGCTGAAGAGAAGATATACAGTTAGGTCCATGTTATGTTACGGTAGCTGAGGAGTGCAGGTAAAAAAGGAAATACACCAGAGCAGTTGGAATCTATGAGATTGCAGTACCCTGACTAACCACCACAACTAGAGGCAGCCGTGGAGCGTTCCTACGTTGGTCCTAGACGCCTCGTCACAGCCTGAGAAACTAACTACACCTAAAGATAGAAATAGGAAAGCTATCTGCCCCGGAGCAGAACCCCAAAGACAATAGAAAGCCCCCAAACATGTAATGGCGGTTAGACAAGAGGAAATACTGACACAGAAAGAAAATAGTATGAGCAAACGCTGGGGCCCAAACTATCTAAATAGAAAAGGATAGGAAGGGTACTTACTGCAATCTCAGAAAACCCTGAAAAAACACCAACTCTACTAATTTCAAAATCACCTGAGATCACACGACCTCTACCACCTAAATTAGTTCTCTGGTGTAACAAAAACAAAACAGCAGCCACTGAAAAAAAACTGAAAAAAGCAAAAGTACAAAACACAGTGGCTGGACTAAACTGAGAGGGCAAAACCCCCGGAGGGGACCCTGAAGGCCCCCACAGAAGTGCAGGACAAAATGCAAAAATATAGCAAAAACACAAAATAAGAAATTGTCTTATCTGATAGCAGGAGATGCAGACACGACACAGCAGGCTACAAGGGAAACTGGAAAGAAGGATTCAGACCAGAACAATTGATCACCGGCAACCCTGATGGGAAAATGACTCCCTTATATAAGACCAATCAGTAACACCTGATTCCCAGTCCTCACAATCCTCACTAGTACCGCTTGTAACCACCAGAGGGAGCCTCTGCTCAGAACTCATCTCAAACCCATTCACAACAGTACCCCCCCTTGAGGAGGGGTCACCGAACCCTCATTTGAGCAACCAGGTCGGTCAGGATGAGTTCTATGATACGCACGGATAAGTCTCCTAGCATGGATGTCCGAAGCAAACACCCAAGAATTGTCTTCCTGACCATAACCTCTCCATTTAACCAAATACTGGAGTCTTCGTCTAGAAAAACGAGAATCCAATATTTTCTCAACCACATACTCCAGATTGCCCTCAACCAAAACAGGGTCAGGAGGCACAGCAGCAGGAACCACTGGCTCAACAAACCTCTTCAACAAGGACTTGTGGAACACGTTATGGATCTTAATGTCCCTGGAAGAAGCAAACGAAAAGAAACAGGATTAATAATCTCCATGATCTTATAAGGTCCAATGAACCTAGGCTTAAATTTAGGAGATGCTACTCTCATAGGAATATTCTTTGAGGACAACCAGACCAAGTCCCCCACTTTAAACCGAGGACCATCAGTCCTATGCCGGTTAGCAAACCGCTGGGCCTTCTCCTGAGAGAGGGACAACCTCTCCACTACCTGGTCCCAAATCTGCTGCATACGCTCAACAACAGAGTCAACACCTGGACAGACAGAAGCCTCCGTCTGTCCTGAAGAAAATCGAGGGTGAAACCCAGAATTACAGAAAAACGGAGACATCAAAGTGGCAGAGCTAGCCCTATTATTAAGAGCAAACTCAGCCAAAGGCAAAAAAGAGACCCAGTCATCCTGATCAGCAGACACAAAGCATCTTAGATAAGTCTCCAATGTCTGGTTTGTTCTCTCAGTTTGACCATTGGTCTGAGGATGAAATGCCGAGGAGAAAGACAATTGAACACCCAGTTTAGAACAAAAAGTCCTCCAAAATCTGGAAACAAACTGGACTCCTCTGTCAGACACAATGTTCTCAGGAATTCCGTGTAAACGAACCACGTGCTGAAGGAACAACGGCACCAATTCAGAGGAGGAAGGCAACTTAGGTAATGGCACAAGATGTATCATTTTGGAAAACCTATCACAAATTACCCAGATGGTGGTCATTCTCTGAGAAACAGGAAGATCGGAAATGAAATCCATAGAGATATGGGTCCATGGTCTCTTGGGCACAGGCAATGGCATCAACAAACCACTAGAGCAAGAGCAAGGCTTGGAGCGAGAGCAAGTCCCGCAGGACTGCACAAATTCCCTGACATCGCGAGACAAGGTAGGCCACCAAAAGGACCGACTAACCAAGTCTCTGGTACCAAAAATTCCGGGATGCCCAGCCAATGCGGAACAATGAATCTCAGACATCACACTCTTTTTCCATTGGTCCGGGACAAACAATTTTCCAACAGGGCAGCGCTCGGGCCTATCCTCCTGACACCTCTCCAGAGCAAGTCTCAAATTGGGCGAGATGGCGGAAAGAACTACACCCTCCTTCAAAATAACAGAGGGATCAGATAGCTCAGGAGAGTCCGCAAGGAAACTCCTCGAGAGGGCATCCGCCTTAACATTCTTAGTGCCAGGAAGAAAGGAAACCACAAAATTAAAACGTGTGAAAAACAAGGCCCACCTGGCCTGTCTAGGATTGAGTCGCTTGGCAGATTCCAGATAGACCAGATTCTTATGGTCCGTAAGGACCACCACCTGATGTTTGGCTCCCTCCAGACAATGTCTCCACTCTTCAAAAGCCCACTTCATGGCCAATAACTCCCGATTACCCACGTCATAATTACGTTCAGTAGGAGAAAATTTAAGAGAGAAAAAGGCACAAGGGTTACTTTTAGAGGTCTCTGGATCTTTTTGGGACAAAACGGCACCTGCCCCAATTTCAGAGGCATCAACCTCCACCTGAAATGGCAGAGAAACATCAGGCTGCCGTAGAACAGGAGCAGAAGTGAATCTCTGCTTAAGTTCCTGAAACGCAAAGACTGCCTCAGGAGGCCAATTCACCACATCAGAACCCTTTCTGGTCAAATCAGTTAATGGTTTTAACAATAACCGAGAAATTACCAATAAATTTACGATAAAAATTGGCAAAACCCAAAAATCTCTGAAGAGCCTTTAATGAAGTAGGTTGGACCCAATCACAGATGGCCTGAACCTTGACCGGGTCCATTTCAATAACAGATGGGGACAAAATGAATCCCAGAAATGAGATCTTCTGTACGCCAAAAAGACACTTTGATCCCTTCACATACAGAGCATTCTCTCTCAAAATCTGGAATACAGTTCGAACATGTTTCACATGAGAGTCCCAGTCATTAGAAAAAATCAAGATATCATCCAAATAAACAATCAGAAACTTGTCCACAAAATCCCTGAAAATGTCATTCATGAAGGACTGGAAGACGGAAGGAGCATTAGTGAGCCCAAAGGGCATCACCAGGTACTCAAAATGCCCTTCAGGGGTGTTAAATGCCGTCTTCCATTCATCCCCGTGCTTAATGCGAATAAGGTTATACGCCCCCCTGACCCTTCTCCAATGATTCCTTGATATAAGACCGCATAGCGTCATGTTCAGGTACAGACAAGTTAAAAAGGCGACCTTTAGGGAATTTACTACCTGGCACTAATTCAATAGCGCAGTCATAGCTCCTATGGGGAGGTAAGGATGCAGATTTACTTTCGCTAAACACATCAGAAAAATCAAACAAAAAGTCAGGAACATCCTCAGCCTGGGGGAAGGCAGAAAAAACAGGAGTGTTGGTATTAACACATTGGCAGCCCCAACTGGTTACAGACACAGATTTCCAATCCAAAACAGGATTATGAGACTGTAACCAAGGGAAACCCAGCACTATAATGTCATGCAGATTATATAGAACCAAAAATTTGCAGCACTCCTGGTGATCAGGTTCAACCCTCATTATCACCTGAGTAGAAAACTGGGGTTTATTCTCAGCCAAAGGGGTAGAATCGATCCCCAGTAAAGGAATAGACTCTGTAGGGGTATCAAGGGAAACCCACAACGTTTAGCAAAATCATAATCCATCAGGTTAATAGCTGCTCCAGAATCAACGAAAGCCTGAGCAGAAAATGAGGACAGAGAGCATATCAGAGTGACAGTTAATAAAAACTTAGTCTGAACACTACCCAAGACAACTGAGCGTGCAAAATGTCTTCCCCGCTTAGGGCGACTGAAATAGCATGAGAGGCATCACCACAGTAGAAACATAACCCATTGCGCTTTCGAAACTCATGACGCTATGCCCCAGAAACCACTCTATCACACTGCATGGCTCAGAAGCTGGCTCACAAGGCAACACCACTCCACGCATACTTCTCCGCTCACGCAAACGTCTGTCAATTTGAATCGCTAATGACATAGAATCATTGAGACCAGAGGGGGACAGGGAATCCCACCATACATCCTTTACATTATCCGACAGACCCTTCCGGAAAATGGGCCGCCAAAGCGTCGTCATTCACTGGTCAGGATGCCACCTACGGAATCTCTGACAGTATAAACTCAGCGTCATCAAGCCCCTGATTTAATGCCAACAAGGCTTTTTCAGCTTGATCAGTGACATTAGGCTCATCGTACAATAACCCCAAAGCCTGAAAAAATGCATCAACATCACTTCAAAACAGGATCCCCAGGTATCAGGGAAAAAAGCCCAATCCTGAGGATCGCCGCGCAGGAGGAGATGATAATTTGAACCTGCTGCGCTGCGTTTCTGAGGACTTAGATTTTTAAGGCAGAAACAATTTACAATTATTTTTGAAATTCTGAACTTAGCTCGATCCCCTAAAAACAATTGGCATGGGGATTCCTAGGTTCCAAAAACAGGCAACCTAGCAAGATATGCAGCAATACTCTGAACTCAGTGGCAAGCTGATCCACACGGCCAGACAACTGTGCAAACTCCATTGGGAGAAAAGATCCTCCCCAGCACCCAGAGATACAGAGGGAAAAAAAAAAAAAAAATTCAACAAACAGAAAATATCTCTGACAACTTTTCTTCCTTCAAAATATTTTTTCCCTTTGTGAGTACAATACAATTTTTATGGCGGTGATACTGTTATGTTACGGTAGCTGAGGAGTGCAGGTAAAAAAGGAAATACACCAGAGCAGTTGGAATCTATGAGATTGCAGTACCCTGGACTAACACCACAACTAGAGGCAGCCGTGGAGCGTTCCTACGTTGGTCCTTACGCCGTCACAGCTGAGAAACTAACTACACCTAAAAGATAGATAGGAAAGCTATCTGCCCGGAGCAGAACCCAAAGACATAGAAAGCCCCCAAACATGTATGGCGGTTAGACAAGAGGAAATACTGACACAGAAAGAAAATAGTATGAGCAAAACGGGGCCCAAACTATCTAAATAGAAAAGGATAGGAAGGGAAAATTACTGCAATCTCAGAAAACCCTGAAAAAAACACAACTCTACTAATTTCAAAATCACCTGAAGATCACACGACCTTCCACTAAATTAGTTCTCTGGTGTAACAAAAACAAAAACAGCAGCCACTGAAAAAAAACTGAAAAAGCAAAAGTACAAACTCAGTGGCTGGACTAAACTGAGAGGGCAAAAGCCCCCGGAGGGGACCCTGAAGGCCCCCACAGAAGTGCAGGACAAAATGCAAAAATATAGCAAAAACACAAATAAGAAATGTCTTATCTGATAGCAGGAGATGCAGAAACGACACAGCAGGCTACAGGGAAACTGGAAAGAAGGATTCAGACCAGAACAATTGATCACCGGCAACCCTGATGGGAAAATGACTCCCTTATATAAGCACCAATCAGTAAACTGATTCCAGTCCTCACAATCCTCACTAGTACCGCTTGTAACCACCAGAGGGAGCTCTGCTCAGAACTCATCTCAAACCATTACAACAGGTCCATATATATTTGGACAGAGGACAAATTTATTTAATTTGGGTTCTGACATTACCACACATGAATTTTAAACAAAACAATTCAGATGCAGTTGAATTTCAGACTTTCAGCTTTCATTTGAGGGTTATTCCACATTAAAATTTGATGAAGGGTTTAGGAGTTTCAGCTCCTAACATGTGCCACCTGTTTTTAAAGGGACCAAAGTAATTGGATAATTGACTCCAAGGCTATTTCATGGACAGGTGTGGGTAATCCCTTCATTATGTCATTCTCAATTAAGCAGATAAAGGGCTGGAGTTGATTTTGAGGGTGTGGTGTTTTGCATTTGGAAGGTTTTTGCTGTGAAGGAAACATGCCATCAAAGGAGTCTCCATGCAGGTGAACAAGACATCCTTAAGCTGCAAAAACAGAAAAAACCCATCGAGAAATTGCTACAACATTAGGAGTGGCAAAAAAAATACGTTTGGTACATCCTGAGAAAGAAAGAAAGCACTGGTGAACTCATCAATGCAAAAAGACCTGGGCCCACAGAAGACAACAGTGGTCGATGATCGCAGATACTCTCCATGGTGAAGAGAAACCCCTTCACAACAGCCAACAAGTGAACAACACTCTCCAGGAAGTAAAAATGGGGAGAAGCCAGCGTGCTTATGGTCAGCAGCAATACATAAAGTGCATATGACACATATTGGTTTCTAACTGATTTTAAAAATGAGACATTTGGCAAATAATTGATCAATTCTTTGAGCCACCCCGCCACGACAAGGCATTCTCATTTGAGGCAGTCCTACTCTACGTTTTTTTGTTGCCGGGCGAGCTGGGTTATGCAGCCATTCTATTGGTTTTTTTTGTGATTGACCTAGGTGCTGTACACACATACAGCAGCCCTGCCCTGCCCTGGCTCTATTTGATTGTGCCCTGTGTTGGGCCTGTTTTCACCCTTCATCTGTGGCTGCTGGTTTGGCAGGTGTGGAAGTCAGATTGAGATGTCCATTCCGGACCTGGTCGGCTTTTACCTGCGCTTGCCTTACTGGCACCATGGGAGTTAATTAAGCAATGCTTCAGGTACTTTTGATTCTGCAAAAAAATTTTTTGCAGTCTTGCCTTTAATACATTTAGGAGGCGTTAATGGCACAGCGAATATAAAAAAATGTTAGAGTGGACTGCCCCATATGAGAATGCCCTGTCATGGCGGGGTGGGCTCAAAGAATTGATCATTATTTGCCAAATGTCTCATTTTAAATACAGTTAGAAAACCTCTTTATGTATTGCATGCTGACATAGGCAGCGCTGGTGCTCCCCCTTCTTTACTCTCCAGGAAGTAGGCGTTTCATATCCAAATCTAGCAATAAGAGAAAACTGCATGAAATACAGAGGGTTCACTGCACGGTGCAAGCAGTCATAAGCATCAAGATAAAAAGGCTAGGCTGGACTTTGCTAAAAAACATCTAAAAAAGCCAGCACAGTTTGGAGAACATTCTTTGACAGATGAAACAAGATCAACCCTACCAGATGATGGAAAGAGAAAAGTATGGTGAAGGCGTGGTACAACTCATGATCCAAGATACCATATCATCTGTAAAAACCGGTGGAGGCAGTGTGATGGTTTGGGCATCAATGGCTGTCAGTGGCACGGGTCACTAGTGTTTATTGATGATGTGACCCAGGACAGAAGCAGCCAAATTAATTCTGAGGTATCAGAGCCATACTGTGTGCTCAAGATCCAGCCAAAAGTCAGTCACTGATCTCAACCCAATTGAGCATGCATTTCACTTGTTAAAGACTAAACTTCAGACAGAAAGGCCACAAACAAACAGCAACTGAAAACCACCATAGTGAAGGCCTGGCAGGGCATCAAAAAGGAGGAAACACAGCTTCTGGTGATGTCATGAGTTCAAGACTTCAGGCAGTCATTTACCAACAAAGGGTTTTCAACCAAGTACTAGAAATGAACATTTTATTTACAATTATTTAATCTGTCCATTACTTTTAGCCCTTTAAAACAGGGTGGCACATGTTAAGGAGCTGAAACTCCTAAATCCTTTTATCCTATTTTAATGTGGATTACCCAAA
>JARQOD010000006.1:283063944-283218231 GCA_033576555.1 Oophaga sylvatica | reverse complement strand
AAGTACTAGAAATGAACATTTTATTTACAATTATTTAATCTGTCCAATTACTTTTAGCCCCTTTAAAAACAGGGTGGCACATGTTAAGGAGCTGAAACTCCTAAACCCTTCATCCAATTTTAATGTGGATACCCTCAAATGAAAGCTGAAAGTCTGAACTTCAACTGCATCTGAATTGTTTTGTTTAAAATTCATTGTGGTAATGTCTAGAACCCAAATTAAATAAATGTTGTCTCTGTCCAAATATATATGGACCTAACTGTATTCCTTCTCACTTTACAGCCCTCTCCTCAACTCACAAAGGTATGTCTGTTTAGAATGCATCGCCTCTGTCATTTGAGACGCAAATATTGGGAGCTGTGTTTCTTAAGACTGCAACCTGTCCTGACAATTAGAATTATATGATGGGGGTCATTTTATCACAAGCCGAGAGCACCATTACAATGCTAATTTACATAGCTAGCCATGCCCACTTTTTAGAAGTAGCAAAAAGTCTGAATATTTATGAATTTTGATTCCAGTGCAGAAGCATTGATCCATATCTCTCTTTGTCTGTACAGCATGTGACAGCCTTATACATAAGTCACAATATGCTTGTATTAGAAAACTTTGTCACACTGTGTGAACTTCTGCAGTGCTATAATTGTTGGTGATTTCAGGGCATGTTGCCGTCTATTGTAGTTATATTATGAATGTGAAAACATAATTTCTAAACAGTCACCATACAATATATAAGGATTAGTGTTGAGCGA
Source organism: Oophaga sylvatica (assembly GCA_033576555.1). Taxonomy (NCBI): domain Eukaryota; kingdom Metazoa; phylum Chordata; class Amphibia; order Anura; family Dendrobatidae; genus Oophaga; species Oophaga sylvatica. The sequence goes on along the minus strand of JARQOD010000006.1, from coordinate 283,217,479 downwards.
TACGATACCGCAAGTATCGGGTATCGGCCGATATTAGCTCTATCGGACTTTCGATACTTAGTTCCGATATTTTGTCTTATCGGATACCGGAATCGGATTTGTCACTGTCACTGTCAGTGTCCATCGGTCGGGTCTGTCAGGAGTCAGCGGCACTTACCTGGCAGAAGATCTCCGGCGGTCACGTCCTGGACTGCTTGATGGCCGCCATCATCTTTCCCCGGCGGTCACATGCAGTTTCTCGCGATAACTGCAGTGACTGCTGGGTAATCCCGGCCGTAAAGCAGTCAGTCCGATGACGTCACCGCCGGGGAAGCAGGTAATCAGCTGTGCTGCGTCGAGATGACAGGCTCTGCCTGTCATTGCGATGTAGCAGAGCTGGATCGTCGTGGGACCCTCGTTACTATGGACTGCGTCGGACAGGTGGTATACTGTTGGTTTGTTTTTTTTTCTTTTTTTACAGGAGATCGATGGCGTCGCAGGAATGAGAGTATAATAAAATAAATGAAAACTGTGTTGTCTTTTTATTTCAGTAAAATACTTTTTTCTTGCTGGGTCTTTTTTTTTATACATTTAAAAACTTTGGGATTAATAATGGATCGGTGTCTTATTGACACCTCTCCATTATTAACCGGACTTATTCTCACCATGCAATCAACGGTGACATTAACCCCTTATTACCCCGCTTGCCACCGCTACAGGGCAGTGGGAAGAGCCGGGTAAAGTGCCACAATTGGCACATCTTTTGATGCGCCAAATGTGGGGCTGCTGTAGCCTGGTATTATCAGGCTGTTGAGGGCCAAAATCCATGGGCCTTGACAGTCTTTTAATACCAGGCCGCAGCAGTCTGCATTTTACTTGGCTGGTTAACAAAAATAGGGGACCCCTACGCCGTTTTTTTTTCGAGGGGATCCCCTATTTTTGTTAACCAGCCAAGCTAAGCAGACTGCTGTGGCCTGGTATTATCAGGCTGGCAAGGTCCATGGATATTGGATCCTTACCAGCCTGAAAAACCAGGCCTCAGCAGTCTGCTTCATCTGGCTGGTTAACAAAAATAGGGGGGACCCCACGCCAAATTTTTTTCGAGGGGATCCCCTATTTTTGTTAACCAGCCAAGATATGCAGACTGCTGTGGCCTGGTATTATCAGGCTGGCAAGCAGGGTCGGACTGAGGCACCGGGACACCGGAGAAACCTACGGTGGGCCCCAGCTCCTACGTGGTGGGCCCTGATTTGAAAGGATAGGTCGCGGGGCAGAGGGGGTGGTGGCCCCGGGGCCTGTGTGTAGCCCTGGTGTTAGGCACACGCAGTACCCTGGAGAGTGTGTGGCGAGACAGCAGTTTTATGCTAAATACCCATTCACTCAACATACACTAGACACACCCTTAGGGTAGTGTAGTGACTTGTGAGGGAGTGGTCAGTCAGTCAGTGCCTGGACTTCAGAGAGGAAGGTCTAGCCTGGACTGAGGAGAAGGAGATTAGTGCAGAAAGACTTCAGTCACCTGTCTAAAGGACAGTGAAAGGTTCAGAGACGTGCTCCTGCCTAGTGATAACTGAGAATCTGTAACTAACTTTGAAGAAAGTGAATGAAGGAAGTAACTACCCGACTTTATGCAAGTGTGAGTGTTTATGCTACCAGCGAGGACAAGGCGAAAGGCACAGTGGATTATTGGAAAGGTGCTTTTGGATTGAAGAAGTCCTGCACATTGCAACCGGTCACTGGGGACCGAAGGATCACTATTAGCTTCAAGCATAGTGGTAAGAAAACCAGGAATTTACCGGACCTTAGGTCGCGGCAAACAGCCCCTTATAGTCAGTACGTAACTGGGGTCAGGGGGAGTGAAGACTTTGAGCCTGATCAGCAATATAGGAATTCAGCTCTCTCGCAGGAAGGCTCCTACCACAAAACTGACTGGGCAGTACAGCTATGGATTAGCTGGAGTTATTGAGGGAACTACACTTCAGGCTGGTTGTACTCATTGTATTGAAAGTAAAGGAGGCCCCTAACTTGTCCAGCTGCTGTCTCAAGATACACTCTCCTTGGATCAGCCTCCCTGGGACCTGCCTGAACATCTTACAAGTAAAGGTATGGAAAGACGCTGACCGTGTGAGACTGTGTTATTTATCTGCACCCGACTTCACTAACTTCATAGACTTTGAGGGACCAGTCCCACCTGTAGGGGACCCGACATCTAGCTGCCTCACCATCCCCTCAGAGATCTATAGCAGCGCTGGTACAAATTACCAGAATACTACAGGTGGCGTCACGAACTGTATATAAATCTATCCCCTGTAAATATATCCCCAACATACGCCAGACCGCCAGGGCCACAGACCGAGCCACAGCTACCTGTGACAATCCCCATAGACTTCTACGGGCTCGGCTCTGAGTACCCCATTGCCCTGGTAATCCACAATTGTGGTGGCGGGTCGACACAAAACTTTGGCGTCACGAACAGGATATAAATCTATCCCCTGTAAATATATCCCCAACATACGCCAGACCGCCAGGGCCACAGACCGAGCCACAGCTACCTGTGACAATCCCCATAGACTTCTACGGGCTCGGCTCTGAGTACCCCATTGCCCTGGTAATCCACAATTGTGGTGGCGGGTCGACACAAAACTTTGGCGTCACGAACAGGATGCGAAACTCGCAGAATTGCGAGCCCTGTGTGCCTAAGGAATTGTTTTTGTGAAAAAGGACTGTTTGCACTTTTGGCGCCAAAATCGCCATTTTTGTCGCCATATTCGCGCCCTCAGGCGCTGGAGAAGAAGGTGGGCGTACCTTCGTGGGCGTCTACCCCCCTGTGGCGCGAAGAAAATGCCTGCCCTCTCAAAGTGCTATTACAACATGCGATCCTGCCCTACAGCAAAGGAGGTCCGCCTCCTCTTCACCTTCCCTGCGAGGAGGAGGAGACGCAAACCCCACCTCCACGGAAGAGACCGGATGTCTCCGCAGGAAAAAAAAGAATCTTCTGGAACATCATGGAAGCAGGACGTGTGCAGCCGAGCAGGGAAGCGGAGGAAGGCAGGCCCCGTGCCCCAGCCAAGCTGCCACCAGCACCGGAGTTATCCGTGGTCCTGCACCTGCAGCAGGCGTTGCTAGAGATTCAAGAAGAAAATGCACGCCTGAAGAAGATGGTCCAGTACCAACCTGGCTTTGAAGAGATCGAGAGACGCCGGCGTACCCTGGAGCAGCGGAGGCTGTGGGACACGGTGATCTCTCTCCTCAACGACCCCCCACGATTCCAGTTTCCGAAGATTCTGCTGCCCAAGGCGAAGGAGCAACCGGAGGCTGCCCCCGAAAGTACCAATCCTGATCCCACCGGTGAAGCGGTGGAGGCGAAGGAGGTTGAGGAGGTATCGCCAGTTCCGGAACGCCCGCCCGCCAGGAGGCCGCAGCAGATGATCGGTCCCCGGCAGGGACACCGGAGGGGTCCTGTCCGTCACTACCAGACGTGGACTGGGATGAAATGGCGCGCCTGGATGACGTCGCCTACACCGCCCAGTGGGAATATGAGTGGCAGCGTCGTGAGGAGAAGCAGAAACGCCAGCAGGAGGAAGAGCGGGAAGCTCAGCGGAACCGTCAGCGACAACATGCAGAGCTGATCGCGGACAAAGAGAGTGTCCGGAGAGAGAAAGGTACCCTGAGGGAACCGCGGCGGCAGGGGTGTGTGACTGAGTTCCAGCTCCGGAAGGGCTGGGGCTTCATCCGTGAACCGGGCCTCTACCCAGGGGTCTTTGTCAGCAGGCGTGACGTAGAATCCCACCTGCCGCAAGGCCATCCCGGGAGGGAGTTAGTAAATGGAGACCTCGTCACGTACACACGGCATTGGGAAATGAAGGGATGGTATGCCCTTAACGTCACCATCGTCCGTGACCACGTCCCCGACGCAGGTAACGTCACCACTACCGCAGCGTCCCCGTCTCCAGCTCAAGCAGTATCCGGCCGTGCCCCAGCATCGCCCCCTGCAAGTTCATCGCAAATTCAAGCCACCTCTACATCGCAACTAGCGACCCAGTCTCAATCGCAATCCATGACACGGTCCATATCGTTAACTGTGATTGAAACGCAATCGGTGTCTCGTGAGGAGAATGTACCCGTTGCGCCCCTAGAGGTTCGCACGAGAACTGTGGCGACCCAGACCCTAATCGCAGCGCATGATTTGTTAGTCCTGGGATCTAGGGCCCATTGCATTGTTCCAGCCCCCGGGGTGGAAAGTGTATTAGAAGTAAATGAATAAATAGTAAAGAAGAAACGGTGAGATCCCTATAGGATCTACCATAAGTAATATTGTAGAAAGTTTGAAAATGTTTTACAAAATTTTGCATAAGTTGAAGAGTATGATGCATATATATTTTGCTAACCGTAGAATGCCCGGCTGGGTAACCAGAAAAAGTTTTGCACTTTAGTATAATAATGTGATATTATATCTATGTCTTTGGTTTTACAATGGACTTTGAGGTTGAGGACTGTGCCAACCCAGAACTTATTTGTACATAGTTGCGCTTCGGTGCCTTATCTTGGTTTTACATAAACCAGCACAACTACCTCTGAATACAAAAACCCATGTGGTGTGGCACTGAGTGAGGTCTGCATTTGGATGTCCTGCAGCCCACCCAGGACCTACGTTGAAGGTTTGGTGCGGGTCCTTCACAAGAATACTGTATATTTATTTAATGCTATTTAATACTTTTGTATTTCTATATATAATGTTATTGTTTGCAACGTTCAAGATATCCTCACCTCCCGGATGGGACGAATTAATGTTATTGTTGATGTTTTCATGCATAAACAAAATGTCTCTTTTGTATTTTACAGCCCGGGAGTGCTGTCTTTTACCATGGGGGAATGTGTAGCCCTGGTGTTAGGCACACGCAGTACCCTGGAGAGTGTGTGGCGAGACAGCAGTTTTATGCTAAATACCCATTCACTCAACATACACTAGACACACCCTTAGGGTAGTGTAGTGACTTGTGAGGGAGTGGTCAGTCAGTCAGTGCCTGGACTTCAGAGAGGAAGGTCTAGCCTGGACTGAGGAGAAGGAGATTAGTGCAGAAAGACTTCAGTCACCTGTCTAAAGGACAGTGAAAGGTTCAGAGACGTGCTCCTGCCTAGTGATAACTGAGAATCTGTAACTAACTTTGAAGAAAGTGAATGAAGGAAGTAACTACCCGACTTTATGCAAGTGTGAGTGTTTATGCTACCAGCGAGGACAAGGCGAAAGGCACAGTGGATTATTGGAAAGGTGCTTTTGGATTGAAGAAGTCCTGCACATTGCAACCGGTCACTGGGGACCGAAGGATCACTATTAGCTTCAAGCATAGTGGTAAGAAAACCAGGAATTTACCGGACCTTAGGTCGCGGCAAACAGCCCCTTATAGTCAGTACGTAACTGGGGTCAGGGGGAGTGAAGACTTTGAGCCTGATCAGCAATATAGGAATTCAGCTCTCTCGCAGGAAGGCTCCTACCACAAAACTGACTGGGCAGTACAGCTATGGATTAGCTGGAGTTATTGAGGGAACTACGCTTCAGGCTGGTTGTACTCATTGTATTGAAAGTAAAGGAGGCCCCTAACTTGTCCAGCTGCTGTCTCAAGATACACTCTCCTTGGATCAGCCTCCCTGGGACCTGCCTGAACATCTTACAAGTAAAGGTATGGAAAGACGCTGACCGTGTGAGACTGTGTTATTTATCTGCACCCGACTTCACTAACTTCATAGACTTTGAGGGACCAGTCCCACCTGTAGGGGACCCGACATCTAGCTGCCTCACCATCCCCTCAGAGATCTATAGCAGCGCTGGTACAAATTACCAGAATACTACAGGTGGCGTCACGAACTGTATATAAATCTATCCCCTGTAAATATATCCCCAACATACGCCAGACCGCCAGGGCCACAGACCGAGCCACAGCTACCTGTGACAATCCCCATAGACTTCTACGGGCTCGGCTCTGAGTACCCCATTGCCCTGGTAATCCACAATTGTGGTGGCGGGTCGACACACCTGCGCTCTGAGGGGGCCCACCCGGAGCTACGATACAGTTACATTCTGTGGCAGAGCAGGGAGAATCGCTCTCCCTGCTCTGCCGCCCTGAAGCTATGGGGCCTGAACAGGCGTTGGGGGGCCCGGTGCCAGCAGTGGCCCCCCACCCGTCATCGGAGGGTCAGCTGTATCGGCATCCAGCCGATAAAGCTGACCGCATGGAGAGAGAAGGAGCGAGCGCTCCTACTCTCCCATAATCCCCCTCTCAGCATATGACAGCGGGCGCAATAACATCACCTGCCGGCGCCCGCTGTCAGACGCTGAGAGGGAGAACAGTGAGCAGCACAGGAGCCGGGAGGTGAGTTTTTTTTTTATTTTTTTTTTAATGGGGGTGCAGTCGAGTCCTGGCTGGAGAAGTCGTCATGTCGGTGTGGGCCAGATGGAAAAGACATGAAAAGTGAACAATTCCATTAGAAAGAACCTCAGCAGTAAGTCATTATCTGTACCTGTGCTGTAATCTATTATATGTTCTGTAGGACTGGTATTATTTAACACAGACCATATGGCGGTAATATCAATATTGGTCTTTTTATATATAGATTATTTTGGCCAACAGCGCGGTCATTTGCTGAGGTTCTCTGATGATGGGCCCACTCAGAAGTTTTGCCCCCACTAAACCAAAACCCTAGCTACGCCTATGGCTCTCTCTCTAGTCTTTCTTTCTCGCTCTCTGTTCTTTCCTTCTCGCTCTCTGTTCTTTTTTCTCTCTGTTCTTTCTTTCTCTCTTTTCTTTCTTTCCTCTCTTTCTTTCTCTGTTTGTTCTTTCTCTCTCGCTGCTCTTTCTTTCTTTTCCTCAGTACCAGCCACTGTGCCCTCATTACCAGTCAGTGTGATCAGCAGTGCTAAATGGTTACACTTGGGGCGAGGATATGGGTGTGATTAGCTGTGAAATGGGTGTTGTCGGGGCGTGGCCTAAAATTTTCAGCGGCGCGCAACACGAGCCGCAGCCTTTAATCCTCTTTCCTGTCTTCCAAATTTGGGAGGTATGCTGTATGACCTCCCTACAACTTCTGCCCATGCTCCTGATGAGCGCGACGGATGGTCTCGTGAGTAGTGTTGAGCGATACGATACTGCAAATATTGGGTATCGGCCGATATTAGCTGTATCGGGCTTTCGATTCCGAGTACCGATATTTTCGTCATATCGGATACCGGAATCGGATTTGTCACTGTCACTGTGAGTGTCCGTCGGTCGGGTCTGTCAGGAGTCAGCGGCACTTACCTGGCAGAAGATCTCCGGCGGTCACGTCCTGGACTGCTTGATGGCCGCCATTATCTTCTCCCTGGCGGTCACATGCAGTTTTTCGCGATAACTGCAGTGACTGCAGGGTAATCCCGGCCGTAAACCAGTCCGATGACGTCACCGCCGGGGAAGCAGGTATTCAGCTGTGCTGCGCCGGGATGACAGGCTCTACCTGTCATTCTGATGTAGCAGAGCTGGATCGTCATGGGACACTCGTTACTATGGACTGCGTCGGACAGGTGGTATACTGCTGTTTTTTTTTTAAATTTTTTTACAGGAGATCGATGGCGTCGCAGGATGAGACTGTAATAAAAGTAATGAAAACTGGGTTGTGTTTTTTATTAAATTAAAAAATTTTTTTATGAACATTCACCCGTCCGATTACATCAACAATTTAACTATTTACATACAGGGACCCTGTCCGGGTTATTTATAATTCTTTGGCAGGGGTGTTCCAGGTACCACCTGGTACTCTTCTGATGCTTGCCAAACATCCGAGACACCAAGGACCACCAGGACCTGATGACGTCGTGTGGCCTGTACAGTCAAGTCGTGACCCGCTATCTGTGTCTGTGTGGCCACCTCTTTCATCTCCCTCCGGGTCTGGAGCCCTATGTCCCGGACTGAACGAACCCCAGGGGGCCTAACAGGCGCCGGGTACGGGCCAGCTATAGTTATCATGTCCATAGCTGGGGCTGCTGAGGAGACCACTGAGGGAGGCTGGGGAGATTTACGGCGTGGGGTGGGCACTTGTGCAGAGGCCTGGATGTGGGAGGCTGAAGGCTCCGAGGGTCTCACAGGTTCCTGACACTCTGGGGAGTAGGGGTCGCACCTGGTAACATTTAGGGCGTACCATCCATTGTAACCCCAGTGTCGGGTGTAAGTCACCAAGTCTCCTGGCAACAGGTCCCTCCCCGGGTGTCCTTCTGGGAGGTGAGTCTCCACGTCCCGCCGGGTCACAAACACTTCTAAATAAAGTCCAGGCTCCTGGATGAAGCCCCAACCACCTTTCAATTTAAAGCTCCGTACTGCACCCTTACGCCGCGGCTCCCACAGGGTTCCTTTATCTTTTCTCATCCGGTCCTTATCTGCCCGGTCCTTCTCCAGGTTACGTTGCCGAAGCTTTTGGGATTCTCGTTGCTCCCTTTGTCGCTCTGCTTCCCGCTCCCAACGTCTCCACTCTTCCTCCTGACGCCGGTTGTAGTTCTCCTCCACCAGCATCTCCATGTCTCCACCATCAAACTGCAGCTTACGATGTCCGGTTTGCGGCAGCTCTCCTGGCGCCCGACAGTCCTGGCGGCGCTCACCTGCGGAGGAAGCAGCCGGCTCTGGAACAGATGACAGTCGGGGCTCCGGTACAGACAGGTAGACCTCTGGTGCCTGCGCGGCCTCCTCCATGAGGACGGGTGTCGCTTCTTCTGTCTCAGCGACGGGGGCAGACAGCGGGATCTGGGGTGCTGCCGGTGCAGAGTTTTTTGCAGGAACGGGTGCCTCCACTGCGACAACGTCAACCGGATCACATTGCAAGGGCTGGGATGCCCGCACGGACTCCTCTACTAGAACGGGTGCCTCACCTTCTGGTACAGACACTTCAGGTAAGAGGGATTGGCGCCGCTCCAAGTTTAGTTTTAGGGCACGCCAGCTGGCTTCCATCCTGGCGACCTCCTCCCGGTGCCGGGCCAGGCCTCTTAGGGTATCCTCCGCTTCTTGCAGCGTAGGAGGGTTTCCAGGCCGGGTGCCCAACGGTGGTTCCGTGGCGATCGGGTCGCTTCCGTGGGGGGAGAGCTCTGACTGCTCCATCCCTTCACACTTCTGCTCGTGTCCATTAGCCATCTCTGCCAAGTCACATGTGTCATTAGCATCTGGAGAGGGCCCATCTTTTGTAGGGAGGCGGGACCTTCGTGTTAGTTTCCGCACACTGAGGAGGATGAGGAGGCGGAACTGAAGAGCTGTGGGGCACGATCTTACATTGCAGTACCATTTAGAGTGGTCGGCCATCGTTTTCGCGCCACTGAGTGAGTGTACACCCACGAAGAGCACGCCCTTCTTCTTCACCAGTGCCTCGTCGTGACGCAGATATGGCTGAAAAATGGCAAATACATTCTCTGATGATTTTAGCAATTCTCAAGCACAAAACCAGTTCAATTCAGGCACACAGGACTCGCTTATAGCGAGCTACAGAATCCTGTTCGTGACGCCCAAGTTGAGTCGCACAGAGCCAGAGGTTTTGGGGGTACTCGGCACCGAGCCCGTCGACTTCTATGGGGTATGTCACGGCTTTACCCGGCAATTGAATCAGAGTCTATTTTACTATGTAGAAGTGTATAAACTATAAATATATGTATATATATATGTCACAATGACATGTATATATATATATGTATTCTATGTGTGTATATTTTGTGTTTACAACGAAAGAAAGGGTTTTTTTTGTTGCGATATTTTGTTCCCATAGACTTACATGGGACTTCCGGTATCGGAATCGGATATCGACGATATTTAGTGATATCGGCGATACCATTCCGATACGATATTTTTAGATATCGAGCAGTATCGCTCAACACTACTCGTGAGGGATCTCCTCCCACACCTGGACTAAAGCATCCACCAACTCCTGGACAGTCTGTGGTGCAACGTGGCATGGCCTAATATTTTCTGCAGCATGCACAGCGTGCCACAGCCTTTGTCCCTCTTTCCCTTATTCAAAGGTTGGAAAGTATGATGTTGGGCCGCAAGAATATATTTTCTCTGGTGGGCCCAAGGTACTCCAGTCCGACGCTGCTGGCAAGGTCCATGTATGTTGGCTCCTTAACAGCCTTAAATACCATGCCTCAGCAGCAGGGGCGTACATATAAATCATGGGGCCCCATAGCAAAAGTCTGAATGTTCCCCACCCCCCCAAAAAAAAAACCCAGAGGCATTGTAAATGTAAAGTGCCAGCACAGTGAGGGAAGTTGAGTCGCACAGAGACAGGGGTTTTGGGGGTACTCGGCACCGATCACGTCGACTTCTATGGGGGATGTCACGAGTAGCACAGCTCGGTCCGTGACCTGGGCGATCACTGGAATGTGGGATATTTCCAGGGGATGATACAATGTTCGTGTAGTTTGTCGTGACGCCACCTGTAGTACCTGGTCAGGGTGTCCAGCGCTGCTGTGCAGGTCCTCTGGAAGGGATGGTGTAGTGCAGGTAGGTGAAAAGTCTTCTACAGGTAACACGCTATCCTTCCAGGGCAGATAGATGTGAGATAGAGCAATGGTGCAAAGTGATGTAGCAGAGTGGACTATGCGACGTAGTAAGAAAGCAGGAAACACTTCAAGTTAAACGTTGCATAATAAAATTTTTAATAATAACATTACAAAAGTGCAAATGGCTTATATTATGTGACATATTTTGTTACTGTTCATACCCTTGATATGTGTTATACATGTGTGTTAATAAATACATATTCAACAAAAGTGCAAATAGCATTAGTGCCGAAGTTCGTGGAGACTTCTTAGGACTATAACCCCACCGGGGTAACTTCACAGTGTCCTTTACTTGTGCTTGTGGAGGACCCGCTCCAAACCTCCAACTGTGGTCTTGGGTGGGCTGCAAGACTTTCCTTGAGTAGACCTCACTTTCGGCCACACCAAACGGGTTTTTAGTTTCTGAGGTAGTTGAAAATAGTGCACAGTAAAGTTTTTTGTAAAACCAAGATGGAGCACCGAAGTGCCAAGTATTTACAGAAAAATTTGTGAGCCAGTACAGTTCATGGCTTCAAAGTTCAACATTTTCATTACAGTGAAACACCATTACCCAACCTGGGTATATTAAGGCAACAATAAACTTGTTCTTCTGAACATTCACCCGTCCGGGTACATCAAACCATTACCCAACCTGGGTATATTAAGGCAATAAACTTCTTTTTATGAACATTCACCCATCCGGGTACATCAATAATTTAACTATTTACATACAGAGACCCTGTCCGGGTTATTTAGACTTCTTTGGCTGGCCTCTTCCAGGTACCACCTGGTACTCTTCTGGAGCTTGCCAAACATCCGTGACAGGAGGGTCCACCCAGACCTGATGACGTCGTGTGGCCAGTACAGTGACGTCGTGACCCGCTATATGGGTCTGTGTGGCCACCTCTTTCATCTCCCTCCAGGTCTGGACCCCTATGTCCCGGACTGAACGAACCCCAGGGGGCCTAACAGGCGCCGGGTACGGGCCAGCTATCATTATCATGTCCATAGCTGGGGCTGCTGAGGAGACCACTGAGGGAGGCTGGGGAGATTTACGGCGTGGGGTGGGCACTTGTGCATAGGCCTGGTTGGGGGAGGCTGAAGGCTCGTAGGGTCTGTCAGTTTCCTGACACTCTGGGGAGTAGGGGTCGCACCTGGTAACATTTAGGGCGTACCATCCATTGTAACCCCAGTGTCGGGTGTAAGTCACCAAGTCTCCTGGCAACAGGTCCCTCCCCGGGTGTCCTTCTGGGAGGTGAGCCTCCACGTCCCGCCGGGTTACAAAAACTTCTAAATAAAGTCCAGGCTCCTGGATGAAGCCCCAACCACCTTTTAACTTAAAGTTCCGTACTGCACCCTTACGCCGCGGCTCCCTCACCGTACTTTTATCCTTTCTCATACGTGCCTTCTCTGCCAGGTCCTTCTCCAGGTGACGTTGCCGAAGCTTTTGGGATTCTCGCTGCTCCCTTTGTCGCTCTGCTTCCCGCTCCCGACGTCTCCACTCTTCCTCCTGACGCCGGTTGTAATTCTCCTCCACCAGCATCTCCATGTCTCCACCATCAAACGCCAGCTTACGATGTCCGGTTTGCGGCAGCTCTCCTGGCGCCCGCCAGTCCTGGCGGCGCTCACCTGCGGCGGAAGCAGCCGGCTCTGGAACAGATGACGGTCGGGGCTCCGGTACAGGCAGGTAGAGCTCTGGTGCCTGCGCGGCCTCCTCCATGAGGACGGGTGTCGCTTCTTCTGCCTCAGCGACGGGGGCAGACAGCGGGATCTGGAGTGCTGGTGCGGCGTTTTCTGCAGGAACGGGTGCCTCCACTGTGATACTGGCAACCGGTTCAGATTGCAAGGGCTGGGATGCCCGCACGGCCTCCTGTACTAGAACGGGTGCCTCCAGTGAGATACTGGCAACCGGTTCAGATTGCAAGGGCTGGGATGCCCGCACGGCCTCCTGTACTGGAACGGGTGCCTCCACTGAGATACTGGCAACCGGTTCAGATTGCAAGGGCTGGGATGCCCGCACGGCCTCCTCTACTGGAACGGGTGCCTCACCTTCCGGTACAGACACTTCAGGGGGTAAGAGGGATTGGCGCCGCTCCAATTGTAGTTTTAGGGCCCGCCAGCTCGCTTCCATCCTGGCGACCTCCTCCCAGTGCCGGGCCAGGTCTCTCAGGGTATCCTCCGCTTCTTCCAGCGTAGGAGGGTTTCCAGACCGGGTGCCAAACGGTGGCTCCGTGGCGATCGGGTCGCTTCCGTGGGGGGAGAGCTCTGACTCCTCCATCCCTTCCCACTTCTGCTCACGTCCATTCGCCATCTCAGCAAAGTCACATGTGTCATTAGCATCAGGAGAGGCGACATCTTTTGTAGGGAGGCGGGACCTTCGCGTTCGTTTACGCCCACTGAGGAGGATGAGGAGGCGGAACTCCAGAGCTGTGGGGCACGATCTTACATTGCAGTAACATTTAGAGTGTGCGGCCATCGTTTTCGCGCCACGGAGTGAGTGTACGCCCACGAGAGCACCCCCTTATTCTTCACCTGTGCCTCGTGGCGCAGATATGATGGAAAAATGGCAAATACAGTCTATGATGATTTTTGCAATTCTCAAGCAAAAAAACAGTTCAATTAAGGCACACAGGACTCGCTTGTAGCGAGCTTCTGAATCCTGTTCGCTGGGTGCGATGCAACATCTCTGTGGCGACTGGACCCTCGGGTGCTTCTGTCTTTTCACAAATGCCGGCTTTACCCGGCAATTGAATCAGAGGCTATTTTACTATGTAGAAGTGAATAACCTATAATTATATGTATATATATATGTCACAATGACATGTATATATATATATATATGTATTCTAAGTGTGTATATTTTGTGTTTACAAGGAAAGAAAGTGTTTTTTTAGTTGCGATATTTTGTTCCCATAGACTTACATGGGACTTCCGGTATCGGAATCGGATATCGCCGATAGTTAGTGATATCGGCGATACCATTCCGATCCGATATTTTTAGATATCGAGCAGTATCGCTCAACACTAATAAGGATTGCTCAATACATTGTAAAAAGGAATGTTTAAAAAACCAAATAGAAATCATATACTATTAGAAAAATTGGCACATCCAAGCAAAAATATAACCACTTTTATTCAATATTCACATTATATATATATATATATATATATATATATATATATATGCATAATATACATATATATACACTGCTCAAAAAAATAAAGGGAACACTCAGATAACACATCCTAGATCTGAATAAATGAAATATTCTCATTGAATACTTTGTTCTGTACAAAGTTGAATGTGCTGAAAACAAAATCACACAAAACTCATCATTGGAAATCAAATTTATTAACCAATTGAGGCCTGGATTTGGAGTCACACACAAAATTAAAGTGGAATGTAATCTCCTTAAAACAAGTCAAAATGATGCTCAGTATTGTGTGTGGCCTCCACGTGCAGATGGTCTCCTGAGGGATCTCCTCCCAGAGCTGGACAAAAGCATCCGCCAACTCCTGGACAGTCTGTGGTGCAACATGACGTTGGTGGATGGAGCGAGACATGATGTCCCAGATGTGCTCAATTGGATTCATGTCTGGGGAACAGGAGAGACAGTCTATAGCTTCAATGCTTTCATCTTTCAGGAACTGCTGACACACTCCAGCCACATGAGGCATTGTCCTGTATTAGGAGGAACCAAGGGCCAACCACACCAGCATATGGTCTCACAAAGGGTCTGTCAGGAGTCGAACCCAGTACCTCTTGTCCACTGGCCAGCAGCTCTACCATCTGAGCTATTCTGCTGGCTGCAAAGTTCCTTGCTGAACCCAGATACCATTGACTGTTCTTCCTGATTGGCTACACCTAGTGCTCTTTTGATTGGGCCTCTGATTGCCAATTACACACCCTATATAAACCTGGCCCTGTGGGTGTGTCATTGCGAGATTATTGAGCTCCAAGCCTTTAGTCAAGCGTTTCCTGCTGATCCATTGCTACAAACACTGCTCTCCTGTGAACCGACCTCGGCCTGCCTTCTGACTACGCTCTCCGCCTGATCCATTGCTACAAACACATGCTCTCCTGTGTACCGACCTCCGGCTGCCACCTGACTACGTTATCCGCCTGATCCATTGCTACAAACACTGCTCTCCTGTGTACCGACCTCCGGCTGCCACCTGACTACGTTATCTGCCTGCTCCTCTGTTACCGAACTGCCTTTCCTGTGTACCGACCTCCGGCTGCCATCTGACTACGCTACCTGCCTCTGCTTCCCCTAGTGTTTGCAGTAACATCGGCTCCAACCCAGACGGGATCTTGACAGAATAATCTCGCGCCAAAATGGAGTCCGCTGTGAACACCCTGAGACGGCAAGTTACGGAGCTTCAAAGTTTTTGTACTGACTCTCAAGGAAAATATGCCAAGTTACAAACTGATTTCACGGCGATACAACAGGAAGTAATTGAGCTACAAAAACAACTTCTGGACGTGCGCAATTCAGGGTCCGAATCAAACGCGCGGCTGCCGCTGCCTGCAAAGTTCAGTGGGGATCGCAAGCAGTACCGAGGATTCCTCAATCAATGCCGCATATGCTTCCAGATGCAACCTGCTCCCTTTACCAGTGAGAGGAAGAAAGTTTTTTTCATGATAAATCTCCTGACGGATGAAGCTCTTGCTTGGGCTTCACCTTATGTAGAAAAGGACTATGACCTCCTTAATGACCTGGAAGCCTTCACCGCAGCTATGAATCAAGTTTTTGATGACCCAAACCGCTGTGCCACAGCAGAAACCAAATTACATAATTTGCGCCAAGGACGTCGCTCTGTTGCGGAATACACATCGGAGTTCCGTCGCTGGGTGGCCGACACCACCTGGAATCCAGCGGCCCAGAGAAGTCAATTTCGACGAGGGTTATCAGAACCAGTGAAAGACGAGCTTGCCAGGGTTGAGACCCCTGACCAGTTGGAGGACTTTATTCAACTATGTATCCGGATTGACCAGAGACTTACTGAAAGGAGAAAGGAGAGACTGCGAGCACTTGGGAATAGCCCTGGCTTCTCATTTTCAGCATCGGACCACCAAGAAAAGACGCAAGGCGTGTCTGAACCGATGCAGATCGACGTCATCCGAAGACCACTCTCTGCACAGGAGAAGGAGAGGCGACGTGCAGAACATCTCTGCCTCTATTGTGGGGACCCTGGACACTATGCCATCAACTGCCCTAACAAAAGGACTATAGCCTTTACCAACAACAGGTCTGCCAGCAATATGGACCTTTCTCAGCAGTTGGATTCCATCTTGCAGACTATCTCATCAGTAACGCCAGAAATAGACAAAATACATACTACATCATCTCATTTTGTAATCCCCATTCAGGTTGTAATGGGCACCCAAAAAATACAATGCTCTGCCCTGTTGGATTCGGGAGCAGGAGGGAATTTTATGGACTTAAAATTTACACGTGATAATAATATTTCCAGTAGGACCAAATCCACACCAATTGAAATGGAAACGGTGGATGGATCACCCTTGTCTTCTGGACCTGTCACGCATGAGACAATCGAACTGGAGATTTGTATCGAACCGGATCATCATGAAGCTGTCAGTTTCCACCTTATCTCATCTCCGAAATTTCCGGTTATTCTAGGGATCCCCTGGTTTTCAGTCCATAACCCTTCTATCAACTGGGCATCAAGGACCATCACCTTTCCATCTGACTACTGTAAGAATAATTGTCATAAGGAACCCCTGTTCTCCAACAAGTCCAAATCTCTGAGATTTCGCATGAGAAGGAAGAGAAACTACCACCTCAATATCAGCAGTTCTCTGATGTCTGCAGTAAGAAGAAAGCAGATCAATTACCTCCTCACCATCCTTACGACTGTCCCATTGAATTGCTGCCAGGAGCAACCATTCCATTTGGACGGATTTACAATCTTTCCGAACCTGAATTGAAGGTATTAAGAAAGTTCCTGGATGAAAATTTAGAGAAAGGCTTTATTCGACCTTCCACATCTCCAGCTGGGGCACCCCTGTTCTTTGTTGAAAAGAAAGACTCCACTCTGCGGCCATGTATTGACTACAGAGAGATGAATAATATCACTGTCAAGAATCGCTACCCGCTACCCTTGATTCCTGAACTATTTGAGAGACTCCGTTCTGCGAAAATCTTTACGAAGCTGGATCTTAGAGGGGCTTACAACCTCATACGGATTCGCCCAGGAGATGAGTGGAAGACCGCCTTCAGAACGAGATATGGACATTTTGAATCTCTGGTTATGACCTTTGGTCTTAGCAATGCCCCAGCCACCTTTCAACATTTTATTAATGATGTATTTCGAGATTTCTTGGACCAATTCGTTGTGGCTTATCTCGATGACATTCTTATATTTTCAGACACCTTGGAAGAGCATCGCAGGCACGTCCAGTTAGTCTTGGAACGACTACAGAGAACCATCTTTACATTAAACTTGAAAATGTGAGTTTGAACAAACCAGTATCCAATTTCTGGGATATATCATCTCCCCAGAAGGTCTGAGCATGGATCCCGGCAAAATCAATGCTGTAGTGGACTGGCCTGTTCCAAGAAATTTAAAAGACGTCCAGCGTTTCATAGGATTTGCAAATTTTTACCGAAAATTTATAAAGAACTTTTCACGGATCATACTACCAATTACTACACTAACAAAAAAGACCAAAGCATTTTTCTGGTCTCCGGAGGCACAGGAGGCTTTTGACAAATTGAAAACTCTTTTTACGTCTGCTCCATTGTTAGTACACCCAAATCCTGAATTGCCATTTACTGTCGAAGTGGACGCCTCGGACTCTGCAGTGGGAGCCATTCTGTCTCAGCGAGTTGGGGACAAAATGCAACTTCACCCATGTGCGTTTCTTTCCCACACCATGTCATCTGCAGAAAAGAACTACGACATCGGTAATAAAGAACTGTTAGCCATTAAAGTTGCCTTCTCCGAATGGAGACATCTTTTGGAAGGTGCCAATCACCCTGTGACTGTCCTCACGGACCACAAGAATCTTGAATTCCTCCGTACAGCAAAAAGATTGTCTGCAAGACAAGCACGATGGGCCTTATTTTTCTCAAGATTCAATTTTATAATTTCTTACCGGCCTGGTTCAAGAAATGGCAAGGCTGACGCCCTGTCCAGGATGTGTTCGGAACCTCAGGAGAGGTCCAGTAATGACGATACAATTCTAGGCCCTAAAATTTTTTTGGGAATATTGCACTCTAGAGGACTATGTAATAGAATTAAAGATGGATATCAAGAGGACTCTTTCCTTAACCATCCTTCGGAAGACGTCGATCTTTCATTCAAAGAGGGGTTTTGGATGCAGAAACACAAAATATATGTACCTGAATCTTCTCGCCTTGAAGTCCTCAAAAGTGTCCATGATTCTAAACTGGCAGGACATCCTGGAGTTGCAAAAACACAAGACTTACTACTTCGTTTCTTTTGGTGGCCTAATTGTAGGAAGGACGTGAGGAAATATGTTTCAACCTGTTTAACATGCGCACGAAACAAGACCCCACGATCGTCTCCTCTAGGACTCTTGCAACCACTTCCAGTTCCATCCAGGCCTTGGGGATCTATTTCCATGGATTTTATTGTGGAACTACCTCCTTCCAAACAGATGACAGTCATCCTTGTCATAGTGGACCGACTCACAAAAATGGCCCACTTTATTCCAACTGAAGGAATTCCTACTGCTGAAAAAACTGCAGAACTGATAATCAAAGAGGTATTCAGGTTACATGGAATTCCTGACAGCGTGGTGTCTGACAGAGGCGTTCAGTTTACGTCAAAATTTTGGAAGAGTTTCTGTACAGCCTTGGGAGTCACGGTGAATCTTTCTACCGCTTTCCATCCTCAGTCCAATGGCCAGACGGAGAGAACGAACCAGACTTTGGAGCAATACCTCCGTTGCTTCATTTCCTATCTTCAGGATGACTGGGTGGACTATTTACCAACAGCAGAGTTTTCCTACAACAACTCCATACATAGCGCTACATCTCAAACCCCATTTTTTGCTAATTATGGAGTACATCCAGTATTTATCCCTAATCTGCCAGTGAACACTCCCATTCCTGCTGTAAATGACAGGCTTGCAAAATTACAGGAATCCCAGAAGGAATTATCAGAGATATTACTCAAGACCCAGGAAGTATATAAGGAAGCAGCAGATAAACATCGGAGAGTGCCCCCTGCTCTTCAGGTTGGAGACAAAGTTTGGCTGTCCACTAAAAACCTTAAGACACATGTGCCATCCTCCAAATTGGGTCAGAAATTCATTGGACCTTTTCAAATTTCTGCAAAAATTAACCAGGTTGCTTTTCGTTTGGAACTTCCCAACAATCTAAAGATTCATCCAGTGTTTCACATATCCTTGCTCAAACCCTTCTGTGAAAACCCGTTTCCAGGAAGAATTCAGCCACCTCCTCCACCAGAAAGGATTCGTGGTGAAGAAGAATACATTGTGGATAAGATTCTGGACTCCCGAAAATTCAGAGGTAAACTGCAGTATCTGGTGCAGTGGAAGGGTTACGGACCAGAGGAAAATTCATGGGAACCAAGGGACAACGTCCATGCTCCTAGACTAACAAGAGCCTTTCATCAGAGGTACCCGGATAAGCCAGCTCCTGAGATGTCCAGAGGCCATCCTGGAAGGAGGGGAGTACTGTCAGGAGTCGAACCCAGTACCTCTTGTCCACTGGCCAGCAGCTCTACCATCTGAGCTATTCTGCTGGCTGCAAAGTTCCTTGCTGAACCCAGATACCATTGACTGTTCTTCCTGATTGGCTACACCTAGTGCTCTTTTGATTGGGCCTCTGATTGCCAATTACACACCCTATATAAACCTGGCCCTGTGGGTGTGTCATTGCGAGATTATTGAGCTCCAAGCCTTTAGTCAAGCGTTTCCTGCTGATCCATTGCTACAAACACTGCTCTCCTGTGAACCGACCTCGGCCTGCCTTCTGACTACGCTCTCCGCCTGATCCATTGCTACAAACACTGCTCTCCTGTGTACCGACCTCCGGCTGCCACCTGACTACGTTATCTGCCTGCTCCTCTGTTACCGAACTGCCTTTCCTGTGTACCGACCTCCGGCTGCCATCTGACTACGCTACCTGCCTCTGCTTCCCCTAGTGTTTGCAGTAACATCGGCTCCAACCCAGACGGGATCTTGACAGGGTCTGAGGATCTCATCTCGATACCTAATGGCAGTCAGGCTACCTCTGGCGAGCACATGGAGGGCTGTGCGGCCCTTCAAAGAAATGTCACCCCACACCATTACTAACCCACTGCCAAACCGGTCATGCTGAAGGATCGCTCTCCACAGCGTCTTCAGACTCTGTCATGTCTGTCACATGTGCTCAGTGTGAACCTGCTTTCATCTGTGAAGAGTACAGGGCACTAGTGGGGAATTTGCCAATCCTGGTGTTCTGTGGCAAATGCCAAGCATCCTGCATGTGTTTGGGCTGTGAGCACAACCCCCATCTGTGGACGTCGGGCACTCAGACCATCCTCATGGAGTCAGTTTCTAACCGTTTGTGCAGACACATGCACATTAGTGGCCTGCTGGAGGTTATTTTGCAGGGCTCTGGCAGTGCTCCTCCTGTTCCTCCTTGCACAAAGGCGGAGGTAGCGGTCCTGCTGCTGGGTTGTTGCCCTCCTATGGCCCCTTTCACATCTCCTGTTGTACTGGCCTGTCTCCTGGTAGCACCTCCAGCCTCTGGACACTATGCTGACAGACACAGCAAACCTTCTTGCCACAGCTCGCATTGATGTGCCATCCTGGATGAGCTGCACTACCTGAGCCACTTGTGTGGGTTGTAGAGTCCGTCTCATGCTACCACGAGTGTGAAAGCACAACCAACATTCAAAAGTGACAAAAAAACATCAGCCAGAAAGCATTGGTACTGAGATGTGGTCTGTGGTCCCACTTGCAGAACCATTCCTTTATGTGTGTCTTCATAATTGCCAATAATTTCCATCTGTTGTCTATTCCATTTGCACAACAGCATGTGAAATTGATTGTCAATCAGTGTCGCTTCCTAAGTGGACTGTTTGATTTCACAGAAGTTTGATTTACTTGGAGTTATATTCAGTTGTTTAAGTGTTCCCTTTATTTTTTTAGCAGTGTGTACGTACATTAAATATATATATACACATAGCACAAACATGGTTAAATTAAACACAATAAAAAAGCACACACACACATAAACAATGTGATAATGCCCAGTGGTGTCATGCGCAAATAAATCGAAAATCGAATCGAGGGAATACCCAATATATACATCAATTATAAGATAATTTCTCATGTGGTATCCTTTTTCTGTTTGGGTTTCTAATGATGTAAGAATGTGATGTTTTTTTGGATTAAATATATATATTTTTACATATGTTAAATATTTAATAATAATTGACTCACGTAAAGCTGCACATCATTAAATGAAAGAAACTTGGTATCTTTTTAAAAAGTATCTGTTTTTTCTAGAAAGTGTACTGATATAATTAATTGTGGGCATAAGATCTTGCACTTCAAACCCAAATCTTTTAAATGGGTCCAAATAGTAAAAGCAGACATTTCTCAAGAAAAGAATGATGGTGTTAACAGTAAACGTGGGTGGATCAGGTCAATAGTGGGCAGTATGGTGGCTCAGTGGTTAGCGCTGCAGCCTTGCAGTGCTGGAGTCCTGCGTTCAAATCTCACCAAGGACAACATCTGCAAAGAGTTTGCATGTTCTCCCCGTGTTTACGTGGGTTTCCTCCGGGTTCCTCCCACTTTCCAAAGACATACTGATAGGGAATTTAGACTGTGAGCCCCATCTGGGACAGCGACGATAATGTGTGCAAACTGTAAAACGCTGTAGAATATGTTAGCGCTATATAAAAATAAAGATTATTAATAGTGAGTGTCCAGTTTTCATACAGTTTAGGCTTTTCACAGTATTATAACAGTAGCCAAAATGCACATCAAAAAATAGTTTGCAGAATATTCTTCAAGGTTAAAAAATTGCAACGCAATATACTGCAAACAGCTTTAACAGAATGCTAATCAAAATTGCAAAGGATGTGAAAAATTATTCACAGCTATGCATGTGAAACATTCCAGGTGCTAAAGATATGATTCTAATAGTAACACTGTTATTTGGTATAGGAAAGATGTGTATCTTCGTACCGTGTTAGCCAGTAGATAGAAAAATATTTAGACTTGAGAGTCCTCAGTGGTTGATACCTTTTAATGGCTAACTGAAAAGATGGTAACAAATTGCAAGCTTTCGAGACTACTCAGGTCTCTTCATCAGGCATAGACTAATACAACATCTGAAGAATCATATATGTATACACAAAATAGCACAGAAAAAATGCAATAGGTAGGACAAGTGACATGAAGCAGAACTGTCATTATGGCAGAGGGATTAACATAAATATGACTAGTTCATAGATAAGGAGTGAAGGTTTTATTACCCTCTGATTGGGGTCTGGTATTGTGTTGTGATGACCCTAAAAGGTCAGGGAGGCAGATTCCTTAATTGTTGTAGAACGACATAAAACTCTGGGATATATTCATCCCAGCACTAAGAGTGTCAAAGGTCATCATGAGTTTATATTCCCAGACTTTTCTATCCTTCTCAGATTTGAAGTTAGATTTTAATACAAGTAATTCCATATCTGTCATGCTATGACCGGGCATACAAAAGTGTTTGGCCACAGGTAAATCCATTCTTTTTTCTCTTATTGTGTGGCGATGAGAATTCATCCTTGTTCTCAGTTTTTGCCCGGTCTCCCCCACATACAGACCCCCAGTTGGACATTTAGTACATATAATTAGGTACACCACATTAGATGTGATGCAGCTGAAAGTACCTGGTATCTTGTAGTCCTGATGGGAGTTGGGGATCTTTATCCTGTCCGTGTCATTATAGATGTACAGGTTTTGCATTTCTTTTGTTTGCAAGGAAGGTACCTGCAGCTGTTGGGGAGGACAGGGAGCTTCTGACAATGATGCTTCTTAGATTTGGGGGCTGCCTAAAACATAGTAGTGGGGGTCTGGAAATATGGATTGTAATCGGGCATCTTTTTGTAGTAAAGGTTGTAGTTTCCGTGCAGCTCCCCTTAGCATCTCCAGACTTGGATTGTAGGTGACCACTAGAGGCACCCGGTTATTTTCTTCTTTAGCTTTGTAATGTAGCAGGTGATTCCTTGATATTCTGGTGGCTCTTGTAATTTGGTTTTCAATTGTTCTTGGATGGTAGCCCTGGTTCAAAAAAGTCTTTCTGAGGCGACCAAGGTGTTCATCTCTATCCATGGGGTTGGAACATATACGGTTGTATCTGATGGCTTGGCTGTAGACAAGTGGTCACCTACAATCCAAGTCTGGAGATGCTAAGGGGAGCTGCACGGAAACTACAACCTTTACTACAAAAAGATGCCCGATTACAATCCATATTTCCAGACCCCCACTACTATGTTTTAGGCAGCCCCCAAATCTAAGAAGCATCATTGTCAGAAGCTCCCTGTCCTCCCCAACAGCTGCAGGTACCTTTCCTTGCAAACAAAAGAAATGCAAAACCTGTACATCTATAATGACCACGGACAGGATAAAGATCCCCAACTCCCATCAGGACTACAAGATACCAGGTACTTTCAGCTGCATCACATCTAATGTGGTGTACCTAATTATATGTACTAAATGTCCAACTGGGGTCTGTATGTGGGGAGACCGGGCAAAAACTGAGAACAAGGATGAATTCTCATCGCCACACAATAAGAGAAAAAAGAATGGATTTACCTGTGGCCAAACACTTTTGTATGCCCGGTCATAACATGACAGATATGGAATTACTTGTATTAAAATCTAACTTCAAATCTGAGAAGGATAGAAAAGTCTGGGAATATAAACTCATGATGACCTTTGACACTCTTAGTGCTGGGATGAATATATCCCAGAGTTTTATGTCGTTCTACAACAATTAAGGAATCTGCCTCCCTGACCTTTTAGGGTCATCACAACACAATACCAGACCCCAATCAGAGGGTAATAAAACCTTCACTCCTTATCTATGAACTAGTCATATTTATGTTAATCCTTCTGCCATAATGACAGTTCTGCTTCATGTCACTTGTCCTACCTATTGCATTTTTTCTGTGCTATTTTGTGTATAAATATATGATTCTTCAGATGTTGTATTAGTCTATGCCTGATGAAGAGACCTGAGTAGTCTCGAAAGCTTGCAATTTGTTACCATCTTTTCAGTTAGCCATTAAAAGGTATCAACCACTGAGGACTCTCAAGTCTAAATATTTTACTGTTATTTGGCAAATTCATATATAAATGGAATGTTTCAGGTTGGATAATGCAATTATTCTGCAGATGTAGGGTTAATCTGCAGGTTAATAGCATTATGGAGGGACTGTTGTACTGAAAGTGCAGTACCCAGGAGATAACTTTATTCTTCCTGTGTGCCACCAGCCTTCAGTCTTTCAGGCGTGTCGGCGCAGCTTCAGCCTCCACTCAGGATATAGTGAGCAGCGGCTGTAAACCCACCTCAGCACTTTGACCCACAACGGGCTCAGCAATGTCTGTCAATGTGCGGGGCTCACAGTAAAGTGAGCAGTGACTGAAGCTGCTACTATAGAAGACCCATTCTTGAAATGTATTATTTAGTGCAGACCTCTTTCTCAAGAAGAGAAGCCGACGTATGCGCAGATCCATAGTTCGACTCTTAAAACATCATCAAGATTTGAGTGCGCATGTGCCAGGATTGATGGCACATCCACAACACCGCATAACATAGGCAAAAATGGACCATCCTGAAATGTCGAAGGTGTGTCCACATGCCAATCTGCCTGCATGATGTCTCCATAATATTCTACCTGTCCATGTAGCTTCTCTGTTAAATTCAATTGATTCATAAATTTGAACTATTTTGAAGATCAAGAACTGTGATTTCCTTGTATTGTTACATTTATATACAGTAATTCAACAAATTAGCTTTGCCATAAATAAAATATTAATTTTTAATATTTTTCCATAGAGTCTGTGAACTCCTTAAGCAGGACAGACAATAGAAGAGATGTATGTAAGTATATTAACTTCAAAATTGTATTGAAAGTTTCATAAAAATAAACATTAAAATGATATGTCATAGAACAAGGAGTACCTCAGGGGACATAACAGACCTGGAATATCTATAATGCCAGCTAAATAGGGCTAATCGTGCTTTCTGTAGATATGGGAAATTAGTACCATGCATGTGAAGAAAGTTTCTCCCATATCTACAGAAAATCAAGCAAGATTAGCTCTATTTAGCTGATCTCATGGACATTCCAGGTCTGTTATGTCCCGTAAGGTATTCCTTCTTTTATGACATATCGTTTTAGTGCATTTATTTTTGTGACATTTTCAATAAACTTTTGAAGTTCTATTATGACATATAATTCCTCTTTTGTCTGTTCTTTTAAGACGTTCACAGACTCTATGGGTATGTTTATGTAACTGGAAGTGCTATGAATTTTTGGTTTGAACAAACAATTATCATTTTTAATACTTTGTAGAGAATCCTTTGCAGGTGATGACTGGCTGAAGTTTGGTAGGCATGGTCGTCACCAAACGCTAAGTTTCCTCTTATGATACTTTGCCAAGTCTTTACTGCAGCTTACTTTAGTTGTTGCTTGTTTGTGGGTTTTTCTGATGTAATTTTTGTCTTAACCATGTGAAATGTATGCTTGATGGGGTTGAGCTCTAGTGATTGACTTGGCTATTGCAGAATATTCACTTATTTGCCTTAAAAAAACTCTTGAGTTGCTTTCACAGTATGTTTTTGGTCATTATCTAGCTCTCATGTGAAGCGCTGTCCAATCAACCTTGCTGCATTTGGTTGAATCTGAGCGTAATGTATCACCCTGTACACTTCAGAATTCATCCAGCTGCTTCTGTCTTCAGTCACATCATCAATAAACACTAGTGACCCAGTGCCACTGGAAGCCATGCATGGAGATGCCATCATACAGCTGGCTGTATTTTTAAGGCTTGAGAATGGTCAAAACATTGCCTTGTTTTTCTATTGTTGTGCATTGTTTTTAAATAGTATAGAATAAAGATCAAGTTGTATAAGGATTTCCTTTTGATGCCTCAGATCTCTTGGATTTCTATTGTCTTGGATCTAGTAGACGGCCCTACCCGCAAGCACAAAAATCTATCAATGGTGCATGTAATTTATTCTTGGGACTGAGTAATGTTGGTACTTCCACTGCAGGTCATTAGGCACCTTGCATATATTGAAAATTATGCCTCTGTTAGTACTGTGATGTCCAGTGTTATAAGGAAACTGGACAACACTATAAGCCTTTGTGGCCTTTTACTGCAGGAAAGATGTTGGTCCACACTGGGGGGTTTATTGGAAGTATGACTCCAAAACCTTGTTTGACCTCTACTCTTAAGTGTAACCTCAAAGCTTACAGACTTCTGTTACACCATAACTGCAAAGCTCAGTGCCTCAGTTGTAATGTAATCAAGGAATAAGTGACATAACTTTCACTTGTCTAATGCAGGTGTGAAGAAATGTCAATAATTTAAGTAAAATAGATAGCCAGTAAAAATTTGGACTGCTTATACTTGGAGCATGGTGCACATGCCGCTAGTAAGCAATTGGACAAAAGCACTTCTTATATAAGATAGTAGGGTGCTCCGCATTTCTCCTATATTTGAGAAATATCTTTCATTTGCACATTATTCTTTTGATTTGTGCCTTTTTTAAAATCTACCTTATGCGTTTGTATGTATTTTTTATGCTCCTCATTGTGGACAGATTTTGGGGTTTCCAGCTGTTTTTGGTTGTTTCATCAATTGCAACTTTTGCAAAATTTGGGTGCAAATGTACTCCAATTGTCACTTTTATTTACATCAGAATAAAGTTTCAGTAATTTTGGCAACATTTTAGAGGAAAACACCACTTTTTGAGCAAAAAAAGTTCCAAAAAGATAAAAGACAAAATAAAGAGCATTTTTTATTTTGAGCAAAATTCATGAACATGTTTTGAAGAATTTGATGCAAAAAATGTCAACAAATACCATAAGACAAAACAAGTGACTTAAAAAAACCCTCAAATGATGAATTGCACTCTTAGTGTTTACTTGTGGAGAACTTGTAAATTAAAGAAATACTCTAAAAAAAAAAAAATATTCTCTAAACATGTCTAAATGTATGTGTTGTGCAATGTCAATGCAATAAAATACTTACTGATTGCCATCTTCCCCAATTTCCAGCTCCACTCTTGTCTTCTTCTCATTACGTGACTGACCAGATTCTGGTTGGATTTCATCCTAAGTCATGTGACAAGGCTCGTTAAAGGGTCGATATTGACTTTTAGGATTGCTACTTCCAATAGGTGGCACTAGAGTTCTAGTACTCTTCCTCTCTGAAGAGACAATTTGCATTTATGTGACTAAAATTCAGACTCCTGAATCACACTGGAGTTTATTTGTGAACCGGAAGGCGGTTTTACAATGTAAGTTTAGAGCTACAGAACAAGGCCTCTTAGACTTACATTATAAAGGGATTTTTCAGTTCATGCAAAAATTTGATTTGTGGTCGTGCTGCCATCAAGAGGCACAAGAAATATAGAAGTTGTAGCAATAGGACTTTTAGGGGACTCCAGTTGGTTCTCTCTAGTGTCTTATCTTGCTTAAAAAAAAACACTTTTTCAGTGTCCATATGAAGTGGTAATGCGATTCTGTGGCACCCCAGAGTCCAGTTGCCACGGTGACATTGCTTCCCTCTGCAGGGTGGTGATGTCATGCCCGGAAGCAGGAAGAGGTCCCCATGTGAGGTAATACACAGCATCCAACACTTGTTCTAACTCCAGACCAAAATGGGTGGAGCTTAAGGAAGTGACAGTTGGTGGGAGGAGTTAGTGCTGAGGTGAGGAGATTGTTCTGGAAAGAGTCAGTTGGTCTGAGGTGAGGGAAGAGAGAGGAGCGGAGACAAGGGCTCTGTGAATTGCAGCTGTGTCAGAGCTGATCCCTGAGCAGAGCGCTGATAAAAAGGATGCCAGAGTCCTTGGCTGTGCGGGTGCTGTATGCCCCTACAGCCGAATCTGGAGGGCAGGGGACTATAAGCTCCCTGATCACACCGAACACCTGGAGCACCGCAGCAGACCAAGAGCCCAGGGTTGCCAGTGAACAGACAGTACCTGTGATAGGCTCACACTGTTTGCCATACAGGTTAAAGCCAACACGCAGGAAAGGGTCGCAGCTTAGCTACAGGCAGCAGGGACCAGAAAAGAGAGCGCAGCAGGAAGGCCTCTACCCCCACTTGGCAGTGTGAATCACCTTAATGCTTCCAGGCAAGCCGGACTCCTGCTACCATCTGTATCTAGTACCCCGGATTGCAACTTCAAGAAGTAAAAAGTAAAGAAAACTGCACTTTTCTGTGTCCCTTGCTTATTCTCTGCACCTCAACGTTCACCATCACCTGAACAGACTGCCATATCTGCCCTGGGGCCCCGCTCTACCCGTGGGGAGCAGTAACATCTCTGCTGCATTACCATCCGCCACAGTGGACCTGAACCGCAGTGTCGGCCATATATAGCAGAACACCACGTGTGGTGTCACAAACAAACTAACTCCCCCACAAAACTACCCCCACCATCATCTCTGACAATTTTATTGGATGCCCAGTACCACGGACCGGGTCTCTGCTGCTGTGATTTCTCCTTTAAAACTGCCCGGCCTGGTACTGAGTACCCCACGGCCCTGGTGTGGCGCTAAAACTCTGTCTTCAGATTTTAGCTATCTCATCTGAGAGTTACATAATGTTGGGGCAGCGACTCTGATCCCAGTGATGTATCACTTATTTTAGTTGGTGCTGCAGTTTTGATTAGAAACATTCATTTATCTGTTGCAGATGTACTAATTCTCTGAACGCTGAGCTCTTTATCGCCCGCCCACACCTCTGATCAGCTGATGACAGTGTACACTGTGCATAAGCAGAAAACAGCCAATCAGTGGCAGAGGTGTTGTTGGATTATTTGGCAGTAGGCCAAGTAGTTCTCAAGTGATCAACCTTAAACTCTTCTCTATCATTACCCCTATTCCTTCCTTGACTCAATATATACAATGTAATCATTGGGCATTGACAAGCTGTTCCCACTTGCCTGCTCATTTTGATTAACCCCTTAGTGACCTCTGATGCATATTAAAATGGTAGCCCCTAAGGGTACTTATTCCCTCATCGTCATTTAAAAATGGCAATCCGGAATAAGGCTGTAGTGCCCTCCACAGTCGTAAAATCTCTGGCGCTCAGCTCTAGCTGAGATCCAGTAGAACATGATCAGGGATGGATTTTCTGGGGTCCGATCACATGATCGCTAATAATCAGTGAATAACAGCAATTGCGAAATAAGTGTGCCCTCTGTTTCAATGATTTCTCTCTCCTATGAAATGATATATGTGTCAGAGGAGAGAGAAATGATGCCCCCAAGACCAGCCGGTACCTCTGCCATCCCTAAGTCCACCTGATCCGTCCCCCAGCCCGGCGTCATTTTACTGGAAAAAAAATGGCAGGCACAATCGAAATGTGACCGCCGAGAACTATCACCAGTACCCGACCCAGCACAATAGGAAATTTTACCTATTGGTTCCTTTTGATCACTGTGATAGACCCTATCACAGTGTTCAAAATAAAAAAAAGTAAAGCAAATCCCCCTTTGTCAGCCCCTTAGTTACAGTTATATGAAAAAGTTTGGGCACCCCTATTAATCTTAAGCTTAATGTTTTATAAAAATTGGTGTTCTGGCAACAGCTATTTCAGTTTGATATATCTAATAACTATTGGACACAGTAATGTTTCTGCCTTGAAATGAGGTTTATTGTACTAACAGAAAATGTGCAATCTGCATCCAAACAAAATTTGACAGGTGCATAAGTATGGGCACCTCACCAGAAAAGTGACATTAATATTTAGTAGATCCTCTTTTTGCAAAAATAACAGCCTCTAGTGGCTTCCTGTAGCTTTTAATGAGCTCCTGGATCCTGGATGAAGGTATTTTTGACCATTCCTCTTTACAAAACAATTCCAGTTCAGTTAAGTTTGATGGTCGCCGAGCATGGACAGCCCTCTTCAAATGATCCCACAGATGTTCAATGATATTCAGGTCTGGGACTGGGATGGCCATTCCAGAACATTGTAATTGTTCCTCTGCATGAATGCCTGAGTAGATTTGAAGCTGTGTTTTGGATCATTGTCTGGCTGAAAGATCCATCCCCTGTGTAACTTCAACTCTGTCACTGATTCTTGAACATTATTGTCAAGAATCTGCTGATACTGAGTGGAATCCATGCATCCCTCAACTTTAAAAAGATTCCCGGTGCCGGCATTGGCCACACAGCCCCAAAGCATGATGGAACCTCCACCAAATTTTACTGTGGGTAGCAAGTGTTTTTCTTGGAATGCTGTGTTTTTTTGACGCCATGCATAACGCCTTTTTGTATGACCAAACAACTCAATCTTGGTTTCATCAGTCCACAGGACCTTCTTCCAAAAAGAAATTGGCTTCTCCAAATGTGCTTTTGCATAACTTAGCCGACTCTGTTTGTGGCGTGCTTGCAGAAACGGCTTCTTTCGCATCACTCTCCCATACAGCTTCTCTTGTGCAAAGTGCGTTGTATAGTTGACCGATGCACAGTGACACCATCTGCAGCAAGTTGATGCTGCAGATCTCTGGAGGTGGTCTGAGGATTGTCCTTGACTGATCTCACCATTCTTCTTCTCTGCCTTTCTGATGTTTTTCTTGGCCTGCCACTTCTGGCCTTAACAAGAACTGTCCCTGTGTTCTTCCATTTCCTTACTATGTGCCTCACAGTGGAAACTGACAGGTTAAATCTCTAAGACAGCTTTTTGTATCCTTCCCCTGAACAACTATGTTGAATAATCTTTGTTTTCAGATCATTTGACAGTTGTTTTGAGGAGCCCATGATGCCACTCTTCAGAGGAGATTCAAACAGGAGAACAACTTGCAAGTGGCCACTTTAAGTAGCTTTTCTCATGATTGCATACACCTGGCTATGAAGTTCAAAGCTCAATGAGGTTACAAAACCAAAAAAAGTGCTTTATTAAGTCAGTAAAAAGTAGGTAGGAGTATTAAAAACAAGAAAATGATAAGGGTGGCCATATTTATGCACCTGTCAAATTTTGCTTGAATGCAGATTGCACATGTTCTGCTAGTACAATAAACCTCATTTCAATGCAGAAACATTACTGTGTCCAATAGTTATTAGATATATCAAACTGAAATAGCTGTTGCAAAAACACCAATTCTTATCAAACATTAAGCTTAAGATTAATAGGGGTGTCCAAACTTTTTCATATAACTGTAGATAAAAATGATAAAATATTTTATTTTTTCCATTCTTTGCAGCTGGACTTTGGTTGTTGTTGTGGTTAAGGTTGGGTTTAGGGTTGGGGTTAGAATTAGTTTTATTTTCAAAAGTAAAAAATAAAAATGACGATATGACGGCTAGTGTTGAGCTCAAGTGCTCACTACTCAAGTTTGCATCAGGTATTCGGGAATGCACGGAGCATCGCAGTTCCCCGCATGTTTATTTTGGGGTGTCTAACAGCCGCAAGACATGTGTGGCAGGGACTCAAGCATGCCACTCGAACAATCGCAATATTTGGTGCATCCACGAGCACCAGATTCAAACTGCAGTAGCAAGCATTTGCGTTCAACACTAATGGCGACATATTCAATATGACGACCTAATGTTATTCAATTTTGTGACATATTTGTGAGTTAAAAATGCTCACTCTAACCCTAGATAAGATCCCTGAGGGGTGTGGTTTCCAAAATGGGGTTTACATGTGGGGGGTTTCCACTGTTTAGGCACATCAGGGATTCTCCAAACGCTACATGGCCTCTGCTAATTATTGAATGAAATTTTACATTCAAAACGACCAAAGCGCTCTTTCTCTTCAGAGCCCTGCAGTGCGCCCAAACAGTAGATTTCCCCCACAAATAAGAGTTCGGCATATTAAGGAGAAATAGTACAACAAATTTCGGAGTCCATTTTCTACTGTTACCCTTGTGAAAATAAAAAAGTTTGGGTCTAAAGTAAATTTTTGGTGAAAAAAATTAAATGTTTATTTTTTTTTCACATTCCTTTACTTCCTGTGAAGCACCTGAGATGTTAATAAACTTCTTGAATGTGGTTTTGAGCACCTTGAGTGGTGCAGTTTTTACAAAGGTGTCATTTGGGGGTATTTTTTGTCATATAGGCACTTCAAAGTCACTTCAAATGTGATGCGATCCCTAAAAAAATGCTTTTTTAAATTTTGCTGGAAAAATTAGTCAACTTTTAACCCTTCTAACTTCCTAATAAAAAAATGATGTTTCAAAAATTGTGCTGATATAAAGTTGACATGTGGGATATATTACTTATTATTATTTTGTGTGGCATAACTCTGATTTAAAGGCATAAGAATTAAAAGTTTGAAAATTGTGAAATTTTCCAAATTTTTGTAAAATTTCTATTTTTTTTTACAAATAAACACTATTCATATAGAAGAAATTTTACCACTATCAAGAAGAACAATATGTCATGAAACAGAAGTCTCAGAATCAGTGGGATACGTTAAAGTGTTCCAGAGTTATAACCTCATAAAATGACAGTGGTCAGAACTGGAAAATTTGGTTTGGTCATTAATGTCAAAATTGCCTCCATCATTAAGGGGTTAAAGTTGTACAAGGTAATCTTGCCATGTTTGTGTCTGTCACTGTGCTTTTCTCAAACTAGGAGCCATGTGTTAGGCCTCTTTGACACATCAGTATTTTACAATCAGTCACAATCCATCAAAGTTGGAAAAAAACGGATCCTGTGCGGATTGTAAAAAATTGATGTGATGGATCAGTATTTTTGCTGGATTCAACTGCCCTACCTGGTAATAATATTTGGAGCATGCTCAGTTTAAAAAAAAAAATGGTATCTGTCGTTGGATTCCATCATTTGACAGACAGCGATGGATCCTGCGCCCATAGGCTTCCATTATAGTCAACGACGGACAGCGCTGGATCCGTCGCTGTCTGACTTTTCGACGGAGACAAAAAACTTTACTTTGTCCGTTGTCTCCAGACGACGGATAAACAAATTCCGATGGATCCAGTGAATGACGGACGAAACGTGAGGCCATCCGTCACAATCCATCGCTAATACAAGTCTATGAGAAAAAAATGGATCCAGCAAAATCATTTGCTGGATCCGTTTTTTTCACAAAACGATGGATTGTGACTGAAGCAAAAAAACTGATGTGTGAAAGAGGCCTAAATTAGGCATCAAGATCCCGCCGCTGCACAGCAGGGAATCTCAAGCCATGTCCTCTGCGGTCACCCATTCTTCTTCAGCCACAGAGGATTCTGCTCAGCGGAGACGTCGATCCCAGCGTCTTGCTCAGGCTAGTGCTATGCATTTGGTTACTGGTGTCAACCCAGGTTCAGCTATAGCAATCAGCATTAGTCAGCGGCGAGCAGATGCTCCTGGGACTTGACCTGCTATTCTCCATCTGAGAATGCCCGTGAGACGACCACTCATTGGTGGTCGGAGGTCACATGCTCAGGTCCTCAAGCAGTTTGGATTGGGCCATCAGCAAGGACCTGGAAGGTTGCGATTATAAAAGGATCGCACGGACGTGCGCTAGTAATAACCATGTGGTGTGTGTTTGAGTGGATATACTACCACTCTGTTTTCATGTGTGTTTGGGCTGAGACTCTGCCTCTCTGTCGGCGTGTGTGTACGTCTAGCTTTCCTTAGAGAGGCAGGTTTTTACTCGGCTTGACCTAGTGCCTGTCTCGGCCATGTGTGCTGCTTAGCATGGGCTGTTTACAGGGCACAGTCAATCCACGTGCTCTGGCACACACCTTTTGGTACCGCTCTGCGATCACTTGAGCTTTTGCTCTTGTTTTGCACCAACTCGTGGTGTGCTTTAGTTAGCTGTGTTTTGTTACCACTCAGCAGTGTGCCGAGTTCATTCCCTGGCCGATGCATTCCTGTCTGAGACGTAGAGTCAGTGCCTAGTGTCAGTGCCAAATAGTGGCATTGCTTTTGCGACGCCGTGTGCATTGTGGGTCCGGTCAGACTCAAGTTCCCCCGTTCTAGGGGTTGAGCCTAGATACCTCACTCGTGCCATATCAGCTGTGTCCTGTGACATTTAACAGGGAACAGCGTTCTATTACTTAGTTGCTGCGGCTCTGTGAAGTAACAGATTTCGCCGCTGTTCATTCCATGTTTTTGGCATTCAACTGCGATCTTGTTCCGCCATTGCTTAGCAGCAGGTTCCATCTCTGCACGGTGGACCCCGGGTTGCGAATGCACCTTATTATTATTATATGTATTTCATTTGGTGCGTTCCGCCAACCCTAACACCATGTCTAGGGCCACATGCAATTTCTGATTGTTTTAAGCACGTGCTTCAAAACTAACAATCTTAATAAGTAACATTAATCATTACCTTCTTCCTCTTCCATAAGAAGAACAATTGTAAAAAACCTTGCGCAATACAGCAATAGTCAGTATAATATTATCCTAGAGCTTTATACCAAACTTAGCTTAAAAAGGATTTTATATGAGTAGAATAATAGGTAATCTCTAACACAACAGAACAGTAACATGCTATGTCAGATGTACAGATGTTCACAGCTTTTCATATATTAACATATATTAACATATCTAGATGCCAAATGCCCAAAGTAATATCATGGGTGAAAAATATTTAGAGTTGAGAGTCCTCAGTGGTTGATACCTTTTAATGGCTAACTGAAAAGATGGTAACAAATTGCAAGCTTTCGAGACTACTTAGGTCTCTTCATCAGGCTAAACTAATACAAAATCTGAAGAATCACATATTTATACACCACACAGCACAGAAAAAATGCAATAGGTAAGACAAGTGACGTAAAGCAGAACTGTCATTATGGGAGATAGAGATGAACATAAATATTGGAACAGTTCATAGATAAGGAGTGTGAAAGTTTTATTGCCCTCTGATTGGGGTCTGGTAATGTCTTGTGATGTTTTCACAGGGTCTTTGGAGTAAATTCCTTAATTGATGTAAAAAGTCATAAATCCGTGTGACAGGTTCATTCCAGCATTAATAGTGTCAAAGGTCACCATCAGTTTGTATTCACAAACTCTCCTCTGTCTCTGAGATGTGAAGCTACCTTTCAATACAAGTAATTTCATATCTCACATGCTATGACCAGGGGAAGAAAAATGTTTTGCCACAGGTAACCTGTCCATTTATAATGACCACGGACAAGATAAAGATCTCCAACTCCCATCGGGACTACAAGATACCAGGTACTTTCAGCTGCATCACATCTAATGTGGTGTACCTAATTATATGTACTAAATGTCCAACTGGGGGTCTGTATGTGGGAGAGACCGGGCAAAAACTGAGAACAAGGATGAATTCTCATCGCCACACAATAAGAGAAAAAAGAATGGATCTACCTGTGGCATAACATTTTTCTTCCCCTGGTCATAGCATGTGGGATATGAAATTACTTGTATTGAAAGGTAGTTTCACATCTCAGAGACAGAGGAGAGTTTGCGAATACAAACTGATGGTGACCTTTGACACTCTTAATGCTGGAATGAACCTGTCACATGGATTTATGACTTTTTACATCAATTAAGGAATTTACTCCAAAGATCCTGTGAAAACATCACAAAACATTACCAGACCCCAATCAGAGGGCAATAAAACTTTCACACTCCTTATCTATGAACTGTTCCAATATTTATGTTCATCTCTATCTCCCATAATGACAGTTCTGCTTTACGTCACTTGTCTTACCTATTGCATTTTTTCTGTGCTGTGTGGTGTATAAATATGTGATTCTTCAGATTTTGTATTAGTTTAGCCTGATGAAGAGACCTGAGTAGTCTCAAAAGCTTGCAATTTGTTACAATCTTTTCAGTTAGCCATTAAAAGGTATCAACCACTGAGGACTCTCAACTCTAAATATTTTTCTATCTACTGGCTAACACGGTACAAAGATATACATCTTTACTGTATCATGGGTGACAAAGACATAATAACTAGATATGAGCTTTTGAAATTGAAATTTGCCAAATTTTCCCGAAATATTTGAATAGCAGCGAATAAATTTGTGCAAATCTCAATATAGAAAATCTTGATTTGCTCAGAAAATACATGTGGAGGAGAGAAGAGAAAACATCACTGAGCATAAGAGCTTACGGTATACTTTACAAAAGACAATGACTTACCCAGTGACTCTGGAGATGGGAAATGTCTCTGCCAAACAAACTGTGCTCCACTGGGAACCTCTGATCTATGATGGCCCAGGTACTGACCATCACTGTATCATAATCATACTTTGTACAAGATGTCATAGTTACTGGGCATTATGGGGAGGCTTCCACAACTATGCAAAAGTACATTAGCCCAGTCTTTAATGCTTCAGCAGTGTGGTAAATGGTGCTGGGCAAGTTTTCTATTTTTTTGGCCAACATCATGAAATTGCAAAATTTTAGGAAATTTGTCTTGAACTTGATCCTCCTTGGATACTTTACAATTATTTAAAGAAGACCTATCACTTGTACAAAGAACATTAGTTAAATACCCTGTAAAAATCCCTGCACTCCTCTATTTCTGCGGCTCCAGTCCACTGCAAAGAAATTCATATTTTTTGCTTTCGGAGCATAATATGTGAAATTTTTGACTGCAGTTCAACTGGGCGTGTCTTCAGAGTGTTATCGGGGGCATGCGCTTTCACCTCTCCCTCTTAGATATTACCAATCACAACTCAATAGAGGATCTAGCAGTCTAGCAGTCTCAGACACTGCTGAGCTGTGATTGACAGCGTTTAGGAGGGACGGGTGAAAGTACATGCACCGAGAGAAAACTCTGAAGAAACGTCCAGTTGCACTTCAAGCAGAAATTTCACATATTGTACTTCAAAAGGAATGACACTGCACTAAAAGGAAAAGGAAAAGAGTGGCAGAATCAGTGAGCCTGAAAATTTTTTAAGCCATTTAACTCAATTTTTTGCGCAAGTGATAGGTTCTCTTAAAAAGACTATTATTTTTCAGTCAAGAATCCAAGAACCTCTGGAGTAAATGCAATCTCAAGTTTTATAATCGTAATTACTAATGAATTTGTAGTAGAAATACAAGAGGTAGGCACTTCCACTCTATTTTCCCAGGAATCTTCAGTACAGTTTATTAATTTACAAAGATAAAACAACATGTTTTGGCTAT
The DNA here is from genome assembly GCA_033576555.1 of Oophaga sylvatica. NCBI lineage: Eukaryota > Metazoa > Chordata > Amphibia > Anura > Dendrobatidae > Oophaga > Oophaga sylvatica. Next base: position 283,180,665 of record JARQOD010000006.1, on the reverse strand, counting down.
GTCAGACTTGTTCAGGTGTATAGTTCATAAATAGAACAGGAAACCTATGTATACCTTTTTAGGTACTAATTACTAATGAATGTCATGCAAGGTAGGATACCTGCAGCACTTCTGTATTAAAATTATTCTAGATGAGCCAAATTTTTCAAGGTGCCTCATGCACTTTGAGCAAATTTGATGCATCTTTAGCCTATCTAGTCTATCTTTACACCACCTTTGCATCCAAAGTTTGTAGCAATTCGGTACCGTCTATCCAGATAAGGTAAAAAAGGTGGAACATGGTATGTGCACCTGAAATTATGGCCCTAGTTGAGCCAGAATTATAGTAGTTTATAATAGTATATCTACCTCATTGTTCTGCAGCAAGGAAACCTAAAGTTGAAAAGTAAGTTTATCATGCTTTCTAAATATATTAATCAACAGCACAGATATTTATTTGTACAAGGGTCTTGTACATTAACCTGACGTGACTTCCATTGGTTTAAATGTTCCAGAATAACAATATGGTACAGTATCTAATTGAACACCACTTCCAGTATTCTGTGTGTTATTACTAGGTAAAACATTCATTAAAAGCACCTGATGATTAAACCAGCTCGAGGAGATGATGGATTAATCTATCCTAATGGAATATATTCTCACAGATGGTTTACTGTACGACACAAACTATTAGGCCCATCATTTCAAAAACCTGACCCAAGAATGCATTGTAAGTTCTACTAATTGAGGAGTTATTGGCTTTTTGACTCAAGCTCATTTCACAGTAAATGGTAATGTTTCAAGCATCATAACCACATATACCACATCATTTGGAAATTATTAATTTCCCTATTACATTTCCTGATGCTAGTGTGCCAGATATGATTAACGGTGGGTGACGTTAATGTATTTTTAACTATTTGAATGAAGTGCAAAGATAAAAAAAAAAGATTATATTAGTAATTAAATTTTCATTATAGGACATGCTGTACAGAAAAGCTCTTTACACATATTTACACCTTAAAAATAGGGTAACATGTTTCAATTGGCCTAACTATCCAAACTGTGAAGGGGTATGTTATAAAATGGTGCAGATTTTTAAATAACTCAATAAAGCATTCTAGTACTAAAGACAGGGGTGGACATACTGCCATTGCAGCTGATTCAGCTGCACAGAGGCCCAGACAGAAGAGAAGTGAGGTTTTTACTCAGATCTTGCCTATTTTCTAAAAAGTTGGCCAATCTAGCTTATTCATTAGTAAAACTATAGTAGAAATGCACTCCAGCTTATAACTGGTGAATATTTCAGATTTTGGCTCAAAACAGCCATAGATGCATATAATTCATGAAATTGGGGCAGGATACCAGCAGACATTTCTACAATACTGACATGAAACATCAATCTGATTAATCGTTCAGTAAAGGTGTGTGCTTTAGCAGTGTACAAACAGTAAGTGGCGTGTCGCTGTTCTCCTGTACTCTGCTCTCTGTTGATCTGCAAGTTCAAACATTTAAAGGGGTGGAAGTGGATAACCACAAAAATGAAAATTGATTGTATCATAAAAATGTATAATTGTATTAGTAAATAAATATAAAAAAAAATCCTAAAATTGTGGGGTGCAATACACAAGGAAAGTTCACGACAAACGCATCAGAAAAGATCGGGTAAATAAGTAGTAGGGCTGTTGTGCTAAGTATACTGTATATATCAGACCATATGTTGTTCACTTCTCTTTTTGGTCTTTTTAAGTGATATATGCAGTATACTTACGATTAACATACTTGCTCACACTATTGATTCCTAAAAATTTATTTTAATTACTTTATATTTGTCTGCTATATCTTATTTATATATGTGTATATGCCACAAGGTGACGGTCTGAAAATGAAAAGAAACTGCAATCACACAAAAATGCTAAATCAACAACAAAGTGGGAAACAAGGGAACAGTGGGAGTGACCAACCAAATGGGAGCGGATACAGAAATACACACACTACAAAAACCATGCAGAAAACTCCTAGAGTAAAGACCAACTAACTGTCACAAATACAGACTACTCCTTCACCACCAAACTGGGTAGTTGTAAGCTATCACCAGCAGGAACAGAGGACGTAGTGAGGGTTAAATAGAAGGCCCTGCAGAGTGATAGAATAGTCCAAATAGCAAATGGAAAGCACCTCCTGTAGGAAAGGAGTTACAAAAGGCAAAGTGAAATCAGCACCTAGACAGCGACAGGATCTCCAGTGGCTCATTTGATAGAAATGCCAGCAGACAACCACGAGACTGCGAGAGATGAATCCTGAGGCATGACAGTATATCCTAATTTTATAGTGAATACACTACTACTTATTTACCCCCTCTTTTCTGATGCATTTTTTCGAGAAATTTCATTATGCATTGCCCCCCACAATTTTAAGATGTTTTTTATCTTTATGTACTAATAAAATTATATATTTTTATGACACAATTAATTTTCTTTTTTTGTGGTTATTCCCTCCTCCTTTTCAGTGTAGATTATTATTGTTCTATGTGAATATCCACCTAGTTTAATGATATATATTTGCTTACATTGTGGTTAGGGATGAGTGGTCCCATGGAAGTTTGGGTTCTTGTACCTGACCCAAACTTTAGTCCATAGTTCGGTAAGGGTACCAGAACTTTACCTTAACTTGAACCCGAACCCGTTTGAAATGTATGGGGACCCAAACTTAGGAGCTGGAAGAAATTCTCTCTCTCTCTTCTCTTTGCAACGAACTTCGCCTGGAACTCTGTATATTACACTGGACTTCTGGGAGAAGTCCGTATTCAGTGTTTAGCATTGGACACTAACTTTCTGGTAAGAACCTCAAACTTTTAAGTTCCCTCATCTCTAATCGCGGTGTATTCTTAAGTTCAAACTTTTGTATGAATTATAACCTCCAGCTGTGCACATTAATTTTCTTAACCAAGAATCAAAAGACAAGGCCACATAACTCTTCATATCACACATTTTTCTTATGGTTGAGATCTCCAAATATTAGTAATAACATAACAGTTCCAAAGACAGAAATTTAGTTAAAGCACTAATGAATGTCCTCTGCCCCTAGTAATGTACTTACCAACCGCTGTCTTTATTTGTTATTGGTGCCGATCTGTTTGTCTTCTGCTATGGCCTGCTTGATTGTTCCAGTGTTTGCTGGCGAGCATTGACTACTCAATGTATGTCTATGAGAGCCAGAACGAGGACAGAACAAGGCTCCCATAGACTTACATTGAGAGTTTGTGACTGTTACCTCTGATTTCCGGTCAGAAGTTGTGGTCCTCAGATGGTAGATCAGAACCGCAGCGGCACTGGGAACTCCTGAAGATGGCAGTTTGTAAATATAATACTTGGGTCAGGGAGCTTAGATTACTCCAGCACTGAAATGAAAAAAAACAATGCAAAAGTGTTGCAATAACTTTATCTTGGTCCTACTTAAACAACCAGTGAAAATAGGGCACATAAAAAATATATGTTTTCATTATCCAGATAACCAAAATGTGGGCAAGTTTGAGTCTTGCTCATATCTAGAGCTGTAGCACAAATTTTAAATGAAGGTACAGGTGTAAATTAATTACTTTTTTTTTTTAGCGCAAATGTCACATTAGAACGTTGAGTCCCTTTTTCAGTGGCCAGCACATATGCTTTCCTAGTTAAATAAATGTATTGTGCTATTTTTCATAAAACATTCGTGAATATGAATGGAGAGATAAGGGCATTTGATGTTTGTGATTATGAGTGGAGAAGGTGCATTAATTCATTAATGGTGGATAAGTGTATAAATACTGAAAATGTAGAGCAAGAGAACAAAAGACCACTTCCATTTGAGTGTAAGACTCTCTCGGTCATGATTGATCTGATGGGTGCATCACTTAAAGGTAATTGTATTTGTTTTTTTTTACTTTTGTTTTCTATACTCTTTTTTATAGTAGCTGACTAAGAAAACAGCTTACACTACAATACATAATTCCATACTTGACAGTTTTCATTTACTTTGAAAATTCTTAAAATAGGGTATACTGATCATAGGCTAAAATTCTATTTGATCTATATTCAACATATAAGCTTTTCAAACCCAAGCCTTAACATGTTTTTTCATATCGTTTAAAGACGTATTTATAAAATATATTTTATCAATAATGGCAGCTGTCACTGAGCTTTGTACATAAAACATATATATGCAAATATCTGGGACATTATTTAATAAATAAATATTTTGAGATGAATTCATGGAAATGATTCATGATAGAAAAAAGAGCAGCATGTCAAGTTCAGTTGAAGGAAAATTCATTTTCTTTGTAACTTCAAAGTTTTCTCGTTTCTTTTAGTCTATTGTTCATTTATTTATGCAATTACATTCTGTTTTTGTTTTTAAGGTGTAGTGCTAATTATATTAGCAGGGTCCAGTGCAATACTGGAAAGAAATGGGGTTATCTCACAACCAATATGTCCAAATGGGGGACCCAACTGTCAGATCTCCACTGGAGCACTCTTTGATCGTGCGGTGAAACTTTCACATTACATTCATTCGCTTTCATCGGATATGTTCAACGAATTTGTAAGTATAGTAGTTAAACAGACATTTAGAGCATATGCACAAGGCAAATTTTACTGAAAAAGTGCAGCAAACACGCCTCAAAATGACATTGCTGTGCACATGTTCCATGTTATGTCAGAAACCTTGAAGTGGTTAAAAAATGTGACATGCTCATTCTTTAGGCAACCTCCGCTGGGAAACCAGTCTCAATACTTAGCAGTATAGATTAAAAGCTCCGCTGCAAGAACGGAGACAGCAAGACCACCTGAAATCCTTAAAGGGGTTGTCCGCAACTTTAACATTGATGGCCTATCCTCAGGATAGGTAATCAATCTCTGATCTTTATGGGTACGATAACTAACACCTCCACTGATCAGCTGTTCCCGGTGCCATCGTGCCAGAACCGCTATGTTACATAGCTGCACAGCTACGTCGACCGAATAGTGTTTGAGGCCGGGTACTGCATATTCAACCTCTATTGTTTTGAATAGATGCTGAATGTGCATTACTCAGCCAGTATATTGTCAACGAGGAGGTGCCGTGCAGAGGTCAGCTGATGGGCAGAGGTTTCACATACTCACCAATCAGAAATTGATTACCTATCCTGAGGATAGGCCATCAATGTTAATGTCCTAGACAACCCCTTTAACATTTCTGGAACTAAATTATGAATCTGTCAAATTATTTAAGGTTTAAAGTCATACATGAAATCAGGAACAAATGTTCTATTGCATCGAAAAGGTCTGGGTCTAATGGTGGATCTACAGCAAATGATGGTTGTTCCTAAATCCTTGGCTACTTGACTGTTCATGTGGTAGAAGTAGGTAAAGTCATATCAATTTCATTCTTTCATGCGAGTAATTCAATTTACTTTTGTATATAAGAATATTTGTTTAATGTGTTTGGCCATTGATATCTTAATTTTGGCTTGTCTTGCTACCATATAAGCACAGGCTACTAATATCTAAACCTGATCCTTTGCTCTGTTATGCTTAATGCAAGGCCTGAGTGAAGCGGCACATACCTTCTTGAATGTTAAGAGTTGCCCCCTGCACTAGATATTGCCCAATCTTTTAGCATTGCCTAGTTTTGCTTAAACCGCACCATGCTTGTGATGTACAAGTACATACTAGAATGGGTTAAAGGGATCTTCAGTTTCAACATGTAATAGTTGTTGTACTGATTGTTAGGCTATGTTCACACAACCATATTTTAGGTCTGAATTGCTGTGCATGGAAAAAATGTTTTACTTGGACCAATGTTTTTCAATAAGGACTATTCAGATGACCTTCTTTTTTACACAGTCCGAATGTTTGCCTGAAAATAATTGCAGCAAGCACTATTCTCTCCTGTATTTCAGATTAAATTCACCCATTTAAGTCTACAGGTGTACAAAATAAATCAGATTCAATACATCTCAACAGTATAGCATCTGATTATTCTGAAATATTTCAACTGTTTAACATAGAAAACTGTGTTGGGTCTTGTAAATTTTAATAACGGCTGATGTATAAAAATTGCATATTGCATTAACTATGATAATGCAGAAAAAAATGTCCATTATTTCTGGTTGAAAATCAGATGATTTTTTTATATGTTCAAGTCAACTCTGATACCCAAGTAGAGATTTCAGGCTTCATTCCTTTGGAGAATCTTATTGTTTGCATTATTCATGTTTACACCTTCATCTGCCTCTATAAAAAAAAACTGCATAAATTGATTTCTGTTTTACTTATTGATGAAGTTTATAGTTTGAAATTTACAGTGTCAAATGGTTGTAGCTTGTCCATAGAGGAAGCGAACTCAGTATTCATGTATAAAGCCAAACACACACAACCATACAGCATGGATGCCATTTGGCAGGACATTGGAAAGCACAAGTAAATTAAACTGTATTGCTAATTTCAAGTAATTTCCTAATATTCATTGTTATCATTGAATCTGTCAAAGTTATGAAATCCTAGCTTTGTAATAATTTAGCCTTTATGATTTTATTTGAATTTTTTACAGGATGAAAGGTTTACCCCAGGTCGCAGGTTTCTAGCAAAATCTAGAATGAGTTGTCATACTTCTTCACTAAATACCCCAGAAGACAAAGAACAAGCACAGCAAATACAGGTAAGACTCTTATGGAATATATGATTAAGGAAATAAATAAATACTAATTTTCTTACTGTTAAATTGAAGCTCTACCATTGGAACTACAGTATCTTAAGGGTGTTGTACCATCCAAATCGATAAGTCTGCAGTCACTCTGTGTGACTGCAGACCTATAAATCCCCCCAGTGCACGCACTGTGCACTGCGAGGATTCACCTGTTTCTGAGCTGGGACCAGAGGGTGTGTATGCGTTGTACATACTCCCGGCCATTGCCAATCTAGTGGGCGCGGCCTCACTGTATACAAGTATATGGAAGCAAGGCTGCGTCCACTGGACTGGAGTATGTATAACTCATACATACTCTACAGTCCCTGGTCAAAAACCAGCGAATCCCCGCAGAGAGCGTGCGCTGTGAAATTCATAAGTCTGCAGTCACACAGAGTGACTGCAGACTTATCATTTTGGACCGGACAACTCCTTTTAAAGAGTTAATTGAACAACTACATACATAGGAATTATGCAATATAATATTTTCATCAGATATACTACTTTTAGCTTTGGAAGAATGTTTGATTATACAGATTTACAAAAAAGTATCCTAATAAATATGTTTTAAAAACATCCAATTTTTTTGTGAGATTTGTGGCTTGGCATTTAAAATATTTACAACTGTTTAAAATTCCTCTCACTGTCGGTGTACCCCTGGGCTCAGTCCTTGGCCCCCTTCTCTTCTCTCTCTACACGGCCCCAATTGGACAGACCATCAGCAGATTTGGCTTTCAGTACCATCTTTATACTGATGACACACAACCATACACGTCATCCCCTACATTACCCCCGCTGTTCTACAGAACGCCACTGACTGTCTGTCCGATGTCTCCAACATCATGTCCGCTCTCTATCTGATACTTAACCTCTCCAAAACTGAACTCCTTCTGCTCTCGCCGTCTACTAACCTCCCTAAATTTGACATTTCCCTCTCCGTGGGCGGCACCATAATAACACCCCAGCAGCAGGCTCGCTGTCTGGGTGTTATGTTTGACACCAATCTCTCCTTCACCTCCCATATACAATCTCTTGCCCGCTCTTGCCGCCTACACCTAAAGAACATCTCTAGAATCCGCCCTTTTCTCACCATGGAAACAACAAAAACCCTCACTGTAACATTGATCCACTCCCCCAGGACTACTGGCAATGCTCTATTACTTGGCCTCCCCATTACTCGACTATCCCCTCTCCAGTCCATCCTTAATGCAGCAGCCAGGTCATCCATCTGGCTAATCGGTACTCAGACGCGTCACGCTCTTCGCCAGTCCTTACACTGGCTGCCCATTCATTATAGGATCCAAATGAAAGTACTTGTTCTCACCCACAAAGCTCTCCACAGTGCAGCACCCCCCTACATCTCCTCCCTCATTTCTATCTATCGGCCTAACCGACTGCTGCGCTCTGCAAACAACTTTCGACTAACCTCTGCACTAATCTGTACCTCCCACTCCCGACTCCAAGACTTCTCCCGCGCTGCGCCAATCCTCTGGAATGCTCTACCCCAAGAAATTAGGACTAGCCACAATTTGTATGGTTTCAGGCGCTCCCTCAAAACACATTTGTTCAGAGCGGCCTATCACATTCACTAATCAAAGTCATTCTATGTGTAAGTGTGCGTGTGTAGCCCATTCACGATCTCCATCCATCCCTCACTCCCTCAAGATGGCTGGACCATCATTGTAAATGCACCATTGTATATACACACCTGTACTTTGTATCTCCCCCACCTCATTGTAGATTGTAAGCTCTCACGAGCAGGGGCGGCTTATTTTGCTTTAATTATTTTATTGTTAACGTTGTTACTTATGACTTGTGTTTTGAAACTGTTAAACTGTAAAGCGCTGCGGAATATGTTGGCGCTATATAAATAAAGATTATTATTAATTATTATTAAAATTCAGTTGCTCCTTAGAAGCATTCTTTAAATTGCAAGTGATCTCCACAAAATAAGATACCCTCTCAGCAGCATTAGCGGGAACATGAAAGTTGACTAGGATAAAGCTTTTTCTCCTTTCCACCCAAGAACTGGTATATCCATTCAAGAAAATACCTTTAAGTCACAGGACCCCAGAGCAAAACTTTAAAAGAAGTGGCATAACACTAAGTGCTTACTGTAATCAGTAATACATTAGTTTAGGAAAAAGCTTATGGTTACTAAGGTCTCCTAGTTCTATAATTTTCTCCTTGGTAACTCAGTACTCCATGCACAGTCACCTCCACATTGAAGCGGAAGTCTATATAATTTACCCATATGCCTAACTATAAATTACACTTGGCACTAATCAGCTTCTTTTAGATGCCAGGCATAAACAATGTTTGTTGAAATCTACATATAAAATTATGCTGTGTATATTTATTTTGTAATTTATTTTATATTTCTGCAATAAAGCATGAAGACCTCTTGAACTTAGTGCTGAAAGTTTTGAGATCCTGGAATGACCCCTTGCTTCACATGGTTTCTGAAGTTCAAGATATACGAGAAGCACCAGACACCATTCTCTGGAAAGCTGTAGAAGTAGAAGAACAAACCAAACGTCTCCTTGAAGGAATGGAAAGGATAGTTGGAAGGGTAAACCTAATAGACTATGATCATAAGAATGATAGCTCAATTAAATTGAAATACAAGACACAAGTAATACAGTAGCTCATCAATCAATCTTCTGTTTCTAGATTCATCCAGGTGATTTAGAAAATGAAGTCTACTCTCCGTGGCCAGGTCCACCAGCCTCACTACCAGGAGATGAAAATTCACGGCTTTTTGCATTTTATAACCTTCTTCATTGCCTGCGAAGAGATTCACATAAAATTGATAATTATTTGAAACTTTTAAAATGTCGTCTTATACATGAAGGCAACTGTTAAGTTGTGACACTTCTATATTTTACTAGAAAAAGAAAGAAATTGTGATATTATCTAAACAGCAACTTTAAAGCTGACTCTTTCCGGTGTTTCTTTTGCTTCTTTGTTTCAATTAGATTAATACAGAATAAACTTCTAAATTCATGTTTATTCATAGCATAGCTCCTAATAAAATAAATGCAAACCCATGTTTTCATTCTCTTTTCATTCTATTTTGTACAGTATTTTTTATCACTTTGTCTTAATGTCAGTAGTTTTGTTTTACATTGTATCTCATTTAGCATATTTATTGCTTTCTCAGAGTTTTAAGCTGTAAATAATATGTCAGCTTAAAATAGTAAGAACAAAGGTTATCATTATAAAACAGAAACTTCATCTGTGCCATCCTGCAATTTACTCACTCACAAGTCTGTGTTTAAACTCGTAGGTAAAAAAATGGTACTGGAGTTATCAGTGTTGTGTCATCTGCTGTCATCAGCGTGTCATCTGTGTGAAATCTATGTGTCATCAGTGTGTCATCTGTGTGTCATCTGTGTGAAGTTTGTGTCATCTGTGTGTCAACAGTGTGTCATCAGTGTGAAATCTGTGTGTCATCTGTATGCCATCAGCGTGTCATCTGTGTTTCATCAGTGTGTCATTAGTGTGTCATCTGTGTGTCTATTTTTACCATCAGTGTGTCATCAGTGTTTTCATGTATTGATAAAGAAATTAATAAATTACAAAGCTTCTTCTATACTTTGTAATGTTAGACACGGACAGCACACAGATGGCACACTGACAGCACATGGATGACACATGGATGGTACATGGATGTCATTCGTGTTCTGTGTGTATTTTTCACAGACCCATAGATTTGTATTGGCACTTTTCATCCTTGATACCAAAAAAAGGGACATGTCTCTGTATTTTGCACCGACACACGGTTGGCAAAAAAATACAGACATGTGAACAGTGCTATAGATTATAATGGGTACGTGTTGTATCTGTGAAAAATGATACCACACAAATGTGTAGCATGGAGGTCTGAATGAGGCCTAAGAGGAATTTTCTCTTCTTCATATGAAGTGTTTTTTCTTACGGTATCATCAACAGGGTTTAGACAAATGCAGTAACTCAAGGATCTTCCTCTTTCAGATCCAATATAACTGCTGACCAGTGTCTCCCCACACTGACTATGTTTACCTCACTGGCTCTGTAACTAGTCTTTTCTCTATTTTTTCAACCTCTTGCCTCGTTAGTGCTTCTATGAAGTTCTGTGCCACCCATGTTCCCGCTTTACTCTTTGTCACACACACAAGCTCTTTTTGAGCATTACCCACTTTCTGCTCTCTGCAAAACTTTTTCTCCAGCTGCTGTCTCTACTACAAGCTACAAAATTATTTTTATCCCCACCTAATCTAGCCAAATTGTAATTGTTCTTTTAATTCCCCTTAATTCACATCTAACTTTCTTTTCATAAAATAATAATCCTGCTTTACAATCACTGCTTAAAAGCTTAAAGCATCTGCTGGCATCGGAACAAGATGCTGCAAGGGAGCACTGGGAATGCAAGTTTAACATGTTTTTTTTTATGTTTTCTGATGGGGCCATGCATACCAGGATTGGGGTGGGGGCCAATCATACCATGATAAGGATGAGGCCATGCATACCAGGATGGGAATGGGGGCCAATCATACCTGGATGCTAAACAGAAATGAATATTCATTGCCCTCCACGCCCATGGGCGTGGAATGCAATGAATATTCATTTCTCTTTAGCAGCGGGCACAGGAGTTAGCTGAAGTAGCCGGCTCCTGACTCTGTGACCCACTGCTCCCCTGATGCCGCTCCCCCACCTCCCAACCACAGCCAGTACATCTGAACTATAAGACGCACCCCCCATTTTTCTCCACATTTTTGGAGGAAAAAAGTGCACTGTTGTGAATGGGTTTGAGATGAGTTCTGAGCAGAGGCTCCCTCTGGTGGTTACAAGCGGTACTAGTGAGGATTGTGAGGACTGGGAATCAGGTGTTACTGATTGGTCTTATATAAGGGAGTCATTTTCCCATCAGGGTTGCCGGTGAACAATTGTTCTGGTCTGAATCCTTCTTTCCAGTTTCCCTTGTAGCCTGCTGTGTCGTGTCTGCATCTCCTGCTATCAGATAAGACAATTTCTTATTTTGTGTTTTTGCTATATTTTTGCATTTTGTCCTGCACTTCTGTGGGGGCCTTCTGGGTCCCCTCCGGGGGCTTTTGCCCTCTCAGTTTAGTCCAGCCACTGTGTTTTGTACTTTTGCTTTTTCCAGTTTTTTTCAGTGGCTGCTGTTTTGATTTTTTTTACACCAGAGAACTAATTTAGGTGGTAGAGGTCGTGTGATCTCAGGTGATTTTGAAATTAGTAGAGTTGGTGTTTTTTCAGGGTTTTCTGAGATTGCAGTAAGTACCCTTCCTGTCCTTTTCTATTTAGATAGTTTGGGCCCCAGCGTTTGCTCATACTATTTTCTTTCTGTGTCAGTATTTCCTCTTGTCTAACCGCCATTACATGTTTGGGGGCTTTCTATTATCTTTGGGGTTCTGCTCCGGGGCAGATAGCTTTCCTATTTCTATCTTTAGGTGTAGTTAGTTTCTCAGGCTGTGACGAGGCGTCTAGGACCAACGTAGGAACGCTCCACGGCTGCCTCTAGTTGCGGTGGTTAGTCAGGGTACTGCAATCTCATAGATTCCAACTGCTCTGGTGTATTTCCTTTTTTACCTGCACTCCTCAGCTACCGTAACATAACTGTATCACCGGCCATAAAAATTGTATGGTACTCACAGAAGGGAAAAAATATTTTGAAGGAAGAAAAGTTGTCAGAGATATTTTTCTGTTTGTTGCATTTTTTTTTTTTTTCCCTCTGTATCTCTGGGTGCTGGGGAGGATCTTTTCTCCCAATGGAGTTTGCACAGTTGTCTGGCCGTGTGGATCAGTTTGCCACTGAGGTTCAGAGTATTGCTATCTATCTTGCTAGGTTGCCTGTTGTGGAACCTAGGATCCCCATGCCAGATTTGTTTTTAGGGGATCGAGCTAAGTTTCAGAATTTCAAAAATAATTGTAAATTGTTTCTTGCCTTAAAATCTAAGTCCTCAGGAAACGCAGCGCAGCAGGTTCAAATTATCATCTCTCTCCTGCGCGGCGATCCTCAGGATTGGGCTTTTTCCTGATACCTGGGGATCCTGTTTTGAGTGATGTTGATGCATTTTTTCAGGCTTTGGGGTTATTGTACGATGAGCCTAATGTCACTGATCAAGCTGAAAAAGCCTTGTTGGCATTAAATCAGGGGCTTGATGACGCTGAGTTATACTGTCAGAGATTCCGTAGGTGGGCAGTCCTGACCAAATGGAATGACGACGCTTTGGCGGCCCTTTTCCGGAAGGGTCTGTCGGATAATGTAAAGGATGTTATGGTGGGATTCCCTGTCCCCTCTGGTCTCAATGATTCTATGTCATTAGCGATTCAAATTGACAGACGTTTGCGTGAGCGGAGAAGTATGCGTGGAGTGGTGTTGCCTTGTGAGCCAGCTGCTGAGCCCATGCAGTGTGATGGAGTGGTGTCTGGGGCACAGCGTCATGATTTTCGAAAGCGCAATGGGTTATGTTTCTACTGTGGTGATGCCTCTCATGCTATTTCAGTCTGCCCTAAGCGGGGAAGACGTTTTGCACGCTCAGTTGTCTTGGGTAGTGTTCAGACTAAGTTTTTATTAACTGTCACTCTGATATGCTCTCTGTCCTCATTTTCTGCTCAGGCTTTCGTTGATTCTGGAGCAGCTATTAACCTGATGGATTATGATTTTGCTAAACGTTGTGGGTTTCCCTTGATACCCTACAGAAGTCTATTCCTTTACTGGGGATCGATTCTACCCCTTTGGCTGAGAATAAACCCCAGTTTTCTACTCAGGTGATAATGAGGGTTGAACCTGATCACCAGGAGTGCTGCAAATTTTTGATTCTATATAATCTGCATGACATTATAGTGCTGGGTTTCCCTTGGTTACAGTCTCATAATCCTGTTTTGGATTGGAAATCTGTGTCTGTAACCAGTTGGGGCTGCCAATGTGTTAATACCAACACTCCTGTTTTTTCTGCCTCCCCCCAGGCTGAGGATGTTCCTGACTTTTTGTTTGATTTTTCTGATGTGTTTAGCGAAAGTAAATCTGCATCCTTACCTCCCCATAGGAGCTATGACTGCGCTATTGAATTAGTGCCAGGTAGTAAATTCCCTAAAGGTCGCCTTTTTAACTTGTCTGTACCTGAACATGACGCTATGCGGTCTTATATCAAGGAATCATTGGAGAAGGGTCATATCAGACCATCCTCTTCACCCTTAGGTGCCGGTTTTTTCTTTGTGGCCAAAAAAGATGGTTCATTAAGGCCGTGTATTGATTATCGTCTCTTGAACAATATTACTGTGAAATATCAATACCCGTTACCCTTGATTTCTGACCTGTTTTCCAGGGTGAAAAACGCTACTTGGTTTACCAAGCTTGACCTCAGGGGGGCGTATAACCTTATTCGCATTAAGCACGGGGATGAATGGAAGACGGCATTTAACACCCCTGAAGGGCATTTTGAGTACCTTGTGATGCCTTTTGGGCTCACTAATGCTCCTTCCGTCTTCCAGTCCTTCATGAATGACATTTTCAGGGATTTTGTGGACAAGTTTCTGATTGTTTATTTGGATGATATCTTGATTTTTTCTAATGACTGGGACTCTCATGTGAAACATGTTCGAACTGTATTCCAGATTTTGAGAGAGAATGCTCTGTATGTGAAGGGATCAAAGTGTCTTTTTGGCGTACAGAAGATCTCATTTCTGGGATTCATTTTGTCCCCATCTGTTATTGAAATGGACCCGGTCAAGGTTCAGGCCATCTGTGATTGGGTCCAACCTACTTCATTAAAGGCTCTTCAGAGATTTTTGGGTTTTGCCAATTTTTATCGTAAATTTATTGGTAATTTCTCGGTTATTGTTAAACCATTAACTGATTTGACCAGAAAGGGTTCTGATGTGGTGAATTGGCCTCCTGAGGCAGTCTCTGCGTTTCAGGAACTTAAGCAGAGATTCACTTCTGCTCCTGTTCTACGGCAGCCTGATGTTTCTCTGCCATTTCAGGTGGAGGTTGATGCCTCTGAAATTGGGGCAGGTGCCGTTTTGTCCCAAAAAGATCCAGAGACCTCTAAAAGTAACCCTGGTGCCTTTTTCTCTCGAAAATTTTCTCCTACTGAACGTAATTATGACGTGGGTAATCGGGAGTTATTGGCCATGAAGTGGGCTTTTGAAGAGTGGAGACATTGGCTGGAGGGAGCCAAACATCAGGTGGTGGTCCTTACGGACCATAAGAATCTGGTCTATCTGGAATCTGCCAAGCGACTCAATCCTAGACAGGCCAGGTGGGCCTTGTTTTTCACACGTTTTAATTTTGTGGTTTCCTTTCTTCCTGGCACTAAGAATGTTAAGGCAGATGCCCTCTCGAGGAGTTTCCTTGCGGACTCTCCTGAGCTATCTGATCCCTCTGTTATTTTGAAGGAGGGTGTAGTTCTTTCCGCCATCTCGCCCAATTTGAGACTTGCTCTGGAGGGGTGTCAGGAGGATAGGCCCGAGCGCTGCCCTGTTGGAAAATTGTTTGTCCCGGACCAATGGAAAAAGAGTGTGATGTCTGAGATTCATTGTTCCGCATTGGCTGGGCATCCCGGAATTTTTGGTACCAGAGACTTGGTTAGTCGGTCCTTTTGGTGGTCTACCTTGTCTCGCGATGTCAGGGAATTTGTGCAGTCCTGCGGGACTTGCTCTCGCTCCAAGCCTTGCTCTCGCTCTAGTGGTTTGTTGATGCCATTGCCTGTGCCCAAGAGACCATGGACCCATATCTCTATGGATTTCATTTCCGATCTTCCTGTTTCTCAGAGAATGACCACCATCTGGGTAATTTGTGATAGGTTTTCCAAAATGATACATCTTGTGCCATTACCTAAGTTGCCTTCCTCCTCTGAATTGGTGCCGTTGTTCCTTCAGCACGTGGTTCGTTTACACGGCATTCCTGAGAACATTGTGTCTGACAGAGGAGTCCAGTTTGTTTCCAGATTTTGGAGGACTTTTTGTTCTAAACTGGGTGTTCAATTGTCTTTCTCCTCGGCATTTCATCCTCAGACCAATGGTCAAACTGAGAGAACAAACCAGACATTGGAGACTTATCTAAGATGCTTTGTGTCTGCTGATCAGGATGACTGGGTCTCTTTTTTGCCTTTGGCTGAGTTTGCTCTTAATAATAGGGCTAGCTCTGCCACTTTGATGTCTCCGTTTTTCTGTAATTCTGGGTTTCACCCTCGATTTTCTTCAGGACAGACGGAGGCTTCTGTCTGTCCAGGTGTTGACTCTGTTGTTGAGTGTATGCAGCAGATTTGGGACCAGGTAGTGGAGAGGTTGTCCCTCTCTCAGGAGAAGGCCCAGCGGTTTGCTAACCGGCATAGGACTGATGGTCCTCGGTTTAAAGTGGGGGACTTGGTCTGGTTGTCCTCAAAGAATATTCCTATGAGAGTAGCATCTCCTAAATTTAAGCCTAGGTTCATTGGACCTTATAAGATCATGGAGATTATTAATCCTGTTTCTTTTCGTTTGCTTCTTCCAGGGACATTTAAGATCCATAACGTGTTCCACAAGTCCTTGTTGAAGAGGTTTGTTGAGCCAGTGGTTCCTGCTGCTGTGCCTCCTGACCCTGTTTTGGTTGAGGGCAATCTGGAGTATGTGGTTGAGAAAATATTGGATTCTCGTTTTTCTAGACGAAGACTCCAGTATTTGGTTAAATGGAGAGGTTATGGTCAGGAAGACAATTCTTGGGTGTTTGCTTCGGACATCCATGCTAGGAGACTTATCCGTGCGTATCATAGAACTCATCCTGACCGACCTGGTTGCTCAAATGAGGGTTCAGTGACCCCTCCTCAAGGGGGGGGTACTGTTGTGAATGGGTTTGAGATGAGTTCTGAGCAGAGGCTCCCTCTGGTGGTTACAAGCGGTACTAGTGAGGATTGTGAGGACTGGGAATCAGGTGTTACTGATTGGTCTTATATAAGGGAGTCATTTTCCCATCAGGGTTGCCGGTGAACAATTGTTCTGGTCTGAATCCTTCTTTCCAGTTTCCCTTGTAGCCTGCTGTGTCGTGTCTGCATCTCCTGCTATCAGATAAGACAATTTCTTATTTTGTGTTTTTGCTATATTTTTGCATTTTGTCCTGCACTTCTGTGGGGGCCTTCTGGGTCCCCTCCGGGGCTTTTGCCCTCTCAGTTTAGTCCAGCCACTGTGTTTTGTACTTTTGCTTTTTCCAGTTTTTTTCAGTGGCTGCTGTTTTGATTTTTTTTACACCAGAGAACTAATTTAGGTGGTAGAGGTCGTGTGATCTCAGGTGATTTTGAAATTAGTAGAGTTGGTGTTTTTTCAGGGTTTTCTGAGATTGCAGTAAGTACCCTTCCTGTCCTTTTCTATTTAGATAGTTTGGGCCCCAGCGTTTGCTCATACTATTTTCTTTCTGTGTCAGTATTTCCTCTTGTCTAACCGCCATTACATGTTTGGGGGCTTTCTATTATCTTTGGGGTTCTGCTCCGGGGCAGATAGCTTTCCTATTTCTATCTTTAGGTGTAGTTAGTTTCTCAGGCTGTGACGAGGCGTCTAGGACCAACGTAGGAACGCTCCACGGCTGCCTCTAGTTGCGGTGGTTAGTCAGGGTACTGCAATCTCATAGATTCCAACTGCTCTGGTGTATTTCCTTTTTTACCTGCACTCCTCAGCTACCGTAACATAACAGTGCACCTTATAGTCTGAAAAATACAGTAAGCTGTTGGGGTCAGCAGGATTCTCTTTCTTTCTTGTAGCATGTAAGCTCTTATCATCCTCTCTGTAGAGTGTAAGTTCTTATAGTCAGTGGGGTCCTCTCTCTC
The DNA here is from genome assembly GCA_033576555.1 of Oophaga sylvatica. NCBI lineage: Eukaryota > Metazoa > Chordata > Amphibia > Anura > Dendrobatidae > Oophaga > Oophaga sylvatica. The sequence continues at coordinate 283,163,182 of JARQOD010000006.1, read as the reverse complement.
TCTCTATTGCTTGTAAATTATAAGCTTTGCAGTATTGAGATTCACGCAATTTTATTCTCCTCAAAATCAAATATTTTGAGAAAATTGTGCAAATTTGAATTTCAAAGGATCACGCTCATATCTGATTATTATGCCTTTGTCCCACAATGTATTAGTTTGGTATTTAAATATGACAATAAATGAAAAGCTGTGAGCAACTGTACTTTTCTCATGGCATGTTACTGCTCCATTGTGTTACAGATTAGCTATTTTGCTACTCAGATAATAAAATCTCTTTTAAGCTAAAGTTGGTATAAAGTTCTAGGATAATATTATACTGACTGCATACAAACTATTGCTGTATTGAGCAAGCTTTTTAAAATTATTTTCTCTGACTATGGGAGGGGAAGAAGGTGTTAGGGCTCTACAGGGTCATCAACCAGAATTGGAGGAATCATGTGATTAGCGAAATTCGGAGCCAACAGAATCCCAGACCTACTCTGAGCTCGCTCCAATCACTGCTCAACATGCCGAAGATCTATGCGAGTAGACACGGATATTAATTCCTCCAGAGTGGTGGGAATCTCTCTAGTGGCCAAAGGATCCTTGACATGATCTGCTAAACCCCTCCAAAAATTAGGTATCAAAATCTTATCAGCCAGTCCAACTCGGAAGTCAGAGTACGGAGTTGGATGGCAAACTGACTAACCATGGACGAACCCTGAGTTAATGCCAGGAGTTGGAGTGCGGTATCATGAGTAACTTATAGCCCCAGAAAGACCTCTTTCAGGGCACCCAAAAAATGAGAGGCGTTAAGGATCAGTTGGTCACCTCGTTCCCGTAACGGCGTAGCCCACTCCAATGCTCTGCCTGACAAAAGGGAAATTACAAATCCCACCTTGGTTTGCTCAGTTGGAATCGTGCAGCCAGTAACTCCAGATGAATAGAGCACTGATTTATGAAACAACTAGATGGAACAGAGACAGCAGCAGAAACCATAGTAGCGGCTTTGCTGGCTGCTGTGCTGCCACTGCTTTAATATCCACAGCTGTAGACGTCCACTCGAGAGTGGACAACCTGTTCTCTAGCTGCTGGATATAACGTTTCAGTTGCTGCTCGTCCGCCATTGCCAGACAGACCCTAGCACTAGTATACTGTTAGAGTTGGCGGATTGCACTAAATAAAAATAAATAATAAAGTGCAATCGCAACCTGGGATCCACCGTGCAGAGATGAAAAACTGCTGCTAGTGAATAGTGACAAACTAAAGACAGTAAGCGAACACCAAAATACGGTTGCGTTAACTCCACGCAGTATGAACCGAACGCACAGTCAGTGTCGCACCTATAATGAGGCGAGTTGAGCCTTCTGTCTCAGGCGGCGGCAGCTAGGGGGCTGCAGAGCACAACTCAGAACACGTGGTGTGGTGCCGGCTCTTCTTAATCCCTGCTGAGTCTTACACTCCTGCGCATTGTGCTGTGTCCCGCAGTGAGAGGCAGCCACGCCCCCCATGCACCCCTTCCTCACCCTCCCACTTTTCCACTTTAGCTTCTCGCAGCCAGGAGTCCCATTGCTGTGCTGTCCATGTACGAGCAGGACCTGTGATGAGGTCACAGGAGGGGGAGGAGTCAGGGGTCACATGGTCAGGCTCTCTGCATGCAGGACTCTGCTGTTCTGGTCGTCATGGTGCTGGATGAAGGTAAGTTTTTGTGTGGGATCAGGAGGGGTTTACAGTGTGGATGTAGCAGAGCCATGTGTGTACGAGGTGTACGGAGCGGAGCCGTGTGTGTACGAGGTGTACGGAGCGGAGCCGTGTGTGTACGAGGTGTACGGAGCGGAGCCGTGTGTGTACGAGGTGTACGGAGCGGAGCCGTGTGTGTACAAGGCGTATGGAGTGGAGCCGTGTGTGTATGAGGTGTACGGAGCGGAGCCGTGTGTGTACGGAGCGGAGCCGTGTGTACGAGATGTACGGAGCAGAGCCGTGTGTGTACGAGATGTACGAAGCGGAGCCGTGTGTGTACAAGGTGTACAGAGCGGAGCCATGTGTGTACGAGGTGTACAGAGCGGAGCCGCTCAGCTCCATACACACAGGGCTCCGTGCTTGAGCCGTGTGTGTACGGAGCGCAGCAGTGTGTTCGAGATGTACGGAGACGTCAGTGACGTCTGCAAATTCGAATGACAAAAGATCCGATCATCTTTACTAGTGATGAGCGAACCCGAGGATGTTAGGTTTCACCGGGTTTTAGAACAAACTTGACCCAGGACACCAATCTGCATTTTAATCAATGGGGACCTGAACTGCAATGCTGTAAAATGACTGTAAAATTGTCAGTGTAAAGGCTACGGGGCTGGAAAAGGAAGAAAAATTAGGATAGGAGCAGAACAATTGAACTGCAAACAAATGTGGATAGGAAAATGACTTAAAGGTTTTTTTTTTTTACCATTGCAATCATGGTAAAATAGGAAGTAGCTGAATAACATAAATATCTTAACAGTGCCCCCACAGAGACTGAAGCTTGCTCCCGCAAGTCCAGTTCATACCTTCATCTACAGAGCATGGGAAAAATACCCCCACATAAAATTATTAAACATTTCAGCCTCAGAGCATGGGGAACAATACCCCCACAAAAGATTACTCTAAATTTCAGCCACACTCATGAGGCGTAATATCCCAAATGTTCAATTATTTATGCTACAGTACTGTGAGTAGTGCAAATGCATGTGAGGAAAACATAGTAGGTCTCGAATCCCTATGAGAAAAAATGACTGTTAAAAGCAGGCAACCACTGCAAATTAGGGCTTTTAGCACCAGTCTGGATTAGATGATTATGCAACCTTTTTTTGGTGCACTTAAAATTTCAGTCACAAAACATGGTGCACAATACTTCCACAGAAGTTTAAAATTTTGGCCTCAAAGCCCGAGGTAAAATACCTCCACAAAAGATTACAGTAAATTTCACACACAGAACATTTTCACATATTACTGACAAAGCTGATTAAAAATTTCACACCCAGGCAATAGGGCACAGTAACCCCACAGGCAGTGTTGCAGGGTACACACAGTGGCTTAAAGACACAGTACTCCCACAGATATGTGTTAAAGAATACACACACTACCCACACTTTCAACAGCAGAACCGACATGTGTGGGTAGTTTTTCAGGTAGCTCTGCACCACCAAGATTAGCTCATGAACCAGGCAAGGGATGTGCATCAAACTGAGCAGGCTCAGAGCTGATATGAGATTTTATCTGTTAACACACACCACATACAGCGTGACAGCCCCTGCCATCATTTTTTCAAAACTGTCCATCTCCACCAGCCAGAATGGTAGCATTTCAAAGGCCAGTTATTTGGAAATGCTGTAATTCAGGATCATAGCTTGTGGATGGCTAGGGAGTATCTTTTCTTTCTATCGAGGATTTGGAGGAAGGAAAGCTGAACACTTCTATGGGATGGTGTTGCTCGGTTACACTGGTGGTGGTGGTGATGCTCTCTTTGCGGGGAGGCAGGTGGACCTGTTGATCATGAGAGGGAGGAGGAGGCCGAGAGCGCAGCAGAAGAGGAAATAGGAGAAGGCTCATATCTGTCATGCTTTTTAAGGTGTGTACTCCACTGCGCATTGTGCTTGGAATTCAGATGGCTTGGCATACATGTGGTGCTCAGGTTCAGAACATTTATGCTTTGCTTCAGAGTCTGATGGCACAGAGTGCGAGCCACCTGTCACATGTCGGCTGCAAATTACCTGAAGAATTGTCTTGTCAGAAAGCTCTTTTGATCTGTCTTTGGTGTGCGGATTTCAGCGTTGCGGTGGGCAGTATCAGTCGACGTACTGGCTAGATGCTGCCCACTGTGCCTTTACACACCTCCCTCTTTTGCTGTGCTAGTTTGGCAACATGGCCACCTCCACTTCCTCCAAACTGCACACATCACTAGGATGGCTTCCGCTCCATGTGGGGTCTAAAACCTCATCATTCCCCACATCATCTTACACTAAGTCCTCAATGTTGCTCTCCATACCAGTCTGCACACTACATAAAGACGCTGTAGTTGGCAACTGATTTAATCATCTGACATGTCTTGCGGTGGTCCACTGACCTTTTGCACTAGCCTTCCGACATACTCATCCTACAACATAACAAGTACTTGGGCATCAGTGCACCAATTCAAGGTCAGGGTTAGGTCAATGGACCACATTACCATAGCCAGCGGAGTCATGAAAAAAGCAAAAGAGACTGCTGCATGACTTGTGGCTCACACTGCCTGGCTGATTTGCAAGGGGGTGAGGTGGAAGCCAGATGACCATGGTCTCCAGGTGCCAACTGTGCACTTTCTGCAGTGGACCGGGTGGAAGATAATGCAAATAAGTTGGAGCCACTCTCAGCCATCCATTCTAACACGTTTTCAACATCTTATACTATTCGTACAGTGGTATTCGGGCTTACAAAAGGACGCATTATGTCCTGTCACCTGCGTACGGCAGCTAAAGTGTTGTATTTGGGCATGAAGCAGGTATAGAACAACCATGTCCTCTCCCTGCATCAGCTACACCACCACCATCAGCAGTAGTTACACCAGCACATTTTTTGGAAGTGGTTTTTCAAACACTACTCACAAACTGATGGCGTAGATTGATTTATTTGCAACATTACTAAAAACACATAGCGCTCTTGAAAAATTTATATTTGTACCTAGTAATGGCAACAAGACAGTTGATGCCAATTATTTATTACCAGACTACTAAAAAACTCACACTGATTGAGAAAAAATATTTTTTGGACCTAGAAATGGCAACTAGATGGCTCATGAAAAGTATTTATTTCCCAGCCTACTAAAAAATATACTTTAGTCCAGAAAATATATTTTTGGGGCCTAGAAATGACAACTAGTTGGCTGATGCCAATTGTTTATTTTCAAGACTACTGAAAAATACACACTAATCCAGAAAAAATATTTTTGGGGCCTAGAAATGGCAACTCGATGGCTGATGCCAATTACTTATTTTCCAGACTACTAAAAAGCACACATTAGTCCAGAAATCTATTTTTTGGAGCCTGGAAATGGCAACTAGATGGCTGATAAAAAATTATTTATTTCCCAGACTACTGAAAACACAGTAGTCCAGAAAAATTATTTTTTGGGTCTAGAAATGGCAACGAAATGGTTGATGCCAATTATTTATTTCCCATACTACTAAAAAACACACACTAGTCCAGCAAAATTATTTTTTGGGCTTAGACATGTCAACTAGATAGTTAATGCCAATTATGTATTCACCAGACTACTAAAAACACACACTAGTCCAGAAAAATTAGGTTTGGGGCCAAGAAATGTCAACTAGATGGCTGATGAAAATTATTTATTTCCTAGACTAATGAAAAACACAGTAGTTCAGAAAAATTATTTTTTAGGTCTTGAAAATGCAACAAAACAGTTGATGCCAACTATTTCTTTCCAAAACTACTAGAAAACACATACTGGTCCAGAAAAATTATGTTTGGGGCTTAGAAATGGCAACGAGACTGTTGATGCCAACTATTTATTTTCCAAACTACTAAAAAACACATACTAGTCTAGAAAAATATTTTTGGCGCCTAGAAATGGCAACAAAACAGTTGATCACAATTATTTATTTCTCAGACAACCAAAAAACACACACTAGTGCCGAAAAATTATTTTTGGGGCCTAGAAATAGCAACAATACTGTTGAGGCCAAACATTTATTTCCCAGATTACTAGACTACTACAAACACACACTAGTCCAGAAAATATATTTGTGGGGCTTAGAAATGGCAACAAGACTGTTAAAGGCAATTATTTAATTACTATAGTGCTAAAAACGACACACTTGTCCAGAAAAAATATTTTCACGATCTAGAAATGGGAACTGGGCTGCTGACGCCAATTTTTTATTTCTCAGACTACTAAAAAACACACACTTGTCCAAAAAAATTATTTTTGGGGCCTAAAAATGCTAACTAGAAGTCTGATGAAAATTATTTATTTCCCAGACTACTAAAAAATACACTAGTCTAGAAATTTTCTTTAGGGGCCTTTAAATTACACCGAGATGGTTGATATCAATTATGTATTTCTCAGAGTACTAGAAAACACACAGCTGCTTAAAGGATAGTACTCCCACAGGTGGAGGGTGCAGACTAAACACAGCAGCTTAAAGGGCAGTACTCCCACAGATATAGGTGTAGAGTACACACAATTGCTCAAAGGATAGTACTCTCACAGGCGGAGGGGGTGCAGAGTACACACAGTGGCTTTAAGACTAGCACTCCCTCAGGCAGAGGGTGCAGAATACATACAGTGGCTTAAATAACAGTATCACTACAGGTAGGGAGGTGCAGAGTACACAGAGAGTCTTTAAGGACAGTACTCCCACAGGTGGGAGGGTGCAGAGTACAAACAGCGGCATAAAGAATAATGCTCCCACAGATATGGGTAATGAGTGCACACAGTGGCTTAAAGGACAGTAATCCCCCAGGCAAGGGATGCAGAGTACACACAGCGGCTTAAAGGACAGTACTACCACAGATATGGGTTGCAGAGTACGCACAATGTTTTTTGCAGAGTACACAGTCACAATCTGTCCCTCACTCCAGCTGCATCCTATCCCTACACTAATGAGAGAATAATGGAGGCGGCACGCATGATCCGGCCTTTACACAGGCCAGGTTACGTCCTGCGCCGGCCAATCACAGCCATGCCAATACTTGGCATGGCTGTGATGGCTCCAGAAGTGGCCACAGTCTAAAAGCATGCTGATTAGCAGCACTGCAGCCTTTCTGCAAGCTTTATTAGGAAGGTCAAACCTGAATAGGAAACTGGGCATACAGTAAAAAAAACATGTTCACGGTTGGGTAACAGACAAATGGTGTTCGGTACGAACCCCGAAATTTACAGTTCGGGTTCACTCATCCCTAATCTTGACTACATATTGTACATTGTAAGTACATTCTATTCAACTATTAGCATACTTGGCAGATGCTGATAATGAAGAAATGCATTCTCTGTATAACACACTGGCATATAAATATGCATTATTATTAATAGTAATAATTCTACTGTACCTTTGATACACCACTACATGAACATGTCCCCATTTCATTTAAATCGAAAAAAGCTCAACTAAAGCCTCTGATATAGCAATATTGACATAAGAAGGCAGCTTAAGTTTAGAAAACAGCTTGGTATCTTGGTCTTGCCACAAGCATTTCTAGAAAGAAGGTCCTAACAACACAAACCTATTATAGCTTGGAGAACATTTACTGTATACAGTCCTGAGAAAAAACTATTCTATTGTTTTATATTTCAGGATATAATAAAGAACATAATTTCCTTAGGCCTTCTTAAAATTAGGTAATGGAAATTCAGATGAACAACAACAACACATGACAAATTACACTATGTCAATATTTAATAAACACAATTTCAGCTGTGTGAGAATGATTAAGATCACTCTATAGATCAATAGCTTGTAGAACCACCGTTAGCAGCAATAACTTGAATAAATAATTTTTATATAACTTTATCAGTTCTTTATCATCTTTCTAGAGAAATCTTGACTATGTCTTTTTTTTAGAAAGCTAAATAATTTAGTTAAGATTTGCTGGCATTGGTTCATTCACAGCTCTCTTAAGGAGTAAGGACCCCCCACTGCAGTTCAATTGGGTCGGTTTCTGGACTTTGACAATGTCATTGCAATGCCTTGGTTCTTTTTTTTCAGCCATTCTTCTGTAGAGTTGCTGATGTGCTTGGAATCATTGTCCTGTTGCATGACCCAGCTGCAGGTGAGCTTCAGCTTTTGGATAGATGGTCTCACTTATGGTACAAACATACTGTTATGGCCTGCGGAACGCACCTAATAGATAATGTAGAGAGGTGCGTTCGCAGCCCGGGGTCCACCGTGCAGGCAGAGCCTGCTGCTAGTAAGATTGCGTGAGTAGCGAACTCTGTTATCCCGCAGAGTCGCTAAAATAAACGCCGTAGCATGCTGTGGCAGTTAGAGCAAACTCTGTTAATCCACAGAGCCGCTAGCGGGAATGCCACAGCGCTATATGGCGATAAGTGCGAACTCACTTAGCTTCAGTGAGCCGCAAGGTAAAACGCTAGGGCGCTGACTAGCGTTTTAATTGCGAACCCTGTTGCGTCACAGAGTCGCTGAGTAACCCTACTAGGTCCAGGTACACGGTTAACTGCTGTGTGGATAGAAGTCCGTGATCATGCAGTCAGAACACAAGCAATAATCTCCTCACCGGAGTAGCCGGTATTCTAATGGCGTTTTCAGCCGAGCCCTGAACACGTGCATTCAATCTCCTCACCGGAGGTGCGAGTATTCTAGGGGCTTATTTCAGCCAGACCTAACCACATGCATACATGACCACACTGGCGCAAGCACGTAACGGATTTGATACTAGCGCATGGCGGCTCAGCCATGCCACCCTTTTATAGTAGCAACTGCAGGACCTACCAGAAAAGGACCAATGTGAAACCATCCATTCCAGAACACATGTAGTTTCAGGACCTTCCTGGCAGACCAATGGGAGTCGCTGCTGTAACCGAGCATGTGACCCCTGATCTCCAATGGGAGATCTTGCCCTGGGCATGCTCAGATGGAGAAAGCAGGGATTTAGTTCCCGAACTGCCTGCTCCAGCACTGGTTATAATAGAGTAACCAGGAAAGACTGCAACAAGCCTCTGCACAGTGTTAAACTGGGCGAGATGCTGGGACCGAGTCTCTGCTGAGCAGGCTCCACTGCGGCTGGAGATGGATGGGGGACTGCAGCGGGACTGGCTCGAGATTCCCCTTGTGCAGCAGTGGGAACTCGATCCCTAACATTCCCCCCCTCCTAGGGCCCCACTTCTTTGGGCCTCATTACGTTCAAAGGCAGCGATGAGCTGCGGACCGTGAATATGCTCGGCAGGCTCCCAGGACCTATCCTCAGGCCCATAACCCCTCCAATGCACCAAATAAAATTTTTTGCCCTGTACCACCTTGCACCCAACAATGGCGTTCACCTCATCATCGTCAGTAGATGAACCCGACGTCCTGGCAGATGACTCGGAAAACCATGAAATGGCCACGGGTTTCAGGAGGGACACGTGAAAGGTGTCGGTGATACCAAGGCGAGGCGGAAGGGCTAGGCGGTAAACCACCGGGTTCACCTGCTCAAGGACTTTAACCCCTTCACCCCCAAGGGTGGTTTGCACGTTAAAGACCGGGCCAATTTTTACAATTCTGACCACTGTCTCTTTATGAGGTTATAACTCTGGAACGCTTCAACGGACATTCGCGATTCTGAGTTTGTTTTCTCGTGACATATTGTACTTCACGTTAGTGGTAAAATTTCTTCCATATAACTTGGTTTACTTTTGAAAAAAGTGCAAATATGGCGAAAATTTTGAAAATTTAGCAATTTTCAAACTTTGAATTTTTATTCCCTTAAAACAGAGAAATATGTCACACAAAATAGTTAAGAAATAACATTTCCCACATGTCTACTTTACATCAGCACAATTTTGGAACCAAATTTTTTTTTTTCTTAGGAAATTATAAGGGTTAAAAGTTGACCAGCGATTTCTCATTTTTACAACAAAATTTACAAAGCCATTTTTTTTAGGGACCACCTCATATTTGAAGTCAATTTGAGGGGTCTATATAGCATAAAATACCCAAAAGTGACACCATTCTAAAAACTGCACCCTCAAGGTACTCAAAACCACATTCAAGAAGTTTATTAACCCTTCAGGTGCTTCACAGGAGCTGAAGCAAGTGGAAGGAAAAAAATGAATATTTAACTTTTTAGCCACAAAAATATCTATTACAAACTTTTTTTTTATTTTCACAAGGGTAAAAGAAGCAAATGGACAGATAAAGTTGTTGTGCAATTTCTCCTGAGTACGCCAATAGCCAATATGTGGAGGAAAACCACTGTTTGGGCACACGGCAGAGCTCGTAAGGGAAGGAGCGCCGTTTGACTTTTTCAAACTAAAATTGGCTGGAATTGAGATTGGACGCCATGTCGTGTTTGGAGAGCCCTGTAAGGTTCTATGTATATATTCCTGAAACTCAGTTTGTTCGTCAGCCATTTTACTTTCTGTCTTGCTGCAGCTATCTTGCCCTCAGTCAAAATGGAGTTTCCAGCTTGCATGTTCCCGCCCTGATTCTCTCCTTTGCTTCTTAAGCAGCCACAGCTGAGCAATCAGTGCTTCAGAATCTAGCCTGCAGTGAAACTGTGACTTGACTCCTGTAAGCCTTGGACCTTGTACTCCAACTATTCCTACTGAGGAACTCTGAAGCACTTGTGGACTCTGAACCCTGCTCTTTGAAAGACCCACGTTTGCATGGACTTACGGTAACAGATAAGAAGATCCTGAATCTGTATTGGAGAGTGATTGCTGAGCTTGGATTACTCTGGCCTGCTGTGTCTCCTGTTTCTGTGTCTGCAAACTGTGTGACTATTTCTGCCAACTTGTATGAAGTAATACAGGACTTTTCTATATCAAACCTGTGACTCCTGTGTTTTCATCGCACCCAAGCACAAGACGCTATATGAACTGTACTACATACATTACAAGATTCTGAAGCCAAAACGTTAGTGTCTGCTGGGTCTGGAAGGCTGTGTCTGCTGTACTGTGGATATCAGACGTCCGGTTGTACTTTCTGTGATGACAGTGGTTGTGACTTCTCACAACCATTCCAGGTGAGCAATTCCCTTAAGTTTTTTCTTTTTGCAGTGTTACCACAGGTAAACACTATTGTTTTTTTTTTTTTTTCCTTTCTTTTCTCTTTTTTGTCTGCTGTAACTCTGGATATCAGATGTCTGGTTGAAACTTTCTGTGATGATAGTGGTTGTGACTTCTCACAACCATTCCAGGTGAGCAGTTCCCTTAATTTTTTTTTCTCTCTGCAGTGTTTCCACAGGTGAACACTATTGTTTTTTTTTCTCTCCTCTTTTCCAGTAATCCTGTCTTAAAAGATCTGGAAAATGGAGGCCCGCATAAAGGAACTTTGCGGAGTGACTGATAATATCCTTGCAGATTTGCAGAATATAAAGACCCGTTTTACAAATCTACAGGACCTCAATAATCACAATTTGCAAGTGGTTGGACAGACTACCCAGGATTTGCGAGCCAGGATTGAGGTTCTAGAGGGGCGAGTCCAGGCTCCTGCCGTAGCCCCGAGTGCTGGGATTCCCAAGTTGCCCCCTTTTCGTTTTGGCGGTGAACGTGAGAAATTCAGGGGATTTATTAATCAATGCAATCTTTTTTTTTCTGCACATGCTTCACAATTTCCCACTGAACGATCTAAGGTGCTTACTATAATTATGTTGCTTACCAACAAGGCTTTAATGTGGGCAAACCCTCTGATTGAGACTGAGGATGATTGTTTGAATCACCTTGATGATTTTATTTCAGCCATGGGGCAGGTGTTTGATGACCCCAATCGAGGTGCAACAGCTGAAGCAGCCATGTTAGCTTTGCGCCAAGGTAAGCACTCGGTAGCTGAATATGCCTTGGATTTCAGGAGATGGGCCCTTGATACCACCTGGGACAGTTCCGCCAAAAAAATCTATTTTTCGAAAGGGGTTATCTCCACTGATTAAGGATGAACTTGCTCGTGCCGACCCTCCCACTGCGTTAGGTGACTTTATTAACTACTGCATCCGTATTGATACTCGTCTGACTGAACGCAGGCAAGAGAGATGGTTCGAAAGCAATCGTACTAACCTTTTCCTACCTTCCTCTCCAGCTAAGGAACCTTTGAGTAGGATTACACGGGAACCTAAACCTGAACCCATGCAGGTAGACTCTTTACAACGACGGTTAGTGATGCACGCAAGGAACATCGTTTTAAGGAGAATCTATGTTTCTATTGTGGTAAGTCAGGGCACTTCATTATAAACTGCCCCAGCGTTCTCGTAAGACTACTGCAGCACTCATTCATTGTGAGTGTTGCGAGAGGGGATCTGTCAGGTCCGAGCCTCAGGCTCCAGAGAGATCTGCACAACAGATCTTGATTTCTCGGACTAAACTCCGTTACCTCTGAGGACGTTGACTGTGTAAACGCTGCCATTTTTCAAGTTTCCTCAGCGGTGTCCCAGCTGAGTTGTAAGAAAAACAATTCTCATTGCTTTCTTTCCATCAAACTCTGGGTTGACTCAGCTTGGGTGTCTAGCTCTGCTATGATCGACTCAGGGGCAAGTGGAAATTTTATGGATGTCTCCTTTGCTCTGAAACAGGGAATACGTTCAGTGAAGAAGGCTACTCCAGTACAGATGGAAACTGTGGATGGCTCCCTGCTGACCTCTGGACCAGTGGATCAGGAAACAGAGCCTTTGAGGGTTCTTATGGGTAAAGATCATCAAGAGAAACTGTCCTTTATGCTTATCTCTTCTCCCCACTTTCCCATTATTCTAGGGCTACCATGGCTGCAGGCTCAGAATCCTACCATTAACTGGGAGACCAAGGAATTACACTTTCCAGAGAAACAGATGAGTCCAAAAGTTTCAGCTTGCTCTGTTCCTAAAGGAATCATGTCAGTCCATGAACTACCAGCTGTATACCAGGACTATGTGGATTTATGTGACAAGAAGAAAGCTGACCAGCTTCCTCCTCACCGTCCATATGATTGTCCAATTGAATTATTGCCTGGAGCAGAGATACCTTTGGTAAGATCTACCCCCTGGCGGGGCCCGAGCTAAAGGCTTTAAAGGATTACATAGATGAAAATCTAGCCAAGGGCTTCATACGCCCCTCTTCATCTCCTGCAGGTGCACCCATCTTCTTTGTAAAGAAGAAAGATGGATCTCTGAGACCATGCGTAGACTATAGGGAACTCAATAAGGTTACTATTAGAAACCGTTATCCATTGCCTTTAATCCCTGAGTTATTGGAGAGAGTGCGACATGCCAAAATTTTTTCTAAACTAGATCTTCGTGGGGCCTATAACTTAGTCCGTATTAGACCTGGGGATGAATGGAAGACTGCATTCAGGTCACGCTATGGACACTTTGAATATCTAGTTATGCCTTTTGGTCTGAGTACCGCCCCAGCCACTTTCCAACACTTGGTGAATGACATCTTCAGGGATCTCCTAGATACATTCGTGGTAATTTATTTGGATGATATTCTAATTTTTTCTAACTCCACAGAGGAACATCATGGACATGTGAGAATGGTCTTGGAACGTCTAAGACAAAATCATCTTTACATCAAACTTGAAAAGTGTGAATTCCATAGGACCGAAATTCAATTTCTGGGGTATGTACTGTCTACACAAGGAATTAGTATGGATGGAAGCAAAACCCAAGCCATCAAGGATTGGCCAAGTCCTAGAAATGTGAAGGAGGTACAGCGCTTCATCGGGTTTGCCAACTTCTATAGACGTTTCATTAGAAATTTCTCTGAGGTAGTGTCACCTATCACTCAACTTACCCGGAAAGAGTCTAGGTTTTCCTGGACTCCCCAAGCCCAGGAAGCATTTTCCCGTCTAAAAGATAAATTTACCACTGCACCTATCCTAGTACATCCCAACCCCGAGCTTGCCTTCATAATAGAGGTGGATGCTTCAGACTGTGCCGTTGGAGCTATACTCTCTCAGAGAACAGGTGAGAAGAATGTCTTGCATCCCTGTGCCTTCTTTTCCCAGCAGTTGTCTTCGGCTGAGAGGAACTACGATGTGGGCAATAGAGAGTTGTTGGCCATTATTGCCGCCTTCAAAGAATGGAGACACCTTCTTCAGGGAGCTGCACAGCAAATAGTCGTCCTGACAGACCATCGTAACCTTGAGTTTATCAGGTCGGCTAAGTGCCTGACTCCTCGCCAGGCTCGCTGGAATCTTTTCTTAAACCAATTTAATTTTATCATCTCTTATAGACCAGGATCGCGCAATGGAAAGGCTGATGCACTCTCTAGGATTTACTCAGCAGAGACACGTCCAATTACTCCTCCTAAGACTATTCTTCCTGACTCTAGATTCCTAGGAGTAATTCATAATCAAGACCTACTTAAGGACATAAAGGAAGCATACCATGCGGATTCCTTTTTGGCACAACCCCCAAGGGACGTAAGTCTTGTCTTTAAGAATGGTGTGTGGATTCAGGGACAACGTCTGTATATTCCTGAAACAGTCAGATTAAGAGTATTGCAACTTCATTCACGATTCCAAGATAGCTGGGCATAGAGGAATTCTAAAGACACAGGAATTTCTTTCTCGTTTCTTTTGGTGGCCCACTTGCAGGAAGGATGTTTTGAATTATGTCACTTCATGTGAGGTCTGTGCAAGATGCAAAACACCTCGCTTCCCCACCAACTGGTCTGTTACAGCCTCTTCCCACCCCGTCCCGCCCGTGGGGATCCATTTGTATGGACTTCATTGTGGAGTTACCAACCTCTCAGGGGAAGAACACCATTCTAGTGGTGGTTGACCGTCTAACAAAGGCAGCTCATTTTATCCCTTGTGTCGGCTTACCCACTGCAAAACAGACATCAGATTTGATGATTAAAGATGTGTTTCGCTTACATGGAGTACCGGATGAGGTTATTTCGGATCGAGGGGTGCAATTCACTTCTAGGTTTTGGCAAAATTTCTGTGCAGCATTGGACATTAAAGTAAACCTTTCTTCTGCTTTTCATCCCCAGACTAATGGACAGACCGAACGAACCAATCAAACCCTGGAGCAGTATCTCCGCTGCTTTATCTGCCACCTACAGGATGATTGGGTGGATCTACTTCCATTAGCTGAGTTCTCGTATAACAACTCTCAGAGTGCCTCCACTAAACAGTCTCCTTTTTACTCTAATCTAGGTTATCATCCTAACATTCTACCACGATTTCCCATAGAAACGCCTTTACCAGCAGTGGCTGAAAGAATCACGTCTTTACAGAAGAATATGGATCTTCTAAAGGAAAATCTGGAATCGGCTCAAGAAAGGTACAAGAAAGCAGCAGATAAATTTCGTAAACCTGCACCAGCTTTCAAGGTAGGAGACTTGGTCTGGCTGTCAACCAGAAATCTTAAGTTAAGGATTCCATCGTCTAAGTTGGGACATAAGTACATTGGACCCTATAAAATCAGTAAAATTATAAGTGCCGTTGCTTGTCGTCTTCAACTGCCCAGAACTATGAGAATCCACCCTGTCTTTCATGTATCCCTACTAAAGGCTGCGACACCCAATACGTTTCCTGGACGTTCCTCTCCTTGCCCTGACCCAGTGCTAGTCGATGGTCAGGAAGAATTTGTGGTGGAAAGGATTTTAGATTCCAGGTTGTATAGAAATCAGTTACAATATCTGATTAAATGGCAGGGCTACCCAGTGGAGGACAACTCATGGGAACCAGTCAATAACGTTAATGCTCCTCGCTTGCTCCGTCAGTTTCATCAGAGGTACCCACACAAGCCTGGTCTGAGGTCATCCGGAGGTTGTCCTTAAGGGGGAGTAATGTAAGGTTCTATGTATATATTCCTGAAACTCAGTTTGTTCGTCAGCCATTTTACTTTCTGTCTTGCTGCACTATCTTGCCCTCAGTCAAAATGGAGTTTCCAGCTTGCATGTTCCCGCCCTGATTCTCTCCTTTGCTTCTTAAGCAGCCACAGCTGAGCAATCAGTGCTTCAGAATCTAGCCTGCAGTGAACCTGTGACTTGACTCCTGTAAGCCTTGGACCTTGTACTCCAGCTATTCCTACTGAGGAACTCTGAAGCACTTGTGGACTCTGAACCCTGCTCTTTGAAAGACCCACGTTTGCATGGACTTACGGTAACAGATAAGAAGATCCTGAATCTGTATTGGAGAGTGATTGCTGAGCTTGGATTACTCTGGCCTGCTGTGTCTCCTGTTTCTGTGTCTGCAAACTGTGTGACTATTTCTGCCAACTTGTATGAAGTAATACAGGACTTTTCTATATCAAACCTGTGACTCCTGTGTTTTCATCGCACCCAAGCACAAGACGCTATATGAACTGTACTACATACATTACAAGCCCCTGATGTGCTTAAACAGTGGAAACCCCCACAAGTGACACCATTTTGGAAACTAGACCCCATAAGGAACTTATCTAGATCTATTGTGAGCACATTGAACCCCCAAGTGTTTCACAAAAGTTTATAATGCCTGGGTCTGAAAAATAAAAAAAACAATTTTCCACAAAAATGATTTTTTAGTCCCAAATTTTTGAATTTTCCCAAGGAAATTGGACCCCAAAAGTTGTTGTCCAATTTGTCCTGAGTACGCTGATACCCCATATGTGGGGGGGGAAAACTGTTTGGGCACACGACAGGGCTTGGAAAGGAAGTAGTAACGTTTTGGAATGCAGACGTTGATGGGGGTCGTGTTCCGTTTGCAGTGCCCAGGATGTGCCTAAACAGTGGAAACCCCCCACAAGTGACCCCATTTTGGAAACTAGACCCCCTAAGAGCTTATCTAGATCTTTGTTGAGCACTTTGAACCCCCAAGTGCTTCACACAAGTTTATAATGCCCGAGCATGAAAATAAAAAATCCTATTTTTTTCCCACAAAAATTATCTTTTAGTCACAATTTTTTTATTTTCCCAAGAGTAACAGGAGAAATTGGACCACAAAAGTTGATGTCCAATTTGTCCTGAGTACGCTGATACCACATATCTAGGGGGGGAACCACTGTTTGAGCGCACAGCAGAGCTCGGAATGGAAGGAGCATCATTTGACTTTTCCAAACAAAATTGGCTGGAATTGAGATTGGACGCCATGTTGCATTTGGAGAGCCCCTGATGTGCCTAAACAGTGGAAACCCCCACAAGTGACCCCATTTGGGAAACTAGACCCCCTAAGGAACTTATCTAGATCTTTGGTGAGCAATTTGAACCCCAAAGTGCTTCACACAAGTTTATAACGTAGAAGCCGTAAAATTAAAAAATCATATTTTTTCCACAAAAATGATCTTTTCACCCCAATTTTTATTTTCCCAAGGGTAACAAGACTCCAAAAGTTATTGTGAAATTTGTCTTGAGTACGCTGATACCCCATATGTGGGGGTAAACCACTGTTTAGGTGCATGGCAGAGTTTGGAAGGGAAGGAGCGCCGTTCGACTTTTTCAACACAGAATTGGCTGGATGCCATGTCGTGTTTGGAGAGCTCCCGATCTGCCTAAACAGTGGAAACCCCCAACAAATGACACCATTTTGGAAACTAGACCCCTCAAGGAACTTATCTAGATGTGTGGTGAGCACTTTGAACCCCGAAGTGCTTCACAGAAGTTTATAACGTACAGCCGCAAAAATGATTTTTTTCGCCCCCAATATTTTATTTTCACAAGGGTAACAGGAGAAATTGGACCCCAAAAGTTGTTGTCCAATTTGTCTGAGTACGCTGATACCCAATATGTGGGAGAAAACTACTGTATGGGTACATGTTGGGGCTCGGAAGGGAAGTAGTGACGTTTTGGATTGCAGACTTTGATGGAATGGTCTGGGGGCATCATGTCGCATTTGGAGAGCCCCTGATGCGCCTAAACAGATGGAAACCCCCCACAAGTGACCCCATTTGGAAAATAGACCCCACAAGGAACTTATCTAGATGTGTGGTGAGCGCTATGAAGCCCCAAGTGCTTCACAGAAGTTTACAACGTACAGTCGTAAAAACAAAAAATCAGTTTTTTATTTTCCCAAGGGTAAAAGAAGAAATAGGACAAATTACACAATAACTCTTGGGGTCCAGAGTACACTGATACCCCATATGTGGGGGTAAACTACTGTTTGGGCGCATGGCAGAGCTCAGAAGTGAAGGAGCACGTTTGACTTTTTCAATGCAGAATTGGCTGGAATTGAGATCAGAGCCATGTCACATTTGGAGAGCCCCTGATGTGCCTAAACAGCGGAAACCCCCCAATTCTAACTCCAACCCTAACCCCAACACACCCCTAACCCTAGTCCCAACCCTAACCACAAACCTAACCCTAACACACCCATAACCCTAATCCCAACCCTAACCCTAATCCTAACTTTAGCGCCAACCCTAACCCTAACTTTAGCCGCAACCCTAACCCTAATGGGAAAATGGAAATAAATACATTTTTTTAATTTTATTATTTTTCCCTAACTAAGGGGGTGATAAAGGGGGGTTTGATTTACTATTTATAGCGGGTTTTTATGATTGGCAGCTGTCACGCTAAAAGACGCTTTTTATTGCAAAAAATTGTTTTTGCATCATCACATTTTGAGATCTATAATTTTTGCATATTTTGGCCCAGAGTCATGTGAGGTCTTATTTTTTGCGGGACGAGGTGACGTTTTTATTGGTACCATTTTTGAGCACGTGACTTTTTTGATCGCTTTTTATTTCGATTTTTGGGAGGTTAGAATGAACAAAAATCAGCAATTCATGAATTTCTTTTGGGGGAGGCGTTTATACCGTTCCGCGTGTGGTAAAATTGATAAAGCAGTTTTATTTTCGGGTCAGTACGATTATGGCGATACCTCATTTATATCATTTTTTTATGTTTTGGCGCTTTTATAGAATAAAACAATGTTATATAAAAAATTATTATTTTTGCATCACTTTATTCTGCGAGCTATAACTTTTTTATTTTTTCGTTGATGATGCTGTATGGTGGCTCGTTTTTTGCGGGACAAGATGACATTTTAGCGGTACCATGTTAATTTATATCCGTCTTTTTGATCGCGTGTTATTCCACTTTTTGTTCGGCGGTATGATGATAAAGCATTGATTTTTTGCTTTGTTTTTTTTTTTATTTTTTTTAAGAGGTTCACTAAAGGGGTTAACTAGTGGGACAGTTTTATAGGGGGGGTCGTTACGGATGCGGCAATACCAAATATGTGTACTTTTATTGTTTTTGTTTTTTTATTTACAGGAAAAAATGAATTTATTGGGAATATTTTTTTTTATGATTTTTTTAAACAATTTTTATTTTTATTTTTTTAACTTTTTTACTTTGTCCCAGGGTGGGACATCACTGTATTTTAGCAGATCGCTGGTGTGACAGTGTGCACAGCACTCTGTCACACCAGTGATCGCTCTGGCATCGCTGCAGGCTTCTCAGTGCCTGCTCTCAGCAGGCACTGAGGGACCCCGGCGCCATCTTGGATCCGGGGACCTGGAGGGAGGACGGACCCTCGGAACAGCACGACACATCGTGCTGCTCTGAGGGTCTCAGGGGGGCGTGCAGGGAGCCCCCACCCTGCGTGATCCTCCCCTGTGCCCCCAGTACACAAACATGATCGCGGTGTGCTAGGGGTCAGTGTGCCGGGAGCGGTCCGTGACCGCTCCTGACACATAGTGCCGGGTGTCAGATGTGATAATCAGCTGACGCCCGGCCGCGATCGGCTGCGCTCCCCCGGATCGCTGGGACGTACTATCCCGTCCATGGTCATACGGGCCCAGGTACCATGGACGGGATAGTACGTCTGATGGCAGTAAGGGGTTAAAGGGACCCAAAAAGCAAGGTGCCAACTTGGTGGACTCTACACGTAGCCTGATGTTTTGGACAGAAAGCCACACTAGGTCACCCGGAGCAAATGTAGGAGCGAGGCGCCGATGGACATCGGCCGAAAACCTCATCCTCTCTTTGGAGGCCTGAATCGCATCCTGGGTGCGATCCCAAATGTCCCGTTCCTCCATAGCCCAGTCTGCCACCCTGGAATCGGTGGAAGACACGGGCATGGGCACTGGTACCGCGGATGCTGACCGTAGTTCAGGAGGAATGGGGTCTGTCCGGTGGAGTCAGCCACAGCATTATTTAGAGCGAACTCAGCACACGGTAGCAAGGATGCCCAGTCATCCTGCCTGGCAGAGACAAAATGTCGCAAGTATGTGACCAAGGTCTGGTTGGCCCTCTCTACCAACCCATTTGTCTCGGGATGGTATGCAGAGGAGAGATTCAACTCAATGCTGAGTTAACGACACAGCTCTCTCCAGAACCGAGACACAAACTGGGGACCTTGATCGCTGACAATTTTGTCTGGCATACCGTGTAGGCGGAAAATATGCCTAATGAATAATGCTGCCAATGCCCGTGCAGACAGTAACCGTGGTAACGGCACCAAGTGTACCATTTTGGAGAAGTGGTCGGTTATCACCCAGATGATGATGCAGCCCCGAGACTTGGGTAAGCCCACCACAAAATCCATCCCGACCATCTCCCAAGGCTTGTCTGCCACCGGTAAAGGGAAAAGTAACCCAGCTGGCCGTTGTCGAGGGGACTTATTCTTGGCGCAGGAGACGCACGCCTGAACGTATACCCTGACGTCACGGACCATATGTGGCCATCAGTATGTCCTTGCCAGCAACTCCGATGTCCTCTTTGTCCCAAAATGTCCACCCACCCTGGACGAATGTGCCCAAGAGAGTACCTCCGGTCACAAATTGGTGAGCACAAAAGTCTTGCCCGGAGGCACAGACTCAAGCGAAACCGGGGCCACCGTTCTTAGGCTCTCTGTGGGGACAATCAGCCGAGGCTCCTCCTCCACCTCTTCAGAGGACACCACAGAGCGAGACAGAGCGTCGGCACGAATGTTCTTCTCACCGGAGAGGAAATGGAGGGTGAAATAGAACCGGGAGAAAAACAAGGACCATCTGGCCTGGCGAAAATTTAGCCGCTGGGCAGTCTGTAAATAAACCAAGTTTTTGTGGTCAGTAAAAACTTGAAAGGGAAAATGAGCCCCCTCCACGAGATGTCTCCACTCGGAAAAGGCCAACTTCATGGCTAGTAACTCCCTGTCCCCAATGGAATAATTCCTCTCTGCTGGTGTGAAGGTCTTGGAAAAGAAGAAGCAAGGATGCTTCCGACCTTGAGCATCCTTTTGGAAGAGGACTGCTCCAGCACCAACGGATGAGGCATCTACCTCCAATATAAAAGGCTTATCAACATCGGGGCGATGTAAGATGGGAGCGCTAGCAAAATGAGACTTAACTGAAGTAAAGGCCTTGGAGACCTCCTCTGACCATAACTTGGGATTGGCTCCCTTCTTGGTGAGGGCTACCAAGGGAGCAACCAGAGTAGAGAAGTGGGGAATGAATTGGCGATAGTAGTTAATGAACCTCTTAAAACGCTGCACCGCTTTAAGAGAGTGGGGTTCTTGCCAATCCATTACCGCCTGTAGTTTGGCAGGATCCATAGCCAATCCTGGGCGGAGATGATATAGCCCAGTAAAGGTAAAGACTCCTGCTCAAACACGCACTTCTCCAATTTTGCATATAGAGAATTTGCCCGCAAGAGGTCGAAAACCTTGCAGACATCTCTCCGATGGGAATCTATATTTGGAGAAAAGATGAGAATGTCGTCCAGATAGACTACCACAGAGGTGGCAAGCATATCCCGGAAGATGTCATTAACAAAGTCTTCGAAGACGGCTGGAGCATTACAGAGCCCGAAGGGCATCACAAAGTATTCGTAATGCCCGTCCCTGGTGTTGAATGCCATCTTCCATTCGTCCCCCTCACGGATGCGAATCAGGTTATACGCACCCCGCAGATCTAACTTGGTAAATACCTTGCTCCCCGAAGCCTATCAAAGAGCTCAGAGATCTGCGGCAAACGGTATTTATTTTTCACGGTGATAGCGTTAAGACCCCTATAGTCTATACGCGGACGTAACTCTCCGTTCTTCTTCTGCACGAAGAAGAACCCCGCTCCCGCTGGTGATACCGACTTCCTAATGAATCCTCTTGCCAAGTTCTCCTGAATATATTGGGACATAGCCTCCGTTTCAGGGAGAGAGAGGGGATAAACCCTTCCCCTATGAGGTTCAGCTCCAGGCAAGAGATTGATAGGACAGTCGTAAGGGCAATGAGGCGGAAGAGTCTCTGCAGCTCTCTTGGAGAATACGTCTGCGTAAGACCAGTAAACCTTGGGAATCGGAGTGAGGTCTAAGGGTATCTCTGTGGTGGTGACCAGAACGCTGTCCCTAACGCATCTGCCTTTACATGATTCACCCCAACCCATAATTCTCCCAGAAGACCACTCAATATGGGGAGAGTGGTGGCGGAGCCAGGGTAATCCCAACAGAACCTCATCCTTTCCTTCAGGAAGGACAAAAAGAGATACATTCTCCTGACGGGATGGCGACACAGACAGGGGAAGAGGGACAGTCTGATGGGTGATTGGTGTGGACAGAATTGATCCATTTACCACTCTAACCGACACTGGCTTGGTGAGCTTCACCAGGGGTATGTTGTGGCGAGAAGCAAAGGTGGAAGACACAAAATTTCCCTCTGCCCCAGAATCCACACAGAGCTTGACTGGAAAAGTGGATGGACCTATGGTAATTGTCCCTTTAAGAAGCACTTTCGGAACAAAAGCCGTTGCGTCCAGTGACCCTGCTCTCATGCTTACTGGACATGGCCGTTTGCGCAACCGCTGTGGACATTGGTTGGCATAATGCTCCTGCTGCTGGCACACACTACAGACCACGGAAGCTCGAGCGGCCTGAGACTTAGGTCCCACTCGAGTAGCCTCCATAGTCTCCTGGGGGTCGGACGCCTGAACGGGGGATTCCAGAGGTTTGGCAAAGGTGGGAGCCAGCCGAAACCTCTGCCTACACTGGGCCCGCTCCAACCTCCACTCGTGAAAACGGAGGTCAATGCGGGTAGCGATGGAGATAAGCTTCTCCAGTGAGGCAGGAATCTCCCTGATGGCCAAAGCGTCCTTTACATGATCAGCCAGACCTTCCAGTATACAGGAATGAGGACTTTATCCGGCCACTCTAACTCGGAGGCCAGTGTCCGGAATTGGACCGAAAACTAACTGACCATGGACGAACCCTGTGACATTGCCAGCAGTTGGAGCGCGTATCGTGGGTGATCTGAGGGCCTAAAAAGACCTTTCTAAGAGCCTCCAGAAACCGAGGAGCACTCCACACCACACAATCGTCGCGCTCCCACAGCGGCGTTGCCCATTCCAACGCTCTGCCCGACAGAAGTGAAACTATGAAACCCACTTGTGCCCGCTCCGTGGGAAAACGTGTAGCCAGAAGCTCGAGCTGGATAGAGCACTGGCTTATGATTCCCCGACAATGTTTACTGTCACCAGAAAACTTGTTTGGCAGCAGGAGATGGGACAAGGTCGAAGCAGAGGTGGCGGAGGACAAACTGGCTGCCGCTGCACTAGCAGCCTGAACAGCGACTGCGGTATCATCCACAGCTGAGGTTGTGAGCTCGAGAGCCGCCAACCTACCCTCCAGCTGATGGATGAACTGCCGTAGACGCTGGTCGTCCGCCATTTTACTAGCCAGACCCTGGCGCTAGTATTATGTTATGGTCTGCGGAACGCACCTAATAGATAATGTAGAGAGGTGCGTTCGCAGCCCGGGGGCCACCGTGCAGGCAGAACCTGCTGCTAGTAAGATGGACGTGAGTAGCGAACTCTGTTATCCCGCAGAGTCGCTAAAATAAACACCGTAGCGCTCTGTGGCAGTTAGTGCGAACTCTGTTAATCCACAGAGCCGCTAGCGGGAATGTCCACAGCGCTATATGGCGATAAGTGCGAACTCACTTAGCTTCAGCGAGCCGCAAAGTAAAACACTAGGGCGCTGACTAGCATTTTAATCCGAACCTGTTGCGTCACAGAGTCGCTGAGTAACCCTACTGGGTCCAGGTACACGGTTAACTTGCTGTGCGGATAGCAGTCCGTGATCATGCAGTCAGAACACAAGCAATAATCTCCTCACAGGAGTAGCCGGTATTCTAATGGTTTTCAGCCGAGCCCTGAACACGTGCATTCAATCTCCTCACCGGAGGTGCCGGTATTCTAGGGGCTTATTTCAGCCAGACCTAACCACATGCATACATGACCACACTGGTGCAAGCACGTAACGGATTTGATACTAGCGCATGGCGGCCTAGCCATGCCACCCTTTTATAGTAGCAACTGCAGGACCTACCAGAAAAGGACCAATGCGAAACCATTCCAGAACACATGTAGTTTCAGGACCTTCCTGGCGGACCAATGGGAGTCGCTGCTCTGAACCGAGCATGTGACCCCTAATCTCCAATGGGAGATCTTGCCCTGGGCATGCTCAGATGGAGAAAGCAGGGACTTAATTCCCGAACTGCCTGCTCCAGCACTGGTTATAATAGAGGAACCAGGAAAGACCGCAACAAGCCTCTGCACAGTGTTAAACTGGGCGAGACACTGGGACCGACGTCTCTGCTGAGCAGGCTCCACTGCGGCTGGAAATGGATGGGGGACCGCAGCGGGACTGGCTCGAGATTCCCCTTGTGCAGCAGTGGGAACTCGATCCCTAACACATACTTTGACATAGAGAGTTCTTGATTGACTCAATGACTACAAGATGCCCAGTTCTTATGGTTGCAAATTAAGCTTAAATTATCACCCTTCACCATAATTTTTCACAGTTTCTAGAAAGTGTTTGTGCTGATATAATGTTTTGGGGTTTTACCATATGTAGCACACAGCATTAAGGCCAAACATCTCCATTTTGGTCTTGTCTTCGACTCTGCAAACTTTAGCCATGCTGCCATGTTCTTTTCAGAGAGAAAGGGGTTTTCACTTGGCAACCCTGCAAAGCAAGCCATACTTGTTCAGTCTTTTTCTAATTGTATTGTCTTGGACTCTTTCTCTTAGCATTGCATTGTCTGACCATGGAATTAATTTGCTTTGACCTCCCGTTCCCGGTAAATTTGTCTACTGTCCTAAATGTTACCACTCATGGATAATCTTTCTCACTGTACAATGATGGATTCCACATTTTTTGAAAATGGCTTTATAACCCTTTCCTGACTGGTGGACAGCAACACTTACAAATACTTGTCTAAGACAAAGTCTTTTTTTTTGGTATTGTGCAAAACACCAGACTAGCAAACTGCCAAAACTTGCTGAAGAACAATTAGCAAATGGCATTTGACTAGTGTTATGGCTAACATTTTATGTCTTGCTTTTATTATCATTTAAACAATTTATATCTATATATCTAGCTTTAATATCTCTATGTTTTTGTGTGTTCAGTACAAGTTTTGTTTGTAAAAGCAACAGGACAGGATATTGGTTTACTGAAGAGCTGTTGAAGATTGTTGGAAGTTGGTTTAAGTCAGTTTTTTGTAACTTACACAATGTGAATAAATAAAATTTGCGCTAAAAGAGAAAGGGACTCAATAAGAGATATAAAAAAGCAGTGAGTGCTACTTTCAATACATAAATGATTGCATGTAAATATAGAAAAAAAGGAACCTGTTTCAAAATCTGATGATAACTGAAGGGGTTAAAACAAATAGTACAAGAGTACTAGTGGCACATAGAAATGAGAGTACCTGTTTCAAGGTGTGCTTGTGGCCACAGGAGTTAGTCCAATTGATGAGAAGGTCCTAGTAGTAGTGATGCAGAGAGGAAGTCCATAAAATAAACAATGTTGCGCTCTTCTCCATATGCTGGTAAATGCAGAATGAGGGTTGCTAGTGATGGGGGCACAGTCCTGACCGGTGGCGGAAGCCCCTAAGATAAGTCGGCTGCAACAAGGAGAGCAGTGTCGGAACGCTATGTGCTACTAAGCCGGCAAGGCACAGACACGCTGCAGGACCTTGCGTGACGTCACTGTCATGTGTCAGAGCACGTGACCGGCTATGGAGCGCACAAAGGACCACAATTCCTAAGCGTTTCAGAATACTGCTGATTGCTTCGTCAGGGATGGTCCTGTGCGCATCATGTGCGCTTTATATATCATACCACGAATGTTCTTCATTTATGCATTGAAAGCAAAAAACTCTATTTCTCTATTCAGACCATTAGGGCCAGAGTATTCATCTCAAAGATCCATTTACTCTCTTCTCTGGACATCTGATGGATACAGTTCCCTCTTCTCCAGTTCTTCCTAACAATTTTGATGCCCGTAACTTTTATGTTACTAAATGAGCCTCCATGATATTTTAGAAAATGTTGCGATAGCGGATGGCTCATGAATTTATTATTGATATTCCGCAGGTGTTCCCCTATTTCATACTCATAGGGCGTATAGTACGTCCTATGTACAATTTGTCACAAGGGCATGTAATGCCATAAATCACACCCTTTGTAGATCATGTGATGAAGTCAAATTGTAATATCAAATTGTATGGATTGGTGAGCAATACTGGATTGCCTAGTGGTTCTAAGTTTTTTGCATGGTATGCATTTTTTACAAGGAAAAAACCCAGAGGGTGGCTGCCTTATATGAGAGGAACCAGCAGCCAAAGATCTGGGAACCGTGGAAGCTATCAAATTACCCAAGTTTTTACCCTTCCTATAAATTAAAACGAGGTCGCTCTGGTAATGTCTCTCCAATAGTGTTGAGCGATATTGCTCGATATCTAAAAATATCGTATCGAAATTGTATCGCCGATAGCACTAAATATCGTCGATATCCGATTTCGATACCGGAAGTCCCATGTAAGTCTATGGGAACAAAATATCGCAACAAAAAAAAACCTTTCTTTCGTTGTAAACACAAAATATACACACATAGAATACATATATATATATATATACATGTCATTGTGACATATATATATACATATATTTATAGTTTATACACTTCTACATAGTAAAATCGACTCTAATTCAATTGCCGGGTAAAGACGTGACATACCCCATAGAAGTCGACGGGCTCGGTGCCGAGTACCCCGAAAACCTCTGGCTCTGTGCGACTCAACTTGGGCGTCACGAACAGGATTCTGTAGCTCGCTATAAGCGAGTCCTGTGTGCCTGAATTGCACTGGTTTTGTGCTTGAGAATTGCTAAAATCATCAGAGAATGTATTTGCCATTTTTCCGCCATATCTGCGTCACGACGAGGCACTGGTGAAGAAGAAGGGCGTGCTCTTCGTGGGTGTCACTCACTCAGTGGCGTGAAAACGATGGCCGCCCACTGTAAATGGTACTGCAATGTAACATCGTGCCCCACAGCTCTGGAGTTCCGCCTCCTCATCCTCCTCAGTGTGCGGAAACTAACACGAAGGTCCCGCCTCCCTACAAAAGAGGGGCCCTCTCCAGATGCTAATGACACATGTGACTTGGCAGAGATGGCTAATGGACACGACGAACAGAAGTGGGAAGGGATGGAGCAGTCAGAGCTCTCCCCCCACGGAAGCGACCCGATCGCCACGGAATCACCGTTGGGCACCCGGCCTGTAAACCCTCCTACGCTGCAAGAAGTGGAGGATACCCTGAGAGGCCTGGCCCGGCACCGGGAGGAGGTCGCCAGGATGGAAGCCAGCTGGCGTGTCCTAAAACTAAACTTGGAGCGGCGCCAATCCCTCTTACCTGAAGTGTCTGTACCGGAAGGTGAGGCACCCGTTATAGTAGAGGAGCCCTTGCAATGTGATCCGGTTGACGTTGTCGCAGTGGAGGCACCCGTTCCTGCAAAAACCGCAGCACTGTCAGCACCCCAGAACCCGCTGTCTGCCCCCGTCGCTGAGACAGAAGAAGCGACACCCGTCCTCATGGAGGAGGCCGCGCAGGCACCAGAGCACTACCTGCCTGTACCGGAGCCCCGACTGTCATCTGATTTAGAGCCGTTCTGCTTCCTCGCAGGGGAGCGCCGCCAGGACTGGGGGGCGACAGGAGAGCTGCCGCAAACCGGACACTGTAAGCTGCAGTGGAGTGGTGGAGACATGGAGCAACTGGTGGAGGAGAATTACAACCGGCGTCAGGAGGAAGAGTGGAGACGTTTGGAGCGGGAAGCAGAGCGACAAAGGGAGCAGCGAGAAACCCTAAAACTTCGCCAACGTCACCTGGAGAAGGACCGGGCAGATAAGGACCGGATGAGAAAGGATAAAGGAACCCTGAGTGAGCCGCGGCGTAAGGGTGCAGTATGGAGCTTTAAATTGAAAGGTGGGTGGGGCTTCATCAAGGAGCCTGGACTTTATTTAGAAGTCTTTGTGACCCGGCGGGACGTGGAGGCTCACCTCCCAGAAGGACACCCGGGGAGGGACCTGTTGCCAGGAGACTTGGTGACTTACACCCGACACTGGGGTTACAATGGGTGGTACGCCCTAAATGTTACCAGGTGCGACCCCTACTCCCCAGTGTGTCAGGAACCTGTGAGACCCTCGAAGCCTTCAGCCTCCCACATCCAGGCCTCTGCAAAAGTGCCCACCCCACGCCGTAAATCTCCCCAGCCTCCCTCAGTGGTCTCCTCAGCAGCCCCAGCTATGGACATGATAAGTATAGCTGGCCCGTACCCGGCGCCTGTTAGGCCCCCTGGGGTTCGTACAGTCCGTGACATAGGGCTCCAGACCCGGAGAGAGATGAAAGAGGTGGCCACACAGACCCAGATAGCGGTCACGACTTGACTGTACAGGCCACACGACATCATCAGGTCCTGGTGGTCCTTGGTGTCTCGAATGTTTGGCAAGCACCAGAAGAGTACCAGGTGGTACCTGGAACACCCCTGCCAAAGAAGTCTAAATAACCCGGACAGGGTCCCTGTATGTAAATAAATAGTTAAATTGTTTATGTACCCGAACGGGTGAATATTCCCAAAAATTTTTTTTAATTTAATAAAAAAAAAAAAAACCACAGTTTTCATTTCTTTTATTACTGTCTCATCCTGCTGCGACGCCATCGATCTCCTGTAAAAAAAATGAAAAAAAAAAAAAAAAAGTATACCACCTGACCGACGCAGTCCATAGTAACGAGTGTCCCACGACGATCCAGCTCTGCTACATCAGAATGACAGGCAGAGCCTGTCATCCCGGCGCAGCACAGCTGATTACCTGTTCCCCGGCGGTGACGTCATCGGACTGACTGCTTTACGGCCGGGATTACCCTGCAGTCACTGCAGTTATCGCGAAAAACTGCATGTGACCGCCAGGGAGAAGATAATGGCGGCCATCAAGCAGTCCAGGACGTGACCGCCGGAGATCTTCTGCCAGGTAAGTGCCGCTGACTCCTGACAGACCCGACCGACGGACACTCACAGTGACAGTGACAAATCCGATTCCGGTATTCGATAAGACGAAAATATCTAAACGAATTATCGAAAGGCCGATAGAGCTAATATCGGCCGATAGCCGATATTTGCATTATCGTATCGCTCAACACTACTCTCCAATGATTTTATCCTCCTTCAAGATGTCCCAGTGTCTGCACACAATTTTTCTTAGAATCTTGCTATTGGTATTATATTGTGTTATAATGGGAATTTCCTCAGTGATCATATTGTTATCTGATCTCACTCTCTGTATATCCGTTGTTCTCGTGGCACCTGTTTACCAGTCCCTTTGTTTTTAATAACATTTCTCTTTTATATCCTTTTTGTTGGAACCTTTCAAGGTGTTGGCCTCAGTATTAAAATCATGAGGATTTGAACAGTTCCGATGAGCCCTGATGAACTGGCTTTGATTAACATTCAAAAGCCAACTGGGAAGATAGCAACTGACTAGTGGGATATAGTTGTTGGAATCAGTAGGTTTGTGATACATCTGGGTCTGAATCATGTTATTATCTATAAAAATGTTTATATCTAAAAAAAATAATTTTTTGAGTACTGGTGGAGGCTGTAAAGTTTAAAAAATATTGATTTTTATTTAATTCATTAATAAAATTTGACAATTAAATGGGGCCACCAGACCAAATAAAAACAATATCATCGATAAAATGTTGCCAGAGCACCAGGTTCGCCCGCAGTTGGCCATTGGGATAGATGGTCTCATCTTCCAACTTGCCAACATATAAATTGGCATAACTCGGTGCGAACCTGGTGCCCATTGTAGTACCCATTGCTGGGTGTAGTAGTGCACCCCAAAATGAAAATAATTGTGAGTTATTATAAATTGAATGCACTCTAGGACAAAGTCGATCTGGTCATGAGGTATCAAATATGAGGTAAATGGCTGCACATCCAGTTGGAAGAATGTATCAAGTGGGGTACCACAGGGCTCTGTCTTGGGCCCTGTATTGTTCAACATCTTTATCAATGATTTAGATAAAGGAATTGAGGGTAAACTGATTAAAGTTGCTGATGACACAAAGCTAGGAGGGATAGCTAATACTAGAGAAGAGAGATAGAGGATTCAAAAAGTTATAAATAAACTGGAGCA
This sequence comes from Oophaga sylvatica, assembly GCA_033576555.1. Taxonomy (NCBI): domain Eukaryota; kingdom Metazoa; phylum Chordata; class Amphibia; order Anura; family Dendrobatidae; genus Oophaga; species Oophaga sylvatica. Next base: position 283,133,169 of record JARQOD010000006.1, on the reverse strand, counting down.
GTGGGCAGCAACTAACAGAATGTTTTTTAACAGGGAAAAATGCAAAGTACTACATCTGGGAAATCTAAATGAAAAAAGTGTATACAGAATGGAGGAATAGGGCTAAGCAACAGCACATGTGAAAAAGACTTGGGTATACTAATAGATTACAGACTGAACATGAGTCAACAATGTGATGCAGCAGCAAAAAAGGCAAATACAATTCTGGGATGTATTAACAAAAGCATACAGTCTAGATCACGTGAAGTCATTATTGCCCTCTACTCCTCTTTGGTCAGACCTCATCTGGAATACTGTGTCCAGTTTTGGGCACGACATTTTAAAAAAGACATCAACAAACTGGAGCAAGTTCAGAGAAGAGCCACCAGAAAAGTGTCCGGTCTGCAAACCATGTCCTATGAGGAACGGTTACAGGATTTGGGAATGTTTAGCTTGCAAAAAAGAAGATTGAGAGGAGACTTAATAGCTGTCTACAAATATCTCAAGGGCTGTCACATTGTAGAAGGATCATCTTTATTCTCATTTGCACAAGGAAAGACTAGAAGCAATGGGATGAAACTGAATGGGAGGAGACACAGATTAGATATTAGAAAAAACTTTTTGACAGTTAGAGTGATCAATGAGTGGAACAGGCTGCCACGAGAGGTGGTGAGTTTTCCTTCAATGGAAGTCTTCAAACAGAGGCTGGACAGACATCTGTCTGGGATGATTTAGGGAATCCTGCTTTAAGCAGGGGGTTGGACCACATGACCCAGGAGGTCACTTCCAACTCTACCATTCTTTGATTCTATGAAATCACTTTTAGAAATCGCTGATTCCAACAACTATATCTCACTAGACAGTTGCCATGACGGCTTAGTAACACATATCGTTTTTAATCCTGCTCATACAGGTACTATACATATGACCAGATTTTTAAATACATCAGATAGGGACTACATACATTAGTCAGGGACTGCTCTGATGCGGGTATACCTTGACAATTTGGTAGAGCAGCTTAATATACATTTTTTTGCAAAAAAACGTATTAACCAAATACCCTTGTATTTCCACTTTTTTTAATTGGCACTTGCCGTTTACTATTATTCTTTTGCAACAGGGTATTTTTGTTTTTATTGGCTTTTGTGTTTTCATATCGTTCAGACGCTGCTCTCCTTGTTGCAGCGCGACTTATCTTAGGGGCTTCCGCCACTGGCCTGGACGGTGCCCCCATCACTAGCAACCCTCATTCTGCATTTACCAGCATATGGAGAAGAGCGCAACATTGTTTATTTTATGGACTTCCTCTCTGCATCGCTACTAGGACCTTCTCATTGTTTGGACTAACTCCTGTGGCCACAAGCACACCTTGAAACAGGTACTCTCATTTCTATGTGCCAATAGTATTCTTGTACTATTTGTTTTAACCTCTTCAGTTATCATCAGATCTTGAAACAGGTTCCTTTTTTTCTATATTTACATGCAATCATTTATGTATTGAAAGTAGCGCTCACTACTTTTTTATATCTCTTATTGGGTCCCTATCTCTTTTAGCGCAAATTTTATTTATTCACATTGTGTATTGATCATTGGACAAACAGGGCTTGACTTGTCATAATATTTGCGGCTAGAGATTTGGACTGTTGTGTTGCGCTCAGGTTCGTTTATAATCTTCAGTTTTTTGTAACTTACATATCCCTTTGTGATAATGGACTGTTACTCCTTTTTTTCTGTAGGTAAAATAAAAGCCTTTGTCTTGGTACCTAAGACCAGACAAGCTTGTACACTAGCAGACCGACAAGCCTTGCACACTAGCATACCAGCACTGGTAGATGTGGAGTACCGTAGTTTCTCATCCCAAATTAGCTCTTCTAGGAAAGTGGTTTCCATGACACTGCAGCAAACAAAAAAATCTGTACGGAAATTAAAGCAATTGCAGCATATATATTATTGTACAGATTCTCACAACAAATTTGATTCTCTGCAATGCCTTGTAATGGCATAAGGTTAAATCTACTGTCAAATCAGTAGACAAAACCTTAGGTTACATGGATCGCCCACTAGGGCAGTGGGATACTCGGTACCGGGCCGGTGTATTGAGGGGATGTGGTGGTTGATGACTGTGATCCCTAGGGGGTATCACAGCAGTCGACTTGCTAGCTGAATCATGAAGTTCTCCCACTAGTCTAGGGTCGAGTTCCCTCTTGCGACCAAGTCCCTCTGCCAACAGACCGGGACCAATGAATGGCTTCCGCTCTCTCTGGATCCCTAGGACTTCTTCCTCTCTCTCCCTCCAGAAGCTTATCTTTCTTTCTCGCTTGCTTCCATCTTCCTTCTCTAGGACTAAGCCCTTCCTGGCTTCTAGTCCCTCTGAGTTTCTATCCAGACTCCTTCTCTTTTCACTGCAGCCTCTGTTGTGAATGGGTTTGAGATGAGTTCTGAGCAGAGGCTCCCTCTGGTAGTTACAAGCGGTACTAGTGAAGATTGTGAGGACTGGGAATCAGGTGTTACTGACTGGTCTTATATAAGGGAGTCATTTTCCCATCAGGGTTGCCGGTGATCAATTGTTCTGGTCTGAATCCTTCTTTCCAGTTTCCCTTGTAGCCTGCTGTGTCGTGTCTGCATCTCCTGCTATCAGATAAGACATTTTCTTCTTTTGTGTTTGTGCTATATTTTTGCATTTTGTCCTGCACTTCTGTGGGGGCCTTCAGGGTCCCCTCCGGGGGCTTTTGCCCCCTCAGTTTAGTTCAGCCACTGAGTTTTGTACTTTTGCTTTTTCCAGTTTTTTCAGTGGCTGCTGTTTTGATTTTGTTACACCAGAGAACTAATTTAGGTGGTAGAGGTCGTGTGATCTCAGGTGATTTTGAAATTAGTAGAGTTGGTGTTTTTCAGGGTTTTCTGAGATTGCAGTAAGTACCCTTCCTGTCCTTTTCTATTTAGATAGTTTGGGCCCCAGCGTTTGCTCATACTATTTTCTTTCTGTGTCAGTATTTCCTCTTGTCTAACCGCCATTACATGTTTGGGGGCTTTCTATTATCTTTGGGTTCTGCTCCGGGGCAGATAGCTTTCCTATTTCTATCTTTAGGTGTAGTTAGTTTCTCAGGCTGTGACGAGGCGTCTAGGACCAACGTAGGAACGCTCCACGGCTGCCTCTAGTTGCGGTGGTTAGTCAGGGTACTGCAATCTCATAGATTCCAACTGCTCTGGTGTATTTCCTTTTTTACCTGCACTCCTCAGCTACCGTAACATAACAAGCCTCCCTTCACTGGGAGCTGCTCAACACACATTCTTCTCTTTCCTCTTACTCCACAGGACTCTCTAATCCTGCCTACTGCTTCATCAAGCTTCACTCCTCCTTGCTACTTACTCCACCCACCCATACACCCTTTTCTATCTCAGCCTGGGATTAGACCATCCTCACAAGGGGTCCGTCCAGGGTGCCCAGCTGTTCTAGTGTGTGTTGGGTGCAGGTGTTAGAGTCCTAGGTGGTGCGCCCTCCTTACCTGGGGATGGAGTATCACACCTCTGGGTGAGGTGCAATACCTCTGTGGCGACTGAACCCTCAGGGGCGCCACATACATACAGTCAGGGCCAGAAATATTTGGACAGTGACACAATTTTCGCGAGTTGGGCTCTGCATGCCACCACATTGGATTTGAAATGAAACCTCTACAACAGAATTCAAGTGCAGATTGTAACATTTAATTTGAAGGGTTGAACAAAAATATGTGTTAGAAAATGTAGGAATTGTACACATTTCTTTACAAACACTCCACATTTTAGGAGGTCAAAAGTAATTGGACAAATAAACATAACCCAAACAAAATATTTTTATTTTCAAAATTTTGTGGCGAATCCTTTGGAGGCAATCACTGCCTTAAGTCTGGAACCCATGGACATCACCAAACGCTGGGTTTCCTCCTTCTTAATGCTTTGCCAGGCCTTTACAGCCGCAGCCTTCAGGTCTTGCTTGTTTGTGGGTCTTTCCCTCTTAAGTCTGGATTTGAGCAAGTGAAATGCATGCTCAATTGGGTTAAGATCTGGTGATTGACTTGGCCATTGAAGAATGTTCCACTTTTTTGCACTCATGAACTCCTGTGTAGCTTTGGCTGTATGCTTGGGGTCATTATCCATCTGTACTATGAAGCGCCGTCCAATCAAGTTTGCAGCATTTGGCTGAATCTGGGCTGAAAGTATATCCCGGTACACTTCAGAATTCATCCGGTACTCTTGTCTGCTGTTATGTCATCAATAAACACAAGTGACCCAGTGCCATTGAAAGCCATGCATGGCCATGCCATCACGTTGCCTCCACCATGTTTTACAGAGGATGTGGTGTGCCTTGGATCATGTGCCATTCCCTTTCTTCTCCAAACTTTTGGCTTTCCATCATTCTGGTACAGGTTGATCTTTGTCTCATCTGTCCATAGAATACTTTTCCAGAACTGAGCTGCTTCTGGAGGTGTTTTTCAGCAAATTTAACTCTGGCCTGTCTATTTTTGGAATTGATGAATGGTTTGCATCTAGATGTGAACCCTTTGTATTTACTTTCATGGAGTCTTCTCTTTACTGTTGACTTAGAGACAGATACACCTACTTCACTGAGAGTGTTCTGGACTTCAGTTGATGTTGTGAACGGGTTCTTCTTCACCAAAGAAAGTATGCGGCGATCATCCACCACTGTTGTCTTCCATGGGCTCCCAGGTCTTTTTGGATTGATGAGTTCACCAGTGCTTTCTTTCTTTCTCAGGATGTACCAAATTGTAGATTTTGCCACTTCTAATGTTGTAGCAATTTCTTGGATGGGTTTTTTTTCTGTTCTTGCAGCTTAAGGATGGCTTGTTTCACCTGCATGGAGAGCTCCTGTGACCACATGTTTCCTTCACAGCAAAACCTTCCAAATGCAAACACCACACCTCAAATCAACTCCGGCCCTTTCATCTGCTTAATTGAGAATGACATAACAAAGGGATTGCCCACACCTGTCCATGAAAAGCCTTGAGTCATTTGTCCAATTACTTTTGGTCCCTTTAAAAACAGGGTGGCACATGTTAAGGAGCTGAAACTCCTAAACCCTTCATCCAATTTTAATGTGGATACCCTCAAATGAAAGCTGGAAAGTCTGAACTTCAACTGCATCTGATTTGTTTGTTTCAAATTCATTTGGGTAATGTCTAGAACCAAAATTAGATAAATGTTGTCTCTGTCCAAATATTTATGGACCTAACTGTATGTGGATTCATTTTGGCTTTGTCATGGTTAGTGACTAGTGATGAGCGAGTACTAAAATGCTCAAGTGCTTGTTATTCGGGTCGAGCAAATGGGAATACTCGGGTACTCGACCCGAGCAACGAGCCCAATGTAATTCTATGGGAAAACCCAAACATTTTTGCCGGGATCTCTCCCTGGGGTCCTAAATACGTCTGTAAATAATGGAAACACAGCTTTAATGACATGGGAACATCATAGGGAATGCCCTGGAAGCATTTCTGACTCCCAGGTCACAGCTGTGAGCAATGTTGTCAGAGTCTTATGCCATTTTTACAGGCGCACCAAAAAACATATAAAAACGAAACCAACATGGATTTTCCTGGGAAATATGTCAAGGAACATCCCTTCCAGGCTGATGACTTTATATAAGGCAAAATAATTAACCCAAAGTAAAAAAGTTCCTCCACCAATTTGTCTATGTTCACACGTAGCGTTTTTGATGCGTTTTTCAACGTTAACATTGCTTTCAACAATAACAAATTGCATTTACTGTGAAATGTCATTGTAGCATTTAACAACCTTAGCTGGCCATGTGGTATCTGACACATCATCAGACACATCTTGTTTCATTTATGATGGAAGGACTCTTAAAGTCACAAAGACAATTTTTATAGGGGCATCAGGCAGCATTAATCTTCTTAAAGGGCCAATATTAACCCCTTCCCGACCTGTGACGCCACGTAGGCGTCATTAAAGTAGTGCCAATCTGACCCATGACGCCTATGTGGCGTCATGAAAGGATCGCGTTCCCGCGGGCCGGGTGACCGGGGTCACTGAAAGGTCACCTGACCCGCAGGCACAGGACCCTTTGTGCTTCACCACACGGGGGTTGGCTTAACCCCCCCGTGGCCACGATCGCTCTGATTGGCTGTTAAAAGTGAAACAGCCAATCAAGCAATCTGTAATATTTCACCAATGTAATTGGTGAAATATTACAATCCAGCCATGGCAATAGCATCTGCCATGGCCTGGAGACCGAGAAACGACCCCCCCCACACCATGTCACGGCGATGATCGGCCGCCGCCACCGAAAGATGGCAGCGAGCGGGTCACCGCCGTCACTAAAAGCTCCCTCGTCCTGGCCTCCGCTGCCCCACCTTCCGATAACCCCCCCACCTTCCGACACCCATACTCAACCTCTCCCGGTCCACTGATGTCCCTGGATCCGTCACCGGCGGCTGTCCGGGGGCTTTTCATGGGCGCCGCCATATTAGAAAATGGCGGGGCGCATGCGCAGTGCGCCCGCCGGCCGGCGCATGCGCAGTGCGCAATGAAGAGTCCAGAAATTTATTTTGATCACTGTGATAAACTGTCACAGTGATCAAAATAAAAAAAAGTAAGTGAACTCCCCCCCCTGTCATAGGTAGAGTCAAATAATAAAATAAAGATTTTTTTTTTCCTATTAGGCTCTGCACACGTTGCGGATTTTGCTGCGGATCAGCAGCGATTTTTCTGCAGATCAGCAGAGGATTTTGCTGTGGATCTGCAGCGGATTTTGCTGCGGATCCGCAGCGGATTTCGCGCTGCGGATCCACAGCAGATCCAGAAACCATGTACAATACAATGCAAATAAATGGAGATTTTTCAGCGCGGATTTGCTGCGGTTTTAAATCCGCAGCATGTCAATTCTTTGTGGTATTCCGCAGCGATTTTAAACTATTCTATTATAGGTGTAAAACCGCAGGGAAAAACTGCACCAAAACCATGTAAATCGGCGCTAAATACGCAGGTAAAACGCAGGTCATTTTACTGCGGATTTTAGAAAAATCCGCAAGTGAATCCGCAACGTGTCCCACGGGGCCTCAGGGTTAGGCTGGGTTCATATTGCATTATGGCAGTCCTTTTAATGCTGCCATTCACCCCATTTGTGTGCGCAGCACAACGCATGCCATGAAGCGGCATGCGTTCGCGAGTGTCGTCATTCAGTGACGGAACCTTGGACGCAGGCTGCAGCGTCTGGGCTCCATCACCGCTAGCACAGATGAATCATCGCTGATTTCCTCTGCACTAGCGGGTATAGCATAACACGATCGCGTTTATGCTATACCGTTACCGCCCGTCAACGCAACGTGTTGAACGGGCTGCTAAACGAAAATATGAACCCAGCCTTAAGGTTAGGGTTAGAACTAGGGTTAGGGTTAGAACTAGGGTAAAGGTTGGAATTAGGGTTTAGGGTTGGGATTAGGGTTAGGTTTATGGTTAGAGTTAGGATAAGTGTTAGGGGTATTTGGGGTTAGGGTTTGGGATTAGGGTTAGGCTTGTGGTTAGGTTTATGGTTAGAGTTGGATTTAGGGTTAGTGGTGTGTTGGGGTTAGGGTTATGGTTAGGGTTTGTATTAGGGTTAAGGGTTGTGTAGGGGTTAGGGTTGGGGTTAGGGGTGTTAGGGGTTAGGGTTGGAGGTTAGAATTGAGGGTTTCACTAATTACGCACATCAGGGGGTCTCCATACGCGACATAGCGCCACCATTGATTCCTGCAAATTTTGCGTTCAAAAAGTCAAACAGTGCTCCCTTTATTCCAAGCCCCGACGTGTGCCCAAACAGTGGTTTACCCCCACATATGGGGTATCACCGTACTCGGGAAAAAATTGCACAACAATTTTGGGGGTCTAATTTCAACCTATTACTGTTGTGAAAAAAAAAAATTGGGGACTAAAAAAAGTTATTTTTGTGGAAAAAAAAATGATTTTTTATTTTCACGGCTCTGCGTTATAAACTTCTGTGAAGAACTTGGAGATTCAAAGTGCTTACCACACATCTAGAGGAGTTCCTTGGGGGATCTAGTTTCCAAAATGGGGTCACTTGGGGGGGTTTCTACTGTTTAGGCAGATCATGGGCTCTGCAAACGTAACATGACACCCGCAAACCATTCCATCAAGTCGGCATTTCAAAACGTCACTACTTCCCTTCCGAGCCTCGACGTGTGCCCATACAGTAGTTTTCTCCCACATATGGGATATCAGCGTACTCAGGACAAATTGGACAACAACTTTTGGGGTCTTATTTCTCTGTTACCCTTGGGAAAATAAAAAACCTGGGACTAAAAGATCATGTTTGTGGAAAAAATATGATTTTTTTATTTTCATGCCCTGGCATTATAAACTTCTGTGTAGCCCTTGGGGGTTCAAAGTGCTCACCACACCATCTAGATAAGTTCCTTGCGGGGTCTAGTTTCCAAAATGGGGTTACTTGTGGGGAGTTTCTACTGTTTAGGCACATCAGGGACTCTGCAAACGTAACATGACGCCCGCAGACCATTCCATCAAGTCAGCATTTCAAAACATCACTACTTCCCTTCCGAGCCCCGAAGTGTGCCCATACAGTAGTTTTCTCCCACATATGGGATATCAGCGTACTCAGGACAAATTGGACAACAACTTTTGAGGTCTAATTTCTCCTGTTCCCCTTGGGAAAATAAAAAAATTGGGGACTAAAAGATCATGTTTGTGTAAAAAATATGATTTTTTTTATTTTCATGCCCGGGCGTTATAAACTTCTGTGTAGCCCTTTGGGGTTCAAAGTGCTCACTACACATATAGATAAGCTCCTTGGAGGGTCTAGCTTCCAAAATAGGGTCATTTGTGGGGGGTTTCTACTGTTTAGGCACATCAGAGGCTTATGCAAACGCAACATGACGCCCGCAGAACATTCCATCAAGTCTGCATTCCAAAATGGTGCTCCTTCCCTTCTGAGCTCTCCCATGCGCCAAAACAGTGGTTCCCCCCACATATGTGGTACCAGTGTACTCAGGACAAACTGTACAACGACTTTTGTGGTCCAATTTTTCCTGTTACCCTTGTGAAAATAAAAAATTGCGGGTTAAAAAAATCAGTTTTTGAGGAAAAAAATGATTTTTTATTTTCACGGCTCTGCATTACAAACTTCTGTGAAGCATGTGGGGTTCAAGGTGCTCACCACACATCTAGATAAGTTCCTTGAGGGGTCTAGTTTACAAAATGTGGTCACTTGTGGGGGGTTTCTACTGTTTAGGCACATCAGGGGCTCTGCCCGCCCGCAGACCATTCCATCAAGTCGGCATTTCAAAGCGTCACTACATCCCTTCCGAGCCCTGACGTGTGCCCAAACAGTGGTTCCCCCCACATGTGAGGTACTAGCGTACTTAGGACAAATTGGACAACAACTTTTGGGGTCCAATTTCTCCTGTAACCATTGTGAAAATAAAAAATAGTGGGCTAAACAATCATTTTTTGAGAAAAAAAATGACTTTTTATTTTCACGGCTCTGCGTTATAAACTTCTGTGAAGCACCTGGGGGTTCAAAGTGCTCACTGTGCATCTAGATAAGTTCCTTAGGGGTCTAGTTTCCAAAATGGGGTCATTTGTAGGGGAGCTCCAAAGTTTAGGCATACAGGGGCTCTCCATACACGACATGGTGTCCGCTAACGATTGGAGCTAATTTTCCATTCAAAAAGTCAAATGGCGCTCCTTCCCTTCTGAGCCCTGCCGTGCGCCCATACAGAGGTTCCCCCCCACATATGGGGCACCAGCGTACTCAGGAAAAACTGGACAACAACTTTTGGGGTCCAATTTATCCTGTTACCCTTGGGAAAATAAAAAATAGTGGCTAAAAAATGATTTTTGAGAAGCAAAAATGATTTTATTATTTTCACTGCTCTGCATTTATAAACTCCTGTGAAGCACTTGGGGGTTCAAAGTGCTCACTACTCATCTAGATAAGCTCCTTGGGGGGTCTAGTTTCCAAAATGGTGTCACATGTTGTTTTTTTCACTGTTTAGGCACACAAGGGCTCTCCAAAGGCGTCATGGTGTCCGCTAAGGATTGGAGACAATTTTCCATTCAAAAAGTCAAATGGCGCTCCTTCCCTTCTGGGCCCAGTCGTGCGCCCAAACAGTGGTTTATGACCACATATGAGGTATCGGTGTACTCAGGAGAAATTGCCCAACAAATTTTAGGATCCATTTTATCCTGTTGCCCATGTGAAAATTAAAAAACTGAGGCTAAAAGAAAATTTTTGTGAAAAAAAAGTACTTTCTTTTTTTTACGGATCAATTTGTGAAGCACCTGGGGGTTCAAAGTGCTCACTCTGCATCTAGACAAGTTCCTTGGGGGGGTCTAGTTTCCAAAATGGGGTCACTTGTAGGGGAGCTCCAATGTTCAGGCACACAGGGACTCTCAAAATGCGACATGGCAAGCGCTAAATATTCCAGCATATTTTCCATTCAAAAAGTCAAATGGTGCTCCTTCCCTTCTGAGCCCTGCCATGCGCCCAAACAGTGGTTTATGACCACATATGAGGTATCGGTGTACTCAGGAGAAATTGCCCAACAAATTTTAGGATCCATTTTATCCCATTGCCCATGTGAAAATGAAAAAACTGAGGCTAAAATAAAATTTTTGTGAAAAAAAAGTACTTTCTTTTTTTTACGGATCAATTTGTGAAGCACCTGGGGTTTAAAGTGCTCACTCTGCATCTAGATAAGTTCCTTGGGGGGTCTAGTTTCCAAAATGGGGTCACTTGTGGGGGAGCTCCAATGTTCAGGCACACAGGGACTCTCCAAATGCGACATGGCAACCGCTAAATATTCCAGCATATTTTCCATTCCAGTCAAATGGCGCTCCTTCCCTTCTGAGCCCTGCCGTGCGCCCAAACAGTGGTTTATGACCACATATGAGGTGTCTGTGTACTCAGGATAAATTGCCCAACAAATTTTAGGGTCCATTTTATCCTGTTACCCATGCAAAAATGAAAAAAATTGATGCTAAAAGAAAAATTTTGTTGGAAAAATTAAAATGTCCATTTTTTCCTTCCACGTTGCTTTAGTTGCTGTGATGCACCTGAAGGGTTAATAAACTTCTTGAATGTAGTTTTGAGTAGCTTGAGGGGTGCAGTTTTTATAATGGTGTCACTTTTGGGTATTTTCTTCCATATAGACCCCTCAAAGTGACTTCAAATGTGAGGTGTAGAGTTGAGCGATACTTTCCGATATCCTAAAGTATCGGAATCGGAATGGTATCGCCGATATCACTAAAATATCGGTGATACCCGATACCGATACCGGAAGTCCCATGTAAGTCTATGGGAACAAAATATCGCAACTAAAAAAAACCCCATTCTTTCCTTGTAAACACTAAATATACACACATAGAATACATATATATATATATACATGTCATTGTGACATATATATATACATATATGTATAGTTTATACACTTCTACATAGTAAAATATCCTTTGATTCAATTGCCGGGTAAAGCCGGCTTCAGTGAAAAGACAGAAGCACCCGACATGAAATGACACTTGGTGTACATAGGGTTAACCATGTCTTTTCATGTCGTTTGCTATCTGATTTGCACAAACAATTAAATCAGACTATGTGTGCAAAATTTCACACCTGTAGGGGTTAATTAAAGGTGTAAATTCGTTGTAAAAAAAACGGACTTTTTTGCTACGAATTTACACCTTTAATTAACCCCTACAGGTGTGAAATTTTGCACACATAGACTGATTTAATTGTTTGTGCAAATTAGATAGCAAAGGACATGAAAAGACATGGTTAACCCTATGTACACCAAGTGTCATTTCATGTCGGGTCACCCGACATGAAATGACACTTGGTGTACATAGGGTTAAACATTTCTTTTCATGTCCTTTGCTATCTAATTTGCACAAACAATTAAATCAGACTATGTGTGCAAAATTTCACACCTGTAGGGGTTAATTAAAGGTGTAAATTCGTTGTAAAAAAAACGGACTTTTTTGCTACGAATTTACACCTTTAATTAACCCCTACAGGTGTGAAATTTTGCACACATAGTCTGATTTAATTGTTTGTGCAAATTAGATAGCAAAGGACATGAAAAGACATGGTTAACCCTATGTACACCAAGTGTCATTTCATGTCGGGTTCTGCATTTTCACAAAAGCCGGCAATTGAATTAGCGGCTATTATACTATGTAGAAGTGTATGAACTACAAATATAAATATATATATATATGTGTCACAAATTCAATGACATGTATATATATATATGAGGTGTAAAATTGCTGAAAAAAAATGCGTGGGCTCCCGCCCTATTTTCGCAACCAGACAGACAAAGCCAGTGAGTGGGGGCAGATAATAATAGCCCAGAGAGGGACCATTATTTTTGCCCCCCCCGGCTACTAACATCTGCCCCCAGACACCCCAGGAAAGACAAATCTATAATTAGATTCGCCCTTTCTGGCACTTTGCCCTCTATTCCCATTGCCCTGTAGCGGTGGCGAATGGGTTAATATGGGGTTAAAGCCACCTTGCTATTGAAAGGTGACCTTAAGCCAGGTTAATAATTGAGAGCTGTCAATTAGACAACTATCAATTATTAATCCTATTGCATGAAATAAAAATAAAACACACACACTTTAATTAAAAATCATTTTAATGAAATAAAGACACATGTTTTTGACCATCTTTTATTTTACTGCAAAAACCATTTCCTGTAATAAAAATAAAATAAAAAAGCAAAATTATTCTTACCTATCCCATGCACAGTCAGGTCCCACGGTGTAATCCTTCAGAAAGGGTTAATGTTTACTGCAGGGACCGCAGCTAATGCTGCAGCCTCACAGTAAACCCCAAATGAATGAGTTCCTCTCCTGCCTGACAGGAGAGTAAAGGCTGGGTGTCACATAACGATACACCAGCGATCCCGACAACGATATGCACTTGTCAGGATCGCTGGTGTATCGCTACATGATCGCTGCTGAGCTGCCAAACAGGCAGCTCAGGCAGCGTATCTGGGACAGCGACACTGCGGGTAACATCGCTTAAGGGCCCGTCTCACATAGCGATATCGCTACCGAGATCGCTGCTGAGTCACTAGTTTTGTGACGCAGCAGCGAGCTCACCAGCGATATCCTTGTGTGTGACATTCAGCGACGATCAGCCCCCTGCCGGGTATCGCTGATCGTCGCAGAAATGTCAGGACCTTTTTTTGATCGCTGGTTTCCCTCTGACAGGCACGCATCGCTGCGTGTGACAGGCGGGAGACCAGCGATCCGCTGGTAACCAAGGTACACAGCGGGTTTCCAGGCACCGCGCAGCGCTTGGAAACCCGCTGTGTACCTTGGATACCAGCTCCCTGCATCAGGGCGCTGGTATCCAAGGTACACAGCGGGTTTCTAGGCACAGCCCCGCGCCTGGAAACCCGCTGTGTACCTTGGTTACCAGCGGATCGCTGGTCTCCCGCCTGTCACACGCAGCGATGTCGTGCCTGTCAGGGGAAAGCAGCGATCAAAGGTCCTGACATTTCAGCGACGATCAGCGATACCCGGCAGGGGGGCTGATCGTCGCTGAATGTCACACACAGCGATATCGCTGGTGAGCTCGCTGCTGCGTCACAAAACTAGTGACTCAGCAGCGATCTCGGTAGCGATATCGCTATGTGAGACGGGCCCTTAAGTGGAAAGCTTAATTGATTGCTTTCCACTTTCACTTCAGGTCAGCCAGGGACACAATCAGTGACGTCAGAGGGAACTGATTAACAAAAATAGGGGTTCCCTTCGAAAAAAAAATGGCGTGGGGTCCCCCCTATTTTTGTTAACCAGCCAGATGAAGCAGACCGCTGAGGCCTGGATTTTCAGGCTGTTAAGGAGCCAAGATCCATGGACCTTGCCAGCCTGATAATACCAGGCCACAGCAGTCTGTATATCTTGGCTGATTAACAAAAATAGGGGATCCCCTCGAAAAAAATTGGCGTGGGGTCCCCCCTATTTTTGTTAACCAGCCAGATGAAGAAGACAACAAGCCAGCTGAGCCTAGTGATTTTCCAGGCCGCTGTTAAGGGAGGACCAAGGTATCCCCATGAGAAACCTTGGACACGCAGGATAATACCAGGCCACAGCAGTCTGCATATCTTGGCTGATTAACAAAAATAGGGGATCCCCTCGAAAAAAATTGGCGTGGGGTCCCCCCTATTTTTGTTAACCAGCCAGATGAAGAAACCGCTGAGGCCTGGATTTTCAGGCTGTTAAGGAGCCAAGATCCATGGACCTTGCCAGCCTGATAATACCAGGCCACAGCAGTCTGCATATCTTGGCTGATTAACAAAAATAGGGGATCCCTTCGAAAAAAATTGGCGTGGGGTCCCCCCTATTTTTGTTAACCAGCCAGATGAAGCAGACCGCTGAGGCCTGGATTTTCAGGCTGGTAAGGATCCAATATCCATGGACCTTGCAAGCCTGATAATACCAGGCCACAGCAGTCTGCTTAGCTTGGCTGGTTAACAAAAATAGGGGATCCCCTCGAAAAAAAAACGGCGTGGGGATCCCCCCTATTTTTGTTAACCAGCCAAGTAAAATGCAGACTGCTGCGGCCTGGTATTAAAAGACTGTCAAGGCCCATGGATTTTGGCCCTCAACAGCCTGATAATACCAGGCTACAGCAGCCCCACATTTGGCGCATCAAAAGATGTGCCAATTGTGGCACTTTACCCGGCTCTTCCCACTTGCCCTGTAGCGGTGGCAAGCGGGGTAATAAGGGGTTATTGTCACCGTTGATTGCACGGTGACAATAAGCCCGGTTAATAATGGATAGGCGTCAATAAGACACCGATCCATTATTAATCCCAAAGTTATTAAATGTATAAAAAAAAGACACAGCAAGAAAAAAGTATTTTAATGAAATAAAAGAGACAACACAGTTTTCATTTCTTTTATTACTCTCTCATTCCTGCGACGCCATCGATCTCCTGTAAAAAAAGAAAAAAAACAAACCAACAGTATACCACCTGTCCGACACAGTCCATAGTAACGATAGTCCCACGACGATCCAGCTCTGCTACATCGCAATGACAGGCAGAGCCTGTCATTGCAACGCAGCACAGCTGATTACCTGCTTCCCCGGCGGTGACGTCATCGGACTGACTGCTTTACGGCCGGGATTACCCAGCAGTCACTGCAGTTATCGCGAGAAACTGCATGTGACCGCCGGGGAGAAGAGGATGGCGGCCATGAAGCAGTGCAGGACGTGACCGCCGGAGATCTTCTGCCAGGTAAGTGCCGCTGACTCCTGACAGACCCGACCGACGGACACTGACAGTGACAGTGACAATCCCGATTCCGGTATCCGATAAGACGAAAATATCGGAACTCGGAATCGGAATTCCGATACAGCTAATATCGGCCGATACCCGATATTTGCAGTATCGGAATGCTCAACACTAGTGAGGTGGTCCCTAAAAAAAATGGTTTTGTAAATTTTGCTGTAAAAATGAGAAATCGCTGGTCAACTTTTAACCCTTATAACTTCCTAACAAAAAAAAATGTTGTTCCCAAAATTGTGCTGATGTAAAGTAGACATGTGGGAAATGTTATTTATTAACTATTTTGTGTCACATAACTCTCTGGTTTAACAGAATAAAAATTCAAAATTTGAAAATTGCAAATTTTTCAAAATTTTGGCCAAAGTTCCATTTTTTTCACAAATAAACGCAAAAATTATCGACCTACATTTACCACTAACATGAAGCCCAATATGTCACAAAAAAACAGTCTCAGAATCGCTATGATCTGTTGAAGCGTTCCTGAGTTATTACCTCATAAAGGGACACTGGTCAGAATTGCAAAAAATGGCCAGGTCATTTAGGTCAAAATAAGCTGGGTCATGAAGGGGTTAAACAGTGGGTCACCTATACTGTAATTGCCTAGGCAGTGAGTGGCTGGGCTGCCAAAAATTAGGGCACACCTCAATACCCCTGTGATGAGACGTACAGGAGGGCCTCATGAAAAACTGTTCCAATAATAAGAAAATAGGTCTCCCATAGTGTTAGCCTATGTATTAAATGCAAGGCCTGCATTGCAGCTAAGTAACACGCACCCCAATGAGCCTTTGAACCCAGGTACTGGATGGCCACAGGAAAACAAAGTTTACATTACTCTTTTGCCACTGCCATATTGTTAGTTTATGCATTGAATACAAGGCCCTATCCTGCATCAAATTTAAACTCACCCCAAAAGGTTTTTGAACCGACCCAGTGGATGTACACAGGAAAACCAAGTTCACATTATTAATTTTGTTCTGCCATACTGTTAGCCTATGCTTTGACTTCAAGGCCCTATCCTGCATCAAATTTAAACGCACCCCTAAAAGGCTTTGAACCAACCTTGTGGATGTACACAGGAAAACCAAGTTCACATTATTCATTTTATTCTGCCATACTGTTAGCCTATGCATTGACTTCAAGGCCCTATCCTGCATCAAATTTAAACACACTGTAAAAAGGTTTTTCAACCGACCTAGTGGATGTACAAAGGAAAACCAAGTTCACATTATTCATTTTGTTCTGCCATTCTGTTAGCCTATGCATTGACTTCAAGGCCCTATCCTGCTTCAAATTTAAACGCACCCCTAAAAGGCTTTGAACCAACCTTGTGGATGTACACAGGAAAACCAAGTTCACATTATTCATTTTATTCTGCCATACTGTTAGCCTATGCATTGACTTCAAGATCCTATCCTGCATCAAATTCAAACGCACCCCTAAAAGGTTTTTGAACCAACCTAGTGGATGTACACAGGAAAACTAAGTTCACATTATTCATTTTGTTCTGCCATACTGTTAACCTATGCATTGACTTCAAGACCCTATCCTGCTTCAAATTTAAACGCACCCCAATAAGCCTTTCAACCCACGTACTTGATGGACACCTGAAAGCATTCTTCCTATTAATTTGTTACTCCCATATTGTTTGGCTATCCAGTGGATAGTTGAGCCTGAAGTTTATGCAGTGGACTATTGCAATGTTGATGATAAAGACCCGGCAGTGGACAACTGCAGTGTTTATGCTAAAGCCCCAGCGGTAGACAATTGCAGTGTTGACGCAGAAGACCCAGTGGTGGACCATTGCAGTGCTGACGCTAAAGACCCTGCAGTGGAGCCTTTAAGTGTTGAGCCTGAAGAATCATCAGTGGATAATTGCAGTGTTGATGCTTAAGAACCTGCATTGATCAATTGCTGTGGTGAGTCAGAAGACATTTTAGCATTGCAGTGTTGAGACTGAAGAACTTGCATAGAATTGCATTGTTGAAGAATATTTATTATGAAGTGGGTCTCACATACTATTTTCCTATGCATTGAATGTAAGGCCTGCCCCAAATTTGGATAAACCAAAATACAACTTGGAAGAGACGTGCATGAAGTCCTCCTAAAAATCAGTTTCCATTACAAAGGAGCGAGCCTCCTATACTTGTAATGGCCATACACTAAGTGCATAGGCTGGAAAACATTTCCCCTCGGGGGGCACATCAACCGACTGTGTAAATATTTGTATTTACAGACATCATAAACAGCCCGGCAAAAAATAGAGTGGCTGCTTCATCACGGAACACGGTCACCCTGGTGATCTAGGGGTGGTGTAGGAAGAGACGTAAGGTATGGCCTGCGAAAAAGGTCTTCCCAGTTTAAAGGAGCGGGTCTCCTATACTTGGAATGCCCATACACTAAGTGTATAGCCTGACAAACATTTCACCATTTTTGTTACATATCAACATAGTGTGTAGTTTTTTTTATAGGGACATCATAAACACTTGGAAAACAGTAACGTGGTTTCCTACACAGTTTCTGCCGGAAAGGTGAAGGATTTTATTAAAAATCTGGCGGACGAATCGTTGGATGAAGTGATCAAGAGAAGGGGCATGGTGACGACAGGAATGGTAACGTACAGGATTAATAACAGTGGTGGCTATGGGGGGTATGAGATCCAGGATAGTAAAGAAATAGTTCAGCTCACCTCCATGGATCCAAAGTCCATCCGAGCAAGGATACGTCACTGCCAGACGTTGCAATACATGAAGAGAAGAAAATCCAGCTCCGGAAATAATATAAAAATCATCCTTTTATTTAGGCACATATTAAAATACAAAAATCCAGCATGGCTGCTGTACTAGTCTCAGCGGCGAATAAATGAAGACACCGCAACATACAGTGACTGCCCACTGAAGTCTGGACGCGCTTCGTGCCTAAATAAAAGGATGATTTTTATATTATTTCCGGAGCTGGATTTTCTTCTCTTCATGAGATCCAGGATACAGCCTACAATGATTACTTGTTTAGACGGCCCACCACCAATTACCATAATGTGTTTCATGCCCGCCAGAAGATTGGTGTAACAGATGTGCGTGTGAAGCTCGGCATGAAAAATGGCCATTAAAAATATGTTGCCAAAGATGCAATTGTCTGTATAAATGCCAAAGTGCAACATGTTTGTGAGATGCTAAATTAGAGAAAGCAGATTAGTGTTGGAGGAAAACAAAACAAACTGATGGTTGCTCAGGAAAAACTAAGTTTAAAGAGGACTGCACTGTCCGTAACTCTCAACACACCCGTGGCACAAGGTTCTTCATCTTCACCCATACATTACCAATAATATCAAAATGTCACAGCCAAAAATTAATTGTTCTAGTGTAATGAACACTGTCAAAGGAATGCCACTAAAAGTAGATAACCACGACCCTGGGAAACACCAGATTTCCTCTTTACAAGATATGAATGATGATGGGATTGATAACGATTTTGAACTTTACCACATCCCCACGAAGAACATGAAGATTACAGCTGACAACAATGTTCAAAAAAGACCGTGAATGTCTGGAAATTGATTTTCTCTTGGGCAAACTTTCCCTCTTACTAAAGTAGAACCGAATGATGCATACACAGCTCTCATGTCTACTCAGCGTGAGATGGTTGAAAGATGATGTATTCTGCTTTGTCTATGTCCACTTTTTGAAAGCTAGCAGAAAAGAAGGATGAAATAGCGGGAAGATGTGGGATTTTGGTCAATAAGGAGGTGATGTCAGGTACAGATTGGTAGATCTCTGTGTCATCGGTGTACTGATGATATTGCAAACCGTGCTAACTGTCCCAGACTGAAGGTGTAGATGGAGAAGAGTAGGGGTCCTAGATCTTAGCCTTGGGGTACAATGAAAGACAAGGGTCGAGGTGAGGAGATGGTGTGGGAGATGAAGACACTGAATGTCCCTGTAACAGTCTGTTTTTTTTAAAGACTCTGCGAATATCCCCAAAAAGGCCATTTGCACCACCGGCCATGTCCGCATCAGCAGGGGTAGCAAAACTACCAGCCTAACCACCACCAGCATGATCAGGCACATGGCAGGAAAGCACCTGACTTTGTTGGCCCAACACCAGGCTCCATGAACAGTGTCTGCAGGTGATACCACTACATCTTCCGCTGTTGTGCGTGCAATCCAATCCCCTGTCTATGGTGCATGCAAAGATGCCTCCTGCCCTGCATCTGTAGTTGCAGATAAACTCAACTAGCACCATCAACAAGCATGTCCATTTCCTTGTCCCAGCGCAGTGTTCCGTTGTCCATACCCCTGTCCTTGGAACGCAAGCATAAATACGCAGCCAATGCCACACAGGCCACAGTACTAAATTCACAGATTTCTCTTCTGCTTGCGCTGAAAATGTTGCATTTTTGGCTGGTGAGAGATGGAAGCTTTCCGCAACCTGATGGCATGACCGTCACAAGGTACTTAGTCCCCAGCCGCCACAATTTCTCACGATCTGCCGGCACGGCATTACACAAACTAGCACATGTTCCACAACAGTACTCTGGACATCAACAATGCTGTTACTGGGAAAGTGCACCTAACCACAGACACGTGGACAAGTGCTTGTGGGCAGGGATGGTACATCTCGCTGACTGCACACTGGGTTAGCGTAGAGGAAGCCATGACCCAGTTGGACATTGGGAGACCATGTGACGGCCTCAGGTGGCCGAATGAGAAAGTCACTGCAAGCATATCGGAACAGCAGTTTGAAATAGATGATCACATATGGGATATCACAGAATTTTTCATCTCATTATAACCATGGCTATTTTAGAGTTTTCTCAATTCTTGTTCCATATGTGTAATAATATTATATGGCTATATCTTTGCAAGTTTTTTGTATTTTGTATGTTAATATCTCTGTATTAGATGTTTGAATGTGCTAGGACTTGAGTATTATCTTACCTTAGGGACTGATGGATGTAATGTGCTCCCCTTTTGATATATATACATAGTTAGGTGGTTTATACTATTTGGAGTTAGATACGATCTCCTGTTCTAATGTCCCGCTATGCATTTCAACCAATTCTTGCTGCCTAATGTGCAGGCTATGCGCACGCGCCCGCCAGGCCGTTCTCGGAGCATCGGGGGCGTGACTCCCTGCGCTGATCATGTGACTCGGTCCTGTCCGTGCCAGACGTGGGCGGGGTTTGACTCACGATCAGGGCACGGTGCTCTGTCGCATCGCGCGATGCTCCTGGACTGTGCTCGTCGGAGCAGGGTGCGCCGCTAAAGCGGGACGCGTCTAGACAGTTTTTTTACTTAGAGATCTTAACTTCTCCCGTCTATGTTGGGACTAATTTTTTAGTCAAATATGGGAGTCATCTGTGATGTTTTGAAATATGGGATTGGACGATTGGTATATGGTACCACCCAATATTAGGATTTTATACACGCCCATCCCTTACCGATTGGTTTCTAGTTTGTGATTGACTCTTGAATATGTCTAGGCTAGTTTGAATATCATGTTCCGACGTCCTCTAGTTCTGAGGACCAATGGGAGATTGTGTTAGAATAATGAAATTTGCTATGCGGTTTCCTATTGGTGTGGGTTGAATATAAAGTCTTGCTCCTGCTGGTGTGATGCCACCCCCGGAAGAAGGCTTAAACGCCGAAACGTGCATTGGGGCTGGCACCATCACCCACAGGAGGTAAATTACATTTTTGCACTTTTCTAATCATTTATTGTGATTATTTGCTACTTTTGTTTAGTCACACCTTGTTTACACAGTGTTCCCTTTGAACTGTTTAGCTGTAGGGGATTGTAACTATTGGGGTTATATGGTATGTGCAACCTCCCATTGACTTAATTGTGGGTTGTGGTGCCCTATTAGGGTTTCCCACTTTTTAACTTTTGTCTGTGTGCAATTTCTGTGATTTGTAATAAAGTTTATACCTTTTTAAACCATGTGGTTCAGGTTCATATGTGTTTTATCGGAGTTGCGCATGTGTGCTGTACTCATGGTCATGGAGCACACGGCGCCTCGCTCTCTGGGGGTCACTGGGCACACGGTGCCTCGCTCTCTGGCAGTACCACTTTTATTGGCATGAGCCAATGGGAACAATCCTTTGCGGCGCCAGTGCTCTAAGGACGGAGCACGCTGCTCTGCCTCCTATGTGTTGCTTGTCCACGCCAAAAATCTATGCTGTCGTGCCCGGTTTCTCTTAAGCTGGCCCCCCTGCCTCTAGGTCACGGGGTCTGTCTGCTGCAGTTCATCGCAGCGCCAGCCCTTTGGTTGCATAGTGCACTGCCCCCCTTGCTGCTCACACGCTGACAGCTGGGGACTTACTCCTGCTTTCCTTGTTTTTTCTCTCAGTTTCTGGCCAGGTTCCCTGTCGAAACACGCCCCCTTTTCCTGGGTAATGGGGTCTGTCCATTCAACTATTCCTTCCTCTATGAAACAGGGGACGCAGCCTTGACATTTCCGGACCCGGCACAGCCAAGGTACCCGCATCACTGTCATCCTGAGTACGTACATATGTGGCCAATCAGTTCTTTAATGCAAGCATCATAGAAGGCATGTTCTAATTTTCAAGAGCAAATTGTACATTCCGTCCAGAACAGTTTCACTTTGAAGACTTTGTGGCTCATATCAATCCACAAAGTGACACTAGTCTCATACTTCAAAATTTCAGTGGTAAATCATTTCCCCACAGATAGGTTGTGTATTTTCTGACTTCTGTAACATAATTTTGGTGATAAATATTCATACCTCTTTGCTTTACAATATATTCATCTTCTTCAAGGCTTCGGAATATAATGTTGAAAAAGTGAAATCAAGTTGGTGAAGTGTGTGTTAACTGAAATGTGAAAGTACTTGTCATCTTTATTTTGATACAGTAAAGATTTATATCTTAGTACCGTGTTAGCCAGTAGATAGAAAAATATTTAGAATTGAGAGTCCTCAGTGGTTG
Organism: Oophaga sylvatica; assembly: GCA_033576555.1. Taxonomy (NCBI): domain Eukaryota; kingdom Metazoa; phylum Chordata; class Amphibia; order Anura; family Dendrobatidae; genus Oophaga; species Oophaga sylvatica. The sequence goes on along the minus strand of JARQOD010000006.1, from coordinate 283,110,914 downwards.
ATACCTTTTAATGGCTAACAGTTAGCCATTAAAAGGTATCAACCACTGAGGACTCTCAATTCTAAATATTTGTCATCTTTACTATTTCTACATTGCATCATTGCGTGTGTGGCTAACCACCTCATTGATCTCATATTTTTTCTTTGGCAAGAAAACAAATGCTCTATCAATACCATGTGCTTTTCCTATTAATTCATCATGCTGGTAAAGTAGAGGTGAGATTAGGGATCTACATAACATCTGTGGACTGTAGTCACCATGACACTTTGACAAGACCCACTGGGGTCTAGCTAAAATTTTGACATAATTTGTGCACAGCTGAACAGATTTGCAAGAACATTTTTTTTATTCAATAACATGTTGGATGGATTGTCTAGTGGAAACACCCATATAGTAGAAGTCACATCTACGAACACCACGCTCTACAATTGACGCCTCTTTAAATACAACCGAAATATCAAAATCTGTAGTTTCTGTTATAGAAACTGCAGGGGCTCCTTTTTACATCCTCGTCCAAAAAGCTCCAAATTAGTAGGTGATGGATTGTCAGAATCAGGCTTAAGTAGTTGTGTATCCTTCCCCCGTGCTCTTCCACATGCTCTTGCTCTGGCTCTTCCAGTCATGATTTAATCTAGAAGTTTTCACCTTCGTAATCCAGAGACAGAGTACAACTTTCTATCTGCGCAGTGACTGGCTCTAGGCAGAAGATGATGATGGTGGTACTAGTTGGTGCATTTAAGACACAGTCCTGAAGCAGCCATAACAACTTGAAACAGAATTATTTTTATAGAGATACCACACTGTTCAATATGTATAGTCATATACAGCTGCATGGATAAAGCATAGAGGATGTGGGTTACACCACAGGTGTGTGTAACCAAATAAATCACCACTCATAGAAACATAATAATAAAGGAGAAAAAAAAAAGAGGAGAGTCACTGGTGACCAAAAATCATATTATGAAAAGTAAATATTTATTATATAAACAGTATAATCGTAGCACAAAAGTACATCTAAAAAGACAATGAAAACACATATGGGACATGTGCAGGTACAGGGAGAGAAACCTCCTAGCGGTTTAGCAGGTAAAGAATTGTGGTATAATAAGTGAACAACTTGTAGCCCAAAACATATCATATAAAGCATCCCCCAAAATAAGGAAAGAAATAAAGTGCCAAAGCTACACGGTTAAGTACCACAAGACGCCAAGCATGCTTCTTTAAGCGACAAGCGCTTATTATATAAGGCCAGCAGTAGTCAGTGCAGCGCTGCCATAACTAATAAGAAGTCATGCTCACCGAAAAGAACTGTAAGAAACCGCAGAAGAGAGGTCACCCCATGCAAAAGATGCCACCCCAACGCATGTTTCGTGGCTAGCCTGCCACTTTCTCAAGGGCTAGCCACGAAACGTGCGTTGGGGTGGCACTTTATTTCTTTCCTTATTTTGGGGGATGCTTTATATGATATGTTTTGGGCTACAAGTTGTTCACTTATTATTACCACAATTCTTTACCTGCTAAACTGCTAGGAGGTTTCTCTCCCTGTACCTGCACATGTCCCATATGTGTTTTCATTGTCTTTTTAGATGTACTTTTGTGCTACGATTATACTGTTTATATAAATATTTGCCTTTCATAATATTACTGTTCAATATGTGGCCATTGTTTTTATTTATTCCCAAAAAATAGTGTATAGAACTAGGGTAACAGACAGCAAATAGAGTGGAATGTAGGCCTGAATTGCCACAATTTGTAGGCCACAAGCAGCTCAGCAATCTGACAGAAATACCACACTGTTCAATATGTGGGTAGTATTTTTTAAATTTTTAGCCAACAATAGTGTTTACAGCTAGGGTAATACACAGCAAAAAAAGCTGATGGGAAGGCTCAAAAGCACACTTTGTAGCCCTCAGATATATGAGGCATGTCAGAGAGATACCGAACTGTTCAATATGTCACCAGACTTTTTGTATTTTTTACACCAAAAAAACTGTTTTGAGCTACCATAACACACACAGCAAAAAAAAGCTGAAGGAAAGGCTCAAAAGCATACTTTGTAGCCCACAGATAGATGAGGCGCGCCACTGAGATACCAGACTGTTCAATATGAGGCCGGTATTTTTTAATTTTTTAGGCCAAAATAGTGTATACTAGACCTAGGGTAGCAGACAGAAAAAAAGGGTAAGGTAGGCCTGAAAAACAACTATTTGTAGAGCACAGATACAACTGTCGTCTGATGGAGATAATAGACAGTTCAATATGTGCCCTGGAGTTTTTTAAAATTTTTTTACCCAAAAAGACTGTCTACAAATAGGGTAAGACACAGCAAAAAAAAAGGAATGTTTCACTGATATGCTACAATTTTTGGCACACAGAGAAATAGGAGTCTGACACAGATACCACACTGGTCACTCTATGTAGCCTGTATTTTTTAATGTTATACACAAAATATTGTACAGAACTAGGGTAACAGACAGCAAATACAGTGGAATATAGGCAGGAAATTCCACAATTTGCAGAACACAGATAGATTTGGCGTCTAACAGAGATAGAACACTGTTACATATGTGGGCTCGATTTTTTTTGGACCACCAAAATTGTGTCAATGACTAGGCTATTACACCAAAAAAAAAATTGTTGGAGTACTAAAATTGTAAAATAGTTATTGCAATAATATGTGATGCGTGTGGCGTTAAAAACACAGTGATAAATATAAGAACTGTAGATAAATATTTCTTGGCCACCTAAAGATTTTTTGGTCAGCAAAATGGTGGCCAAAAATGTTGTAAGACACTCCAAAAAATACTACAGTAACAAAAAAAAAAAACAACAGAATTTTCTGCGCACTCAGATCTGATGCCTGGGGCAAAAAAAGCAGTTTTAAATTGCCAGATTTTAACGCTGTTAAATTAAAATGAACTGGCTGTAGTCTGCAGTGTGACCAAGCAAATAAATGTACAAAAAAATGGGGTCTCTGGATTGCTTTGTAATAAAATTAGCAGGTTTCAGGCGCAAAAAAAAAAAATAGCCACGGATACATGCAAGTGGATATATATATAAATATATATATATATATATATATATATATATATATATATATATAGGCAGCACCAGACAGTAATAAACCCTTTTGAAGTATGCAGTCAGATCTATACACTCACATACAGTGCCTGCATGCCTTGCACTGATGTGGATATGCGCACATAGACTCCACAGCCTACCTAGCATTGCAATCTATATACCCCTTAATTAGCCCTTAAAAGGACTGTTGGTTTAGCTGTATTTGTGGATTGAACAATAGTAGACCCACACTAACTAATAAAAGCCCAAATCTCTCCCTATCTCAGCAGCAACGCTCCCTACACTGTCTGAATCTGGAGGTGAATGCGCGAGCAGGGCGGCGTCCGGTCTCTTATAGACCTAATGACGCTGTGCGGCCAGCCAGTCACTGTAATTCCACAACAAAGATGGCTGAGGCATTACAGTGCGTAGCAGAGAATCCCTGCATGTTCATTGGCGTTCTAAAGAGCGCCAAAATTGCAGGGCGGAGACCCGAGCTCCTGCCGAATAATACCGGAAATCTCGGTGCTCGCCGAGTACATCGAGTACAGTGATACTCGGGCGAGTAACGAGTCGTGGCGAGCACATTAGCTCATAACTATTAGAGACCAAATCCTCAGTGTAAATTTTCTGTAACATGTGAACATGGCCGTTGTCTTTCATTTTGTTTTAACATAGTCAAATCCAATAGTAAAATATTGTGTTCACACTCCTGTCCTGTAGCCTGGTGTGACATAAATGATTTCCCACATTTTTTTTTTCAATTTTAAAATCTATAGCTATACATATAATATATATACATATATATCTATATACAGATACTAGTGATGAACCCGTTCTACGCCCGGGTGGCAAGCATTTTTATAGGTACATGGTCTCCCATTCTGGTATGTGCTTCCCCCCTCCTATTCTGGTATGCATGGCACCTCTCATCCCTATCCTGGTATGTATGGTCCCCTCACCCCCACCCAAATCTACTATGCATGGCACCCCATTCCTCATCCTGGTATGCAAGGTCACCTCCTGCCCAATCCTGGAATGCATGGTCCCCTCACCCCCCAATTCTGGTATGAATGGTCCCGTCACCCCCAATTCTGGTATGAATGGTCCCCTCACCCCTCAATCCTGGTATGAATGGTCCCCTCACCCCCCAATCCTGGTATGAATGGTCCCCTCACCCCCCAATCCTGGTATGAATGGTCCCCTCATCGCACAATCCTGATGTGCATGGTCCGCTCACCCTCCAATCCTGATGTGCATGGTCCCCTCACCCTCCAATCCTGATGTGCATGGTCCCCTCACCCCCCAATCCTGATGTGCATGGTCCCCTCACCCCCCAATCCTGATGTGCATGGTCCCCTCACCCCCCAATCCTGATGTGCATGGTCCCCTCACCCCCCAATCCTGATGTGCATGGTCCCCTCACCCCCCAACCCTGATGTGCATGGTCCTCTCACCCCCAACCTGATGTGCATGGTCCCTCACCCCATCTGATGTGCATGGTCCCCTCATCCCCAATCCTGATGTGCATGGCCCCCTCACCCCCCCAATCCTGATATGCATGGTCCCCTTACCCCCAATCCCGGTATGCACGGTCCCCTCACCCACCAATCCTGGTATGCATGGTCACATCCCGCCCAATCCTGGAATGCATGGTCCCCTCACCCCCAATTCTGGTATGAATGGTCCCCTCACCCCCCATCCTGGTGTGAATGGTCCCCTCATCGCCCAATCCTGATGTGCATGGTCCGCTCACCCCCCCATCCTGATGTGCATGGTCCGCTCACCCCCAATCCTGATGTGCATGGTCCCCTCACCCCCCAATCCTGATGTGCATGGTCCCCTCACCCCCAATCCTGATGTGCATGGTCCTCTCACCCCCCAATCCTGATGTGCATGGTCCGCTCACCCCCAATCCTGATGTGCATGGTCCCCCTCACCCCCCAATCCTGATGTGCATGGTCCTCTCACCCCCCAATCCTGATGTGCATGGTCCGCTCACCCCCAATCCTGATGTGCATGGTTCCCTCATCCCCAATCCTGATGTGCATGGCCCCCTTACCCCCCCAATCCTGATGTGCATGGTCCCCTCACCCCCCAATCCTGGTATGCATGGTCCCCTCATCCCCAATCCTGATGTGCATGGCCCCCTCACCCCCAACCCATGTTATGTCCCCACCCCATCCGATGTCATGGTCCCCTCACCCCCCAACCCGAGTGCATGTCCTCACCCCAATCTGAGTGCATGTCCCTCACCCCCCAATCCTGGATGGCCTCACCAATCCTGAGTGCATGTCCCTCACCCCCCAACCCTGATGTGCATGGTCCCTCACACCCCCCAATCCTGATGTGCATGGTCCCCTCACCCCCAATCCTGATTGCATGGTCCTCACCCAATCTGATGTCATGTCCCCTCACCCCCAATCCTGATGTGCATGGTCCCCTCACCCCCAATCCTGATGTGCATGGTCCCCTCACCCCCCAATCTGATGTGCATGGTCCTCACCCCCAAACCTGATGTGCATGGTCCCCTCACCCCCCAATCCTGATGTGCATGGTCCCTCACCCCCCAATCCTAATGTGCATGGTCCCCTCACCCCCCAATCCAGATGTGCATGGTCCCCTCACCCCCCAATCCTGATGTGCATGGTCCCCTCACCCCCCAATCCTGATGTGCATGGTCCCCTCACCCCCCCAATCCTGATGTGCATGGTCCCCTCACCCCCAATCCTGATGTGCATGGTCCCTCACCCCCAACCTGATGTGCATGGTCCCCTACCCCCATCCTGATGTGCATGGTCCCCTCACCCCCCAATCCTGATGTGCATGGTCCCCTCACCCCCCAATCCTGATGTGCATGGTCCCCTCACCCCCCAATCCTGATGTGCATGGTCCTCTCACCCCCAACCTGATGTGCATGGTCCCCTCACCCCCCAATCCTGATGTGCATGGTCCCCTCACCCCCCAATCCTGATGTGCATGGTCCTCTCACCCCCCAACCTGATGTGCATGGTCCCTCACCCCCAATCCTGATGTGCATGGTCCCCTCACCCCCCAATCCTGATGTGCATGGTCCCTCTCATCACCCCCACCCCCAATCCTGATGTGCATGGTCCCCTCACCCCCAATCCTGATGTGCATGGTCCCCTCACCCCCCAATCCTGATGTGCATGGTCCCTCACCCCCAACCCTGATGTGCATGGTCCCCTCACCCCCCCAATCCTGATGTGCATGGTCCCCTCACCCCCCAATCCTGATGTGCATGGTCCCCTCACCCCCCAATCCTGATGTGCATGGTCCCCTCACCCCCCATCCTGATGTGCATGGCCCTTCACCCCCCAATCCTGATGTGCATGGTCCCCTCACCCCCCAATCCTGATGTGCATGGTCCCCACCCAACCCTGATGTGCATGGTCCGCTCACCCCCAATCCTGATGTGCATGGTCCCCTCACCCCCTATCCTGATGTGCATGGCCCCCTCACCCCCTATTATATGCATGCCGTTCACCCCCATCCTGATGTGCATGTCCCCTCGCTAGAGAGGCCCCACACCGGGCTGCCCCCCACATATTAAACTGCACAGATACCCAAAAAAACAAACATTTATACTCACCTTTCATCCCTATGCTCCAGTGCTGTTCCGTTCAGCTGGACGCCGAGGGAGGAGAGCGGCGCCGGAGTACGCGCATGCCCATACCGCGCGGTCCGGCGCCATATTGCTGAAGACACACTGTAAATGTGTCTTCAGCAAAATGGCGCCGGATAGCGCTATTTTGCATGCGCGATCTGACGCGCACTCCTGGTCTCCTGCCCCGGGAGAAGAGAAGCACCGTGGCAACGCTCCTCCAGGTCAGGTAAGTATGTGAGTATGGCGCCGGAGATCGCGGTATGCATCCAGTACGCATACCGCGATCTCTGGCGCCATACAGAGTACTCACCGCTCTGGATGCCTCACTCTGTCTGGAGCCAGACTGCGCTGGCGTGTCGCGCTTGCGCAGTCTATAAAGGCTTCAGACAGAGTGACGCTCCCACCGTTATATTATAGATATAGATATATACCTATATATATCTATATATAATATATATATATATATATATATATATATATATATATATATATATATATATATATATATATATATAGCGATATTTACAAAGATATATATATATAGATATATATACTATATATATATATTTGTTTATTTATACAGTATATACAGTATATATATATATACATATATGTATGTGTGTATATATATATATATATATATATATATATATATACACATATTGTAAGCTTTCCGGGGGGGTTTAGCTCTAGGATCGCTGTCTGGGTAGACAGAATGGCACGGAAACAGTTCATTCAGACAGCAGTTTGGTGAAAACTGGCCGCAACCAGTTTTATTAAAGTCCACAGCACACAGATAAAAACAAATCATAAACAGAAAACCTGGGCTTGTCTAGCCACTAAATTACACTTAGATAGATGGCCCTCTCTATCCGGGACCCAGACTCTACCAGTCTGTGCCCAAAACAACACATATCACATATGTTACCAGTATGGAGTTTCACAGACACTCCTCTTTATGTCCGAAGGCAACTCCAATATCCAGACTTGAGAGAGGTCACCTCCTATTCAGTCGCTATTCGCACGGATTCTCACTGCGACTACTCCTGTGTCCGGGGTACTTCCTGCACCCAGACTGAGATAGCTCACACTCTTAGAGACTGCTTCCTTGTGCCAGGACACCTCCCTGTGTCCGGGCTAAAGACAGCTCCCACACTCTTGGAGACACCTTCTGTGTCTGGACCCCTTGTCCAGACTGAATGAGCTCTCAGATTGTGTTTGCAGACACCTACTTCTGGCTTCCTAATCAACACCTGATTGGATTCAGGTCTGAGCTGCAAGCGTGTACTGAATGGCAGGTGTAGTGACCTTTCTCTACCACCAGGTTTACAAAGCCACACATTTCGCTCATACCAGTCAGCAAGGTACTTAGGTGAAATATACACCTCATTCACCACATATTCCTTCACTGTCTCACATATCCCCTCCCTCTTCTCCAGACCGGAGGGCTGGTCATCCAGACCGGAGGGCTGGTCAATAATCCTAAAGAGACAGTGAACTCCGGACCAGTCATAGTCATCATTAGCTTCATCTTCAGTCTTGTCATCTATATCTTCACCTGAGCCATCCGCACTACCCTGTACCCTCCCGGGCCTATGCTCTCTGCGGACCTCAGGTGACCTGCACGGTTTCAGCTTGACCTTAGTGCCAGCCTCATCTCGTTATAGTGCCTTAACCGAGAAATACGACCAGGCACGTCAGAACACCTCTGCTGATTCTTCCTCAGAACCTCTCGTACCTCCTGTCCTTGGTGCACTGACCCTGTGTCCCCAGCTGTCCCAGAAGGTATAGGGGGTTTTTCACTTTTCTCTAATTCCCCCTGAACCTTTTTTAGCACATCTACTTTTTTAAATATCAGTTGGTTCGTAAATTCTATTTCACAGAATTTAAGCTCCTCTTCTTGTACAGGCTCACTTTGCATAAGACGCAGAGCTCTTACTTCTTTCTCCAGGAGATCCACATCTTCTAACAAGTCAAGGCTCATCATCTTTTCTGCTTTCACCTCCTCGTATAATTGCGGCCTTTGCTCTCGCAATGAAGAGACTCCCTGTATCCTTCCTTTTACTTCATTGTCCTTTTCAAGAAGGTACTCATGGTTCTCATCACGCTCCTTCATCACAGTTTGAAATTTTTTCTGAGAAGCACTTAATTCCTCTGGTACCTGTGCAACCATTTTTTCTTGATCTTGCAAGGTACTGTATACACTTTCCCTGTCACTTCGTACTCTCTGTAGCAACTGCTGGCACCGCTCCCGTTCCCGGCGAAGAGATAACACATCCAGTTTACACTGTTGCAGCTGCTCGCGCAATGCAACAATATCAGTCTTCATGTCTTTGGTAGAGACCTCATGGAGACGCATCTTCTCCTGTAGCTGTTGGACGTCTTTTACTACTTCGGCCGTTTCTTCAGTCTTGTTCCTCACAGCTTCACTTGAGACATCAGCCTCTGGTGAGGCACCTGGCCTGGTGTCCACCACTTCCATGGCTTTCTCCACCTCTGCAGCGTCACCTTCAGAGTCCTTGGCCTGATGCAGATCCACACCATACATTGATAACTTCTCATTTTCAACAGCATCCACTTGTGCTGTGTTCAGTTTCAGAGTCCTGTCTTTCACCTTAGTCTTCGCCAGGGAACCGGCCAACTGTACAACACCTTCAGATGCCATCCTCCGTCCGACTGCAAGGTCAGCCTCAGCCTTCCTCTCAGGACTCTCAATCTCCTCTGCTACCATGCCTTCCTCACTTGCACTGGTTGCTTTATGGTCATCAGATAATTCACTATCACTATCTGACCCCGTTTTCTCAGCCACATCTGTCTCACTATCAGGGCTATACACTTCATTATCATTCACATCCTGCTCACTGTCAGGGTTATACAATTCATTTTCATTCATATCCTGCTTACTGTCGGGGTTATACAATTCATTTTCATTCACATCCTGCTTACTGTCAGGGTTATACAATTCATTTTCATTCACATCTTGATCTGGAACCTTAGTTAACATGTCATCCACAACATTAACTTCACCATCTGGTCCCTCAAGTATGTGACTCTGTGACAACCCCAGCACTATACTTTTATATAGCTCAGGTACTAGGAGCTGACTCACGACCTCTCCCTGGACTTCAGTGTCCCTATACAATAGGTTATTGTTCATGGCAGCATGAGGAAACCTCTCCTCAGAGCCAGGCTCTTGGGGAACCTCACTCAGAACAATTACATTTTCCTGTGCCGTTTTAAGAGTGGGGTCTCGCACCGGCTCACTCCCAAAATTGTCACAGGAGCCAGGCAGGTCAGGGACACTCGGTTCCCGAGAACCACCATCCTCGTCTCCCAACATCACCTGCAAAGAAATGTCATCTTTATCACGGTCATCATCAGTATCATGATCATCATTATCATTATCAATATTATCATGGTCATCATCATTATCACATAAGTTTAACGGCCCACTAGCACTGTGCTCCGCCCCTCGGACTGCGCACCCTCAGTAGGAGCTTCATCACACTGTCCATCAGAAACATTTTTCCCCCAGAGATCCTGAGACCGGGGAAAGTCATTACCCAATATAACGGGGTGCACCAGGGTCTTCACTACCCCCACTTCATATGAAACCTCCCCGAGTTTGGGAACCAAGTCCACGGCAGTCTCTGGGTAGACTTTGGTGTCTTCATGGATGTACACCACACTCAGGTGCTTATCAGGGATGAAGTCCCTATCACTCAGGCTGTCACATACGGAAGTCACTGGACTCTCTGAGTCCAAGAGGGCCTGTGCTGGGCAGTCACTTACAACCACCGGGGACCCCTGTGGTCCAGTCTCTTCGGCTGAGGTGGACACACACACAGGTTCTGCGCAGAGAGAGAGGGATCTGCCATCATCACAACACATAGGCTCCCCCTCTATTGGACAGTTGGCTGCAATTTCACGCCAGCTCCAACACTGTCCATCACACTCTCCCACCCACATGTCCCCTCGGGCCTGAACCCGCTTATCAGCATACCCCATGTCCCCAACAGCTGGAACGCTCTTACCGCGAGAGTTCAGCGTCCGGGAACTCCGAAGTGACGACCTCTCAGACGGCTGTACCTCAGGAGGACGTGCTTGGGTGTAGCGGTCCACTATCACCTTTTCAACTCCATAATCAGGCCTGCTGACTGCAGACTCCCAACTGTATCTCCAGTCACGAACTCCCCTGGCACGGGCTGTCACCGTAACACTCAGCCGGGTAAGAATCTCCGCTTTCAACTTGCCATAGTCTTGGCTGTCCTGCTCGCTCAGGTCAGCATATGCCACCTGGGGCACTCCAATCAGATAGGGTGCGACCATCATGGCCCATTCAGATAGGGGCAGATTCTCCTTCTCTGCCAGTCTCTCAAACCTAGTGAGATATACCTCCACATCATCACGAGGTGTCATCTTTCTCAAGGACCGTCTTACCGCCCTCTTTACAGCGGACAACGCAGGTACCTTCACAACACTACTTCTGGACGAGGTGCTGAGAGCTGCAATCTGCTCCAACACCCGGTTATTCTCCTGCTGCTGCTGCAGGAATTGCTGCCGGTGCTGCAGGCGCTGCTGCTCCATGCTCTGCTGCATGCTTCGCTGGGCCTGGACCAGGTACTCAATGAGCTCCTCCATACTGCCGGACTCATCTGTCTCAATCACAGCAGTCTTATGTTGCACATTAACTTTCGCCATTTGTTCAAACAGCGCCTCCATGCTGTCATCCATGCTGTCAGACTTCTCTGTCTTCACAACTGTAGTCTTCACTCAAGACATACACACTACACAGCTTTTTTTCCACAGAAAATTCAGCCTTGCTGTGCAAACACTTTTTTTTTTTTTTTTTCCTTTGCAAAGTCTATTAGGGCTACTGTCTCTTTAAGACTGCTCCACAAACTTTTCTTTTGCTGCTGCACATTCCACAGTCATTTTCACAACAAGTTCAGCTTTGCTGTGCATACATTTTCTCTCTGCAGACCCTATCAGGGCCACTGTCTCTCCAAGACTGCTCCAAACAGACGTTTCTGCTGACACACACTTTTTTTTTTTTTTCTCTGTTGCTATTTCAATAGACTTCACCTTTAATGCTGTCTCTCGCCACTGTGCTGCATACACACTCCAGCACTAACTGTACCAGGCCCTGCGCTGCCCCAGCATTCTCCGCCAATTGTAAGCTTTCCGGGGGGTTTAGCTCTAGGATCGCTGTCTGGGTAGACAGAATGGCACGGAAACAGTTCATTCAGACAGCAGTTTGGTGAAAACTGGCCGCAACCAGTTTTATTAAAGTCCACAGCACACAGATAAAAACAAATCATAAACAGAAAACCTGGGCTTGTCTAGCCACTAAATTACACTTAGATAGATGGCCCTCTCTATCCGGGACCCAGACTCTACCAGTCTGTGCCCAAAACAACACATATCACATATGTTACCAGTATGGAGTTTCACAGACACTCCTCTTTATGTCCGAAGGCAACTCCAATATCCAGACTTGAGAGAGGTCACCTCCTATTCAGTCGCTATTCGCACGGATTCTCACTGCGACTACTCCTGTGTCCGGGGTACTTCCTGCACCCAGACTGAGATAGCTCACACTCTTAGAGACTGCTTCCTTGTGCCAGGACACCTCCCTGTGTCCGGGCTAAAGACAGCTCCCACACTCTTGGAGACACCTTCTGTGTCTGGACCCCTTGTCCAGACTGAATGAGCTCTCAGATTGTGTTTGCAGACACCTACTTCTGGCTTCCTAATCAACACCTGATTGGATTCAGGTCTGAGCTGCAAGCGTGTACTGAATGGCAGGTGTAGTGACCTTTCTCTACCACCAGGTTTACAAAGCCACACATTTCGCTCATACCAGTCAGCAAGGTACTTAGGTGAAATATACACCTCATTCACCACATATTCCTTCACTGTCTCACAATATATATATATATATATATATATATATATATATATACACATACATATATGTATATATATATATATATATACATACTGTATATATAAACAAATATATATAGTATATATACACTGCTCAAAAAAATAAAGGGAACACTTAAAGAACAGAATATAACTCCAAGTAAATCAAATTTCTGTGAAATCAAACTGTCCACTTAGGAAGCAACACTGATTGACAATCAATTTCACATGCTGTTGTGCAAATGGAATAGACAACAGATAGAAATTATTTGCAATTATCAAGACACACTCAATAAAGGAATGGTTCTGCAGGTGGGGACCACAGACCACATCTCAGTACCAATGCTTTTTGGCTGATGTTTTGGTCACTTTGAAAGTTGGTTGTGCTTTCACACTCATGGTAGCATGAGACGGACTCTACAACCCACACAAGTGGCTCAGGTAGTGCAGCTCATCCAGGATGGCACATCTATGCGAGCTCTGGCAAGAAGGTTTGCTGTGTCTGTCAGCGTAGTGTCCAGACGCTGGAGACACTACCAGGAGACAGGCCAGTACACCAGGAGACGTGGTGGGGGCCATAGGAGGGCAACAACCCAGCAGCAGGACCGCTACCTCCGCCTTTGTGCAAGGAGGAACAGGAGGAGCACTGCCAGAGCACTGCAAAATGACCTCCAGCAGGCCACAAAAATGCATGTGTCTGCACAAACGGTTTGAAACCGACTCCATGAGGATGGTCTGAGTGGCCGGCGTCCACAGATGGGGGTTGTGCTCACAGCCCAACACCGTGCAGGATGCATGGCATTTGCCACAGAACACCAGGATTGGCAAATTCTCCACTGGCGCCCTGTGCTCTTCACAGATGAAAGCAGGTTCACACTGAGCACATGTGACAGACGTGACATAGTATGGAGATGCCATCGAGAGTGATCTGATGCCTGCAACATCCTTCAGCATAACCGGTTTGGCAATGGGTCAGTAATGGTGTGGGGTGGCATTTCTTTGGAGTGCAGCACAGCCCTCCTTGTGCTCCTCAGAGGTAGCCTGACTGCCATTAGGTACCAAGATGAGATCCTCAGACCCCTTGTGAGACCATATGCTGGTGCTTTTGGCCCTAGATTCCTCCTAATGCAGGACAACGCCAGACCTCATGTGGCTGGAGTATGTCAGCAGTTCCTGAAAGATGAAGGCATTGAAGCTATGGACTGGCCTGCCCGTTCCCCAGACCTGAATCTGATTGAGCACATCTGGACATCATGTCTCGCTCCATCCACCAACATCACGTTGCACCACAGACTGTCCAGGATTTGGCGGATGCTTTAGTCCAGGTCTGGGAGGAGGTCCCTCAGGAGACCATCCGCCGCCTCATCAGGAGCATGCCCAGGCGCTGTAGGGAGGTCATACAGGCACAGGGAGGTCATACAGGGACGTGGAGGCCACACACACTACTAAGATCATATATTCATGCCCTGTAGGCAATCCTTTATTAATAAAATACCACAATGGGTAGCACCAAAAATAAACAATGTGATACACAAAAAACAAAAAAAGTGTATACCTAACTTAAAAGCTCAAGGGATATACTAATGGTCCCTAGTGCAAGTCTGGGCTGACTCCTACCTAACAGCGGAGGTTGGCACCCTAGGGGGAGCGTTGTGGCGCCCCCGCTCCACGATGGCTATCCCTAGTGTCCCTGTTAGGCCCTTACACCTAAGGGAGTCCCTCTACCCAGGTAATAGGGGGACCCCTAAAAAATAACAGAGGCCAGCTAGCACTAAAGGTGACCCTAGGTCCCCAGAGTGAATAAAATCAGTACACAAACACACATAGTAGTGGGTGGTATAATGGAGAATGGATATGCTGTATAAACTTAATAGTAGACAGCAGTCTCCTTATTTAATAGGAGTTTATGAAATTAATGTCTACTCCTTATTTCATAGGAGTTTATGATATTCAAATCTTCTCGTCCCACAATTGTCATGAGTGTAAATGAGCCGCCAACTATAAAATCACCTCAGTAACTCTCAAATGTGCCTTCAGATATATATGAGGACTCTGACCAATCGAATAAACAGCCAAGCTATATGTCGCCTGATAGGCTGTAGTATGATATCGTATATAGCACAATATAGTGTTAAATCCCTACCACAGAGAAGGGGACATGGATGTATATTGATGAGGGGTTATTTGTTTTATACCCTCCTTAAGACAATCCAATGTGGTATGATGGGAAACATGCAGATAAAAAATGGAAAATCATATCATATGGTGGTCAAACCTCTCATTCCCTTTATATAGCGATATCACAGTATCAGTGTCAATATATGTTTATGAACCTGGACCGATATCGAATCCCTATCACAGAAAAGGGGATATGGATATATGATGATGAGGGGTTAATGTAACAGATTAATTTATACCCTCCTTTGTACAATCCAATGTGGTATAATGGGAAACATGCAGGTATTAAATGGAAAATTATATCCTATAGTGGTCAAAACCTTTCATTTCTTATTCAACAATTCCACCGTATCAGTGTCAATAATTGTTAATGAATCGTTAATGAATCTGGACTAATATAGATTTGATACACACAGCCCTATCCAAAATGCACGGTACTATATGATCAAACACCACAATGAGTGTATATTGAGAGACTGAATAATGTGAGAAAATGCACAGCGATACTCATCACTCCTCATGACAATCCCACCACCGTCATAAATAACGCCTCGACGCGTTTCGCCCCATGGGCTCTTCAGGAGGCTAGATACACAGATGTCAGGTGTCAAAAATCATGGTGCAGAAACCCCCTATTAAGTTTATACAGCATATCCATACTCCATTATACCACCCACTACTATGTGTGTTTGTGTACTGATTTTATTCACTCTGGGGACCTAGGGTCACCTTTAGTGCTAGCTGGCCTCTGTTATTTTTTAGGGGTCCCCCTATTACCTGGGTAGAGAGACTCCCTTAGGTGTAAGGGCCTAACAGGGACACTAGGGATAGCCATCGTGGAGCGGGGGCGCCACAACGCTCCCCCCTAGGGTGCCAACCTCCGCTGTTAGGTAGGAGTCAGACCAGACTTGCACTAGGGACCATTAGTATATCCTTGAGCTTTTAAGTTAGGTATACACTTTTTTTGTTTTTTGTGTATCACATTGTTTATTTTTGGTGCTACCCATTGTGGTATTTTATTAATAAAGGATTGCCTACAGGGCATGAATATATGATTTTGATTTGAGCCCTTGTTGTATTATATTTTTTCTTGTCACACACACTACTAAGCATCATTTTGACTTGTTTTAAGGACATTACATTCCACTTTAATTTTGTGTGTGACTCCAAATCCAGGCCTCCATTGGTTAATAAATTTGATTTCCATTGATGATTTTTGTGTGATTTTGTTGTCAGCACAATCAACTTTGTACAGAACAAAGTATTCAATGAGAATATTTCATTCATTCAGATCCAGGATGTGTTATTTGAGTGTTCCCTTTATTTTTTTGAGCAGTGTATATACCATATATATTAGATATTTTATTAAATATTACAATCTAGGCAAGATATTTTAGATTATGTTTGGAGCAGAGCAGTGTCTTAGGTTTCATTTAGATTGCACAATAAACCTATGTGACAAAAACTGTGTGTGGAAAAAAACATGACCAACACTAATAATAATAATCTTTATTTTTATATAGCGCTAACATATTCCGCAGCGCTTTACAGTTGCACACATTATCATCGCTGTCCCCGATGGGGCTCACAATCTAGATTCCCTATCAGTGTGTCTTTGGAGTGTGGGAGGAAACCGGAGTACCCGGAGAAAACCCACGCAAACACGTGGAAACTCCTTGCAGATGTTGTCCTAGGTGGGATTCGAACCCAGGTCTCCAGTGCTGCAAGGCTGTAGTGCTATCCACTGAGCCACCGTGCTGCCCCTAACACTGAAATAATTTGCACAAAAAATAGAAAAGTGATTAAATGGCTAAATTTTTGTTCACATTTTGACTAAACCTTTAGAAAGTAAATCCCACAAAGGGAATATATTTAGAACTACTTTATGTAACATTAGTAAGAGAGCAACAGATATAAAGATTAACCAGAGCAGCAATAAGAAGGTGCACAGAAAAGAATCAGGACAGCCAGAGCTGTATCTTTGCTACCTGCTGAGGGTTGCTAAGCAACATGGGTCTACTTCTGCCCCCAAGGGCCTGGTACTTTACAATTAGATATGTGAAAATGAAACAAAAAAATCCATTCAGACAATTGTAAAAGTGGATGCTTTTTAAAAAAAAATTACAATTTGTCATGTATTTTTAAATACATATCAATTACTTGAAGCAAATCTTTCTTTTTTTATATAACTGACAGTATCTAAAAAGTAATCCAAGTTTCAAAATGTGAGATTTTGACTCTAAGGGAGGAATTATTTGCAATTTGTTTTGAACAGAAGCTTAGTTCATGTCAGATGTGAATCTCCAGACAATCATTAGTTTAAACTGCCTGCTATGTGTTTAAAAATTTCAGTCAATTTACAGTTGATCTGAATTGCAAATATGATGGTAATAAGCCATTAGGGAACAGCATATCTCTTTTTTACACTTACAACCCTCAGCTGTAGGATTTTGAGTAAAAAAAATGGGAACATGTCATTGTCTTTCTAACATAATAGTACAAAAAATGAAAAAAAAAAAAAGCTTTTTTGTTTGAAAATTTACTTTGTGATCATAATCACATGGAATAATTATAGGTCCATATATGCAAATGTGTTTTAGTGATTACATTTGAGTATCTGAAAGGTGCACGTTACTGTGGTTTCCATTTAAAATGATATACATTTTCTTCCCTAAAAAGATTGCATGATAATATGCAGTGTTGTGCAAAAGTTTTAGGCAGGTGTGGAAGAAATGCTGCAATGTAGGAAAGCTTTAAAAACTAAAAGAATTAATAGTTTGATTGTATCAACTAACAAAATGAAAAGTAATTAACAAAAGAGAAATGTAAATTAAATCAATATTTGGTGTGATTGGCCTTTGCCTTCAAAACCGCATCAAAGCATCAATTTTTCTTAGTACACTGGAACTCAGTTTTTGAAGGAACTCGAGAGGCAAGTTGCTCCAAAAATCTTGGATAACCAATCGCAGATCTCTGTCTTCTGTCTCTTTAAGAAATCCTATACAGACGCGATGATGTTGAAATCAGAGCTCTGTGAGGCCCATATTATCCCTTCCAGGACTCCTAGTTCTTCAACCTGAATATAGTGCTTAATGACAGTGGCTGTATGTTTGGGGTCATTGTTCTGCTGCAGAATAAATTTGGAGACAATCAGATGCCTCCCTGTGCTCAAAAGTTTACATACCCCGGCAAAATTTTTGCTGTCTTGGCCTTCTATGAATGATAACACCAAAACTTTTTCTCCACTCATGATTAGTGGTTCGGTGAAGCCATTTATTGTCAAACTACTGTGTTTTCTCATTTTAAATCATAATGACAACCCAAAACATCCAAATGATGTTGATCAAAAGTTCACATACCCTGGTGATTTTTGCCTGATCACTTGCACAGAAGTTGACACAAATGGATTTGAATGGCTACTAAAGGTAACATCCTCACCTGTGACCTGTTTGCTTATAATAAGTGTGTGTGCATAAAAGCTGATTGAGTTTCTGGGATCTAGACAGACTCTTGCATCTTTCATCAAGCCACTGACATTTCTGGATTGTGAGTGATTGGGAGTGCAAAAGAGTTGTCAACGGATCTACGGGAAAAGGTAGTTGAACTGTATAAAAAAGGAAAGGGATGCAAAAAGGTATCCAAGGAGCTCTGGAGCCCACATCAAAGGGAGGGAGTCCAATGTCGCCCTAAATTTACGCCCAACGTTGGAAACGGGTAAAAGAACTTTCAAGGAATACTGCAGTAGGAGACTTCTATCCAGCAGTGCAGTCGATTTTTAAACTTGTTTTTTTCCCTCTTATCGTGTATATATAGTGGCATGTAAAAGTTTAAGAATCCCTAGTCAAAATTACTGTTATTGTGAGCAGTTAAGCAAGTTGAAGATGAAATGATCTCTAAAAATCCTAAAGTTAAACATGACACATTTCCTTTGTATCTTAGGCAAAGAAATATACATTGTATTTTTTTCCATTTTAAAAATTACAAAAAAGGAAAATGGGCAAAAGCAAAAGTTTGAGCACCCTGGGATGTTTGTGTGGTAAGTAGTGTTGAGCATTCCGATACTGCAAATATCGGGTATCGGCCGATATTAGCTGTATCGGAATTCCGATTCCGAGTTCCGATATTTTCGTCATATCGGATACCGGAATCGGGATTGTCACTGTCACTGTCAGTGTCCGTCTGTCGGGTCTGTCAGGAGTCAGCGGCACTTACCTGGCAGAAGATCTCCGGCGGTCACGTCCTGGACTGCTTCATGGCCGCCATCCTCTTCTCCCCAGCGGTCACATGCAGTTTCTCGCGATAACTGCAGTGACTGCTGGGTAATCCCGGCCGTAAAGCAGTCAGTCCGATGACGTCACCGCCGGGGAAGCAGGTAATCAGCTGTGCTGCGTTGCAATGACAGGCTCTGCCTGTCATTGCGATGTAGCAGAGCTGGATCGTCGTGGGACTGTCGTTATGGACTGCGTCGGACAGGTGGTATACTGTTGGTTTGTTTTTTTTCTTTTTTTACAGGAGATCGATGGCGTCGCAGGAATGAGTGTATAATAAAAGAAATGAAAACTGTGTTGTCTCTTTTATTTCATTAAAATACTTTTTTCTTGCTTTGTCTTTTTTTTACACATTTAATAACTTTGGGATTAATAATGGATCGGTGTCTTATTGACGCCTCTCCATTATTAACCGGGCTTATTGTCACCGTGCAATCAACGGTGACAATAACCCCTTATTACCCCGCTTGCCACCGCTACAGGGCAAGTGGGAAGAGCCGGGTAAAGTGCCACAATTGGCACATCTTTTGATGCGCCAAATGTGGGGCTGCTGTAGCCTGGTATTATCAGGCTGTTGAGGGCCAAAATCCATGGGCCTTGACAGTCTTTTAATACCAGGCCGCAGCAGTCTGCATTTTACTTGGCTGGTTAACAAAAATAGGGGGGATCCCCACGCCGTTTTTTTTTCGAGGGGATCCCCTATTTTTGTTAACCAGCCAAGCTAAGCAGACTGCTGTGGCCTGGTATTATCAGGCTTGCAAGGTCCATGGATATTGGATCCTTACCAGCCTGAAAAACCAGGCCTCAGCGGTCTGCTTCATCTGGCTGGTTAACAAAAATAGGGGGACCCCACGCTAATTTTTTTCGAGGGGATCCCCTATTTTTGTTAATCAGCCAAGATATGCAGACTGCTGTGGCCTGGTATTATCAGGCTGGCAAGGTCCATGGATCTTGGCTCCTTAACAGCCTGAAAATCCAGGCCTCAGCGGTCTGCTTCATCTGGCTGGTTAACAAAAATAGGGGGGACCCCACGCCAATTTTTTTCGAGGGGATCCCCTATTTTTGTTAATCAGCCAAGATATGCAGACTGCTGTGGCCTGGTATTATCAGGCTGGCAAGGTCCATGGATCTTGGCTCCTTAACAGCCTGAAAATCCAGGCCTCAGCGGTCTGCTTCATCTGGCTGGTTAACAAAAATAGGGGGGACCCCACGCCATTTTTTTTCGAAGGGAACCCCTATTTTTGTTAATCAGTTCCCTCTGACGTCACTGATGTGTCCCTGGCTGACCTGAAGTGAAAGTGGAAAGCAATCAATTAAGCTTTCCACTTAAGGGCCCGTCTCACATAGCGATATCGCTACCGAGATCGCTGCTGAGTCACTAGTTTTGTGACGCAGCAGCGAGCTCACCAGCGATATCGCTGTGTGTGACATTCAGTGACGATCAGCCCCCCTGCCGGGTATCGCTGATCGTCGCTGAAATGTCAGGACCTTTGATCGCTGGTTTCCCGCCTGTCACACGCAGCGATGCGTGCCTGTCAGAGGGAAACCAGCGATCAAAAAAAGGTCCTGACATTTCTGCGACGATCAGCGATACCCGGCAGGGGGGCTGATCGTCGCTGAATGTCACACACAGCGATATCGCTGGTGAGCTCGCTGCTGCGTCACAAAACTAGTGACTCAGCAGCGATCTCGGTAGCGATATCGCTATGTGAGACGGGCCCTTAAGCGATGTTACCCGCAGTGTCGCTGTCCCAGATCGCTGCCTGAGCTGCCTGTTTGGCAGCTCAGCAGCGATCATGTAGCGATACACCAGCGATCCTGACAAGTGCATATCGTTGTCGGGATCGCTGGTGTATCGTTATGTGACACCCAGCCTTTACTCTCCTGTCAGGCAGGAGAGGAACTCATTCATTTGGGGTTTACTGTGAGGCTGCAGCATTAGCTGCGGTCCCTGCAGTAAACATTAACCCTTTCTGAAGGATTACACCGTGGGACCTGACTGTGCATGGGATAGGTAAGAATAATTTTGCTTTTTTATTTTATTTTTATTACAGGAAATGGTTTTTGCAGTAAAATAAAAGATGGTCAAAAACATGTGTCTTTATTTCATTAAAATGATTTTTAATTAAAGTGTGTGTTTTATTTTTATTTCATGCAATAGGATTAGTAATTGATAGTTGTCTAATTGACAGCTCTCAATTATTAACCTGGCTTAAGGTCACCTTTCAATAGCAAGGTGGCTTTAACCCCATATTAACCCATTCGCCACCGCTACAGGGCAATGGGAATAGACGGGCAAAGTGCCAGAAAGGGCGAATCTAATTATAGATTTGTCTTTCCTGGGGTGTCTGGGGGCAGATGTTAGTAGCCGGGGGGGGGCAAAAATAATGGTCCCTCTCTGGGCTATTATTATCTGCCCCCACTCACTGGCTTTGTCTGTCTGGTTGCGAAAATAGGGCGGGAGCCCACGCATTTTTTTTCAGCAATTTTACACCTCATATATATATATACATGTCATTGAATTTGTGACACATATATATATATATTTATATTTGTAGTTCATACACTTCTACATAGTATAATAGCCGCTAATTCAATTGCCGGCTTTTGTGAAAATGCAGAACCGACATGAAATGACACTTGGTGTACATAGGGTTAACCATGTCTTTTCATGTCCTTTGCTATCTAATTTGCACAAACAATTAAATCAGTCTATGTGTGCAAAATTTCACACCTCTAGGGGTTAATTAAAGGTGTAAATTCGTAGCAAAAAAGTCCGGTTTTTTTACAACGAATTTACACCTTTAATTAACCCCTAGAGGTGTGAAATTTTGCACACATAGTCTGATTTAATTGTTTGTGCAAATTAGATAGCAAAGGACATGAAAAGAAATGTTTAACCCTATGTACACCAAGTGTCATTTCATGTCGGGTGACCCGACATGAAATGACACTTGGTGTACATAGGGTTAACCATGTCTTTTCATGTCCTTTGCTATCTAATTTGCACAAACAATTAAATCAGACTATGTGTGCAAAATTTCACACCTCTAGGGGTTAATTAAAGGTGTAAATTCGTAGCAAAAAAGTCCGGTTTTTTTACAACGAATTTACACCTTTAATTAACCCCTACAGGTGTGAAATTTTGCACACATAGTCTGATTTAATTGTTTGTGCAAATTAGATAGCAAAGGACATGAAAAGAAATGTTTAACCCTATGTACACCAAGTGTCATTTCATGTCGGGTGCTTCTGTCTTTTCACTGAAGCCGGCTTTACCCGGCAATTGAATCAAAGGATATTTTACTATGTAGAAGTGTATAAACTATACATATATGTATATATATATGTCACAATGACATGTATATATATATATGTATTCTATGTGTGTATATTTAGTGTTTACAAGGAAAGAATGGGGTTTTTTTAGTTGCGATATTTTGTTCCATAGACTTACATGGGACTTCCGGTATCGGTATCGGGTATCGCCGATATTTTAGTGATATCGGCGATACCATTCCGATTCCGATACTTTAGCATATCGGAAAGTATCGCTCAACTCTAGTGGTAAGATAAGTTTGACCAAAGTTTCAGACCTTAATTATTCTGATACGGTTACGGCTTGTTCACTGTTCTCGTTGGAAAGGCCAGGTGATGCAAATTTCCCAGCTTTATTAAAACCCAGCCCCCTCTAACTAGTGCCAAAAACAGCAGCCATATGTTAAGAGCCTGCGGATCGCACCTAACAGATATTAAGGAGAGGTGAGTTCGCAGCCCGGGGTCCACCGTGCAGGCAGAGCTTGCTGCTAGTAAGATGGCGTAAATAGGCAGTATGAGCGAACTCTGTTATCCCGCAGAGTCGCAGATGTAAACGCCTTAGCACTATATGGCGATATAAGCGGACTCTGTTAATTCACAGAGCCGCTGTAACAAAGACTGTGTCCTGATAGACTCACAGGGAACACAGATGACTGCTAAGCGGATTGCAGTCTGTGGTCATGCAATCAGAACCCAAGCAATAATCTCCTCACCGGAGTAGCCGGTATTCTAATGGCGTTTTCAGCCGAGCCCTGAACACGTGCATACAATCTCCTCACAAGAAGGTGCCGGTATTCTACGTGCTTATTTCAGCTAGACCTAACCACATGGATACATGACCACACTGGCGCAAGCACGTAACAGAATTGATACTAGCGCACGGCCATGCAGTAAGGACAGCCTTTTATAGCAGCCATGAGAAAAAGACCTTCTAGGAAGGACCAATGGGAAGCTGCTTCAGAACATCAACAGCCACAGGACCTTCCTGAAGGACCAAAAGGAGTGGCAGCTGTATCTGAGCATGTGACCTCTGATCTCCAATGGGAGATCTTGCCGTGGGCATGCTCAGATGAAGCAACAAAGGACTTAGTCCCAAATCTGCCTGCTCCAACACTGGTTGCAGCAGCAAGTCTCTACACAGTACTGGGCCGAGCAAGACGCTGGGACCAACGTCTCTGCTGAGCAGGAACCACTGCGGCCGGAGACGGATGGGGGACCGCAGCGGGAACAGCTCGAGATTCCCCCTGTGCAGGAGTGGGAACTCGAACCCTAACACCATGGGTTCTTCTAAGCAGATACCTAGCACTCTGAAATTGAGAACGGTGGAAACCCACAAAGCAGGAAAAGGCTATAAGATAGCAAAGTGTTTTCAAGTTGCCCTTTCATCTGGTCAAAATCTAATTTAGAAATGACAGTTAACAGGAACAGTAGAGGTCAATGTAAGGTCTGGAGAGGAAAGCAAAATTTCAGTGAGAGATGCTCATAGGATTGCTAGAGAGGCAAATCAGAACCCATGCTTGATTGCATAAGACCTTCAGAAAAATTTATCAGACTCTGGATTTGTGGTAAATTTTTCCACTGTTCAGAGACAGCTGCACAAATATGGCCTTCTTGGAACAGTCATTAGAAGAAAAATTCTCCTGCCTCCTCACCATAAAATTAAGCATCAGAAGTATGCAAAAGAACATCTAATCAAGCTTGATACATTTTTAAACAAGTCCTGTGGACCAATGAGGTTAAAAAAGAACTCTTCAGCCACTATGATCAAATGTATGTGTAGAGAAAAATGGCATAGGATTGCTAGAGAGGCAAATCAGAGCCCATGCTTAATTGCATAAGACCATCAGAAAAATTTACCAGACTCTGGATTTGTTGTAAATTGTTCCACTGTTCAGAGACAGCTGCACAAATATGGCCTTCTTGGAAGAGTCATCAGAAGAAAAATTCTCCTGCCTCCTCACAATAAAATTAAGCATCAGAAGTATGCAAAATAACATCGAATCAAGCCTGATACATTTTTGAAACAAGTCCTGTGGACCAATGAAGTTAAAATAGAACTCCTTAGCCACTATGATCAAATGTATGTGTAGAGCAAAAATGGCACATATTTCAGAAAAGAACATTTCTGAAACCATTAAGCATGGGGGTGGATCAATCATGCCTTGGAATTGTGTTGCAGCCAATGGCATGGGGAACATTTCACAGGTAGAGGGAAGAACAAATTCAATGAAATTTCAAAAATATTTAGACTTGAGAGTCCTCAGCACAGAAATAATGCAATAAGATAAGACAAGTGACGTGAAGCAGAACTGCATTATTTCTGTGCTGTGTTGTGTATAAATATGTGATTCTTCAGCTTTTGTTTTAGTCGTTGCCTGATGAAGAGACCTGAGTAGTCTCGAAAGCTTGCAATTTGTTACCATCTTTTCAGTTAGTCATTAAAAGGTATCAACCACTGAGGACTCTCAAGTCTAAATATTTTTCTATCTACTGGCTAACACGGTACAAAGATACACATCTTTCCTATATGAAATTTCAACAAATTCTTAATGCAAACTTTACACCATTTGCAAAAAAAGCTGAAGTTGAAAAGAGGATGGCTTCTACAAATGGATAATGATCCTAAGTAACAAGTCAAAATACACAATAGACTACCTCAAAAGATGCAAACTGAAGGTTTTACAATGGCCCTCACAGTCCCCTGATCAGAACATTTTTGAAAATCTGTGCCTAGAACTCAAAATAGCAGTGCATGCAAGATGAGGAATCTCACAGAACTGGAACAACTTTCCAAGGATGAATGGATGAAAATTCCTCAAAAAAGAAGTGAAAGACTCTAGTCTGGCTACAAAAAGCGCTCACAAGGTTTCAAAAGGGGATTCTTCTAGGTAGTTACCATGCAGGGTGCCAAAACTTTTATATCGGTCCATTTACATTTTTGTTATTTTTGAAATGGAAAAGATGAAAATATATACAAAGGAAATGTGTCATCTTTAACTTTAGTCCATTTAGAGGTCATTTCATGTGCAGCTTGCTCAATGTTCACAATAACAGTAATTTTGATCTAGGGAGCCCAGAATTTTACATGCCACTGTGTTAAAGAACAAAAAGCTATTGCGGTGCCACATAGGCCATGAATTTTAATCTAGAACATTATTATTTACTTTTGAGCACCATTGATTATATGGTGCTGTACATGAGGCGAGGTTATATGCAAAACACAAATAGAAATTGCAATGAACAAACTAATAGTGACAGGTGCAGAGGGGAGAGGACCTTACCCTTGCGTGCTTATATTCTACATGATAATGGCCAAGGAATCAGTAAGTTAGGGGGAACTCAGAAGCTCTGTTATTGATGAGGCAGCAGCTCTGGTAGTGGTGAGATGTCAGCAAGGTCACTGCAGGCTGTAAGCTGTTCTGAAGAGATAGGTTTTCAAATTACGCTTGAAAGTTCCTACAATAGGGAATAATCCAATGTGTTGGAGCACAGAATTCTAGAGGCTGGGGATACTTATAAGTATACATTAAGAGTATTAAGACTACTGGACTCGTGACCCCGCCTAGAACTACTGAAAGGAGTCATTTTGACTCCTTGCTTGTTTTCGTTTATTTTTAGAGTTTCATTTGTGGTTATTTATTAATAATTATATTTTTTGTAATGTATTATTATTGTGAGATCCAACAGTAATGCTTTTGATTGTTTTTTTTCTGCTTTTCTTATTTTTCTACAGAAAATAACAATAATTATAATAGACGTTTTTCAAACATTTTTTTTTATTCAAGTGCACACATATAAACAACAACTGAAGAACAAAAAGCAGAGAAAATGTAGGTGGAGGAGCATAAAAATGAAAATATGGCGCAGAATTCACCTTCTAAACATTTGGTGTTTCGCATTTTAGGCATTGCCTTTGATTTATGGCAGTACATTGCCCACACAAAGACTTACCACAAGTCTTACAATTGCCGACAGATCTATTTTTCTTGCACTTTTCTTTGATCTGGCAAAATTTTGTTTGAACCATCACTTCTGAGCATGTAGAAACTTGGGACGTGGAACCCTTTTCCCTATCTGTGACATAAGGACCACTCAACTCTCTCACAAGCGTTTGCAAAAATGCCTTGCGTGACATTTTTTGGTGGGTTATCTCATTGAATATTATCCATGCATTTATACCCGCAAAGTCTAAGGCATTTTCAAATGCATGAACAGGCCATCTCCTTGTGCATGTTCGTGTGGTATATTTTCGTGCCATCTGATCCACTACATCTACTCCATATTTTGTTTCATTGTAAAACTTTACCGTTTCTGGAGTTTTTTTAGCGGAATCAGACGCAACAACAACATCTGGATGGACGGAACTCAAAATGACAACATTTTTGTTGGGCTTTCCTTGATATACTGTAAGTGTAAAATTGTCTTCATTTCTAAACACTTTAGTGTTGTACAATTCCTCTTTCATGGATTTTATTTCTTTAGGCACTTCTCGCCTTATCTTGTTCAGTGTTCAGTGTTCCCACGATGGTTGTTCCTTTGCTTTTTAGCTGTTTAGCTAATTTTACTGAAGTAAAATAATTATCGGTTGTAACATTGCGACCTTTTTTCAAAAACGGGTCCAATAACTTCATTACCACATGGTCAGCTAAACGATCCTCAGCACGGCGTGTGTCATCTTTGCCTAGATAAGGGAAGCCATTTGCCAGATATTTGCTCTCCTTATCAACAGCTAGCCAATATTTGTGGCCATATTTATCTGGTTTGGAAGGCATGTACTGCGTGAATGGACACCTAGTTTTGCTTGGGAAAAGTTGCTCATCCACCGTTATGTATGGGCCAGGTTTGTAACACGCAATACAATTTTCAATAAACCTGTCCCACACAGTAGAAAATAGAGCAAACTTGTCCGTTTGCAGTCTCTCCGATCGAGTAGATTTCTCATCAAATCTGAGAAACCTCATAATTTCAACAAAGCGGTCCCTAGACATTGTCGCTTTGCAAAACGGTATTCCCCAGTCATTACACCAAATACTGCTAATCGAGTGACGGTTCGTGCCAGATATTCCACGAGCATAGAATATCGCAATGAATGCATCTAGCTCCTCATCAGATAGAGTAAACTGTAAATTATTGTTCCTGCATGCTTCTGCAAGCGTACAGTTCTTTATATGTGTCAATATATATCAATCAAAAATTAGCAAGATAAGAGCCTAGAGTAAACAAGCTATTTTGTTCAGCATTACACAGTAATACAAGCAGGTAAAACACAAGGAAAATGTGAAAAGTTGACATGTAAATTGAACTACATCTATATAAACATCAGGGTAAATAAGACAGAGTGAAAAAATTATGCACAAAACTTTATAGCAACATTTAGTAACAAAAGGACCTCAAAATATAGTAGGGAGTCAAAATGACTCCCTTCAGTAGTTCTTGGTAAATTTTGAAAAAAACGCGCACATTTTTCACCAAAATTATTTATTCTCACAAAATCTTTTTTCACATCATATTTGAGGAAAAGTCACCGAGTTTCAAGCCGGAATTCTGAAAAATGTAGTCACAGAAGAGAAACAAAAAACGAAAGGAGTCAAAATGACTCCATCAGTAGTTCTAGTGTTAAAAGTACAGCTGACCCTCACCAGTTCATTGCTTTCACCTTCTTTCTGAATTACCAAGATAATTAGTGCATATATTAACCAGCTAAATAGTGCCATAATGATCCTTTATTTTTATGATAAACTGGCACAAAGTGCCATATAGTATGTGTTGGCAGTGGATTATTCAGGAAACTTTCCAAGTGTGTGACAACAAAGCTTCTTTATTTAGGAACAAACAGGAACAATATATGATAAGCTTAAAAGATCAGGAATAAATAATTTCTGTGTCTCTATCTGTGCAGCATCTACAGCAGGCTGCTTCTCTCATACACAGACACAGGAAAAAATACGGAAATACAGTCACATGCTCTCGCTGTGTGAGCCTCTGGGAGTTTTTTTTTGTTTGAATTTTATAAACAGCATACAAATCTAGCAACTAAACACTTATAGATAGGAATAGAGTTGTTGCACCAAACATATTCCAACACCCCGACTCAACAACCACTTATCCTGTTAGTCCCATTGCGGTTCTGAAGTCCATAAACTTGGCTCTTGATAATGGCTTTGTCATAACATCAGCTATCATCTTATCAGACTCGCAATAAACAAACTTGAACATATCACGTTCCACTAAGTCAAGTAAGTGGCGATGTTTTACATCAATGTGCTTAGTCCTTGCACTAATCTTCTCACTGCTGGCAAGTTTAATGCATCCTTGGTTGTCCTCATAGATAACTGTTGGTTGAGCTAAAGCTTCTACAACATGGCAAGATCATGCATTACCTATGCTGTAATGTTTGTGTGTGTGTATTGAAGTAAACCATTTTTTGTACACATATTCTCTGTCTGGTGTTAATGGTTATAACAGATGTGTTGGTGGTTGAGGACAAGCTAGTTATGAAGAAAGACTCCAAACTTTTTATAAAAATAGATATTTATATGTGCAAACTGCCACTTGAGGTAGTGACTACCATATTTGCTTCTTATGGTATATGTATTTACAGCACAATAGTGTAAGTGTGCATTCTTACACAAGTACCAAAATTAGGCATGACAAAAGTACAAATGTTTCTAAACATAATAGTATGTAAAGACATAAACCAATAGTCAATATGGCTCGTGCTGATCATATGTGACCCATATGTGGGATTAGTGACATAAGACAAGTGCAAAGACGCATTTGACAACTGTGAGTGAAATTAAATATACAAAAAGAAAACGTTCACTATGTATAGTGAAGACCATATGTTACCTATATGTTTGCCTCACAAGATTATACTACTGCAAATATGCAATAGACAACATGGCTTAAAAAAAATATAAAAAAATAACAAACTTTTCCCTAAATAATAATAAATAAGCAAAGTAACTAACTTTCACTATCACTAGTGAGCACCATATCTGCCCCATATGGTTGAGTTCTAAGACTAGACTAATGTAATGATGCATTAGCCAACAATGTGTAAAATGGATGGGGAAAAAATAACAAAAATTGGTCTAAATTATAAGATATAAAGAAAATAAAAATTTTCACCTAGCCCATATACCACCAGCTAAGTACATATGTACTGTTTGTAGGCATTCAGATGAGTGCAAATATGCGTTACACAACATGTTGTAAAATTTTTTTGAAAAAGATTACAAACTCTTTTATCAATAATAAGAGAAAATGAAAATTACAAACGGTGAGTATGCCTACTCAGGAGCATATTGGAAACATATGTTTCTTACATGCATCTAGATTAGTGCACATTTGTTTTGCACAACATGAGTCTAAAGTAAATATTACAAAAAGAACAAAGGTGGTTTTGAAATCATAATATATAAGTTAAACAAATATTCACAGCTGGTGGTATGTGGGTGGTGGGCTTGGCGGGTTCCCAGCATCTCTGTGTGGTTGGCTTGGATGACCACCTTGACCATCTCCCTGTTGGGGAGAATTTTCTGGGCCCTGAGCTAACATCTGCTCATGGTCAGGTTGGTGTGTGGGCACATTGCAATACAGATAAGGGAGATTATATTCCTGTGTAAGATGATACCCACGAGAATCATACCCCCAATATGACCATGTTGAGCACATCCAGGTTGGGACCAGCCTCCAACACTGGATCTGTACAAGTGGCAATATTGGGAAGTCTGATTATAGCCAGCCATTGACCCTGTTGTTGCCAAGGTTGTTTCGGTGAGGGAATGGGTTGAGGTGTAGGCGCCCATTCAGGAGGATCCTCAGATCTGTTGGGAAATGTAAGGGGATTAGAACATGTAGGAGACGTGAGCCTAAACTGCATATGTGTTATGTGGTGTGATGTACTGTATGTACTTACGGTCTCAGATCCAGAAAAGGAGCCAGAAAGCCAAGGCGGTCAAAGTATACATATTTTCTTTTTGTCGGGGCCGTAGACCCGCTCCCGGACCTCTGCTGCAGTTCCCTCCGGTACTGGTCGCTGATGCTTCTCCATCTTCTCTTAACATCATCCACTGCAATGACACACATATAATGTAATCAATTTGCTAGCTGCACAAAGCATAATTCTTCGACATACACGTTATATAATCATGGGGCCCTATTAGGCTGTAAGTATACTAACATTTTTGCACCCCAAAAAAACCCAAAAACCTTTTTGGGGCAAAATCTGCGCTAGAACTACGCTGTGACCATTAAGAAGGTTGGCTAAAAAAGCAAGTAACTTACTGATTCGCTGCTGCTCCTCGCGTGGGCTGTCGCCAAAGTGGAGATACATCTGCCCACAGATGCGCCTCCATGCCACCTCTTTCTTTGCGCGGTCTGCGTAATGTGCATCTCTTTGGGCCCAAATTTCGGGCCTCTCGTGCACCAAGACAATCAACATCTCGACATTGATGAGCGTAGACATCATGGCCGACTCCGTGGAGGCGTTCTTCCGGGATGTCTGGAGCTCTTTTTGAGCTAATTTGCATGTGTCAGCTTCCTCCTGCATGTGTTGCAGCATTTCCTGTGATCTGCAGAAGTCTTGCGTATTTCTCGCAAGTCACACGTCTGGTCCGTGTGTAATCCGTTGTTTTCTCTCACCCATAGACTTTCATTGGCGTACAACGGGCGTAATACGCGTACAATCGCAGCATGCTGCGGGTGTCTTGCACCGTAAGATACGCCCTAGAAAAATATGCATGATCAGAGCTGCCCCATAGAGAAATATGGGTCCGTGTGTAATGCGTGGTTTTCACGCCTCTCACTCGTCCGTATTCCTCCTTAGTGTGACGCCGTCCTAAGACTAAATATCAGTGAAAACAGAACTGTATTTACTGATCCTGCTTTAGGAATTGAAATGCATTAAGTCTCCATTCAATTTCTGCACATTTTTAATAACATTATATGTAAAAAGGTACTATGGGATGTTTCGTAATCATATTATACAGAGTGAATATTGCTTAAATATTTAGCACTGAAAATAGTAAATACTGAAACAGTAAATATGGACTTGGAGTTGTAATAATCAATTTATGTATTAAGCATAAATATTGATTCTAATACTTCATTATCGTCTACATATAAAGCAACATTTTAATAGTTAATGTACAGAACTGATTTGCTAAAAAAATTGGTGAATAAAAAGTTGAGACAATGTCATGATAAGTGGCAGATGGTGCTAAGAGCTGCCTAGTGCAAGGGAAAAGTGGCATCAGCTATGCTGCAGAATAATGCACCTCATTATGCTTTCTTATAATAACGCTCTTATTGTGCTTCTTTATAATAATACCCCATTGTATCTTTTTATAATAATGCTCAGTTTATGCCTCCTTATCATAATGTACCCCATTATGCATTCTTATAATAATGCTACCTTTAAAATATTGCCCCCCACAGTGCTTTTTTTTTATAATAATGCCCCCTTTTTACCTGATTATACTAATGCTACCGTTGTGACTTCTTATAATAATGTCCTTATTGTACCTCTTTACATTAATGCCCTGTACATCTGTATTGTAATCCCCAATTGTTCTTTATAATGATACCTCCTGTTGTGTTGCATTATAATACTGACCTCATTTAGTGCTTCTTTATAGTATTAATAATATCTCCAAATAGTAATACTGTATTTATTGTTGCTAACAAAAGCTCACCTCACTACACTTCCACACCAAGAGGTGATGTGCTCTCCCTCACTAAAGTCTCCAGGCTAGTGCAAGCTGCAGGTTAGAAGCAACTCTCAGGTTGTCTGGGAAAGTGGTGGAGCAGTGAGCTGATGGGTCTCTGCTCCACTATAGTTCTTGTACTGTGGACGCTGATGCTTTTAAAAGTGTTGCGGGCTGTGAGATCCATTTCCAGACTGGTCCATCTGGGATATTAAAAAGTCTTAACTATTATATGATAATTGTGTTTAAACACTTTATTTATTCACAGAAAAAAAGTCTGCACAGTGTGTATTATAGGCATGATCTTGTGACAATTTTATGTCTACATTATAAATGAGTCTCTTTTGTGCCTTGAAGGTATTTTAAGTTGGTAAAAAATATGCCTTGACAATTTCTTAAATAAATCCCTGTAGAAATTGTACATTTTCAGCTGAATGGCAAATCTTGTTTTCATTTCAGTTTCATGTTTGTACTAAACTCAATTTGGGAACAGTACAAATAAAAACAAAAAGGAGCACAATGAGTTCCATAACATAAATCTTAAACAATCCAAAAGGGTTTCAGCTAAATTATCACAAAGAAGCAAAAAATGTTGTGCAAACTAAATGAAGTTTGACTTATTTACCATGGGTTTTGCTTACTTATTTATCCTACAAAAAGAGCTTTCAATATGCATATTGTAGTTGTTCTGAAAAAGTGGTATCTATGCTGCGAAATACACATCGATGTTCTAGTAGTTTTATGCTTAGCATCATTTAGAAAAGTTTGTAAAAATATGAAATCTATTTATCCATTAATATAATTTACTTTACTCGCTTATATAACATCATTAATTTCATTGCGCTTTACAGACATAATCATCAACACTGTCCTCATTGGGGCTCACAATCTAAATACAATATCAGTATGTTTTTGGATTGTGGAAGAAAACTCATGCAAACTAGGTGAGAACATATAAAATACTTGCAGGTGTGCTTGGTGGGATTTGAAACCAGCATCCCACTGCTTTAAGGCTAGAGTGCTGTTAACCACTGAGCCACTGTGCTGCCAAAATCTCCAAAGAATGCTTAAGCCATATTGGATTCACCACACCCAATCCTATGTTTTCCTGGGAGATAAGTCTTTTGTAAAAAAATACTGGCTGTGGCTAATTTCCTTCTCCCTACTGAGATATACAACCATGCTTAGTCGAGAAATAAAGCTAGCAAATTTTAATGGGTGGCTTAAAGAGCTTATTTTTTAATTAGTGTATTTTTCCTAGAAACGTATTGCAATTTTATATGTTTTGTTATACACATGTTTATTTCCTTTGTGTATATTGGAACAATACAAATAAACAGAGAAAAAAGGCAAATTGGACATAATTTGACACCAAACCCCAAAAATGAGACAGACAAAATTGTTGGTACCTTTCCAAACATGTAGGTAAACAACTTCATTTCAAGTATATGATGATCGTTCAAACTCATCTGTGACATGTAACAGTTGTGGGCAATATGAAAATGACATCTGAAACCAGATAAAAAGGGCAGGAAGTTGACTCCATCTGCATTGTGTGTCTGTATGTGCCACACTAAGCATGGAGAAAAGAAAGAGGAGATGACACCTGTCTGAGGTCTTGAGAACCAAAAGTGTTGAAAAATATCAACAATCTCAAGATTACAAGACCATCTCCAGAGATTTTAATGTTTCTTTGTCTATGGCACATAACATAATCAAGAAGTTTACAACCCAAGGGCACTGTAGATAATCTCTCTGGATGTAGATGACAGAGAAAAATTGATGAAAGGTTGCAACGCTGGATAGTCCAGATGTTGGATAAGCAGACCCAATCAAGTTCCAAAGAAATTCAATCTGTCCTGCAGGCTCAGGGTGCATCAGTTTCAGGGTGACCAAGAAAGAGTTTTTGGTAAAGCACATCATTTTAC
Source organism: Oophaga sylvatica (assembly GCA_033576555.1). Lineage (NCBI taxonomy): Eukaryota > Metazoa > Chordata > Amphibia > Anura > Dendrobatidae > Oophaga > Oophaga sylvatica. The sequence goes on along the minus strand of JARQOD010000006.1, from coordinate 283,076,896 downwards.
TGTTTACTGAAAACTGAAAAAAGGCCTACAAATAAAAAAACATAGTACCTACAGTCAAATATGGTGTAGGTTCAAAGATGTTTTGGGGCTGTTTTGCTGCCTCTGGCACTGGATGCCTTAACTGTGTGCAAGGCATCATGAAATCTGAGGGTTAACAAAGGATTCTATGTTGCAATATAGCACTCAGTATCAGAAAGCTGGGTTTGCATTCTAAACATTGGTCTTCCAGCAGGACAATGACCCCAAACATACTTCAATAAGCTTATAGAAATGAATGAAAACAAAGCACTGGAGAGTTTTAAAGTGGCCAACAATGAGTCCGCATCTAAATTCCATTGAACACCTGTGAACACCTGTGACGAGATCTTAAATTGCTGTTGAGGGAAGGCACCCCTCAAATATGAGAGACTTGGAGCAGTTTTTGAAAGAAGAGTGGTTCAAAATTCCGGTTGAGAGGATTAAGAAGCAAGTTGATGGTTATAGGAAGTGATTGATTGTAGCTATTTATGCCAAAGGATATGCAACCAAATATTAAGTTGAGGGTGCCAACAATTTTGTCCAACCCATTTTGAGCTTTGTGTGAACTTATGTCCAATTTGCCATTTTTTCTCCGTTTTTTGTTCCCATACACACAAACAAAAAAAATGTGTATAGCAAAGCATGTGTTAATGCAGTAATTTTCTGGGAGAAATAATTCATTTTTTGTAGCAATTTCAAGGTTGCCAACACTTTCGGCCATGACTGTATATGCATACACTCTTCAACATTGAAATTGCGAAAACAAGATGAAAAAATCGTGAAATTATAGAAATCACAAGATTGCTGACATGTTAATGATATGCAAATGATGAGAAAAGCATGCAACATGTTTTTAAATTCTTGGCTTATTCAGTATCAATTATGAGCACCACAAGCAGAAATGTTCATACTTACATACCTTTGCATGATATCAATGAGGTCATTAAAGATAATTGAGGAATGTTCTGCCATGCTAAATGCACTTGAACATACAAATCATGAAGATCTGCTGGTGGCAGCTCCCATTACAATTGCCAACCTATGACTTTTCAAATGAGTAGTAGCAGGAAAATAGGTATTAGAAAATTACTGGAAAACGGAAATAAATCCTAATTGAGTAGAACTGGAAAAAAAATCCTTTGTTTTTTTTCACCATTGACATACTTTTAGGGAAAAAAAATACATGTTTAAGGATTTAACTGATGAAAACAAGTCATCTCCTATTCACAGGATAGATAATAACTTATTGATTGGTGGGTATCTGACCAGTGGGATTACTGGCTGCTGGCAGTCAAAGTGGGCTGCCTAGTGCTGCAATTTGATGAATTGAGATGACATATGAAAAAGTTAAAAAGTAAAAAAATACATATACATATACTCACCTTACTGTACACCTCTTTGGCTCCTCTACTCTTCACTATCACTAGTTCATTTCTCGTCCCATCTTATCACCACCATGAATGATGAATCCCTGGGGCTTTTCACACTAGTCCAAGACCTTTGGCTCTGCTGAGGCCTAGGTGAATTCTGCCCATGTACTACACAAGGTCATGGCGCCTGTAGTGACATCATGACTTAGAGTTCACTTGCACAGAAACGTACTGGGCCTCATCGGAGTCGGATATTCCAGCCAAGTATGTGTGTGGGGACGCCAGCGCGGTAGTCATGGCTGAGAGTAATCCCTGTAGCAGACTCTGGACCCCCTTCACAGTACAACAATATCTATTGTTCTGCGTACTTGTGTCCTCGTTTTCTGCACCGCCAGGGCTCCTTCTCTGATGTTGATGATGTTGGAGGCTTCCTAAAGACGGTTTCACATAAACAGAGACACAGTAGGTAACTCACCGCTATAGATCTCGGTGGTCCTGCCGCGCCTGTCTTGTGTTGGGTGGATCCCTCTGCGGTCACTGCTGGGCCCTCCGGCTCCTGATGACAAAGTTCCAGCCAAGTCACTCCTTCCAGTTCAGACTCCTCCGGGGCTGTCGTTGGTTCCAGTCCCTGTGGACGTTGAGGCATCGGTTCCGGATGAAGGGGTTCTGGCTCCCACTGTCGTCGACGTCCCGGCTCTGCATCTCATAGCTCCCACCTGGGAGGTTCCTGCTCCAGTGGGCACCACACCTCTGGCTCCGATGTGTGATGTTTCGGCCCCGCAGCCTCTGGTGACCCTCCTCCACAGGTACTGGGGGTGCTTTGGTTATGTCACCTCTCTGTCGCCCGGGTTGGGCCCGCTCCTCTTCCTGATGCCACTTCTACTCGATGCGGCCTACTTCCCCGTAATGGAGTGCGCAGGAGTGCGATGCATTGCTGCCCGTGTTGTGTCTCGTAATGGCGCAGTGCTGCTGCACCCAGCGTTTTCTTCTGGGCCCCACCCGTTCCAGGGTGGGGTTGCTTCTGGCCGCTCCACCCATTTCCTTGCAAGCTGTTTCAGGATGTATGGGGCTAGTTGACTTCAGCACACCCTCTGGGGGCAGGACAAGGGCGCCGCCTGGCAGTTCTTCGTGCCATCTAGGCGCTGTGACGCCCACGAAGGATGAAGTAATAGCAGTCGTCTCCTTCTTTGGCGCCATTCCCCACCATCTTCATGGCCGCCATCTTGGTCACAATCCAGGTGTCATTCAAATCGGTCATTCCAGTCACATTTTGAGTGTCAGTCTCTTCACTCCTCACAATGTATTCATCTTGCAACGTGTCAGCAGTCACTTCTCTCTCATCTTCTCTGGTCACATCAGGGTTATCTCTCACAGCATTCCCATGCTGCACAATCTCGGCATCCTGCCGACTACGCCAAGTGTGAGGGGGCGCCAGGGCGGTAGTCATGGCTGAGAGTAATCCCTGCAGCACGTCCTGGCCCCCTTCACAGTACAACAATGTCCATTACCCTGCGTACCTGTGTCCTCGTTCTCTGACAGTCAGGGCTCCTTCTCTGATGTTGGAGGCTTCCTATAGATGGTTTCACATAAACAGAGACATAGTCCAATGCAATTTTCAAATAAACAGCTTTACTCGTTTCTGTACGCAGCACATCCATATTCTTCACAACTTGAACATCAGGTTTCACAATGCACAATTCTTCCTCATTCCCTGTTTCACTGTTTCTGTCACTAAGCCCGCGTCCGGGATGAACTGTACCTTCCAGTTCCTCAGCGTACTCCATGACCAAGTTCACTTCATTCGGGAGTTCCCTCAGCCATTTCACCCCAGTCCTGAGGGAATCAGCCCACGCAGTAAGCTGCCACATGATGAGCGACCTGCCCGTACTGCTTAGTCTTTGCCAGCACCTGCAGTCCCACTAATACTGCACCGCTAGTCCTGTTGCACTGCTTCACCACTGATGCTCCGGCCTCAGAAACAAGATGGCTGGGCCCTAGTCTTCTTGTAACATTGCGTGACATGGTATTGCCCAGGGCTATAGAGCCCTTGTGAGCTCAACGGGCGCCCAGGCCCCTACTGACTATTATCAGTAAGTATTTCATGCCTTATCCACTGTGCCCCTCCTATATTTAACTATATACAGTACTATGTAAATTCCCATCTAGTACTAGGTAGACCAGAATGCCCCCATCTAGTGGCCTAACTGCGGTACTATGCTTTCACTATTAAAACTGTACAGAAAATGGCACTAAATACAACACAGCAATAAATACAACATTATACATACAGACAAATAGCCTATTTACATTAAGGAAGGGAGTGAAGAAATACACAATATGTAAGGTTCTATGTATATATTCCTGAAACTCAGTTTGTTCGTCAGCCATTTTACTTTCTGTCTTGCTGCAGCTATCTTGCCCTCAGTCAAAATGGAGTTTCCAGCTTGCATGTTCCCGCCCTGATTCTCTCCTTTGCTTCTTAAGCAGCCACAGCTGAGCAATCAGTGCTTCAGAATCTAGCCTGCAGTGAACCTGTGACTTGACTCCTGTATGCCTTGGACCTTGTACTCCAGCTATTCCTACTGAGGAGCTCTGAAGCACTTGTGGACTCTGAACCCTGCTCTTTGAAAGACCCACGTTTGCATGGACTTACGGTAACAGAGAAGAAGATCCTGAATCTGTATTGGAGAGTGATTGCTGAGCTTGGATTACTCTGGCCTGCTGTGTCTCCTGTTTCTGTGTCTGCAAACTGTGTGACTATTTCTGCCAACTTGTATGAAGTAATACAGGACTTTTCTATATCAAACCTGTGACTCCTGTGTTTTCATCGCACCCAAGCACAAGACGCTATATGAACTGTACTACATACATTACAAGATTCTGAAGCCAAAACGTTAGTGTCTGCTGGGTCTGGAAGGCTGTGTCTGCTGTACTGTGGATATCAGACGTCCGGTTGTACTTTCTGTGATGACAGTGGTTGTGACTTCTCACAACCATTCCAGGTGAGCAATTCCCTTAAGTTTTTTCTTTTTGCAGTGTTACCACAGGTAAACACTATTGTTTTTTTTTTTTTCCTTTCTTTTCTCTTTTTGTCTGCTGTAACTCTGGATATCAGATGTCTGGTTGAAACTTTCTGTGATGATAGTGGTTGTGACTTCTCACAACCATTCCAGGTGAGCAGTTCCCTTAATTTTTTTTTCTCTCTGCAGTGTTGCCACAGGTGAACACTATTGTTTTTTTTCTCTCCTCTTCTTCCAGTAATCCTGTCTTAAAAGATCTGGAAAATGGAGGCCCGCATAAAGGAACTTTTCGGAGTGACTGATAATATCCTTGCAGATTTGCAGAATATAAAGACCCGTTTTACAAATCTACAGGACCTCAATAATCACAATTTGCAAGTGGTTGGACAGACTACCCAGGATTTGCGAGCCAGGATTGAGGTTCTAGAGGGGCGAGTCCAGGCTCCTGCCGTAGCCCCGAGTGCTGGGATTCCCAAGTTGCCCCCTTTTCGTTTTGGCGGTGAACGTGAGAAATTCAGGGGATTTATTAATCAATGCAATCTTTTTTTTTCTGCACATGCTTCACAATTTCCCACTGAACGATCTAAGGTGCTTACTATAATTATGTTGCTTACCAACAAGGCTTTAATGTGGGCAAACCCTCTGATTGAGACTGAGGATGATTGTTTGAATCACCTTGATGATTTTATTTCAGCCATGGGGCAGGTGTTTGATGACCCCAATCGAGGTGCAACAGCTGAAGCAGCCATGTTAGCTTTGCGCCAAGGTAAGCACTCGGTAGCTGAATATGCCTTGGATTTCAGGAGATGGGCCCTTGATACCACCTGGGACAGTTCCGCCAAAAAATCTATTTTTCGAAAGGGGTTATCTCCACTGATTAAGGATGAACTTGCTCGTGCCGACCCTCCCACTGCGTTAGGTGACTTTATTAACTACTGCATCCGTATTGATACTCGTCTGACTGAACGCAGGCAAGAGAGATGGTTCGAAAGCAATCGTACTAACCTTTTCCTACCTTCCTCTCCAGCTAAGGAACCTTTGAGTAGGATTACACGGGAACCTGAACCTGAACCCATGCAGGTAGACTCTTTACAACGACGGGTTAGTGATGCACGCAAGGAACATCGTTTTAAGGAGAATCTATGTTTCTATTGTGGTAAGTCAGGGCACTTCATTATAAACTGCCCCAGCCGTTCTCGTAAGACTACTGCAGCACTCATTCATTGTGAGTGTTGCGAGAGGGGATCTGTCAGGTCCGAGCCTCAGGCTCCAGAGAGATCTGCAGCAACAGATCTTGATTTCTCGGACTTAAACTCCGTTACCTCTGAGGACGTTGACTGTGTAAACGCTGCCATTTTTCAAGTTTCCTCAGCGGTGTCCCAGCTGAGTTGTAAGAAAAACAATTCTCATTGCTTTCTTTCCATCAAACTCTGGGTTGACTCAGCTTGGGTGTCTAGCTCTGCTATGATCGACTCAGGGGCAAGTGGAAATTTTATGGATGTCTCCTTTGCTCTGAAACAGGGAATACGTTCAGTGAAGAAGGCTACTCCAGTACAGATGGAAACTGTGGATGGCTCCCTGCTGACCTCTGGACAGTGATCAGGAAACAGAGCCTTTGAGGTCTTATGGTAAGATCATCAAGAGAAACTGTCTTTATGCTTATCTCTTCTCCCAGTTTCCCATTATTCTAGGGCTACATGGCTGCAGCTCAGAATCCTACATTAACTGGGAGACAAGAATTACACTTTCGAGAAACAGATGAGTCCAAAGTTTCAGCTTGCTCTGTTCCTAAAGGAATCATGTCAGTCCTGAACTACCACTGTATACAGGACTATGTGGATTATGTGACAGAAGAACGCTGACCAGCTTCCTCCTCACCGTCCATATGATTGTCCAATGAATTTTGCTGAGCAGAGATACCTTTGGTAAGATCTACCCCTGGCGGGCCCGAGCTAAAGGCTTTAAGGATTACATAGATGAAATCTAGCCAAGGGCTTCATACGCCCTCTTCATTCCTGCAGGTGCACCCATCTTCTTTGTAAGAAGAAAGATGGATCTCTGAGACCATGCGTAGACTATAGGGAACTCAATAAGGTTACTATTAGAAACCGTTATCCATTGCCTTTAATCCCTGAGTTATTGGAGAGAGTGCGACATGCCAAAATTTTTCTAAACTAGATCTTCGTGGGGCCTATAACTTAGTCCGTATTAGACCTGGGGATGAATGGAAGACTGCATTCAGGTCACGCTATGGACACTTTGAATATCTAGTTATGCCTTTTGGTCTGAGTACCGCCCCAGCCACTTTCCAACACTTGGTGAATGACATCTTCAGGGATCTCCTAGATACATTCGTGGTAATTTATTTGGATGATATTCTAATTTTTTCTAACTCCACAGAGGAACATCATGGACATGTGAGAATGGTCTTGGAACGTCTAAGACAAAATCATATTTACATCAAACTTGAAAAGTGTGAATTCCATAGAACCTAAATTCAATTTCTGGGGTATGTACTGTCTACACAAGGAATTAGTATGGATGGAAGCAAAACCCAAGCCATCAAGGATTGGCCAAGTCCTAGAAATGTGAAGGAGGTACAGCGCTTCATCGGGTTTGCCGACTTCTATAGACGTTTCATTAGAAATTTCTCTGAGGTAGTGTCACCTATCACTCAACTTACCCGGAAAGAGTCTAGGTTTTCCTGGACTCCCCAAGACCAGGAAGCATTTTCCCGTCTAAAAGATAAATTTACCACTGCACCTATCCTAGTACATCCCAACTCCGAGCTTGCCTTCATAATAGAGGTGGATGCTTCAGACTGTGCCGTTGGAGCTATACTCTCTCAGAGAACAGGTGAGAAGAATGTCTTGCATCCCTGTGCCTTCTTTTCCCAGCAGTTGTCTTCGGCTGAGAGGAACTACGATGTGGGCAATAGAGAGTTGTTGGCCATTATTGCCGCCTTCAAAGAATGGAGACACCTTCTTCAGGGAGCTGCACAGCAAATAGTCATCCTGACAGACCATCGTAACCTTGAGTTTATCAGGTCGGCTAAGTGCCTGACTCCTCGCCAGGCTCGCTGGAATCTTTTCTTAAACCAATTTAATTTTATCATCTCTTATAGACCAGGATCGCGCAATGGAAAGGCTGATGCACTCTCTAGGATTTACTCAGCAGACACGTCCAATTACTCCTCCTAAGACTATTCTTCCTGACTCTAGATTCCTAGGAGTAATTCATAATCAAGACCTACTTAAGGACATCAAGGAAGCATACCATGCGGATTCCTTTTTGGCACAACCCCCAAGGGACGTAAGTCTTGTCTTTAAGAATGGTGTGTGGATTCAGGGACAACGTCTGTATATTCCTGAAACAGTCAGATTAAGAGTATTGCAACTCATTCACGATTCCAAGATAGCTGGGCATAGAGGAATTCTAAAGACACAGGAATTTCTTTCTCGTTTCTTTTGGTGGCCCACTTGCAGGAAGGATGTTTTGAATTATGTCACTTCATGTGAGGTCTGTGCAAGATGCAAAACACCTCGCTCCTCACCAACTGGTCTGTTACAGCCTCTTCCCACCCCGTCCCGCCGTGGGGATCCATTTCTATGGACTTCATTGTAGAGTTACCAACCTCTCAGGGGAAGAACACCATTCTAGTGGTGGTTGACCGTCTAACAAAGGCAGCTCATTTTATCCCTTGTGTCGGCTTAACCACTGCAAAACAGACATCAGATTTGATGATTAAAGATGTGTTTCGCTTACATGGAGTACCGGATGAGGTTATTTCGGATCGAGGGGTGCAATTCACTTCTAGGTTTTGGCAAAATTTCTGTGCAGCATTGGACATTAAAGTAAACCTTTCTTCTGCTTTTCATCCCCAGACTAATGGACAGACCGAACGAACCAATCAAACCCTGGAGCAGTATCTCCGCTGCTTTATCTGCCACCTACAGGATGATTGGGTGGATCTACTTCCATTAGCTGAGTTCTCGTATAACAACTCTCAGAGTGCCTCCACTAAACAGTCTCCTTTTTACTCTAATCTAGGTTATCATCCTAACATTCTACCACGATTTCCCATAGAAACGCCTTTACCAGCAGTGGCTGAAAGAATCACGTCTTTACAGAAGAATATGGATCTTCTAAAGGAAAATCTGGAATCGGCTCAAGAAAGGTACAAGAAAGCAGCAGATAAATTTCGTAAACCTGCACCAGCTTTCAAGGTAGGAGACTTGGTCTGGCTGTCAACCAGAAATCTTAAGTTAAGGATTCCATCGTCTAAGTTGGGACATAAGTACATTGGACCCTATAAAATCAGTAAAATTATAAGTGCCGTTGCTTGTCGTCTTCAACTGCCCAGAACTATGAGAATCCACCCTGTCTTTCATGTATCCCTACTAAAGGCTGCGACACCCAATACGTTTCCTGGACGTTCCTCTCCTTGCCCTGACCCAGTGCTAGTCGATGGTCAGGAAGAATTTGTGGTGGAAAGGATTTTATATTCCAGGTTGTATAGAAATCAGTTACAATATCTGATTAAATGGCAGGGCTACCCAGTGGAGGACAGCTCATGGGAACCGGTCAATAACGTTAATGCTCCTCGCTTGCTCCGTCAGTTTCATCAGAGGTACCCACACAAGCCTGGTCTGAGGTCATCCGGAGGTTGTCCTTAAGGGGGGAGTAATGTAAGGTTCTATGTATATATTCCTGAAACTCAGTTTGTTCGTCAGCCATTTTACTTTCTGTCTTGCTGCAGCTATCTTGCCCTCAGTCAAAATGGAGTTTCCAGCTTGCATGTTCCCGCCCTGATTCTCTCCTTTGCTTCTTAAGCAGCCACAGCTGAGCAATCAGTGCTTCAGAATCTAGCCTGCAGTGAACCTGTGACTTGACTCCTGTAAGCCTTGGACCTTGTACTCCAGCTATTCCTACTGAGGAGCTCTGAAGCACTTGTGGACTCTGAACCCTGCTCTTTGAAAGACCCACGTTTGCATGGACTTACGGTAACAGAGAAGAAGATCCTGAATCTGTATTGGAGAGTGATTGCTGAGCTTGGATTACTCTGGCCTGCTGTGTCTCCTGTTTCTGTGTCTGCAAACTGTGTGACTATTTCTGCCAACTTGTATGAAGTAATACAGGACTTTTCTATATCAAACCTGTGACTCCTGTGTTTTCATCGCACCCAAGCACAAGACGCTATATGAACTGTACTACATACATTACACAATAATACACACTATTAATAAACCACACGCATATTAACCTGGAACGTACCCAAAGGGGTTAGCAAGAGAGAAGTAATACTTTGCAACGCCTTACAAATGAAGAGGGCAGAGCTCGTGGCAGTGATTAGAAGATGCAACTTAGACCGGACTTGTAACAGTGAGGAGCAGTGATGATGGAGAGGTGAATGGTAAGGTGAGTATAAAGTTGTTGGTTTTTTTTGCTGTAATTAGGTTTAATATGTCTCTGGAGTCTATAAAGATGTGGGATGAAGATGGATGGGCATAGGAAGAAACATATTCCTTATTTCCAACCAATGAAATACTGTTATATTTTTGACAGTGGAATCTAAGAAGTTAAACTGCTTTGATTGGATCTAAGTCGGATCTAAGTCTGATCACAGCAGTTGGACTCTAGTGCCAATTGTATGACCTTGTACTTTTTGGATATCGGTAATGGGTTAACCCCTTCACCCCCAAGGGTGGTTTGCACGTTAATGACCGGGCCAATTTTTACAATTCTGACCACTGTCTCTTTATGAGGTTATAACTCTAGAACGCTTCAACGGATCTTCGCGATTCTGAGAATGTTTTCTCGTGACATATTGTACTTCATGTTAGTGGTAAAATTTCTTCAATATACCTTGCGTTTATTTTTGAAAAAAAACGCAAATATGGCAAAAATTTTGAAAATTTTGCAATTTTCAAACTTTGAATTTTTTTTTCCCATAAAACAGAGAGATATGTCACACAAAATAGTTAAGAAATAACATTTCCCACATGTCTACTTTACATCAGCACAATTTTGAAATCAAATTTTTTTTTGTTAGGAAATTATAAGGGTTAAAAGTTGACCAGTGATTTCTCATTTTTACAACAAAATTTACAAAGCCATTTTTTTAGGGATCACCTCACATTTGAAGTCACTTTGAGGGGTCTATATGGCAGAAAATACCCAAAAGTGACACCATTCTAAAAACTGCACCCCTCAAGCTACTCAAAACCACATTCAAGAAGTTTACTAACCCTTCAGGTGCTTCTCAGGAGCTGAAGCAACGTGGAAATGGAAAAAAAAATTCTAACTTTTTTAGCCACAAAAATGATTTTTACAACTTTTTTTTATTTTCACAAGGGTAAAGGAGAAAATGGGCATAAAAGTTGTTGTGCCCAAATTTTCCTGAGTACGCTAATACCCCATATGTGGGGGAAACCACTGTTTGGGCCACAGCAGAGCTCGAAGGGAAGGAGCGCCGTTTGACTTTTTCAAACTAAAATTGGCTGGAATTGAGATTGGACGCCATGTCATGTTTGGAGAGCCCCTGTATGCCTAAACAGTGGAAACCCCCCACAGTGGACACCATTTGGAAACTAGACCCCCTAAGGAACTTATCTAGATCTTTGTGAGCACTTTGAACCCAAAGTGTTCACAAAGTTTATAATGCCTGGGTGTGAAAAAAAAAAAAAAATTTTTTAGTCCCCAATTTTTGATTTTTCCCAAGGAAATTGGACCCCAAAAGTTGTTGTCCAATTTGTCCTGAGTACGCTGATACCCCATATGTGGGGGGGAAACTGTTTGGGCGCACGGCAGGGCTTGGAAAGGAAGCAGTAACGTTTTGGAATGCAAACATGATGGGGGTCATGTCCGTTTGTAGTGCCCCAGATGAGCCTAAACAGTAGAAACCCCCCACAAGTGACCCATTTTGGAAGCTAGACCCCCTAAGGAACTTATCTAGATTTGGTGAGCACTTTGAACCCCAAGTGCTTCACACAAGTTTATAATGCCGGCATGAAAATAAAAAATCCTATTTTTTTCCACAAAAATTATCTCTTAGTCACTAATTTTTTATTTTCCAAGGGTAACAGGAGAAATTGGACCACAAAATTGTTGTCCAATTTGTCCTGAGTACTCTGATACCCCATATGTGGGGGGAAACACTGTTGGGCGCATGGCAGAGCTCAGAATGGAAGGAGCACATTTGACTTTTCCAACCAAAATTGGCTGGAATTGAGATTGGAGCCATGTGCATTTGGAGAGCCCCTGTGGCCTAAACAGTGGAAACCCCCCACTAGTGGCCCCATTTGGAAACTAGACCCCTAAGGAACTTATCTAGATCTTTGGTGAGCATTTGAACCCCCAAGTGCTTCACAGAAGTTTATAACGTACAGCCGTAAAAATAAAAAATCCTTTTATTTTTTACAAAAATGATTTTTTTCGCCCCCAATATTTTATTTTCACAAGGGTAACAGGAGAAATTGGACCCAAAAGTTGTTGTCCAATTTGTCCTGAGTACGCTGATACCCAATATGTGGGAGTAAACTACTGTATGGGTGCACGTCGGGCTCGGAAGGGAAGTAGTGACGTTTTGGATTGCAGACTTTGATGGAATGGTCTGGGGGCGTCATGTCGCATTTGGAGAGCCCCTGATGGCGCCTAATCAGTGGAAACCCCCAAAAGTGACCCCATTTTGGAAAATAGACCCCACAAGGAACTTATCTAGATGTGTGGTGAGCACTTGAACCCCGAAGTGCTTCACAGAAGTTTATATCGTACAGCCGTAAAAATAAAAAATCCTTTTTTTTTTTTTACAAAAATGATTTTTTCGCCCCAATATTTTATTTTCACAAGGGTAACAGGAGAAATTGGACCCCAAAAGTTGTTGTCCAATTTGTCCTGAGTACGCTGATACCCAATATGTGGGAGAAAACGATGGTATGGGTGCACGTCTGGGCTCGAAAGGGAAGTAGTGATGTTTTGGATTGCAGACTTTGATGGAATGGTCTGGGGCGTCATGTCGCATTTGGAGAGCCCCTGATGCGCCTAAACAGTGGAAACCCCCCACAAGTGACCCCATTTTGGAAAATAGACCCCACAAGGAACTTATCTAGAAGTGTGGTGAGCGCTATGAAGCCCCAAGTGCTTCACAGAAGTTTTATAACATACAGCCGTAAAAACAAAAAATCATTTTTTTTTTACAAAATTGATTTTGTCGCCCCCAGTTTTTTATTTTCCCAAGGGTAACAGAAGAAATAGGACAAATTGCACAATAACTCTTGGGGTCCAGAGTACGCTGATACCCCATATGCGGGAGTAAACTACTGTTTGGGCGCATGTCAGAGCTCAGAAGTGAAGGAGCACCGTTTGACTTTTTCAACGCAGAATTGGCTGGAATTGAGATCAGACGCCATGTCACATTTGGAGAGCCCCTGATGTGCCTAAACAGCAGAAACCCTCCAATTCTAACTCCAACCCAAACCCCAACACACCCCTAACCCTAGTCCCAACCCTAACCACAAACCTAACCCTAACACACCCCTAACGGTA